>JAMJEX010000019.1:0-1200000 GCA_024713705.1 Morchella sp. 2018-W38C | reverse complement strand
TCATCGTGCGGTGCCCCCGTACCGAAAGATGCATTCGATATCCCACAGTTCAAGAAAGCAATATATCACTTTCAAAGACAGCAGCGCATACCAAGAACTCGGAGACTTGATAGACAAACAATGGACCGACTCCAAAAATTTTCAATGAAAAATGGAACAGGAGCTTCCGGGGATATTTTTGCTGTCCCAAGAGCAATCAAAAGTACAGTTGTTGATCTTGGTGGTAGAGCCGTGGGAAGCTCATTAAACAAGGTTGAAGGAAGCGCTGTGGAAACAACTGATATCGAGAAGTTTGTACTGCATTTAACGGGCGAGACCTGCAAATTTCTGTGGCAAGGGAAACCAAGAAAAGGTGTGCCTGGAGTTGGAAGCATGCAATCTCCGCCAGAGGGTAGTAAAAGTAGGCAGAACAGCCTAGGTGATGGGAGTATCAGCGAAGAGGAGCAGGTTGGCAGGGAAATCTCCGAGAATCCTGTTTCCCCGGTTGCAAATCAACATTCCTCGAACCTGTCACTTGGAAGCGGTAACGTGGGTGCCTCGAGTAATCCAAGTGACATAAAGGATGCCACGGGGGTATCTGACCTTAGAAAGGCTGTATTCAAGACAATGACAGGGCGCATGAAGGATGTTGCTTCGGGCATATCAGCAGGTGCAGATTATGTCAGGGGCCGGGGCCAGCACCACCAGCGGTCTGCACCGACGAAGGAAAGCCATTTGGTTGAGGGGGCTGAGTTCCAAAGTTCAATTGAGCAGAGTGGAACAATCACACAACGTCTCAACGGGGGAAGCCTAAAAATTGCAACAGGGGTACAGCTAAATAGATTCGAAAAGGAGGGACAGACAGCCGAAAGCCCGACTACTTCGATCCTCAAGATGTCATTCCAAACGGAAAGCCCCATTGAGGGGGTGATGACTGGCCCTCATAGTGTTACTGGAAGCATCTACGAAAAGGACCCTCATCCTGCGGAAGGGAACGATGAGGACGTGCAAGAATATGTGGACGCTCGTCCCGGGAGCGACGAGACATTCCCCACTGAATACCCGATAGAAACCCTATGTAACCGAAATGTCGACATCAGCTTACAGCGCAGGAAGAGCTTCTCCAAAGTAATTGAATCCTGGGAAACCCCACGCCACGAAGAATACTGGCCTCGTCGCCTTTCCTTCAGTGTTGCAGAAGAGGCTATCCTTGACTGGGTCTCCTTGTCAGATATAACGAAATTTGAAGGTTCACAGTCCCCATCTCTCAAGCTCATGAAACATCTTGCCGAAGACATCCCCACACTCTCAAAATGGGTTGAGCGCAAAATTACGACCGTTGAAAACCTGCATCAATATCTCTCCACGACCCTCGACGACATCACCGCGATTCGAAACTCGCAGAACGAGATCGTGGCAGACATGGAAGACGCCAAGCGCGATGTGCTAGAGCGCCAAAAGGAGGGGTTGCGAGAAGCAGTGAGAGAGGTTGAGGTCATAGGCGCAAGGATGCAGTACGAGCTTGGGAACGTGAGGGGGAAAATGATGGATGTTGAAGACGCGCTGAGGATGTTTGCGAGGAGTGTTGAGGAGGTGGAGGCGAGGGCTAACATGATTGGACTGCGGGAGAAGCGGAAAGTGGGGTGGATAGAGTGGGGATTGGGGCTGGCGCTTGGATGGAGACCGGGGGCGAGGGATGCTCCGGGAGATGAGATGGAGATAGATATAGATATGGACGATTAAGTCTGATTATGTGGCATTTTATTTTGTTTCTGCATCTTTGTTAGTGTCGCTGCTGCTGTTTTATGCTTGTGTTCTCCCGTTTTTGGCTTTTTTTGACTTTTTTTATATCACTTGCTTCGATTGTGCTGAGCTGCACTGCCTTGGTCGACGGCGCTTTTGGGAGTTTTGTATTCCGGCTTGCGGGGGGGAGTGAGCATGTGATTCTTCCTTTGACAATTTTAGCATACTGTTTTTTTTCTTCCTTTCTTTTGATAAAAGACTGTATAATTACGTAGATCGTGAACTCGAGTAAGAGAGAATAAATTACGAGAAATAATTTTTCATTTTCTATAGTGTAAGAGTAGAATAAAAGTACATGCGTGATTTGGATCATCAGCGGTCACTCGGCCAAATGATCCCTGGCCGGGCTACCAACGTCAACGAGTTGAGTGAGGGTCGGCAGACAATAAACAACAGGCATTGGGCGGTGTGGATTAATTAATTCAAAGGCCAATAGCGCAACGAAGCCCCCCGACGTATTGTCGGTTTGGGTTGTTCTCATTGGCTCGAACTACACCTTCCCTGTCTTGCCTTGCATACATGTAGGTACATACATAAATACATGTATGTACTCAATAGCTTAAGCGGAGTGTATACACTCCCTCTAGATACTCTCTACTTTACCCGTCGCGGAAAACTGCTCGTGTATTTGTGACGTTTGTAAAAAAAAAAGAGGAACCGCACAATTTAGTATGGCATGCAATAGCGGTCGGTTCCTTTTACATACATACAAACCTCACACATACACAACCACCCGCCACGAGATAAGCCAGCCAGTCGGGAGAAGGGGGGGGGGGGTGGGGGGTGGTGGGGAGGGCAAAGTTTAATGGTTTACTCTAGAGTACTCTACATATCCAGTCAAGTGCCTGATTCCCGTTGCAAGACTCCTGTCCTTCCGATCCCATGGGAGACTGCAGACTGGGTGGGACGGCGACCTGGGGATTAAGGGGAGGGGGGGTATGTTGGTAACCGTGGAGATTGGTGGAATGGTTGCATTGGCTCAGGGTTCTGTCTGGTGGGTTCCGGTTGGCTGCTGCTGCTGCACAGGCAGACTGGCAGGCAGACTGTGCTGGGAACCGGGGAAGAAGGTCTCTCCACGTTTTTCTTTTTGAGCGTGGGAGAGGGAGGGAGAACTGGGGGTTGGGATGGAGACGGGGGGTAAGGATGAGTGCGATTGCGTGCACTTATGGGGTGGTGGTGGTGGTGGTGGTGGATGTACGTTGGGAGGTAGTTAATTGATACCTAGTCGATGGCGGGCGTATTTGAGATTGGTTTTCCAGGCAGCACCCCGAGCAGCGAGAGCGGGAGAGCGAGAGGGAGTGTGTGTGTGTGGAGGAGAGCAGCGGAGTGAGAGTGAGTGAGAGTAAGTGAAGAAGGCTGTAAGTGAGGTGAGGGAGTGGAAATTGGCAGGTGCAGACAGACTGTGCAGTACTGCGCTGTACTGCACTTCCTGTCCGCCTCCACCCGCTGCCAGATCTGCCACGTTACGCTCCAATTAATAGGTAGAGTAGGTACTCTAGAGTATCATTAATGCCGCCTGTCAGCTGGCGTCAACTTGACATGGAGCATCACATGACCGAACACTGCCTGCCCGGCTGCTCTTTACTCTTGCATACCATACTAAATTGTGGACTTGGCGCGTATTTATATGGTATGCAATTAATAGTGCTTCCTTTTTACAAACGTCATATAATACGAGTAGTTTATACCTACTCTGCTCTGCCTACTCTACTCTAGAGTAGAGGAGAAGGAGAGGCACTGCAGGCTAGGCTATATATAGTGATATTTTTGGTGGAGAATCGATCGCGAAGCTTGGCCGGCATGCATGTCGTCCACAATCACAACGAGTGAGAAGTCATGAGGGTGGCGGATTTTTATTATTTTTGTTTGGGTGAGGGTAACTACATGCACATGTAGGTACATGTAATCGATATCTCGCACCAGACCGTACCACCGCCGGTCAGACGGATGTGCTTCTAGAGTAGGCCTCCAATCTCTTTTGCGGATACCGACATTCTTACACGTAGGCTGGGTATGTATGTGATGTGTGTGTGTGTGTGTGATAACGGGATAACCACTCCATCTTACACCGCTTGTCTTGACTGTCTTGTAAAAACTGGTACCATGACCTTGCCTGCTTGCCTGTGAGGTAGCACCGTGTTGTACAGCGGTGGGTTAAAGTCATCGGACGACGTAGCCATAATTTTTCCTGAAAACTCGTATTTCGGCGGCGTCCTGTCTAATGACTTATTGCCCACCGCTGTACCTACTGATTTGCTTGAGCACAGACAACAGTATAAAAGGAGATAAAGTAAGCGCGGCGCGTGTAGAGTAATATATGCTCCATGGAGAGCTACATGTAGTTGAGAGGCAGCTGGATACTTCTGAATGTAGAGCACGTAGGGTGGTATGGAAGCCGGTATGTGGAACGCTTATACTCGCCATTCCAGCATATATAGGAAAATACACCAAAAATAGGTATTTTCAACAACATATAATATAAGATACAGTTATATGAGAGAGTTGCCAACAAAGACTACTCTACTTCAGATACCGAAAATACACATACTATGATTCAAAAATCGAGCCAGTCAACATATACTCCATGAAAATCTCACATAATTGTAGATCTTCTGTTCAAATATTCCTACCGGAATAGCTTAACAATACCAAAGTAAAGGCAATAGGACATACTCTATAGGTTCTTTGAGGTGTCTAGGGGAGATGCATATGTTGCCCTACTAGTAAACTGATATACCCTCAGAATATTGTCTGCATCTGTAATACACCCACCAAAATAGCAGTTGTGAGATTTCTACCATCCGAAACCAGCAAGGCCGCTTGGTCTAGTAATTTCAAACATGACTCTCTGGCCTCTGAAGCATGGCATACTTGATTGGCAAGTTCATTGTACATATTTTGATGTTTCCATCTGTGGGTGAAGATATGTGTTTTGGCATGTAGGCGAACACTTTCCGGAACGGCGAGTATGTATTTAATTAATAGAAAGACACATATGCCCACAATGCCTATCTGCTAAACACCATTGCATGATTGTGCTAATGTACCGTTAATAAAACTGCACCCCAAACGGGAGTAACGTCAGACACAGATTTACTTTTGACGTCCGAATCCGGCTAGACACGTGGCTGACACCTATCTAAATATTGCTATTAATAACATCGCCCAAAGAGGAAACCTTCAGTGGTGGCTTTCCGTTGCGGCACAGAGATGCGCTTGCTGAGATATCAAGAGCACATATGTGTGTAGTATGTAGGTTTCATGTCAATTGCATTTCTAAATGTCCTTCCTGGCCAATTGAGCCAATTGCACAAAATCAATTGTAGATAAAGTTGCACCACTGAACTGAACTAGCTACCACCATATACTTGTAGAATTTAAGTGCACAAAAACGTTTGTAACTCCGCCATTGCTCTAGAAACGGGCCTGCAATCACCATTCACGACAAACGTTAACTATAATCTATGTACCTATATATACGAAGAATGAGGGATGGGGATAGACGACTAGCATTACCTACACGATGATGATCACACTTTCCCCCGAATCAATGGGGGATGTGTTAGAATGTACGCCTTGGAGGTTTTGCAATTATTTTTCCCTTTCTTTGCTTGTTCCAGCGGCGGTGATACTTGGTGGGGGGGACCTTTGGCATGGCATGCGGGTAGGTGGGCTTAATGGCATGTCAGAAGGTTAATCAAGTTGCTGTTTTCAGGCCCGCATTAACTTAATCTTGCTTTAGGAGCACACTGCAGCACCTACATGTAGTCCCGAAAGTGCGGGAGGCGGAGTGTGAGTGTCACTCTATCGGAGACGCCTTGGAAGAAAGGAAAAAAATAAAAAAATAAAAAAATAAAAAGAAGGAGAGAGCAGAAGTTAATTAATTGGCTACGGGACCATAAGGGATACATACATAGGTAGAGTAAGTGTGGAGGCCATCCACTTCTCTAACGAACTCACCTCGCTCGCTCGCTCGCTCATTCTGGCTATACACTTCCCCCACTGTAAGGACCGGAGGCCCAGGTAATAACCCACTACTCTCCACATCTCTCTCCACATCCTTCTCCCTCTCTTTTTTCATCTCCTCCAACGTTTTTTCTTTCTCTTCCTCTCAGAAGAAAGAAAGAAAGATAGCAAGAAAGAAAGCAGGATGAAGAAGATCCAGATGCTTTCCCTGTCAGTGCTCTGCATGCTGGCGGCGGGGGCCCTCGCGGCCTACGATGATGGGGAACTCAAGTATCCGCTGAAGCAGCTGTGCAGGCGGTGGGATCACCAGAGTATGTGTGCCAGCTCCAATTAACTCTACTCTGCTTCAACTCCTGCCCTGTGCCAGCAGTCGTTCTTGAATCTGATGGGAGCTAATGGTGGTCAATGATAACTTAGGTGTTGTGATGGATAATACGCTCTATCTCGTTGGTGGGCGTGTCATTATCAAGGAGACACTGCAGAAGAAACTGGGGAATAGGACTTCGACGTGGGAGGGTGAACCTAGTGAGTTTTTCATCACACACACACTCTCTCTCTCACTTCCTCTATATCTCTATTCTCGATATCTCTATCTCATCTCTCCATATTACATGATAGAGAAGCACCTCTACCTCATCCCACCTCATCCCACCTCATTCCATCTTCCATTCCCCTACTCGTACTCTATATATCCACATATATGCTAACCACCACCACCCCCCAGGCCAAGAATTCATCTCCCTCGACCTCAAGGCCTCCTTCAGCCTCGAAAAGGTGGACGACAACGGCGACTTCCTGCCCCCCTGGCGGGCCGTCACCCACACCATCAACACCAGAGTGCTGGGCGAGTACCCGCTGGCGGTCGCCAACGGCGGCCTGTGGGCGCGTGACAACAAGCTCTACCTCTACGAGGGCCAGCGCACAAAGGGCGGCGGGCAGAGCGACCAGTCGACGCTCCTCAGTTACGACGTGGCCGCGGCCAAGTGGAGCCTCGAGAGGGCGTGGGAAAACCCCGACGGCAAAACGCCAAACCGCTTTGCAAGGGGCACGAGCGTCAATGTGCCCGAGATTGGGATGGGCTTCTATCTGGGCGGGGCGAGGATGTATGCGGGTGATGATGGCGCGAATGAGTGGAGGTATCCGGTGGAGCAGCAGATGGTGGGGTTGGATATTGGGAAGGGATATTATGATGCGAAGGTAGGTTTTGGTGTTTTGGGTGGGGGAGTTTTTTTTTTTGTGGTGGGGTTGTGCTGATTTTGGTGGTTGGGGGTAGTATCAAGAGATTGTGGAGGGGACTATGAGGGCTATGGGAGCTGCTGTTACTTGGATCCCCGTGGGAGAGAAGGGGAGCTTGGTTATGTTTGGAGGAACAAACGACACAGAGACTAACGTAAGGCTTCTCCGTAAGGGTAAGGCATCTTAAAAGATGTGGACAAAAAACTGATGCACTTTACAGGAAGTAAGCCCATTGGACGGAAAAGATTTGGCCGATAGAGCTCCCAAAAACACAACTCTTGTAAGCAAAGCCCAGAGTATCTCAAAATCTGCATCAAGCTGATAATTACTTACAGGAATCCAACGCCCGAGTCCACATCTACGACATTGCAAAAGATAAATGGCACGTCCAGCTATCCCAAGGCGACGTCCCCGCGCACCGCATGCACGCCTGCGCAGTCGCCGTCAGCGCCCCCGACGGGAAATCGCACCAGATCTACTTCTATGGCGGCGGCACGGGCTCCAGGATGTTCGGAATGGACGACACACGCTACATGGGCGACCTGTACGTCCTGAACATCCCCGCCTTCAAGTGGCAGCGCTTCACCGACCTCAAGAACCCGCCGGCGGCAAGGACACGCCACACATGCCATGTCGTCAACAACCGCCAGCTGATGATTGTTGGCGGGAGCAGGAACGACTCCTTCACGGCGCAGGCTCAATGGTGCAGATGGGACGAAATCTCGGTGCTTGATATGACCGACCTCAGGTGGGAGGTTACATACATCCCGTCAACGCTCAATTACTCGGTCAACGCAAAGGTCTATGAGAACAGCTTGGTGAACCTGGTCCCGATGGACGCGCCCAGTCTGGGGTGGACCGACACAGCTGTGCAGCAGTTGTTTGCGGAAAGCACGTCGGGCTCCAACGACGCTGTTCCGGACAAGCCGGGTCTTGCAAAGGGAGCCCTTATCGGCATAATTGTGGGAGCCATTGCCGTCGTCTTGATCCTTGCGGTGGCGGGCTTTATGCTCTGGAAGCACAGAAGGAACGCAAAACCCGAGGAGCAGCACCGCAACTCGGGTGAATCACCGCCGCACGACAAAATGTATGGAGGCATCAGCCCCGGGTTTCCCCAGGGCGAGTTCGGGGACGGCAAGAACCGGAGGTTCTCTGAGCTTGGATCGGATCCTTCGGCCGCAATCTCGGAGATGCCGTCGGAATCTAGAACTATATCTGAAATGCCGGCCTTACCTGTGTTCTATGAGCTGCCGATCACTGAGAAATCTCCAACACGTAAGTTCCATGATCACTCTTTGTTCCCAATCCCCTTGTTGCACCATACTAATAGTCTTGTCATAGACGCGGACTTGCATGGCGGTGGATATCTTTCTGAGACGTCCGGATCGCGCAACCCTCTCTCGAGAACCGTCAGTGACTTGAGCCAGCCCGACCACACCCAGCTCGGCACACACCTACAGACGATGTCGCCAGTGTCGCCAGCAACGATCCTGGAGGATATCACCTCTGTTACTTCCGGCCCAGGGACCTCTTCATCGTCACTCCCCCGCCACGACGCTACAAGAGATATGCCCCCGCTTTAAACTAGCGATACTTATTTTTCCTGTCGAATTTTCACGGGCTTTGCCCACTTGTAATCTGTACATATTTCTAAGCTCTTTGTAATGGAGTTAATTGCAGATTGGGGAGGGGCCCCACTTCAATCAACTGAACCCTCTTAGATACCATCACCCCCCCCCCCCTCTTTCTTTTTTTTGTTTCCCTTTCTTTCCCCAATGAATTTAGCTTCTGCTTGATTACTTCTGAGTATGTATAAAGGTCTGGAATTAAGTGAATGAATGAAATTGGGTGTTGATAGGTGAGAATCCGTTCACTCACCAAATCCCAGAGCCTTGTACGTATTGCACGTACTGCACGCGTGATGATTGGGAACGCATTATGTAAGATAGCCCGACGATCCACAGGTTTTGTGCGGGGAGCAGAAAAGTGCACAAGCCTCCAAGAAAAAGCTTAAGCCTTCACTCGTTCGGAAGTCATTGCAACCAAATCCCCACACAAAATTCCGAGTTTTTAATAAGCGCGCGAGGCCGCAAAAAAAGGGCACTTGCTGCATATGTTGAGGATATATTATCAGCCCTTGGAGGGGGGGGAGGGGGAGAGGCATATGTACAAATAACCCTCTGGTGATAACGGGTAAGCAGCCATGGTTTTTCTAGATCCCGGTGTCCCCGATCTTGGGATTCGAATCGAAGTACAGTCACTCACGGGGTGAAGGCGGATCCTGTCTGATGGCGGTCAGGGATTTGAGGCCAATAGTAGTAGAGTTAAGTTTGGGACGCCAAGAGTAAATTACTACGGGCACAACTACCAGACAGGATCCGCTGTCACTAGGTGAGCGACTGTATGTAATCAAAGTGTAAAAAGACGGTAATGTGAGAACTCAGAAGCACATCCCCCCCCAAAGGGCATACCGAGCCTCTTGTTGTGAAAACGCCAATAAATGCCTACATCTGTATGTATGCACACACAGGCACTGGTACAACAGCAGTGGCTAGCGAAATTCCTCAGAGCACCATCTTCATGAGCTATCACTCATGGCAACTGCGATTTGGTTGTTGCCCGTAAGGATCAAGTAGGGGTCTGCAACGCCAGAGCCGCCCGCTGCAACAAAGCTAAAAGCAACAGCACCAACCTTCCTACTATCCTACTAAAAGAAAAACCGGTACACACACCCCTGGCTGAAGATATCAGAAAAATACATGTAAGTATGCTGGGACGGTTACACCCCCCTAGTAGTAGGAATGGAAGAAGAGGTACACACACTCAGAAACTGGGCATGGTACAAGGGAGACAAGGACACAAACACTTTGTTTTCAGGAATGCACGACAAAGAAGTCCCCTTCAGTATACCCACAATAGACATCGAGAAGATAGGGCTTAGGTGTGACAGGCAAATCGGAGAGAAAGACTACAAGACAAGCGTACGAGGGGAAAAAACTTACTGGGGCCAAGAGGAGACATGGGATAAGGGAGACCACAAAAATTGTCTTTAGACTCTAGTTGTTACTTTTATTTCGTAGATGGCGGTAGATGTAGCCATAGACTACGGTCTGCATGCAATTGATGAGTTAAACAAACAAACAAAAAAAGTAGGGGTCTGCACCCAATTGCATCTTCTTTCCCATCAACCTTCTTGCACGATGCTTGTACTAGAATTGCAGGTTAACTAGTAGCTACCAACCCAACACCCACCAGGTAATATATGTTTCCACAGTTATTTATATGAAGATATGAGGCAAACGGCTCTCGTCCCCCCTGTAAGGCACGGACTAGACGGATCCCGGGAGAAAGCTAATCCGTACTAGGCCAAGTCCCGTCCTGCGTGGACCCTGCTGAAATTCTTTTGGTTGATTTTTCTCCACGTTGCCCGGACCGGCTTCCAGGGGCGTATTTAAGCTTCTTTCCACCCCCCAAAGCTCTGCAGGCCCGTAGATCTTACTGCCTTCCAGAGTCCAAGTACCATCATAATAAAGCTTTATATATATAAACATGGCACCAGCTCTCACATTACCATACGAGCCTGAGCCCGAACTCGAATCTGAAGATTTCCATGGTATAACCCCCCCCTCTCCTTCGAGAACTCTCCTCTGGCAAGTTTCTTCGAGTATAGAACTGAGACGTAGAGCCCCCATCAGTTCTAGATTTACCGGCAATGTATACAAAGCCCAGCCCAATCATCCTCCTGAAAACCCTCGACAAATTCACTCTCCCGCCGCCATCATGGGATCGCCCGCCAGCAAGCCAGCAGAGCACACACCCTGGGCTTACTAAATGGCTCACTGGCATCATTGCCTCTCCGCTGCAGTGGATTTCTGATGAAGCTATCCAGGAGCAAATCTGGGAGTCTGCGAGTTCACGGCTCGCTGAGCGGTGTGGTAGGACTGGTCAGTATAAGATTACAGACCTTGCGTACAAGAGTCCACACTCCCTTCTGACAGAACCTTTTGCACAGCTATGCCATCAACAGACCGAACATTCAAAATCTCCGAATCTCTCGAGCTCATCATTCACGAGCCCACCCTCACCGCGGACAATCTCGGCCTCAAGACCTGGGCCAGCTCCTACCTGCTCTCAAAGCGCCTCTCACAGCTGCCGCTCCCATCTTTCCCCGAGGGGGCCCGCGCTCTCGAGCTTGGCTCTGGTACGGGACTTGTTGGGCTGGCCGCCGCAGGGACGCTGCCGGGGGTGGGCTCTGTTCTCCTCACAGACCTCCCCGAGATTATTTCCAACCTGCAGCGAAACGTGGACCGGAACCGTGCTGCCTTGAAGAGCGCTGTCGATGTTGAGGTGCTGGACTGGCGGGATGAGGCGGGGGTGGAGGAGGCGCGGCGCTTTGAGCTGGTGCTGGCGGCCGATCCGATTTATTCGCCGGAGCACCCGGCTCTGGTTGCGGGTGTGGTTGGGCGGTGGATGAAGAGGGGTGGGGAGTCGAGGGCGGTGGTGGAGATGCCGTTGAGGGATGGGTTTGAAGGAGAGAGGGAGGATTTTAAGGTGAAGATGAGGGAGCAGGGGCTAGTGGTGGTTGATCAGGGTGTAGAGACGGGGTGGGATGACTGGGGTAATGGGGAGGTGAGTTGTTGGTGGTCGATATGGAGCTGGGGGCGTTAAACTTGGTTGCTTTTTCTTCTTCTTTGCTTATTGTTAGATACCAAGCTAGAATAGAGTGTAGAGAGCTAGAGACTAGATAGAGATAGAGATAGAGATAGAGATAGAGATAGATTAGACTAAGTGAAATGAAACGAAGACATGAATATCACCAATAAAAGATTGAGACATACGTATGTAAACACATACGATATACCCACAATGACATTGTAATTTGTGGTTGACTACGTAGGGTTTAAGGAGAACGGCCCCGCTGAGTCCAATTGCCAAACTCCACCCGGATCCCTCTCTGAATCCCCGGAACCAGCCCGAGCAGGGAAAGCTCTATTCAATCATATGTACTTACTATAAGACTCATGGGTTTAACTCCTCGAACCATGATCGAGACTGACTTCCATGAGACGTGCTCATATCCGTTCAAGCCTGTCTTGGATTGGTAAGCATATGGGACCCTGTATACTAAATTTATATTAGTTTTCTTTCAGCCAAGCTTAAGTGTAATTAATAGTGCAGCACCTAATTAATACCAAAGTACAGCCATGTACTCACTCACTCATGACCGCGCGCTCATCATGACACATATTCGCGGAATGTCCGTCAAAAGCTGGGAGATCTCTAGAGCTCTATGTAGGGTTTTCGCCACCATTCTGATGCATCATGTACTATCACTCGAAGAAGCGCTCGAACATTGCTTTTTTTTTCTTTTTTTCTTTTTTTGATATATCATTGTTCGTATAACTATGCGGCTTTACATAATTGCGGATATGACAATGTCGCAGTACGTATATAAAAGGCGCGGGTGTATATAGGTAGCTGGGCTCATAAAATGGGACGAGACGAGCGCCGCCGAGCCCGCCTCAAACTCTCGGGGATCATAATATATTATTGATATAATGCGGGGGGCGGGGATGAAGCCACCTACCCACACACACACACACACACATATTGAATTATATTATATATTTCGAGGATTTTCAAAAAGCGGACTAAACGTCCCCCCCCCCAAGTCTATTGCTCCGAAAATTAGCACTCTTCATAGGACTGCAATAAGATTCGGCTTGTTGTCCTTGATTGATGGTGGATGGTGGGCGCGAGATAGGACGAGACCAGTTTGGAGGAGGCCAGCCTCCGAGTGATACTAGATGATTAATACTTGTATGTACTTTAGCCCTTAGGGGGGATTCGATCTAGCATTCTTCTTTTTCTTTTCTTTTCTTCTTGGCGAAGGATTTCTGGTCTTCATTAATTACATGTACTTCTGAAAGTTGTCAATGGTGGAAGAGCGACATTTGTATATATACCTCAATTTGGATCCGGCTTAGTTTATATTATTAGTCTTGAGATTCGTCTCGAGACTTACGTCTTCAGGTCGCGATCGAGACTAGAATGGGGGGAAAGATGAGACGCGACAAGACGGGACGGGACGAGACTTAGTCCAAAAACAATGGTCTCGTCTTGTCACTACCTATTGCCCATCATTATGCACACTCTGTTTAGATCTTTAGCCAACCGGGAGAAGCCTAGGCCTGATCATGATGGAGCCATATTTTTAAATCATGATTTATCTCGGGGATTTTGAAGAAAAGAAGGGCTTCGAGGCATCTCTTTTTTTTTTCCCCCAGACAAAGCCTCGAGTCATACATAGTCCGGGGCATTGAGTGCAATCGACCACGAAAAAATCTTGCTAACTCAGCGAACCTCTAGCTAGCTCTTTACTAAACTAATATTTTCTATGACGCGATCAAGTATCAGACCTCAGCGTACTAATCGGATCATATTAGAGACGCAGGTTGTATGCGATTGAAGTTGAGCAAAATACGCAGACAGAACATACATGTATATACCTCTTAAGTCACGCTCTCACGGGTGTGCCTAGCCTCCGAGCACTGCACACTGATGGTTCGCAAAAAACAAGTGGTCGTACTTAAGCTTGTCCTTAACATGCGTCCAGTAGATTTGGCCATATACGTTCTGTTGCTTGAGGAGAAATGTGTCTTTTTACACGTGGCCTCTGCGCTAGAGAAATTTTGGAAGATGTTCATGACAGTTAGCTCTGTCTCTGAATACCGCTCTGTAAGAGCTTTGCACTGCGGTTCCTAAAGAACATTGAAGTTTAAAAATTTTTAAGAATACTTATTGGCTATTATTTGCTGAAACACAATTCGCTTCCGCTAACAAGTACTTTGTGATTCAATGATTAGCTAGGCGGGCTCACCCGCCAAACACCGATTTCACTAGTGTCCACAGCACAAAGTCCACATCCCAAGCCCTAAACGCGAATAATGTCCCCATAAAGCTTCTTATACTTCAAAAAGAACTCCATACAATCAAATCTTATATTTCTCACATCTGTGCCCAATAAACCGACCGAGTGATATCCCATGAAGGATCCCCCAGTGCCGTGAACCACAGCACTGGCCACCAGCATGTGCGCCACTGACCTAACCACGGCCCAGCAGATCAATCAGGCCCCCATCAAGCCCCCCGTGACCGCCGCCTGCGGGAAAACCTGCAGTCAGCACGGAGGGGAGGGGTGATAGAACAAAACTGCACCTGAGAGGCCTCGGCCTCGTAACGTCATATCTGAGGTGTGAGTTGATCAGTCAATTAATTGCCAATAGAGAGCTTGTTATATTATTGGCGCACAACCAGTTGTGGGTCGTGACGGGTGACACATATATAGAGGTAATTAACTGTGCACTGAGACTTGCGGGCACCAGAGAAAATACTGGTCCCAAAAGAGCGTGGCGGGAAAATACGGGGGTTATGAGACAATTTGTATCGTAGCTAAAAAATCACCATGCTCCGTTCCCAACCTTCTCCTCGTGTATCATCGTATTCTGGATACTCTCACCAGACGTTTTAAGTCTCCTCCGACAACTCGGTGTTTACGGGCTCCGGCAAGATTAGTTTTATCTCCGTGAGCGACTGATTTGGAATAATTTGTTGGTGTTTTTATTTATCAATCATTAGAAACCTACAACCAGGAGGTTCCAAAGCACGTGTACTTAACGAGATACTAGTGCAAACCTTCTATCGTTCGATACAATGGTAAAACGGGTTTTTTTTTTCAGATCCACATCATGCACGGGAGTCGCTAGGCAGTGCATATCGGATGGGCCCATAATAACCAGTTGATAATCATAAAAAGAGGACTTAGGGCGGCAAATACTGACGACCAACCAACAGTGGGTGTCTAGCCAGATCAATTATATAAAAAGAACGACAGAAAAAAAAAAGGGGATTCAAAAATAACTTTACTCGATACCCTATCGATAGACTCGACGACTTTGACATTAGAAATATGGGATCCAAAAACGTCCCCGTAAAAAGCAACGTTCGATACGGGATACCATGATATGATAGCTTACAAGTCACCTACTCTTGCTTGGATGCTGTGTTGCCACAACATATGCATAGGTGTACGGGGTTTCTTTTTGCTGTATTTTTTTTTGATAGCTGCCATGCCAGACATGCATTACCTTTCCCCGGGCCACGTACTGATGAGTCCCTAAAACGAGAATGCCAAGATACTTTTTTTGCCGGATAGGTCATCCACTCTACCGACAGACCGGTAATGGGCTTGCCCCGTGGCTGAGAGGCACGTTGGGCCTTAAGCTTTCATCTATCTTAAGTACCTACACATTCGATCAACTGCATGCAGGAGAGAAGGAGTTCGGTCAGTGGGTCTGTAGGGCTTAGCGTGACTTCCAATTTCATAACATGCCCTCTGCAAGTGGTGCAGGAGGGTGGGCAGAACAAGCCTTTTCTATTTCTGTCCTTTCCTGTTCAGAGCTAATGCAACTTCCTAAACAACTGAAACTTCGACCCGGCCGTTGAACCTTTTCAAGAATAGATTGTGACGTTGGTTAACGGTTTGCGGGGATGCGTGGCACGCAGTCAAGATCGCCATACCGTCTGAAGCATAACTGCAGAAACACAAGCAGATACTACATGTAGCTACTGATCGAGGCCGTTTCAAGACATGCATGTAGACATGTCTTATTTCCTATAGGTACTTTTCTCGCACGAATTATCAACCTGCTGGGGTTGAAATCCCCTCACACACACTTTCCACGCATCAAGAGTAAACCACTTTTTAGATTTTAGACTTTTTGGCACTTCTAAAGGGTTCAGCTGAGGGTACGTAGACCCCCACCCTCCCAGATAAAGAATAGTGGCGATAGATCTAATGTGCGCTCTTACTGGCCGTTTCAAAACGAAAGTGCTGGAACTAGGCTCCAACACTTCGGGGCATCTAGGAACTCAACAGGAAGATCCAGTATGTTTCAAGAAGAGAGCTAGAGCCAAACTTACAGCCTTCCAAAATACCTGACTCGTGCTTCAGCGGTATGATTAATCACTTAGTACCTCCAGATGTCAATTTGTACCCGGGGCTACTTAGATTTTTGTTTAGTTACTACCTATAAAAAACAAACGTAAAATGACTCAAATAGGCTGGCGGCATCTTCTTCGATCGTGTCAAGGACCGCTGACTTGAAACCTATGCAGTAATGGATTCGCCAGTAGGATTCCATGAATTAATTCTATGGTATCTTATTATTATTAGGTGAGGTTGACACAATGAGATGGTTTAAGTATCATTACATCGTGATGTACATGTACATGGTAAATCCGCTTGTGTTCTTCTAATCATCATGCGACATCATACATTTGCCAAGTCCGTTAGTTAATTCGGTCTAGCAAAAGGAAAGAAAGAATTACCGGTGGGCATTTACTCTAGCTAGGGCTGCATATATTTTTTTATGATTTTTAATTATAGTATGTAGCCTATCAAGTGCTGCGCCTACTGCATTGGTGATCTTAGCCATAATTCGGCGACATTTCGGACGATCCGGGCGGTCGGAATAGGGTGCATGTGGGGAAAAACAGTTAAAAAGCCGCCGTAGGGCTGGAAGATATATTGGTGCTTGGTATATTGTACTAGCTTTCCCCCTTTTTTAACACGCCGACCCAAAGTAGAGAATCTATCCAAGCGAGACCCGTACGATTATTCAATAAAGCCGTTGAATTGATGTAGATTAAACGGCAACGGCCTGGCAATGTATTCCATACACATTTGTTCTTTTATATCTATCTCCAATCCGTTTGAAATTGTTTTAACAAGGTATATAATACGGTACTATAGAATATATTGAATTTAACTGAGTCAATTCCGGGCAATATGATAACCGATAATAGAAGGTGCCAAAGAGATGTGGCCGCTGCACAGAAAGTGGCAGAAAAACACAGGACATGCTCTGTCAATATGAGGTAGTTTACGAGAGTACGGGTGAGGCTCTGGGTGGAAGCGGTAATCTTTTTCCATTTAAGCGGACAGGGTACAGTGACATTCTATTACAGATCGCTGGCACCGAGTGATTGGCTATGATGTGTGGGTGTGCAAGGCAGTTTTGAGCTAGCTAGGTCAGGTCGAGAGGCTCGCTCATGCAGCACAACGCAACCAGCAACTAGAGTGATCCAATCCCACCCCAATCTTTGAAAACAAGATAGTTCATGCGAACATTCTGCATCTACTCCGGAACGGACATCAGCACAGGCCGCACCCATGTTCATCTTAAGGTTGTAGAGGTAAGCAGGTGGTGAGAACAAGGGAAGATTGGCGAGGTGCCTACCGGGGTAGCCATGTACAACACGCGCGCCGTCTGGGTAAATTATCCGAAGTACGCGCCGTAATAAGTTTGATTTATGGAATTCAATGTCGATTTGATCATCCAATCTAGGATATCGATCGTGCCTTGCGCGGATCATGATATGTCACTCGAGTTGTGTCTTTATTGGCCAGTCCGTCTATCCCTGTTACTCGAGAGATGTGGTAAGAGGATGGGCTTGCCCGAGGTTGTTTACAGCTATGAATGCAGTTTCTATGTTCGATTGATCAATGGTGGACCTAATGTGGTCAGCATTGGGGTGGGATGGCTTTAACGCCATGCGGCACTATCCCTACTCTCTATTTTATGACGTTTCCGGACTGGACTGGGTCTGCATACCACCAAAATATGGTTGTTATGCACGATTTACGCCCATATGCAGACCCAGTCCAGTCCGGAAACGTCATGAAATAGAGAGTAGATAGATCAGTAACACATACCATCAGAGGCACGCACTGCTGTTATCCTAATAGGCACATGTAGATAGAAGGGCCCAAAGTGGGTATAGGACAAAACCGTTGATCTGGAAGGAATGGAAGAAGTGGAGGGGGGGGGGAAGAAGTGGAGGGGGGGGGAAGAGGGGAAGGACATCGGGGATCCGTGGTTGCATGCATGGTCTTGTGAGACAGACCACCTATCCTTCCCGCTAGCGCCTTTTGAGGGTTATCAGACAACTCACTCCAAGGAAAAGGTCAGAATATGGACAAATTGGCACTCAGTATACCTATCCTGTCATATATCTTCGTACGCCATACGATTGCTAAGCACCGATAATTATCACGATATAAGTTCTTAGTGATCTAATAATCTGCAACCGGTGTATAAATTAGTAGCTGACAGATCAAAATAGCCACATGATGGTCTAAAGTGTCATAGCGGCAAAGCACCGCACTTTTCTCTGGCGACGGCCCGTGCACCCAAATCTAACGGGTTTTTTTTATTAAGTATTTATATCATTTCAATTTCTGCCAAATCTAACGGGTACATGCGTGTACTCTATACATTGTACAGGTAGGCATGAGGAGCCGGATTAACCTAATTCATATCCCATCACTCGACAAATAAACTTCTCCTCAAACACGGGGTAGCCAAGATACTAGTCGGTCGGGGCGAGGGGGAGGGGGGGATTCGTGTCAACTACGCGTAGATACATGTAGTAATTTTGGAAAGTTTTATTCTCTTCTTTTCGTTCCCCTCCTCACATACTCCTCACATACTCCTCACATAACCACTCTCTTTTCCTCATTCTCCTTATCACCGTCAGCATCATCATAATCGATAAATGATCTTATCGTTCGATAGGATCTTATATGCAGGCACCATGCAGGTAATACTATATTCTAGAAGAATACTATATTCCCATGCTAATCCTAAGATGGTTGGACTTGTATGGTGGCTAAGCCTCATATCATATGTATATCAGGGGTAAGTTGCTACGATTAAGGACGTACTCTATCTACCTCGGGGGTTTTTTTCCTTATTCAACATACAACATGGCCCCCAACCCATTCGGACAGTTATCTCGCCGAAAGTTAATTTATCTCTCCTGTATGGAGTGAATCTGTGCATATTACTCATCTCAGGACCAGGTTTAGCGATCTAATGGGTGGCTGATGGATGGTTATGGGTCCGGCGGACTACTGCGTTCGTGGCGTTCGGATGAGTTTCAGGCACAAGGGGGGCATTTTGGGCATTCCTTGAGAATTACCATCGTACGTTGCTGAAACGTAGAGGTTGAAAGATGGGGACTACCTAGGTCTCTGAAAAAATAACCTCAGATACTCTTTTGTGCCGGGTACCGGCGCGGCACATCTGGCGCATTGAATCTTCTACATTGGGGCTACTAATAATAAGTACCCACCCCAATGGCTTAAGTAATGTTACCATAATACAAAAACGGTCACACGCCCGGACTGGCGGACGTATCGATAGGCGAGCAGAAAAGAAAAACTTAAAATCAACTCTTCGATTAATATTACTTCTTGGGGAGATAAGGAAATCGAAGGGGCCGGGTCCATAACCCAGCAGATTCGGTGAGTGAAATCGGTGGATATAACGTGGTTGGTTGGTTTTAGTCAATATGAAGGGGCACTCCGATGCACGTTGCCGATTGACATGGTTCCATCTCTTGTCTTCTCATCTAGGGCTAATGAGTGTTACGAACTTTTGGGAGCTTTTCGACCTCTATTCTAGACTTTACACACAGCCACAGGTGGACTGGCATTAAATAAGCTAATAAGCAGAGAAATATGTGGCTTGTCAGTAGGATGATGTGACGTGAGAAGGAGTAGGCAAAGTACCTCCTCTACTAGGTACTTGTAGGTGAGCACAGAAGTCGGTACATAGGTACAGGTACATACATCATACAGAAAACTCGCCAACTGGCTAAGCCTCGTCTAGTGTTATTGGGTCTTGGCATTTTTTCTTCTGCTAGCGTGCCCTATTAAGCCAGTTGCAGATGTAATAATATTATTAATCAGCCAATAGGGTACCGCGAAAACAACCCATGCCACGCTCCCCACACAATACTCAATCAGCCTTAAAAAGCCACGATCGATGGATGTATTCTACCGTAGGGCTGAGAGATCAATCCGGCCTTCCACTTTCCGGCACGCTGACGTGATATTCTTAATCCTCCTGAGCGAAAAATGCCCTAGGACCACCCGCCCTAGAGCTATGGGGTTTCCCAATGTATGTAGGTAATGTATTCCTCCATGAATCGAGCGTGATTACATATTATTCACTTTACACTGTTAGATGCAAGGCCAAGGAAGCTGCAGATAACCCATCCACCCATTGAATCATAGAGCTCAAATCACATCAGAAGACCCTGGACTCTTAGGGCCAGAGCAGGTACTCAACTGGTACCAGAAATGCTTATCCACGTAGGTAAAATCCCCATCGATACGTATACCACGCCCACCAACCACATCACAACCACCGAACAAGGTAAAAAATAAAATCATGGATGAATCCTGGTTAATGCCATACCTCATAGGGCTCAAGTAGTCAAGGTGACCGTTGCGCACATCCCTAGATTATCGGCTTGTTCGTTGTGCTGGGAAACCTGCCGGCTCGTGAAACCGTCGATGCGTTAGTGGGCCATGGGTTGGGTCCATGTTGCTCTCCCTCCTCTCTGCGACTCTTGTACATCCTTCACAAGGCTGAACGTGCAGGTTGCAATCAAGCATGGGTGCGGCACAAGGCAATTAATTTTTTTTCCCTGTGAGGGGGAGACACGGGCCAGTCCTTTTTCCATTGTTTCTACAGGTAATAACACCTCTGATCATGCGGGTTTAAAAACTGTAGCCAAACCTGGACCCAGCAGCCTGCTGTTGTTGATGTGTGTTTCGCAAGAAAGAAAGAAAGAAAAAAAGAGAAAGTAAAAACATAAACACCCCACCTGAACATTGAGTCAGACGAGAAAATAAAGAAGGAAAAATAAACACAGGAGAGGGTGGGCAGTATTTGTAGAGTTGCAGACACTGTGATCAAAAAAGTGTAAAAAGATTGAAAAAAATGAAAAGAATGAACATAATAAACAAAAAGAAAGCCCCAAATTTTCAAATACACCAATAAATGGAACCCGAATAAAACACCAGTCCAAGACTCCCCAAAAGAGAACAAGAGAACGACAAAAAAGGAAATCTAATTACAAAGAGAGTAATGCGAATGACTCGGAGGAAACGCCGCATCATACGACAGCGCTACGAGTCTCCATGGTCTACTGCCGAAACAGGAGAGAATCCCTGTGGCCATTGCGTGAAATATTCCGACGGATCTGGCATGACGGGGCCAGTCGACGATAGAGCGAGTAGTCCTGTAGTGAAAGGTGGCAGTGTTGAGGGGCCTGCCTGCGACGATTGGAGGAATTGGTAATTGACATCCTCCTGTGTTGGGAACGTATTGGCCTGCTGCTGCTGCTGCTGCTGGCTAGAGCCCAGGAAGTATATTGGCGGCGAGAGTGGGTCAAAGGGGGAGAGTGGCAGTTGGGTCCAAGAGCTATCATCTACAACCCCGATACTTGGCGAGCAGGAGGATGGGGTTGGTGTGCATGTGGAGTTCTCCATCATTTGCGACATTGGAGGGATTATTTGGCGCCATGTAGTCTTTCCAATAAGGCTACTGGGGTCGGCTTTAGTGAACTCCCAGAGGAACATCGCTGACCTCCGTTTGATCCCTGCGCTCGATAGGGCTGTTGAGAAAAGCTCCTGTACGACGGTGATACCCTTGATTGCTGCTCGGGCTTCCTTTCCCCGTCTGCGGCGCAGACGCTCCCTGTCTAGTGTAACAGCTCCATCTTGCCGTTGGGCAGTAGAGAGCTCGGTGTAGAACGCAGCCCAGAACTCAGATGCAAAGGGAAGCGTGAGCTTCTTACTCCCGTTGAACTCGTCAGTGACGGAACAGGCTTGGGACGATTCCCAGACCTGCTTTCCCGTCGAGTATATACGAGTCACACACTCCCAGCCGTAATTGTCGTATGTAGGGTTGGATGACGTAACTTCAAATTCAGCGCAGAGGACTGACGATTGCGAGGGCATTGTGGGCATGACGGACACGCTCGATTCAAAGTGCACAATCGGGAAGCCGGTTGTTGCTGACTCTGGGTGTTCTAGAAGATCCGCAAGGTGTGGGAATCGAGAGTTCCACTCTGGGATTGATGATAACGGTGCTGCAGCTGCAGGCCTTTCTGTGTGTGAGAGACGTGTGTAGGTGTGAAAGCAGCCCTCCACACCAGCGGCGTGGTGGCTTGGGGAGCCAACCCACATGGCGAAATTCGTGGGTCTAACTGTGGGTAATACCTCCTCCTCAGGATTAAACATCCCCTGCGGGTAATATACCGAGGAGTCATTTGAACCACCGAAGTCACCGGAGGAGCCGCTGGACTGGGAGGGATAGAACTGTGAACCATTTGAAGGTGCCGGGCTCGGCGCCATATTAATCTCGGCCTCATCTTTCCAGCTATCAGAGTTGTTGTCCCACCCAGATGCAGGTTTCTCCGTTGTTACAAGCTTCATAACTATTCTGGGATTAGGCCAATTTACCCCCGGAGACTTTTCGCAGACATTCAACTTACAGTCCTTATTGTTGCGCAAAAGATTTTTCAACACCTGAATATGACTTGAGACCTGTTTCCGCGTCCTCCGCTTTCCAGTGACCTTGAAAATGTAATCTGCAATCAATTCATTCCTTCCACGGGGTTTCCCCTCCATTGAGAGCTTCCTCCTTCCGATCTTCGGGATCTTTTGGATAGCTAAATACTACTATTTAGCAAATGTGTACAATTTCGAGGTGTTGAATAAAAGTCTGCTTTACCTTCCATAAACGCCTCTTCAAGCTCCTCATCCCACACAGATTCACCCTCCATCGAAGCGTCCCTCCTCTGGCGAGCTCTATATTGGTGATATGGTACCAAATCCTGCTCCTGCGCAACGGCGGCCGCCAGGGTTCTTGGGGTTGAAGCAGCCAGGTTGCCCTGCGCTCTAATAACTCTGGAACGCTTTCGTTGATCCAACTTGAGCGAGTTGCGCTTTAGCTGATCGTTATTATTAATAGACACTGGTGATAGATTTCCTGGTGGTGACGGAGAAGACAGTTGTGTATTAGTTGAAGTTTCCTCGAGTGCCCTTCTGGATGAAGATGAGATGTAACTTGTTGGCACACGAGGAGTAGTGACAGATGTGGGGTGTGTGTGCGTTGAATGGGAATTCAGTATGACCTGGCTTGGAATAAACAGGGAAGAATTATGATTATGAATAGTGTTCAGCTGGTCGTCGTTGAGGTTGACGTTATTACTATTGTGGCCGAGAGAGCGGATATCGAGAAGGTCGGGATATAATGATGAAGGAACACAAGATGCATAGTGGTGAATAGACGAAGAGGAATCCATTTAATACTAAAGAGACCAAGTAGGTCCGCGCTAGAACTTGCCGAGTTTTTTTTATGCACTTGCTTGTATGATGGGATATGTATGACAGGGATGGGCAACGGTAAGGCGTGAGTGGCCGTAGAGAAAATAATGGTACAGCTGCTGTACGAGGCAGACAATAGAGTGTGCAGTGTGCAGAAAGTAGCAAGCAATACCGGTAGGGTAATTATGTATGTAGGGAATAGAAGACTATTGACTGAGTAATAAATAGAAATGTGTACGAAAAATCGCCGAGGTTCTTACTAGGAGGAAGGTGGGCTGTATCTAACTTGGATGACAATGCACAGGTTCAAAATGACGGTAGTGGGCAGTGGCAGTGAAAATGAGTGACACCGCGATCTGCTGTATTTGGAAAAAAAATACAAAAAAAAGAGTGTGTAAAAAAAGCGAAAGAGAGAGAGTAAAAAATAAAATAAAAGAGAGAGAGAGAGAGAGAGAGCGTGTGTGACTAGAGAGCGGCGATTTTTCGAGTGAGTGTTGAGAGTGTAAGAACGAAAAGAATGGGAATGAAGTCGGTTTGATATAAAGTTTGAAAGCTGTGGAAAAGTACGCCGGTTACAGAAACCACGGGAATCTTGATCAAATTCCTTAGAAATGCAGGACAAATACTCAAAGACCAAAGGAGAGTATTTCCAGCATACCAGAGAGAAGTTTTATTGAAAAATATAGGAAGAAAAAAAGTACCAAACATCTAAGTGGGAGTTTGTACTCTAATAATACTACGAGAATGATGAACCAAGGGGCCCCCCCAATTTGCAGCTCAGAGAAACCAGATTTGACTGCAGAAACCCCCAAAAATGGTCGCATCAATATTACCGCACCCAAAAAAGATCTGATGGTCAAAGAGCTGCATCTGGAAAAGGTGGTGCTCTTGAGTAATTGATCAATCGGTGGGGCAGAAGCAAGGGGTTTCCTAAGAAATACTCAGGGACGCGACTTTTGGGAAACGACGCGAAGAATCAAGAGATTTCACGAGAAGTACGTGCACCCATTGATGGAAGGAGGTGTACAACCTCAGCGAGGGGCGTAACTAATGGATTCCTCTATTCAATATCCCATTCCAGTGTGTGTAGAACCCCGATCGGGAAGGCTTTCGTGATGAACATCAAACTTTCCTATTCCAGGGACATCTGAGATTACGGATTAAAGAATCTACAACGTTGGCGATAGAGATCTGTACGTCACAGCATCTATCCCACGAGGTGGTGGTGTTTACGGAGTGGACACGGGCCGCAGGGTGCCCTCGAGGGATGGGTGGACATCATGTTTAATTGTTATATCAGATTCCGACATATGTTATGTATTTCGTCAACGTTTTCCAGAAGGGGATAAAAGGAAATAGCGCGAAACATATGTCCGGCTTAAGTTTTCCTCTCTCGATCCATGGATCCAAACGGTTTTCGAATTTTCTCCCCCAGTACCATGTATTATGTACATAGGATACCTATTCTGTAAATACAATCCCCGGTATATCTCGGTCATGCAACAGACGAAGATATAAATTGTGTTGCGGGGCTTAATTGATGTATGGCTGGCCACTACCCAGAGTACATGTATCAATGATATATGCTAATAATACCCCAACTGATGAGTATATCGTAGTCTGTAGCAGATTATTAAGGCAGGTGCACGAGAGATAACACAAACTGTTCGAGAAGAACGCCCCCCGTTGCTCTTCGGGGCCAAAGCAATGACCTACGGGAGACCCCTCCTGTCTTCCCGCAGGACGCTAAGTAAGCGAATGTAGAAACTTTTCTGAAATCCGGCATCAGAGCCGGGCTACCTACGGGGATGCGGGCGGGACAGGAAATCCGCTGGAAGCCATACAAGGCCGAGGGATGAGGGAAAAAAGAAAACAGATCTTCTATCCCCCGATCGCAGTGATAGGAAGGGAAGGGGGGAAATGCTGTGTCTAAATGGAGTTTCTTCTTAATCCAGTTGTTTTTTTTCTTCCTTCGTGGCCCTCTTTACTACCGCTATCCTATTCACAAATCAGAACGCATTCCCATCGACAAAATGCCCGGAAACAATATTGGAATCGGTAAAGGTGAGTGAAACTGTCTTATCTTACCTCTGTTTAACCTTATCTACACTTCCCCAAGGCAGAATGTTTTCTTGGCTGACTTTCTGAGGCTCAATGGATTGTCATGAGTCGTGAGACGACTCGTGACGTCCTGTTTGGCCTTCATTCATTCTCATAGTCATCTTCGTTGCGATAAAACCGATGATTAAGATGGCAGCCATCGCTGGGGGCGGAGTTTATTTCGCGAAAAAAGGTACAGATTTCAATTTTATGGTGTGTGTGTGCAGTTGACGAGATGAGGAGTCCCAATGCCATGACTGCAGGATTAAACTTCACCGCAGAACAAGCACTGAGCAATCATCCCCTTATGCTTATTCAATGGCAAGAAGAGATGAAAAATAAGGAAAAAATAAAGAAAAATAAAGAAAAACAAACAAACGATTTTAGAAATTAATCGTTGTTGTACCCCAGGATTCCTCACGCCTGAAGCCTGTAAAGCGAACGCATCGATCATAATGAACCTGCTGCTACCGTTACTAATATTCGCAACTGTCCTCCCTGCATTTGACCGTGATAACATGACATCAGTCTTATCTGTCGTTGTTACGGGAGGTCTCTACCAAGGTGTGCTTGCTACTTTATTTCTCACTCTAACGCACGATAGCACCTATCCCGGGGTTCGGATAGTTGCCTGTGTCAGAGAACCAAAAGCTAAACATATTGCGTGTGTGTGTGAATCGTTCAGTTATGGGGCTTGTCTTTGGACTCGTCGTCAGGTGGCTCACACCAGTCCCGCCATCATGGAGAGGTGGTGTACTTGCTGCTGGTTTGTCCTACCTCTCATCTATCCATCCAACTCCCCTTCGTTTGAGTCAGTAACGAGGTCATGGGGTGATGAGTGTCTGATTGAAACGGTGTGGGTGAACGCTGATCGAATTGCTTCATCTAGGAATCTTCAGCAATCTTGGGGACCTTGTAAGTTTATGGTTTTATTTTTTTTATCTTACTTTCCTGCATTTGTTAGATCGATGTCCCTGCATGATTGGAACACATATCTTGGAACGAACCACGGATTGGTGGTTTCTGGGCGGGCACCTCTCCCAAACGGGGAAAACGGGCCTTAATACCAGCTATTATGATGGTGTTGGCCCACATAAGAATATTGGCCGGGCGGGCCCGATACTCTACCTGGATAGTAGTCACGGTCACGGTCACGGATCACGGTAACGCATCTGATTGCGGGCGTGTCTATTGGGCGGTGTCAGCAGCTGTCAGCCCGGCGGTGTGCTGAAGCTTGTCATATCATTGTGCTTCGGAGTTGACGAGTGATATATTAGGTGATCGCATATCTTTCGACACTTGCGAAATCTGAGCCTTTCCATGGCGAGGAAGACGTAATAATTCCTTGGCTTCTCCTCGTCTAGCTTGGGACAGAAATCTCACAATTTTTTTCATAATGAATAGGTTACGAAAGGAATTGCGTATTCATCTATTTTTATGGTAGTGCAAATGATTGCAATGTACGTTTCCTCCACTATTCTTCTAAAGGGACAGAGTCCAATTTTCATCATATTCACAAAATCGCACTCGCCTTTCTTTCCCCCGGTCCCTCGGCTCTCATTCCTCCCCGCTGCAAAGACACCCCCTTGATACGAGAATCTCACCGTTAACTAAACTCCACGCCAGCTTCAATCTCGGTGGTCTCCAACTAATAAGAAGTGATTTCAACATCTCCCACGACTCCCTCGCCGAGGCCAACCTCGAGAAGGTCGAAACACCAATCTCACCCGCACCTCCTTCGTCCGACGCTCCATTCTCACTCCGCAAAAGCCTCACCATACTCGCTCATGCTTTCCGCCGCACCTCCCCCTCCTTCCCCTCCTCCCCCACCCCAGCGCCAACGATATCAGAAGAAAAGGTATCCCCCGCATCCCCCGCAATCCCCACCAAGCGCCGCATCTGGCTCGTGCTGCGTCCATTCGTCACTGCGCCGTCAATCGCGCTCCTAGTGTCGCTCATCGCCGCAAACATCCCCGAGTTCAAAGCACTGTTTGTGAAGACTCCTGGCGTCAACATGCCCGAGGCGCCGGACCAGAACCCACCGCTGGACTTTATTATGGATACTGCGACTTTTGCGCAACCAACAGTGCCAGTTTTGGGGCTGATCCTGCTGGGCGCCAATCTGAGTAGGCTCAGTATGAAGGGGCTGCCAAAGGGCTTTTGGAAAAGCGCTGTACTCATGGCGGTGCTGAAGCTGATTGTTGGTAAGATTTACGGATTCTCTACTTTTTGCAATTCTTGGTTCCTCCAGTGTATATGGATAGATCGGTATATTGGATGAAGCATGTGTGCGTGGAGACTTGGTCGAGGGGCAATGAGGTCACCCGAAATGACTGATCTAGGAATTGTCCCCGAGTCATTGACCTCACTGAGTTCTCTGGAATGAGAGAAACACCACTGGAATGGGACGAACATCGCAATGAGTGTTTGATCATGACATCTCACCACCCCCCCTTCTTCCCTCACACCCAATCACCCGCATATAAAAAAACAAGATGATATGAAAAACGGGGACTAACTCATAACAGGACCTATAATCGGCATAGCCTGGACTACAGGCCTCACCCGCCAAACCAACTGGATCTCCACAGAGGACAAAATCCTGCAATTGGTGCTTATCATCGGGAGTGCGGGTACGTGCATGATATGGGGCGATTGCATTGGGTCTGGTCTCGTGGGTGGTGCTGATATGAATATGTGTAGTCCCGACTGCAACGGCGCAGGTGTATCTGACGAATATATTTGCGCCCCTGGGGCCAGAGGGGTGCGTGGAGCTGTCGGCATTGTCTGCGTGAGCCTTCCCTTTTCCTTTTCTTCCTCTATATTCTGGGTGAAAGGAGAGTGTAGGGATGCAAGGTGGGTGGGACGACGGCTGCAAGGCGCTGGCGGAAGAGAGATTGGAAGTGAGGAGAGGAGAGAAGGTTTCTGATCTGGCTTGGGACGTTGCTGATTGAGTATGTATGTGGGCTTGTAGGACTTTGTTGGCGCAGTATGCATTGAGTAAGTTGGCTCTATTCCCTTCGTTCGTTCATTCCTCCTCGCCTCCTCTGTCTGCAATTACGCGAAGAGAAAGCGATTTAAGTGATTCTATATTTTCAAATAAAGTTATTGAAACTGACTATGATAGTGCTGCTAACATTAACTGCGACGGTGGCCTACTCCCTTGTGTTTGTCCTGTAACATCCCCAAGGAGAGAGAACGAACGAGAAAAGTATTGGTTTGGTTAGGGAAGGTTTTGGGATTTGCATGTAGGAATAGAGAGCATTTTTGGGAGTGAGAGGGTTATGGTTATGGTTATGGGTATGGGTATGGGGATTGCATGGAGTTGAGCGCACGGAGTTGAGCAATTTATTATGGGTATAATGATGTGGTTTAGCCTTTAATTTATGAGGAGCGCCAGGAAGAAAGGCGAGGAGTAAAAATATAGCATAGCAGCAGTAGCTAGCAGTCTGTCATTCATTCAGTAGTATACATATGGATACATGTACGTATTTCAGTATCCGTCATGATATCACTCAGACGCATTATGTCAAAGTCTCCAGATAGAGTATTACCACCGTTTCGCTCGGGGCGGGGGGACAAGTGCCGTTTCGGATAAACTACCCTGCGGACGTCGGGCAGAAGGATGATAGAATGAACGATAACTTCTCTCTGTATTAATAAATATCACCTCTTTCACCCTGCCAGGAAGAAGGAAGAAACCACGTCATCAGGAGATCGGTTGCCTCTGTTCCTGCTTGAGAGATGCCTGGATCGGGCCGGTGGACCTAGCCCGGCGGTGTTGTGTGCCTGCAGCAGAGGAAATACATACATGATGTACATGTAGATGGATACATGTAAATAAATGTACATATAGGTACATGTAGTAATAGCGCGCGGCAGTGATTTTCATAATTTCAGGTTTTGCATCAGTGCGAGGGGTTCTAGCTGAAGAAGGAAGAAGGAAAGGAGAGGGAGCGTATGTGGTTTCGAGATGTGAAGTTGTGGCAGGATGAGTGGTGAGACCTTACATTCGCTTTCACTCACACTCGCTCACTCACTCTCATTCATTCATTCACTCTCACTCATACTTGCTCACTCATCCCCTCAATCATCCACCCAATTCATCAATCATTCAATCAATCAATCAATCAATCAATCAATCAACCAACCAACCACTGCTTGCTAGTTATGCTTGTCAGTTAAGCACTGTGTTCCGTTTGGCCTAGCTACTGCTACTGCTACTATCTATCTCTATCTCTATCTCTATCTCTATTTCTAATCTCTATCTCTATCTCCACTACCTACCTGTTCTATTCCTATCATTCTCCATCTACCACTCAATTCTACTGATCAACCGCACGATTCTGCACGGAGCCGAGTTGCAAGCAATTACACGAGAATTGCGCTGTAACCCACGATCCTCAATTGCCCTATCACCATCCACCACCACCACTTCCACCACACACCTCGCAACCTACCACCACCTACCACATCAATTGAAATTGGGGCTGCTCTATCGTGATAGACAGATAGATATCTGGCCTGCGAGATCAGGAATAAAGAGAGAGCAAGAAAGTGCCTACTCACCCACAATTTCAGTCCTTATAACCGTTGTTCTAGGCCCATATTTAATAGCTACAGTAGCAGCTAACCTCGCACGTTGCTCGACACATCCCCGTTAGTCGCGTTCACCCTCGACAACACGCAGACAGAGCCTCCTCCACATCCCCTCCAACTCTCGAGTCTCTACCCGCCTACCCACCCACCCACAATCCACAAATCACATCTCACACTGCACGCCATGGCAGACATAGACAGTCTCTTCAAGGTTCGTCTACCCGGTCTCCGATTGCCGATCCCACCCACTGACACCCCCTCCAGAAACCCGCGCTGCCCCCCACCACCAGCAAGAAACGCAAAGCCGAGCCCTCCATAGACCCACGTAATTATCCCCTCCTATCTCCCACCCCCTCACTTCCCCGCATTTCAGACAAATGTTTAACAGCCGCTCCTTCGACATAGTCGCCGCTTACAAGTCCGTGCGCCTCGACAACGCCGACGAGGATGGGGACAGTAGCAGCAAGGACGCCCTCCCGGCAGACTTCTTCGATGCGCCCGCGGAGGACGAAGAGGGTGGCCGCTTCTTTGGCGGTGGTGTTGACAAGAAACAGGCAGAGATCCTCGACTACGTTGACGAGCGGGAGCGCGAGGACGGCGCGGCTGCGGTAGAGACGATTGACACGGCGTGGCTGCGGCGTACGGCGCTGGCGTTCGAGAAGAAGATCAGCAAGAATGCCGAGATGCGCGGAAAGTTTGAGGATGATCCGCACAAGTTTGTTTTCTGCCTTCTGTTTTTTGTTATGGGGGGAGAATGCTGATTGGTGGTAGGTTTATGGCGTCGGAAGCGGACCTCGACGCAGATATCAAGGCGCTCAGCGTGCTGTCGGAGCATCCGGAGCTATTTGAGGAGTTTCGCAAACTGGGATGCCTCGGGAGTTTGGTGGGACTATTGGCACATGAGAATACGGACATTGCGATTGATGCTGTCGAGGTCATTAGTGAGCTGACGGACGACGAGGTGGAGGCGGAACCGGAGCAGTGGAGTGCGCTGGTGGATGGGATGGTGGAAGCGCAGCTGTTGGAGATGTTGGCCTCGAACCTGGAGAGGTTGAACGAGAGCATTGAGACAGATCGACACGGCGTATATCACACTCTTAGTTAGTATACCACCTCCCCCAGCCGTATAGATACTAACTCGGCTTCTTCACAGGCGTATTCGAGAACCTGGCCTCTCAGCAATCCCTAGCAGACCAAGTCGTCAGCACAACACCTCTCCTCCCTTGGCTTCTCACGCGCATCCAAGCCCGGGAATCCCCGATCTCCCAGAACAAACAATACGCGGCCGAGCTGCTCGCCATTCTGCTCCAATCCTCATCTCCTAACCGCCGCAAACTCACCTCCCTAAACGGCGTCGACATCCTCCTGCAGCTGCTCTCCCCTTACCGCAAGCGTGATCCCGTAAAAGGCGGTGACGAGGAGGAGTTTGTCGAAAACATCTTCGATGCCCTTACCGCCATTGTAGACGAACCTGCCGGAAAAGAAAACTTCGTGGAAGCCGAGGGTGTCGAGCTCGCGCTCCTCATGCTGCGCGAAGGCCGCATGGCAAAGCCACGGGCCCTCCGCCTCCTTGACCACGCAGTTGGTGGGTTGCAAGGCGCACCAGTTGCGCTCAGGATTGTAGATGCTGCCGGGTTGAAGACGTTGTTTGGCATGTTTATGAAGAAGAGCGACAGCGCTACGACAGAGCACCTCCTCGGCATCTTTGCCGCGCTGCTTATGCTGCTGCCCGCAGAGTCATCAGCGCGCATCCGCACGCTGGCCAAGTTTGTCGAGCGCGACTACGAGAAGATCGCTAAGCTTCTCAAGCTGCGATCCGGGTATACAGCACGACTCGGGGTTGTGGAGCGGGAAATTGCAGCGCAGAAAGCAGCGATGGAGGAGGAGGCAGAGGAGGATATCGAGGATATGCGAGAGGAGTGGGAGTCACGGCGGCTGGACGCGGGCCTGTTTTGCGTGCAGGTTGTGGACCTGGTGCTGGCGTGGTTGTGCGCTGAGGATGATGCCGCAAGGAGCAGGATTAAAGAGGGGCTCGGGGGCAGCCTGGATGCTGTGAGGAAGACGCTGGAAGGTATGTTTTCTCCTGTTGGGCTTGTTGGGCGGAGTGGGACAGCGGTGGCTAATGGGAGTGTGCGGGGGTGTAGCGCAGATTGGCGATTTGGCGGCGGCGGCGGAGGCGGAGGCAGAAGGAGAGGCGGCAGAGACGAGGGATATGCTCAGCACATTGGTCAGGTTCTTGTAGTGGCAGTGAGGGGGTGTAATGATAATTTTAACAGCGTTTTTTATTTACTTATGGCTTGTTTAGCTGCGTCTTTCTTCTTCCCTCACTACTCCTCACTGCCTCGTTTTCTGGTTCTTTCGCCTTTTCGCCCTTTCTTTTGTGCTCATGTGCTTGCGCCTTGTGCTGTGTGTGTGGTTGCGGTTGCAGACTGCAGCGGTGCGAAGGCACGAGTGACAGACCGTGACTCTCGCCATGCAACAACGGGGGGGAGAAGAGATATATACTTAGTGCTATGCGAACCCTGACATCTCTGGTAGTGTAGCTATTTCATACATGTATTTAGCTACTCGGAAACCGGAGAGATCGAACCGCCGCTCGCGACGGACCTGGTGCTCGTAGTGGCCTCGGAAGCTCAGAAGGTTGCAATGTACCTGGGGGGGGGGGGGGCGTTAATTGCCGTGTGCGTCACAAAGTATCACTCATATACTACTACACATACTCATTTAGGGTAACTTTTTATAATTCCGCTAGCTGTTTAGGTTTTGGGTGTTTCCACGGAGGGTGTTTGATACATTTATGTAACACTGGGGAGTCTATCCGTTGTTGCTGTTGACATTGTTCTCTGGGCTGGATCGAATGAGATGCGTTGTATTTTACTCTGTACCTTAAATAATAATAAAAACTATTACATACACATATGTACTTACTCCTAGATTCTGTAGTTGGTAGGGGGTAGAATACCAGCTAGCCTTGTGGGGTTATCTATGTATGTACATGGGATTACACCTACTTCAACCTACCATAGTTCTTAGAGGCATCGAGTGGCTTTAAGGGAGGAGGAGAAGAGCCTCTATATTATTGAGAGTTGTTGTGGTGATGATGTAGATGACAGAAAGCGAGGAGATTGTTGATATCGAGGCTACACTTATTTTAGCCTCCATACTCGTATGAAACGTTACATGTATATAAGCCCGGTGTTACTACTACATGTAGCTCTAACTCTTAGCCGTTGCCCTCTCGGGGGAAGTACTAACTGCGTAACGCAAAGCATCACAACTCATCACTCGCATGCCAAGCCTCTCCTACCGTCCGCACCACCACCAAGCTGCAAGAGCCCCCTCGGCACTCCCTACAATGAAAGAAAGAAATTGAACGACGCCTCGATGGGAATTCGAATCCCAGTCTCCTCTCTCACAGCGGGTACGCTACGGACTGACTTTTAAGAGGATGCTAACCGACTGCACTACCGTGGCTTGTCGATTCTTGGTGAATGGGTAGATTGTAAACCTAACTTGATATATGGACGTCCAAGTATGGTGAGGCCGGGTTACTATAGCATGTAGAAATCACCGGTATCCAGGCACCTCTAGCTTGCAGCTGCGTTACTTCCACCTGCTTCGAGGTCGGCCGCCCAAGTAATGGTTTTCCCTTTTCAGCGGGACAAAGTCCTAATCACGTACGTATCTAGCACATCATCTTACTCGACAGCAGTCTGCTGAATCCGGTATACGAGTCTGCTTACTATCTATCTCTCAAAGAGAAATGCTCAAACGAAGCACCAGTTCGAGTCGAGGCCAAACCCCGAAACCCCGCCGCAAGGCCGTGTAAGGCTGCAAGTGTAAGTGACCGAAAGGGACTTGACCCTCTTGCCTTGCCTCAACTCAAACGGCCGGCCTCGCGGGTCCCAATGTGTACGGAATGCAGGTACTTGAGGCTACTAGCCTGTCCACATCCACATGATCTATTTCAGACCACCCCCCCTCAGGCACCTGGCCCGTTTCACCTGTCCGGCCCTGTCAAAAGGTAGACACCTGATCAAGATCACGGTCATGACACCCTACCCCAGGTACCAGATGGTGGTTCAGGTGGAGTCACTCAGGTAAGGGGGGGGGGGGTGGGAAGTAAGGGGTGTTCCAGGCTTTGGCCAGTCGTGAGATTAAATATTACTTGAACAGGACACGAAAACTTACTCTGACGAACTCGAGGTACGATTATTTGGATTACCTATAGTTACGGAAGCGGGTGTTGCGGTCATCTATAAGTCCTTGCCGCATTGATTTCGTGACGGGAAGATATACTTATACGGCGTCAAATTTACCACGTTTCTAGGACTGGGGTTGCTCATGTATGCATGCGAATATATATCGAAGGGTCTCTGGAAAAATTAACTATCGCTAGCCTCTGGCTACAGTTTACGCCTTTGTGGATATGCAAATTTAAAACAATGGGCTTTTCTTGCCGGGATCCCAGCAGCGCAGCGACACAGTCATGGTGAATCACTCGCCAACGTCGTCGCGCCGGCTACTGTTGCTATCAAGATCCCCTCGAGTGGCATGATAATACATATTCTGCCTTATGCGGTACTTTGAGCCACCAGGTAATGTGGTATCTCCGAAAAACAGGCGGCCGCAGTAGATGCATCGGTCGCTATCGGGCGGTCTCGAATATTCCCTACCTTTTATTAGCGCAGCAAAGTGCACCTGAGCAAACAACTGACATCTGCAAGTGTATATTTATGGCTCCCCAGGGGGTTGGTTGGGTCTCATATAAAAACCTATCCGGTTACGGAGTTGAATATAAGCTTAAGGGTAATTAGTAAACCAAACGCAAGGGGGGACTCTTCGCCAAGATTTCAATTAGTAGGGGCGCTCGAAATTGCGGCTTTCTACTTTTGTAGAGTACACTACAGTAATATTGGTATTATATCGTACTTTCTATAGAAAGGGTCTATTATTACACCCAACCTACCGTCGGTGTGGCGACGGAATGCTGGTGCAGGGGTGGGACCAATGACGGAGACTTAGGCTTTTGTACTCATCTAGCCCTAACCCTGGTGCCAGGATGCCTGATTAGGCGGACTCAAGGGAATGATTGGTTTTCAACCTCTCATTGGTTAATATCTAGAGAGCCAACACACTCATTCGGGCGTTGGCTTAGCTGCGGGTGCCATCTATCAGTCAAGGGTCAATGATAGAAGAACGAGCATGCCATTTGTGCGGGACAATCCCGCTTGCCCTGCCATGTTTGAACTTTTTGATAAGCATAAATTAGCCTACAAGTGCAGAATCTGAGTTCTAAGGTGCGCCAAGATGCCCATTGAACGGTCAGATAGACACAGGCATGTGGGGGCAACGGTTTTACATATTCCGTCAAGATCACTAGGGCTGTGTTGTATGATCTAGAACCCAGCATATCGTGGCCATGGCCATATGGTAGTATACGGTTACCCAAATACGTCAGTACATATGTCGTAACGACACAAGGTGAAATCGTTACCTTGGTGAAGGACATGTATACTAATCTTTATATCCTAGACCGATTCACTAGCTAGCTATAGCTAGTGCCATGGGTTTCTTTTTGATACGCTCCACGGTCGCCCCTGTGCAATAATTGGCACGAGATAAGACAAGACCAACCTGGACCTAGGTCCCTTCTCGTCTCGTTTGTACCATGTAGTTGTTGTATCAGTGTGACTTGTATTATTGATGATTACTAGGGAAGCGGCTACCTCTAATATCTCCTTTTATTCTTGCACTTGTTTTTTGGGACGACATTTCCAAAGTAATAGAGAACCTAGAACATAAAGTTCATTGTTTGAAATGATGTTAGAAATAAGAAGAGGGAGGGAAGGCATCCTCTTTATAGGTACAATCCAGAGAGCGAGCTGGCTCTAAGGCAAAAGCACAGGTAGTTTAGAACCTTGTCTAAATAAGATAATGAAACGTTAACAATAATGTAACTATATATATATTAGCAACCACCACAACGACTTGCCACAAATTAAACACTGATGGCACACTACCCTACCAATACAAGCCATAGTATTATTGAACGGTAAATGTGTCAAAAGTAATTTCCACCCTTATGCCGCTATACATTAGTATATACTCAATTATATCTTACCAGTAGTATAAACACTAAACCTTAGACTGTATGCCATAAGTAAATGATTAATTAATAATGAGAATTTCCCACCGGTACTGAAATTTCCCGCTACTAGTAGTGGACAGCATTCATACATATATATTGGCATTATATGGCCCCTTTTGGCCAAAAAGCCTGTGCTTTTATCGTGTTATTTGACATATTTACCACCCTATATAGTATCCTATAACTGGTCTAATCCTAAGACGTCACTACAACGCTCATACTCTGCCACTTCCCGCAGCATTAAAGGCTACTGCATCAAATGAATCTTGCAAGTCTCGAGGCTCAGATAGGCTCAACCCGATCAAACCAATTCAAGAACCTACACCTATCTAAAATCCTTACTTCACTTCCGCTATAGATATATCGCCGCCCCTGTCTCCGCTCTCAAATAAGACCTATAGATGACCGCCTAATACATGTATATATATACCCACGTGCTTGGCCCAGTTGGTCCACCAACGACTCTAACAAATTACATGTAACCTCACCACCGACGCCCATGGAAAGACCCTCCGTCAAGCAACAAGGCACAATTTCATTCCAACAACTAGAACAGAGAACGGTCATTGACGTCCAAAACAATCTCAGACTAGCATCGGTATGTACCACCAACCTTCAAAAGCTGGAACAGTACTATGTACTGATTCACTCCAATGGCGAACCTGCAAAGAGTACATGTAGCTTAATAGCGAGATGTGTGTCGACCTTAGTCTGGAACGGAGATTAGAGATTAGTTTTTCCCGCTTTACTACCCGATGACATGTTAGGCCTATAATATGCTCTCCAGGAACTATCATAAACCACGGTAGTGCAGCTGGTTAGCATACCTCCTAAAAGTCAGTCCGTAGTGTACCCGCTGTAAGAGAGGAGACTGGAGTTCGAACCCTCAGCGAGGCGTCATCCAATTTCTTTCTTTCATTGGAGGGAGTGCCGAGGGAGCTCCTGATGGTGGGTGGACCCGAGCACCGAGCGGGTATTGATATTTACCGACACCTCTCCAACAAGCAGTAATCATACTAGCCTGATCCCTAAACTTTTAAAGATGATATGTATGGTATTCGCTTGTGTACTCTTGTACCTTCTTATGCGTTCCTAATTCGCTACGCTTGGCATGCACCGAACCAAGCGAGTGATATACCATGATCGACGCAAACTAACATCACCACTCCACACCACATCATCATCACTTAAGCCTAATTCCTCACAACTATTCCACACCATGTATCCCCTAGGAGTCTCTATAAGAAGTCTCATGCGGATCATTCTCATGATCGCACCCCGAGTTACACGAGCTCAAACTATACACACTACCCGACAACATCCCACAACCACACGACTCTGGATAATCTTCCGAGCTACAATCATAAAGCCCCTCCGTCAACGACCCCAGCAGCAACATCATCCTCCAGCTCTGACCACCACCACAGTTTGGCAGGAGCTTTGTACGTATGAAGCCCAGCCCTTCGTAGATCTTTATGGCGTTTGTGTTGGTGGTTCTCGTGACTACAGAGATCTGATGGCCATTAGGGAACTGCTGAGGGGCTGCTTAAGTGAGGGCGATGATAATACATGTACGTACCTCGTCAGCGTCAGCGTTAATGAGGGACTCTACAGCTTGTGCTGCGAGTCTTGTACCTGGTCAGGGGGTGTTCAGTTGTGACTGGGGTTACGGCAGATTGGGCGCTATGAGGGGGGGGGGGGGGGGCGTACCGAGACCGCAGCTTCGGTAGTCTTTCCCGACGAGGAGTAGCATTATCCCGCCGCGGAGCATGTTGTTGTGGTGCATCTGGACGGTCGATATCACAACCCCAACAATTGCTTCTCCGTCCATTGCCTGCATGCATACATGGTCAACACACACTCAAGCACCAAGAGCACTCACTATGCAGCAGCATCGCATACCATGAAGCACAGCTGGGGCCAGTTGTCGAGGGTACAGCGATATAGCCACATGTTGGAGGGGAGGGTAGGGTCAGTTTTGATGACGAGGGCGCGGATTGCATCGAGTTTTGTGGGGTCTGCGGTGCTGTAGGGGACCAAATGTACCATTTTGACGGTTTTTTAACTTGTGCGGACCAAGAAGATATCTGAAGAGTAAGTAGCTGGGCTTGGATGGATGTTTTGTGGTGACGGGTTGGAGCTCTTTGAGAACTGACCAAGGTTGTGAAGACGGTAGTTGAACAACAGCTGTCTTTGCCGCGAACAACATATGTGGAAGACACGTGGGATAGTTGAGGTGAGCAGGAATGACCTATTCTTTTTCTTTTTTGGCTCACCTCCGCCACAGGATACCAGCCAGGAATGTCGTAGCTGACGAAAGATTCGGGAGCAAGATATACGCACATCTTCGTTGATAGTGTAAGCTCAATTTCCCAAGATACGAATACCATATCGTACAAATAGAGAGCTTGAAGGCCAGCTGCAGCCCCCAAACTCACATCCCACCACTCCAGGCTTCTCAGACCAAGATCCTTTAAGCCCAGCTTCGACTTATAGAACCAGCGCTGAAGAAACTCATCAAGAAAACAAATTCTCGAGATCGAGTTTTAATGCATCCCAATCATTTCCGCTTATCTTTGACCGCCGGCCCCCCAACCAAAGGTCACACCTGCCTCCCTCTTCCTATCCAGCCTCCACCTCTCTCTCGTATTTATCTCTCGTACACAGAAAGTAACAAAACAATAGGGTAAAAAAAAAAAAAAAACCGCCTCCTATATATATATATATATAGATCACAGCTCATTCACCATAGGCGGGGCTTCTCACTGTTTAAACCAAAGACCCCTTCCTTATTAAAGACACCTAAACCTATATATATACCCTATCCAGGGCTTCAACATAAACCCACACCACAACCAACCCAGCTTCCTTCCAGAAAAACTCCCCCCCCCCCCCCACCATATATTACCACAGCAGCAGCTACCTACCAAGTCTCCAATCCCGAAGAAAAGAAAACCCCCTACTCTAGAATTCCAATCACAACTCATCACTCGCCCCACCACCCGCGGGCGGCGCCCGGGCGGGTGAGCGGGGAGGAGCACGCTAGTTACGAGGTACGGTGGGCACGGGGCCTTCAAAAAGGCCAAGGCAGGAGGGGGAATGACCAATTCAGCTACTTACAGGCCCCACGGCATTCGCAAACAGATGTGGGCTTTTCAATACCAATGGCCCGCAGCGACTCCAAAAGCGACTATAACTATCGATGTTCTGGTTGGTGGGTTAGGGTTACCGCACCCCCCCCCCCACCACCACACCACACCTGAGATCTAGATAGCTGAGGGGTAATGACCACATTGTATCTTTTCCGACTCCGCCCATTCGCTCCATCATCCGCTCCACAAACTGTCGAGAAAACCGTCAAAGAAAGAAAAAAACGAACAGAAAACACAAGCACAAGAAAGCACAGGCCAGTAGTCATAAACCCCATTTCAAAACCCAGGCAGCTCTCCATCCATCCACCTTAGCAGACGTAAAAATCTAACTAAAATTATCTTACAATTATCCCCCCCCCCCTCCTCTCTCTTTCCACAAGCACACGTCTACGTCTACCTACCCCAGCAGGCCACTAGCCAGCGCCTCCAGGTCCTCCAAAGTCTCCGGCTCCTCCGCTGCCTCAATAACCCTCCCTCCCCTCTTCCCCCTCTTCCCCTTCTCCTCCTCCTCCGGATCGTCCTCAAACCACTTCCTCTGCCTCTTCTTCTCCCTCTCCTCTTGCACCACCACCTCCTCCTCCTCCTGCTCACTCTCACTCTCAACCCCAGGTGGCGCCTCATACGGCAGCAACCCTCCACCATACCCCTCACCCCCCTCATCCCCACTCTCCTCCGCCCTCATCCTCTCCGCCTCCTCCGCCTCCCTCCTCTTCCTCTTCTCCTTCTTCTCGCGCCTCTTCTCCTTCGCCACCCGTCGATCCTCCACATCCGCCACCTTGACCCTCTCGCCCTCGGCCTCCACAAACCTCTTCCTCTGATCCTCCGCCGTCCCGTCCGCGCGGAACGCGTCCAGGCCCTGCAGCTCGTAAAGCGCATGCGCGTTGCCGTCGTCGTCAAAGACGAGCTTTGTTCCCTTCGGCTTGAGCTTTGCAAGCTCCTTCTTGGAGGTCATCATTTTCTCGCGGCGCTTGGATTCGATGGTGAGGTCTTTACCGCCCAGGTCGATGGTCTTGGGTTTAGGTTTTGTGTTGAGGCCCCCGGCGTCCGAGGAGGAGGAAGAAAGGTCGCTGTCGTAGCCGGTGCGCTTTACGGTTAGGAAGTCGCCTTCGTCGTCATCCGAGGCGGCGGCGGTGGGGTCGTCGACGATGAGGTTCTTGTAGTGGTCTGCGAGGACGTTTTGGTTTTCTGTGGGATGTTAGCCTCTGTTCGGATGGAACGGTGTGCGGGTAGAACGTACGTCTCTCGACCATACGGTCATACTTTGTCCTGACCTCCTTCTTCTTCGTCTTCCTTACCCCATCCTCCTCATCCTCATCCTCACTCGGCGCATTCTCCAGCGCCTTAAGCCCGCGCGGCGCATTCTTCAACTCCTTTGCCTTCTCCGCATCCACTTTTTTCAACCCCCTAATCCTTGGTGCCCCGGGCAGCCCCAACGACGCCGCATACTCCTCCAAGGGCAACTCCTCGAGCTTAAACACCTCTTTATCCTTCTGCACGCTGACGCTCCTACAATAGCTCACAAACGCCTTCTGGCCCAAATACTTGAGCTCCGGATCCTTGAAGCACAGCCCCTGCAACTGATTCTGTACGCTTTGCTTCTTCGCCGCCTTCGGATTGACCCTTGCAATTGGGACCTTCTTCGCCTGGAGCCTCGCCACAAACCCCTTCTCCTCGCTGGGCGCCAGGAACAGCACTGCCCTCCCGGTCTTCTCAAACCGCGCGGTGCGGCCAACGCGGTGGATATATGTGTCTGCGTCCTCGGGCGCATCGATCTGGAGGACCCAGTCGACAGCAGGGAAATCGAGGCCGCGGGCCACGACATCCGTGGAGAACAGGCAGCTGTTCTTTGACGCCGCGAAGCGGGCTGTGACTTCGGCGCGGGCTGTCTGCTTCTGTTTCCCGTGTAGGTGCAGTAGAGGAATGCCGATGTGCAGCTGGCGGAAGGTCTCATAGACGAAGCGGACCTGCTTGCAGGAGGTCATGAAGACGATGATCTTTGCCTGCAGATGGTTGCGCAGGAAGGAGAAGAGCGTGTCGAGTTTCTCCTGCAGCGAGACCACCATATAGAACTGCTCCAGCTTTGCTGGTGTGGCCGCCTCTGCCGCTTCGTGTACCGCGACGTACTCGGCGTCCTTCAAGCTTAGGCGCGCTAGGTCTTTAACATTCTTCGTCTGTGTCGCGGAGAACAGGAGCGTCTGTCGGGTCTTTGGAAGGTTCGCCACAATGGCGTCGACTGTCGCGCGGAACCCCATATCTAGGATCCGGTCCGCCTCATCGAGCACAAGCAGCTGGACGTTATCCACATTGAGCCCAAACGTCTGGTCCAGATGCTGCAGCATGCGCCCGGGCGTGCAAACCACAATATTCATCTTATGCAACGCCTCGCGCTCCTCCTTTGCGCTCTTGCCGCCAATGACCAAGCCCGCAGAGAACGCATGGTGGCCGCCAATCTTGCGCAGCACCTCGAATATCTGGGTCGCAAGCTCGCGAGTCGGCGAAATGATGAGTGCACCGAGACCGTCCAGGTTTGTCCATTTCCTCCGGTAGAGGATCTCGAGTACCTAGATGGGGGGATATTTTCCTCTGTCAGCATGCCATTGAGTGCGCATAGATAGGAATGAGAAAGGTAGACGTACAGGAATAAGGAACGCAAGCGTCTTCCCACTCCCCGTTTTTGCCGCACCAAGGACATCGCGGCCCTTCAATGCGAGCGGGATCGCCTTTCGCTGGATATCTGTAAGTGTCTTGAAGTGCGCCTTATGCAGGCCCGCCGCCGTCTGCTTCGTCAATGGCAATTCCGTAAACTCTGTAGCTTGTAAATCCTACTTTCCATTAGCCCTGGCCTTACTACTCCTCCACTGGTGGGGGGGAGATGGGGGGGTATAACACACAAACTCTGAAACTCTCTTCTCCAGCACCGCCAGCTCCTCCTCATCCCGCTTGCGTTTCAGGCCCTTTACGGGCTTCTTAAATTTCGGCGCTCCCTTTTCCGGAACCCGTACTGATGGCATTTGAGCGGTAGATTTCCGAGTTTCGAGTTTTGAGGTGTGGGTATGAATATTTTTTTCTTTCCCTTTGGGTGTGACTTTGGTGTGACAGAAAAAACTTTGGGCGGCGCTGCAACGGGTGTTGCTGCACGCTGACCTTGCTTGGTTGGCTGGCTGGCTGGCTGGCTGGCCAGAGGTTCTCGCCTAAGAGGTGCGGTGAGGTGAGTGAGGTGTGTGAGGTGTGTGAGGTTACCCTGCCCCCCGACGATTGGCACCAGTGGGCGGTCGGCATACCGAGCGGTGAGTGGTGGTGAGTGGTGGTGAGTGGTGAGGCGGGGTCGGGGTAAGAGGTGAGTGCCTGCCGGGTGCCCACTCGGGTCCCGTACAACTCCAAGGCTGCCTGCAGCTTGAGGTACCACAGCAGAGTGAGTGCCTCCAGCCTGCCAGTTCACTAATCCAGTCGCCAGTGTCCTCCAGCTGCAGAATCCTGCCGAGGCAGCCTTGTACATAATATTATTACGCAAGCAAAACGCCCGAGTACGGTATTCTAACATAACTCTACTCTAGACGTCCCTGCCAACGTATCCAATCGGACTATTTCACCAAAGGTTCCGCGTCTTATCATTGGCAGGGGGCTGCGGCTTTCCACTAGAGTAACTAGCAACTACCATCTTACTGGTTGGTTGCGCGCCAGAGAGAGAAAAACAATGACCAGCACGATAATCGATAATTGATGCCGCGCTGTGTGAGGGCGTAATTATAATCACTAGTAACTTTTAACAGCTAGCATCGCTGCTTGGGTATCACATGGAGCCAATACATTTCTCGATGGAAATATCACTGTCACAGCTCATGAATCGTTTTCCATCCTGTAGAACCCAGCACAGAAGCGGGGATATTTCTTTTTTTTTTAAAAAAAAAAAGGCCAAGTATCACTCAAGCCTCCTCTTCTGTCTCACGGTTCCAGACCAGACCTTCGGCGCTAGAGTAGCCAGATACCCGACCAAAGTAGACCAGAAAATTCCAAACTCTCCGCGGACGCCATAGAAAAACCCACCTCGCCCACAACACTTCACCGCCTCCATCCCCAAACCACTGGTCGGCCAGTGAGTGATAAAGGGTTTTTTCTTCTTCTTCTCGATGGCGGGCGGGTAAAGATCAGCGGGTAGGTGCCGGTACGTAGACAGGTACATGAAAGAAAAAAGTCCAAGACTTTTTAGGGGATCGTGAATATATCCGGCGCCATATATCAGATCGGTGATTTATATGGCCGGGCGGCTGGTTGACATTAGTACTCTAAAGGAGCGGGGTCGATTCGCTTAAACAAATAAATAGACTTGTAGAACCATAATATAAAATTGAAAAATGAAAAATGAAAAAAATGGGGGGATTTGGTAGAAAGAAATTTCGATCTAAAATTTGACAGAATTCTCGTATCTGGTGGATCACTGTAGTTCCGGTCGGAGATGTACCGGGGCTTTGGTGATGAGGAGAAAAAAAGGGATTATCGTGTTAAAAAATCATTCTCTGTGCAGTTGAAAGCTGTGAAACCGTTCCACACAAGTTCTAAAAATCAAATAAAAACAGGCTGCTGGTTAGTACAGACTTTGATCCTATGTGAAACATAACACGAAAGCTAAACTCAAAGCTAAACTCCCCCGCATTGATGATATTGGGAAACCAGAGTCAAAATTGGCCGTAGATAAGATTTTAAGTTTTCGTCCGTCTCGAAAAACATGAGTAAACCATCTCCGCGCCAGCTTCTTTCCTCTGAATGTGACCATTAGCATATCAAGGCTTAGGGATAACCTTCCTTAAATTGTAGTAAAAACTTTTCCATATATTAGTCTGAATATCACCCGAGAAAAACTCCAAACCATTCAAACTATATCAGGAGGTTATCTTCTTTTGTGTGCAGTCGAATAAACTTCTGAGGGAACACGCAAGGCAAAAACGAGGTTCAGCTCCACGTATATTTTTCAATGTTGGAGAAAAGCCCATGAAGATTCTAGGTTCGCACCTCCGGCGCAGTCGTTCGTGCTGTGTTTCTCAAATAGAAATAAAAGCCACTCAGTGAACAAATGTATATAAAAGTGAAGGGTAGCCGTGTCGATGGCAAGAGAAAGTAGTGAGTTCATCAGTGAGCACGTAAATGCAACGAATAAGCAGTAAATAAAACCTCACACCCCTATATCGACCGTAAGGAGAGAAGAAAGGCCAGGAATCAGGCTGCGATTCCGATAGAACCTCCGGCCTAAAGTAAGGCTGAATTGATGACGGTGAGCCCGAGAGATAAAGAGAAGATCATATGTAACTACAGATCGCCCTCGATCGTAATATCCATTGCCTGAGCATATCCCTTCTCCAATCCACGGGCCAATCATACTCCCCACGTGGGCCCTGAGAGAGGGGGCCGCCGAGTGAGCATCCATGATCTGTCTCTCTGCACAACCGACCGGGCAACCTGCATAATCAAGCGCCCGACGATAAGTGTAGGGTTGCGATCTTGGCCCCAGCACCAGGTTCTTGGCAATGTGCCAATGTGCAAGGTGAATCGACGATTCCCTTGCTGATCGCTTGCAACGTCCTAAAAGCGAATAGCGTGAACCGTCAATTCCAAGATAAGCAACGAGATTTAAAGCGGCGGATAAATTGTATCAGCAGTGCCAAGAACACAAAATATCTGTCTCATAAGATCTATTGAACCGATGGATGGATGGAAGGTTGTCGGTAGTTGGCATAAAATCCAACAAGAAGCAACATATCATGTAGCTGAAGGATTCTCAACCGATCGATTGGGTACATAATCTTTAGCAATGGATACGGAGATGTGTCTCGTTTTTCCAGATTACTCTGCAGTGACAGTTAGGAATGCCCATATCGATAGCATCGAGAAGCGGAGCAGAGAAGACGCACCACAAGCTTCCCCTTAATAAGCAGGGAATACCTCATCAACCTTATTTCCCGGGCATAGAAGATATTTCAGGTACCTTCCCATGCAGCGGGATATGCAAGGCATCTTTGATAGATTGAAGATGTCCCAGTTGGTATCTTTGGTCTCTTGAGATCGTTGTGACATTGATTACACTTTGATAGGCGGGGAGGCTTGCGCGAGGACTTGGGAAATCCGTGCCGTTCAGAAGTGTGAAAACTCTGAAGTAACTGCCGGATCCCATTGTCATCCTAGGTGTGTTATCGGTGTTTCCTGGAGTTAGGTTCCGATAAATGAATGGTGAAATTGTGAGGTTGACGGGAGACCCTACAGGCAAGGAGGGGCAAGAATGCGGGGAAAAATCTGATAGTATTAGGGTTAGCTGTATATACTAAATTTTATAGTTACCATTAAGATTCAAGTAAACCCAAATATCAGAATAACAAAACAACATTTGGCACGCATGATAGGTCGGGTCCCGGAACCGTGCCTTCAAGCCTCATTATCAAAAACACGACCGCCAAAACTAATTCTGGACCTCAATACTATCCTTGGACGAATGAGACATTGGAAAATCTCTCTCATGCATTAGCGTGTTCTATAAAAGAAGTGATTGACTGAACTTAAGGCAGCATGCTGCGAAATATATGGCATACCAGCGTAATATAAAGACTGGCAAATGCAGCAAGTTGTTTACCCGGACGTTTTCTCACCAAAATATAGAGTATATATGCATGAGAGAGATTTTCCAATGTCTCATTCGTCCAAGGGATAGGGGTCTGATAAAGTAGAGCTAGTGGACTCCGCTACCTCTATCTTGCTTTTGTTTCCAAGTGTTTTTGGTGTGGTTTCCCGTCTTGTAGCGTTTATTTTGTAGCAGTAGGCAACAACAGATTTACTGGATTTTTGATCATGAGATCATGTTGCTGACCGGCGGCCAACCTCACAAACTAGACTTCGTTGTTTTTGCCTTTTTCGAAGAATGAGATATGACCGGGAACGGTACCCAGGTTTTCATCATCATTATCAGCAGGGCGAGCATGTAATTACCAATCACAAGCTGTTTCCCTTGATGAGTCTGAGAGTGTACTCGGTTCCCCACATCAATTGGCCTATAGCCAGGTACGCTTGCATCCTAAGCAAGATATGCGAGGTCTCAAGAGAAAGCAAAAAAAAAAAAAAAGAAGAGTTTCTTTTGTCTCGAATCAGTCCTTTGGCGGGTCAGTTACCCATTTGGAAAAACGAACATGCAGACCCTCTCGCTCGTGCTTTAACGACATTAACGTTTGTGATTGTAGTCTTGGTCCGCGGTGCGCGGAGACGAACTTCAATAGAAAGATTCACGGATTCTGCTCACATGACCAATATCGCGGAGTATGTGTTTGAGCGCCGGAAAGCATTATCAAACGGGGTACCTTTGGCCGACTGTTTATGGGCCCCCTATCCTCTTGTGGGAAATGATGCTCAGGTACCCGCCGGTGTCCGCGCCTCCCTCGCCATAAGACCAAGACCGACCTTGTCGACCCACTCTCGTAAAGAAGAAAAGCGTTTGGCGAAGAGAGGAGCAGACCAATTTTTTTTTCTTCCACCTGCATAATACGGTAGAGAATTTGTTTTGTATGAGGTCTGAGCAGATTATGTTTGCACGTCCGCTTGACAACCCCCACTGCACTAGAAGTACCTACATCTGTACCCGTTACCGTACTCAGCCGCGGCGCGCAAATTTTCAAAATATTTATTTTTTGCTTGTCTGCCTGCGTGCGTTTCTGTGGAAGAAAAACAGAGGAGGAGGAGTAGGAGGAGTCCATGCACGTACCATTAATAGCCTCAATTACTATCGCCCCCGAGAACGTGCTCCGCTTACGCATTCCATACCGCTGTCTCGGCCAATTCGGTAGTCGGTTAGCTCCAACGACAAGCTTTGATCTCACAAACGACCCATGCACGTATCGTGAGATCTGTCTAAACCCGAACGCCCTCTAAAAGATTGAGGCTGTAACATCCCACAACCATGAAAAGTGGCATGTCAAGCACAAAGTCCGAGTATCTTTGTCTAAGATGCATTGCCGTTCGGCTTCGGATACGAAAATCTCCCTTATTCTCCCTTTTTTGCCTTACACTTACATCCTATCCTCGGCGATTGTTCGGCCGGCCCAGCGGGTAGAGAGCATGGAGAAGGTACAAGAGGAAAATATAGATGTCAATGATCGAATTTGCAAGGCTCAGTCAGAGACCAGGCCTGTGACGTCACCGCGGGGGCGATCACGCAACGTGGACCACTTCAGATCACCAATCCTCTGGCTGATATCAATACCACTGCTTTCGAAAAAAACCTAATCCATATCATTTCGTTTATCAAATTCATTCAGCGCTAGTGTGTAGTCTTAATCATGATGCAGGACACATAAAACTCAAAGGGCAGTTCTTTTTGGTATCAGGGGAGGCGTCCAAGCTAAAACCCGAACGTTGCTTTTTCCTGTACTTCCAGATTCGTATCTTTTAGAAGATGGAAATGGTAAACGAAGAACGGGCTCCCCGCCCCCGCCCCGCCCCCATAACACCCCCGGCCACTTCCGCACCAGGTCAGCTCGAGCAGGCTCTCCGCCATGGTGGTAACTTTTGAGTGTCCGTCAAATCAGATCCGACACCAATTCTGCACCAATTTAACCGGTGTCTCGTTGACCAGCACCAAGCTTTGTGAGCGGGGGATTGTTCGTTGGTGTGTTACATCATTATCCGAAGTACATACATGCTTAGAGGATGCATTTGTGGAAGACGAATCTTGGGGTAAACGTGCAGGTTGGGTACGTTCTCGCTCTTGCTCGCTACACACACACAACTGCCGCCGACGCCGCAAAAAGGTTCTAAATGTAGATTTATTCCAAACGGAGCCAACCCTCCCGTCAATGGGTGGTAGTGATCAGTAGTGCACGGGGAAGTGGAACTTTGTAAATTATCCGTTGGTGGTAACCGTGATGGAGGAGCAAACTGTCGATTCCAACATCAGAGCCAGATAAAGTGTGCGGGCACGTAAGATGTTGTGCACGTAACGTTCTGCATACGAAGCGAGATACCTAGAGATAGGCTCGTTGCGACGTCCGTCATGGGAGAGTCCGAAATTATCATTCGGCGGGCAGATGGTGCGTAGTGGTTAACGCCGGCCCCAGCTTCTTTTCTGTTGCACCGAGGAAGTGGCCAAAGATCTAAGTGGCCTCGTGAGCATACCTAGGGAGACGATTGCATGTGCTGTACGTCGTATTGATAGTCCCTAGTACGTAGCGTGTACGCATTGATCATCAACACCTGCCCCAGCTCTCTCCATCAAGGCCTTAGAGCCTAGAAGGTAAAAGAAGCAGGAAGTATGAACTAAGCAGGGCCCATTTCACATGTTAGTGTTCCAGTCTAGGATGGGAAAGGACCCTGGAAGAAGGGGAAGGGGGGGGGGGGCGTGAGGTGTTCGGTAGATTAGAATTATGTCAAGTATCTAGCAAGGGACGTACATGAGCAGATCCAGCAAAGGTACATTCGTTCATGTAGGATGTACATGTAGGTACATTTATCTTTAGTTACTTTGTTTGGAGATACACTAGGGTAAGGTTGAACACCCCCCGTGGCCAGTGGGGAAGGAAAAGGTCTACGAGGCTACTTTAGTTCGAATCTCGGTGTAATGTTTTAGTTTATCTTGGCTCGGATCTATCAAGATCTAAGTCCGGAGGACGGAGAAGCCAGAGAGGAAGGCCTGGTAGAAGTTGCAGGCTACATACACGCTTACCAGCAAAAGAACCAGGAAATGCAGTTGCTCAGGGCAAGGATTATTTGTATGGAGTGGCGACGATCCCTCATACAAACTATCCTTGTCTCTACCACTTGCATTTTCTGGTTCTTTTGCTGGCAAGCGTGTACAGGCAGGTTATCAACAGTCGTGCTGTCTAAGCCATGAAAGCTACCTAGTAGAGGAACATGTGTGGACTTTCTTTTTTGTATTCTACTCGCCCACGTGCTCTTCGGCCGGCTGGTACACAAGTAACTTTCCCGCTGAACTGGAACAGAAAAATAGTAAAAAAGGATAACCATGTCAATTGAAACGCACACAGCGTCATCCGTCCCTCCCCTCCCCGCCTCTAACGTTATTCCCCCCCACTCGCTTTGCAATCCATAGTGGTAAGAACCCCCCTCCCAACCACCATCAAAAGGGAATCACAAAAGGTAAATCCCAATGACCGCCGTGTCCTGCACCTTCGTGGGTAAGAAAAGCTTGCGGATTCGTCCAAATCACAGCCCCCCCAAATTCGCGAAGCTTATTGCCCAATTGACCTTTTATCTGCCCCTCCATCGCTGCTCTTTTCCTTGGACTGGGCCCTTTCTTTGGCCAGGACTACGGCGCGTCTGCATTGCATAGCATCTGCATGATGCAGTAACAGGGTTTAAGGGAAGATGTTTGAAAAAAAAAATAACATCTGAGATCTAGGGTGCAGAGGCCATCTGCAGCATGTTTCGTAAAACTTTAGGTTTTGGGGCAAACAGGAGTCTTGGGTCCTTATCGCCGCGCTAGTACTCTACGAGTAGCTAGCAGCAACCCACACACGTACGTCTGATCTGGCCCGCACTGCCTCTGACTCTCCCCCACAATCGTCATCCCCACCAGTCTATCGTGGTCATGGTCCTGGCCTCAGGACTGTAGGAGGAGGAGGAGGAGGAGGAGGTGGTGGAGGATATAAGGTCACCCTTCCACCCCCCTTCAACCATCCTCATCAGCACAGCAGTCAACTCTACAGACAAGCCAAATCATCCCCTTCCTCGAGCAACACTCACACTTGGAAACTCGCTTTCATTCTTTGCGCCAGCATCCCACTATAGAAACGCTTCTTGTCTCCAGCAATTATCATACCAAAAACCACCACCAAAATGTCCTCAGTCCAGAAGACCGTTTCTCCTGCCATCCGCAAGCCCACCACCTTCCTGTGCCTTGCACCAGTCCACTCTGCCAGCTTTCCCAAGCAGCAGCCTCAGTCTCCCAAGATGTCTCCAGTTACCTCTACTGCCATGGAGACCGCTGTTGAGTCCCCAGTTGGCTCTCCTCTCCTCCTCCCTCAGACCTCTTCCCACCGCAGGAGCTCTACCTCGTCCATCGGCAGTGCCACCGAGAAGCGGCGATTCCTCAAGTTGGGACCCGTTTTCTGGGGTGGCGCCATCGGCGAGAACGACTACGCCATTGAGGACTAAGCGACTCGACCCTCCTCTCAATCGTTGAGGTTGAAGTCCCTTTGGTTTCGATAGTTGTTTTGGTGCTTTACTTTTATAAATATTCTTATATTCTCATGCCATCTTTATTTCTCTTGTGTTGATGGTTGAGAATGGAACGGAGTCTCTGATGCAGGTACTATTGCGGCAGGATAAAGGAGTTTGGTTTTTTTTTTTTTGTCAGCTCGGACGAGTAGTTTCTTCCCTTTGTTTTCCAAATTATATTTTTTTTTATCAAATTTCCTATTTATTAAATTATCAAAGTTAACAAAAAATCTGTTTGGCATTTGGGGGGGAAGGGGGGGGGGATTGGGATGGAAGATGGATTTTCCTTACTTTGATGAAGGTCGTACGTCGTCGGGTGTGAAGTGTCTCGGCTTGTCGGTCTTCGGAAGACGTTTTTTGTTAGGGATGTTGGACTTGAGGCTCTGGTTTTTATCAGACTGGAATCTTTTTTAGGACAAGAAATTTAACAATCAATTGGCTCTTCCAATATCGCTGTCTCGCAACTGCACTCCTGATTGGGTGATTCCGTGTTACTTTTTGAACATTTGAAGCAACCTCCCATTGAGAAGGATGCTTGGCGGTCACTCGTTTGGCTGCTCGAAAAGGGGCGCACCGTGCCGCCAGTGGAGGTTGGGTGTTTCATTTGACTGGAAAAAGGAAGGTGATCCCGCAATGGAGAACCCAATATGGGCGAAAATACGACCAGTTGGACAAGGTCCCGAGAAGAAAATGAGAAGGAGAGGGTTTGTATTTGAGTACCAGTACCCCAGGTGAATGAATAATGAATATTAGAAGGGATGGAAGGAGGGAGCGAGGGAGTGGGAGGTGTGGTGGTTGTGGGAAAAGAGAGCACGCGATAGCTTGTTAGAGGAGAAGTATGTGCACAAGTTGCGAAAGTATTGGTAAATAATTGAGCAATTGGGGGATTCATGTTTAAATGGCTGTTCCATGTTCATCAAAATGAATGTCAAAAACTAAAAGGCGAGACCTAAATTCGGGGGACAGGCAAATGGGATGACAAGAAGAGAGTATTGGCATTTTGGGGAGGGGGTGGTGAAAATCCATGTAATGTTTGCTAGGGTTGCTGTTGAAAGGACCAGTAACGAGGGTATCTTGCCGCCGGGACAAGCTCGCCAGAGGGATGGCTGGTCGGGAGCGGGATCATGGCGTTCGACTTCATTTCCCACATCCCCAGAGCGAGGCTCCGTCCAAGGTTCTCGTGAAGGGCGCCAGTACCAACATGGAAAAATTCACACGTTTTTTTGGCTTAGCTTTCGCTCGCTTCTGCTCCGTCTGGGGTTGTGTTATAACATTTTTTATTGCATGTCCAGGAACGCTCTCTTGGCTGTCTTTCGTTTCCCTTATTTTTTTATCTCTATGCCCAAGACGGTCTTGTTTTTCTTCTTTCTATCTGATTGAGAGTAGACCGTGTAAGTAGGCAGTTTCCTAGTTTTGTTATTGTTGTTATTGTTGGGTTCATGGTGGTCAAAGTAAGCCGTTTCTGGTTTCTGTTCCATAGGAGGTCAAGCTGTATGTATCGTAATATCGCAATAGCGCAATATCGTATTTCAGAGTCAGAACCACCACGACGAACAGACAAGAGCGCTTCACTGTGCGGGAAGGGAAGTGGTCTTGGACTGTGCATGTTCCCACCCATCCCCATTCACAGCGCCATAGCGATAGTTGTTGTCCACAAGCTCTGTCTATATCACAAAATATTTCCTTCCTTACATGTACCTCCTACTACCTCTCTCCACTAACTTTACTTTGCTTGCTTCTGACTTACTGCTGTACCTCATCCTACATACCTCCTCCACCTCACGCTCCTTAGTACAGTAGTTTGCCCCCCCCCCCCCCCCCTTCTCCCCAAGGCGCTTCCTAGCTGTAAAGTAGTCGGTTGTTGTTGCGGGTTCTTTTTTTCCCTTTCTCTGTTTCTCGGCCTACATGCAACTTCTGCATACATACATACCACCTACATACGGACACACGTACAATTGAAATCCTTTTCTCGTTAATTTCCCGCCCTTTACTACCCCCCCAATAATCTCTGTTGCTGCTAATCCGACTCTGCGTCTACTCTTTCCAACGGAAATTGTAGGATAACGGTTATCCTACTGCCATCACTCAGGTAGCAGCTTGTTGGGTTATCGTTGTAGCTATAACTCTACCTTCTGTTCTATATCGCCCTTTCTCTTTCTCGCTTGTAATTTTATAATTTTCCCTTTTCATCCATTTTTTTTTTAAAATTGAATCCCGGCCTGGAACCTCTCTTTACGCCCTTTGGCCCCCCCCAGCCCTGCTGTTTTAGCCGTGCCCCATTCGTTGGCGCTGTCACCTAATCAGAAAACACACCCAATACCCATCGACGCTCATTAAACTTCTCTCACTCTCTAATTCATCGTCAGGTCGTTCCCTTTCCTGACCATCACCGCGACCATCACAACGCATCCACCCACCACTTCTACCTTCTCACCCCCCCAGTGAGCCCCATCACCAACTCCTCCTCCCGCCCTCCCACCCCCCCCCTCCTTCTTCCTTTCTCTGTTCCCATCAGACTGAGCTCCATTCCCCTCGACAACAATCTCCTATTCAACAACCTCTTCCAACGTGGTTGTTCCAGCCGGGTCGCTCTCTCTTCTCCCCTGCTTTCACTTCGCCAGGGCTGAACTTCAAAGGTCTTGTTTCGTCAAGAATCTTTCTTCTTAGTTTCGGTTTCTAGGAGATAAAAAAGGTCCCCCCCCCCCCCATCGCCTGGGTGATTCTGTTTATCCCATTTATTCTTCTACTTTCCTGCGCGTGAGAGGAGATCGAGAGGTCCATCTCCAGTCAAGGATAAGCGAGAAGGGAAAAGGAAATAGGAAACAACAACGGGAGGGCGTGAATACAATCGTACCATTCGCGAGTCTAAGCTGCTTTTTTCTTCTTTCTTCTCTTCGTTCCCTTTCTTCTCTTCATTCGTTTCTTCTTCACCCTCTATTCTTCTAGACGAAGTGTTGTGGTAGACTTTTACATTACAAAAGATGGATTCCGAGAAAAAAGTATCTGTGAACGGGAATGGGGACGTCTCAATGGCGCATGAGTCTAAAGCTCAAGATAATGTAGCAGGTGCGTCAACTAGTCCTTTTTTTCCTCTTTACCCACCACTCTTCCCTTCCTTTTCCCCGCCATTCACTTTTCCCTCCCGATCTCATCTCATCGCGGCTTTTCCTTGCCTCACATCCATCCATCTCTTCTCTTCCCCCCACATTCTCTCCGATCATCGTTCCCGATCGAGGCTTCTTCATTTTTTCCAACACCAGCTAACTGATATTGCTATGTAGACTCAAGCCCTAACCCCAATTCATCAATTCAATCGGGTCCTTCATCATCCCATGATGATACATCATCATTGACTGCTACCGCGAAGCCGCCGCCTTCGGCGTCAACTGTTGGAACTGAAGTACCCCCTTCAGCTCTTAATAACAACGCTTCCGTATCGCAGAAGCGAAACTCTCTGTTGGCAGTCCCTACCCGGACATCGTCTACCAAGAATACTGCTGAACAGTCACCCACCTCCACTAGTAGTACCGCTGTTACCGCATCCGGCGACGCAGACCCAGACGCAGACGCAGCCTCTACCAACAGCCGGAAGAGGCGAAGGGCAGGACGTGGAGGAAGCAAGGCTAGCAGTGTCACAGGGACAGGGGGCCGAAACCCAAGACAGGGGGGAATAGGGAGGTTCTTTGGGTTCCTATGCTGTCGTGCTGGTTCGTCAGGGGAGAATGACCCGGGCTCACGCAAGGCCGAAATAAGGCCCGGTTCAGTACCTTCTCGAAGAGCAACTCCGGTCGTCGGGAAAGACGCCAGAACGTCCGCAAAAGACAGCAGTATCCGCGAATCGAAGGATGCCGTGATAAACGAGAAAATCGCGTCGGAATCTGGGGAAAGCGAGGCTAAGCCAGAGAGCTCTGCGGTACCTCCCGTCGTACTAAATGCGCCAGTTGCCGAAGAGAAGGATGGGGACAAGATCAAGCCGACGGATGACGTGCTTGTTGGGGGGGAAATCATTGTGAAGGATGAGTCTGCGGCTGAAACCAGCGGCGCGAGCGATGAAAGAAGGCTGCCGTTGTTGGATGCACCTACGGTCACCGTTGAGGCCCCCACCCCAACTGGACCTTCTAATGAGAAAGATGACATTTCTACATCAGAACCAGGCCCTGCTCCATCCCCCGAAAAGGCACCAGAGGCGCCTATCGTTCAAAAGGAGGAAGACGTTGAGATGAAAGATGCGGCAACAGCAGATATTCCCCAGACCGAAGAGGTCCGAAAACCGATTACCATCGAGTTACCGCCCCCGCATACGGAAGCGCCACGACACGAGGAGGAGCCCGAGGAGGCGGATGATGGCTCAGAGGACGGGCATGCAGGCCAGTTGGTCCATACACCCCCCGCAGATGATAGGCAACAGTGGTTACTACCCCCTATCGCTCCCAGGTTCGAGGGAAAGAAGTGTTTGGTTCTGGATTTGGATGAGACCCTGGTCCATAGTAGTTTCAAGGTAATATAGAGATCTAACCGATGCGATGTTTATCCGATCGTAATCCTGGATACTAACTGCCAAAACAGGTATTGCATCAAGCCGATTTTACCATCCCGGTTGAAATCGAAGGTAACTATCATAACGTTTATGTTATCAAGAGACCTGGTGTCGATCAGTTCATGAAGAGAGTTGGAGAGCTATATGAAGTCGTTGTATTTACAGCTTCTGTTTCCAAGGTGAGTTTTTTCTTTTTTCTCCTTGTTTCCCTCCTATGTTTATTTTTGGGGCGCCACTGACATCTTTGTAGTACGGTGATCCTTTGCTCGACCAGCTCGACATTCACCATGTTGTCCATCACAGGCTTTTCAGAGAGAGTTGCTTTAACCACCAAGGCAATTACGTTAAGGTAGGATTTCGCACGGACCAATTCGCCCATACCGCATGTATGTATATAGCTAATCTAATATTTTTTCGTTCTTTAGGACCTCTCTCAGCTTGGTCGTGATCTCAAAGACACCATCATCATCGATAACTCACCTACCAGTTATATCTTCCACCCCCAGCACGCCGTCCCCATCAGTAGTTGGTTCTCAGATGCTCACGATAATGAGCTTCTCGACCTGATTCCAGTTCTCGAAGATCTATCTACACAGGATGTGAATGATGTCACTTTGGTTTTGGATGTTTCACTTTAAGCACAGCGATAATTTTAGAAAATCGTTGACGCATACTTATTTTGTGTATTTCTTGCGACGTGACCGGCGTTTCTTCTGCTGTCTGCACACTGCATTGTCCTGGACAGATCAACAACAAAAGTGGGATTCTAATAAAAAAAAAGCACGAGAAAGAGGAGGATTGGTAAATATAAAATACCACTAGGAGAGACGGGCGGGCGATAGGAGGCCTGACGTCTGGGGGAATTTTCATCATACGATTGTCATAATTGCCAGGAGCACGGGTCTTTTTTTGTGGTTTTTCTTTCGAGGTTATTTCTAGCCGTGTTTCTTTTTTGTCGATCTTATCACCTTTTTCATTCGTCTTCAATTTTCATTGTGTTTGTTACCCATTTGTGTTGTGTTCAGTGCTATTAGCACATGGTGCAGAGTCACCTACTAAGCTGGCTATCTGCCATTTTCTTTCTCCGTCTTCTTCTCTTTTTCTTTTGTAATGTTTTGAATTTAGTTTCTAACCCACTTCACCTTACCTACTGTATCTCATTTTTCTTTCTTTTCCACTATACCTCTTTGAACTCTCTCTTTTTCCTGTTATTAGGATGCATACTTATTAACCCCTTTTTAACTCTACCCTTTTTTTCTCTCTCTACCTATTGTGTGTAGTATCTATTCAAAACACCTCTACCTTACTAGTACTACAACCACTTCTGCATGCTTCCGTGGTGTAGAATCTTCTCCCTATATCTCTCTCAATGGTGCGGGTGGATGCTTTGACTTTTTTGATATACCGGGTAGTGGGCTTTTTTTTGTGGATGGGTCGACTTTGTTTTTGAACGTACCATTTCCATTTAGTGGGGTCAGTACGGACAGCTCGTTTAGTCCGCAATATTTTCTTTTCTCTGGTGAATACCATACGCTACCTAGAGTAGAGTAGATATCACTTTTTTCTTTTGCATTTGGTCAAAGAATGGGTCGATATAGTCGCCTCGGTGGCTTTTTTTTGGAGGGGGAAGGCGGGGAGGTATTCTTTCACTCTCTCTTTCCTTTGAATTCCTTCATTGTCTTGTTCTTAGGCTATATCCTGCACATTCCCTCGAAAGGGAGAGGGAGAGAGAAAATATGTTATATCAGGCTGTGATTTTTTTTCTTTCTTTTCCACTTTCGCTTTATATATACTTTTTGCTTTTTGGGTTAGTATTCCTTTTTGTATTTGCTTTTCCTCCCCCCCCCCCCCCCCCCCGCGATTTGAATTGGGCCCGGGGAAAGATTCGTAACAGCCACGGGGGAGTGGTGGATGGAGATGGGGGTGAGGGTACATACCGGCGACTGTTTGTGATGGGGAGGGGATGTTGCGCGGAGGGAAGGATGGGGAGATGCGTGTGGGGAGAGGAAGAGATTGCCAGTACAGTATATCAAAAACCAGCATGCGCATATATATCTTCATCTAGCTGTGCAGGGAGCATGTATATAGATGAGGGTGTAACTCCAATATATACAAACATACACACACACATATATATACCTTACCATACCCGTTGTTCTGTTCTGCTTCTCTGCCTGGGAATGGAAGTGTGCTCTTCATATCCTAGGCTCTATTTCCCGACAGTGACAGTTACAACCCGGGAAATATAGCACATGGAAGGCAGGCAAGACAAGCAGGCAGACAAACAGGTGGGGTTTAGAACTGGTCGAGGAAATCTACATGGATCTCACCACCATGCCCATGCTCATATGTATGTCCTGCCCTTATCCCCCTCCCTCCCAGTTCTGCGGGGGAGACCAGCGCGAGAGGATGAATAAGTACGTACCCAAACTATTAAGACTCACGCGATCAAGATGTGGATGGATGTGACATGAGCATGGATGGAGTTGAGAGGTAGAACAAGGCCAGTTGTAGTATCGTAGCAGTAGAAGCAGTAGCTGTTACCTAGCGAGAGACCCTTGCAGAAGCCAGCAGATTCAGTGCAGAAAGCTAAACACCCTCGACAGGTCACGTTATGAGACTATCTATAACCAGTATCGGTACCTAAGTAGCCTCTCTCTACTCTTACACACACGCACACTCAACCATCCCACCTGCAAAAAAAAAAAAACCGAACACGCCCCACGCAGCAGTAAAGGAGGGAAAGACCCACGCAGCGAATCTTTCAATTAACCGCAACAAAAGCAGGAAAATACCTTACTACGTACCGAACCTACCATCCTCAGCCGATTGGTTGGAACCTCGCCCAGCTGCAGCGATCTATCTCTATCGGAGAAAAGGGAGGGGCTACGTTACGGAAAAATTACAAACCTATAGATACCCCGCTCTCCGTACCTTCAGGAAGCTAGGTAGTTGCTACTACTCTACGGCGAAGCTAGGTATTTCCATTGCAAAAAAAGAAATAGCAACAAAAACCTACAAGAGAAATCTGAAACAATGGTTGAGGAAGACAATAAGCTGTTAGCGGAGGCTGCCGTGGTTGAGAGCCAGAACGAGAACGAGGGTGGGAACGACGATAATAAGGCGTTGGTTACTGTGAATGGCACCAAAGAGAGCAACAGAGCCGTTATTGCGAGCGAGGCCGAGGAAACAGAGGACGAGGATGTTCCCGTCGATGTCATTGAGGACGATGAAGGTTGGTGCACATTGTTTTGCTTTTTGACGGTGTGGAGTGATGATGGTGATTGCTGACAGCCATCGCTTAGATTTACTTGATGATTATCCACCGGACGTTGAGGTATGCAAGTGTGTGAAAAGGGTTGCTGGAGCATTGGGGGCTGATTGACCTGACCTGATGTAGGATATCGAGCTCGTCCACCTCCGAATCTCATCCATCACAGCGCTGAAGCTCGAACGGTTCAAGGAAGTCCAGGTTTATACCCCCACCCTCTTCCCACTACTCCTAACGCCGTCCTAACAGCTACTGTCACTGCTAGAAATTATGCCTCCGCCAGAACAACATCCTCGACATAGAAGCGCTCGGCCATCTTGGAGAGACGCTGATAGACCTGGATCTCTACGATAACAAAATCGGCCACATCCACGGTCTCGAGGAGCTCACGAAGCTGGAGAACTTGGATTTGTCATTCAACAAGATCAAACACATCAAGCGGATAAATCACCTTACAGGTCTTAAGAACTTGTACTTTGTACAGAATAGGATTGGACGTATTGAGGGATTAGAGGGCATGACGGTGTTGAGGAATCTGGAATTGGGAGCAAATAGGATTAGGGTATGTAGGGTACGTTCTACCGGATTTAGGTGAGAAATGCTGACTGTGTGGTAGGAAATTGAAAATATCGACCATTTGACAGCATTAGAGGAGTTGTGGTTGGGAAAGAATAAGATTACAGAGCTGAAGGTAGATGAATTATCATTATTTTTTTGGAGCTGCTGCTAACCATGATGTTTGCAGAACCTATCGACATTAACCAATCTTAAAATTCTCTCTATCCAATCTAACCGCCTTACTAAAATCGAAGGCCTTGAGCATCTCACCTCCCTCGAGGAATTTTACATCTCACACAACGCCCTCACTGAGATCTCCGGGCTTGAGCACAATGTTCATCCCCCACCCCTTATCTATCGATCCACTCAAACTAACAAACACTAGAAAAACCTCCGTGTCCTTGATATCTCAAACAACCAAATCTCTAAGCTCGAGAATCTTTCACATCTACCTCATATTGAGGAGCTCTGGGCAAGCAACAACAAACTTTCTTCATTCGAGGAAGTTGAGAAGGAGCTCTCAGGCATGGAGGATCTCGTAACCGTCTATTTCGAAGGAAATCCGTTGCAGCGGGAGGCGGCTGCTACCTATAGAAATAAGGTCAAGTTGGCACTACCAAGGGTCAAGCAGATTGATGCTAGTGAGTTTCCCCCATTCAACCTACTTAAATTTTTTAAGACTACAAGGTACTAATATCCCCTGTAGCGTTTGTAAGGACATAGTATCTACACCTCCTTTACCCGGTTTTATTTGTGTGTAGTTTCTACCCGTGCTACTTATGGGTTCCCCTGGTCGGTTGGGAGTTTGTTCGGTATTAAGAGGCTCCGTGAACGCAAAGGTTCGGTCTGGTTAGACTTGGGTGGCATTTGTCGATTTTTATCTCCATTTCTCCTTGATTAGCTTCTAGCTCTCCTTCCCCTCCCCCACTAGCTTAAGATTCCTCTCTTCCCCACTTAAACAAAAACCCAAATAGTTACTATACCATTCCTCTTCTTTCTTCTTGTATGTAGTTAATGTGTAGTAGCTCTGTCTGGATACCCAGCTGCTGAATCCTCAGCCCCGGTGTGGTAAGCTTGCAATCTAGTAGTGAAATGACGTCAATGTTGGTTAGTGTGCATGGGATATCACTCGGGGTGATCCTTGCTTGATGAGCGTTTTTTAGTACGGGTAGAGCTACATCCCCCCCGCCATATCTACATATATGTAGTCGATATAGACTAGTCTCGTACCCATCTCCTACTTTTAGCAGCAAGCTGTAGTTATGGTTGGAACGAGTGGAAGCAGGGGAGTTCTACCCCTTGTTTTTCAAAGGCTTAGGATCACGGCTCGATATTTGTCGAACCTCGAATACACAACTTTGCTTTGGGTTCGAATATCCCAAGCCCACTTTTAATACATGGGCTGGCGTACTGAGTTAAGCTTGTATTGAGATAATTTGTCTTGTGCTGTCGGACCTTTAAAAGCCGAGCCGCTGGAATCTCGCCTGCTTCTCAGCCAGAAAATACAGATCCACAATGGACACAAAAACAACAAGAATAATAAAAAAAAACCAGTCGTCCAGTCCACGTCAATTACAACAGTGAACGGCCTACATATCTATGATACACAATCCCATCATTGTTCAAAACAGCCTAATTTTGCCTGCGCCCACAACCCTAACGCAATATAAAAGCCACCGGTCCACCAAAAACAAATACCATAACATAGTTTGGAAGGGCGATGGAGGATAAAGGAAAGAGGGAGGAAGAAAAAGAGGGGAAAAATTGCCATCCATACTGATCAGATGCCCTTTAATGCGGTATTCCCCAAGCACCGAATCCAGGGGCTCCCGGCGGTTGCGGGAATCCCGCTCCTGGTGCGCCACCTGGCATGACACCTGCTTGCTGTGCCTGTTGCTGTTGTTGCTGCCGCCTTGCCAGGTTTTGTTGTCGTAGCTGCCTATAATACACCAATATTGCTACAGCAGCAGCAAGTACCAGAATGATAACGCTCTCGATAAGGTCCTCGTCAAATTCGCCGTAAAATTCATCGCCAGGAACGTGGGTGTCAAGTGTGTCATCTCCGGCGTTGTTGCCACCATAGATATCTTCTGGGTCACCGTAATCATCGGGAGTGGCCTCATACCATTTCTTGAGGAATTCACTGAGAGTGGGGCGTTGTTTTGGCTTTGGATCTACACAAAGCTGTTAATGGATGTAAACTTCAAATCAACACGCGAACTAATTACCTGGGTCTGCGCCAATAGCATTAATAGTTCCCCCTGTTATCGTATTCCAAAAGCTTCTAACCCTCAACTTGAGCAGACTCAGGGTAACCGGTAGATATGCCTCCTGATTAGTTTCCAGCGCATGGTCATAGTATCTCTTGGCTAGATGGAAATCCTGTTCGACTCCAATGCCGTTTTCGTGCATCCATCCAAGGTTCCACAAAGCTTGTGCAGAGGCCTGCAGTTCACTGGCAGCCTGATAACACTGAGCAGCCTTCTCGTAGTCCATTTCAGTTCCAATACCAGCTAGATAATAGTCTCCCATCTTTACAAGTGAATCAGTGTTTTGCTGCTTCGCTGATCTAGTCCAATATATCAAAGCTAGCTCCTGGTTTCTAGGATTTTTCGGCTCCTCAGGACCCAGTAATTGCTTCAATGGTAGCCTTGACTTTTCTTCGTCAAGGAGATATGCAACATTGGCTTGTCCAACCTCGTAGCCTTGCTCAGCGGCCATCATATAGCCAATCAATGCGCTTTCTATGTCGCCATCATGATATGCTTTATTCGCCCATGCCATAGGACTATGCATATCCTCAACTCTCTCAGCAACGACCTTGTAATAAGCAGTCGCCATCAGGCAAGAACGCTCTACTCCGAGCCCGGCATTGTAAATCTCAGCAAGGTAGTAGAATGATTCAAGCGTTCCGTGGCGTGCCGCGAGCTCGAAGTAGCGCTTTGCGATCTCTAGCTCGTTCTGCTCGAGGAAGAGTTTACCAAGATTAACCTGTGCTTGAGGAAGGTCCTGCTCAGCGGCCTCCTGGAAAAAATCAGCTGCCTTTTGACGGTTTATCTTTAAGCCATAGCCATGGAGGTACATATACCCCAGGCCATTCTGCGAACTTGCATCACCCTGAAAAAACCTTAGTCACAAAACTTCGATTTACATAGATATTGGGAACGTACCGTCTTGATTCCTCTATCAAACCATTCCGCTGCCTGTGTAAAGTCCTGTGTAACTCCTTCTCCCCTCAGGAACATTTTCCCAATGTACCCCGCCGCCTTTCCGGCAAGCCTTTCCAGTCCTGGTGGTCCTCCAGAAATCGTTTTATCATCACGAGTCCAGTATTGCTTTGCGATATTTGTAAAGTACCTCTTTGCCTTCCTCACATCCCTCGGGAGATTCCTTGATCCATCATAATACAATTTTGCCAGAGTAAATGTGGCGGACAAATCTCCCTTTCGTGCCATAAGATCCAAATATTCAAGGATGTCATCCAAATCTCTCCCAGAGTCGTTTGCAGTAGCTCCCCGACGTAGCGCGTTCATACCGGACGAGATTACTGAAGCGCCCTCACCGTAAACACCGCCCTCATCATCTGCAAGCCTATAGGCATTCTTTATCAGTCTGTGGCCTCCCGGCGGACCAGACCTCCAGTAATTAATCGCTTTATCGGCAACCTGCTTGTAATAGAAAGAGGCATCGTTACAGTGACGTGGGGTTCCTATACCCATGTGATGACGAAAAGCTACAGTCATTTCCGAGCGGCTATCACCGTTTAAGGCGGCAAATGTGTGGTATAGGAGAGCCTGTATCTGGTTAATATCAAAGCTCTAAAGAGTACATATACAAGCTCTCTCCACCATACCTTTGCTTGGTCTCTCTCGACAGAACCACCAATTCCAGTGGCATACATGAAACCGACTACGCTTTGGGCTGTCGCGTTTCCAGTCAAGTCTGCAAGCTCCTTATATCTTGTAAAGGCAAGCGGATAGTTCCTAGGATGCGACCAATTTCCGTACTAGTAACGCTAATCAGCCCAAATTCTCCTATAGCCCTATTGAGAGTAAACATACGAAGTTCATTTGCGCCAACAAGTACATCGCATCCTCATTCTTCCCGGTTTCTCTTGCACTCTCCAACTTTTCAACTGCAGCCCTTAACTTTTTCCCGAATAACCCTGTCCCGCCCACTGGTGCAGCTTTCTTTGGCGGGGCATCGACGGGCTCCTCTAGAGACGCCGGGCTGTGCACCAAGATCATTGTCGCTGCCTTCTTCGCATAATATAACACCTTTCCGTAGAGATTTAATCGTGATGCTTCGGTCGTCCCTGTTTGCGATCGTATGGGGGTCGGGTCGAGGGTTCGGAGGATGGCTAGAGCTTCGTGGACGAGGGCTTCCGCCTGTATTTCTGAGAACGCAAGTCATTTAATTACTGCATATTCTCGTTAAACTGGATGGGTGGGGCTACTTTGAGGATCGGATCCCTCGACGTCTTCGTGGGTAGAGAGTTCTTGTAATGATTCTTGAACATGGCGCCCCTGGAGGGCGACCAATGGTTCACTTCGATCTCGTTGAGCTGTTACGGAAACAGCAAGCATACATAGCACACCTGGGTAGTTCGGCGGGGTTCATCAGCATGATGTGGTGGTGGGGCTGGAGGAAGCCACCGTACATACCAAGAATCATCCATATTCGCGATCTACACTTCCGCTGCATGGCTGGTTACTTGTACCACCCAGGAACGTGAACAAATGGAAAGAACGAAAGGTACGAGGAGGATTACTCTCTCGCTGTGAATCAGACTATCTCTGGAGGAAAAGCGAAACGTAGCAGGTCATCAACGTTGGACAGATGAGGCGAATTATGAAGGAGAAGAGGTCTACGTGGAGAGAAGTCGCAGCGGTTGCTATCACGCAAACCCGGATAACATGAGATGCCACAACCACAACGGGCAGCCACTTCTGCCAAAACGTGGCCACTTCACCATGAACAACACTCCCTGTTCCTGATTTATCGATTCTTGAAAAACGTTGTAGAAATTCCATGCACGGCCAGATTGTATTATTATTTCTTTGTTCCTTTAATATTTCTCTCGCATAGCTAATAAGGCTTGTATCGCGCTTTGGCTTCCTTCTTCTCTTTCCGCTCTTCCTTCAGCCGTTTCTTCTCGGCTTTCTCCTTTTTGGTTGAGGCAACATCCGAGTCTCCCCCGGTTGGTTCTCTCCATACCTTCACGAGGCCATCTTCGCCTCCGGTGTATATTGTTCCCAGCTATAAGGAAATCCACGTTAGCAATGTAAACTTCCCAATATATGAGAGGCAAAATGTATATAGGGATTAGCAAATGAAAAGGAACAAGCTAACCTTGTCATCCAAATATATACCCCGCACAACCTCTTCACCATGTCCTCCATTAAGTCTTACTCCACCCTCTCCCACCATATGCCATCCACCAATGCTTTCGCTTGCTTTTCTAAGTGGTACCAAATCCAACCACTGATTGTTATTGCTTCCAGAAACTATCAGTCCACCACCAGCCTTATGCTGCACAACATCGACTATGTAGTCGCATCCTAAACCTGGCCTCAGGTCACCGAAACTCTTAGTTTCTGCTTCTTCCAATACCTTTTCCTCATCTTCTGGAATCTCCGTAACGAATTTATACATTCCTAAATTCTGGTCATCCGATAGCGCGTAGATATCATTTGATGGGGCCAGGAACCCGGCGTGGTGAATGGGATATCCATGGTTGATGACCTGGTACAGTGCTTCGTCCACATCATCGTCGGGTGTAGTTTTGGTCGTAGATGGTGGGGTGAGGAGGTTGTACATATTCACCAATGCGTCCGTTGATCCACTCAATAGAATGTGTGGCATGGTGGGATGGAATTGTAACTCTGTTACATCGTCGTTATGTGATTCTGTATACTGCACTTTTGTATCCGCAGTTCTAAGATCCCTTTACTCTGTGCATTTAGTACTTTTCCTCGAGTGGTACAAGGTGCAATAAGGGGAGAAACCATATTACGACTCTCGCGATGCGACTGCCCTCCACGAGTTCAGTTCCCCCAGCCAGCACATTCGCCCCCGCGTTGACCGCCAAACTTAGAACTGAAGCATTCGAGACTACGTTATATAGTTAATAGCTGTCGCCGAGACTGGAGCTCCGTGAGATCTCACTATTTTTATAAATCATACCCGGCTTGTCCGCTTGTGACCTCACATCCCAAACCCTCACAGCTCCGTCCAATCCAGCCGTCGCCAGTATATTCGTATCCACAGCTTCCAAACATCCTACACCGTCGTGTACTTTACCAAAGGTTCTCTGCAGCGCCAGCGTTTCGGGCGAGAACAGTCGGAGCGAGTCGTCTGAGCATATTGCACCGAGGGAGCCGGGATTTGCTGACGCAAAACCGTAAATATAGGTCCCCTCGGGACATGATAGGTTTGAGCTAGAACTGGAATTGAGAATTTGAGGCATGTTTTCTTGGTGGATCACCTGCAGTAAATAGTCAGTTGATTTACATGCAGCCCGGACTTCGAGTTTTTTTTATCAGGACGGAGGTTGCCGCCGATAACCCTAACCCTTTCATGACAGCGAATCCCAACAAGTGCTACAAAAGCTGAGTGATTCCTTATGATTCAAACCGCTGAGTGACCCTTTATGATTCGAATTTTTCTTGAGTATTGGGAGCGATCTATTCGGGTTGGTTAGTTCATTTAAAAATTATAAACTATTAATGCAACACCAAAAAACATTTACTAGGTGAATACTCTATCTAGAACCCTTATAAGTAGTAGGTTATTCGTCTACCCTTGTGTATAATTGGATGATCTAGAATCAAGTACGCACATTTATATGCTAGCTAACACTTCTGGTTCTTATAGATACTAGGTAGTGCGGAGAGCACCAACAAGTCAGGTGAGGAACCTTCAGAGCACTATTGCCTTCCTACCAAGCACGCTATAGAAACAACTCCAGTAGCTCACGCTTATTTTGGCCCTAACTAACCCTAACTAATCCCCAAATCTAACTATGTAGCTATACTTCCCCTCTATATTCGAATTAACGAATCAATCAACCCTCCATATTCAACGGCATTAGGTCAATTAGATGTAACGAGTGATATGCTGTGACTGCCATTCAAAACCCAACACTCCGAGATCTGAGCGTATATCATCGGGGGTAAAACCACATTAGTCTTCTAAATTTGCGAGAAGCACTGAATTTAAATCTTTAGGTACTATTCTAGCTTTGATTGGATGCTTCCCGCACTTCTTAATATCACAAATATAGTCTCACTGTGTTAACCGCTGCCTTCGTTGATGTGCTTCCTATTCTGTCCTAGTTACTTCGGTGGGGCTGAAGAAACGAGTCCTTTCATATCTCTTTACGTGTCCTATTCAGTACGGAGGATTAGGAATACGTAACAGTTCCGTGAACTTCCGCCTCCCCAATGTCAATGTACTCGATAACGAATGATTAGTGTGATAGCTCAATATAATGCGGAAAAATTCATAATTAATAGTAGGGGTATAGCATAGTTCAAAGTAGAACAAGCTTGGTCAACAAAGACCTCTTGGTTCAAGGCGAAAGGGCCTGTCCTAATAATACACCACTTATCCACATCCGCTTCAGTCCTAGCCGAGAGCCACCGAAGACCGAAGAAAGTTTGATAAGTTTTGAGTTCGAGGAGTTCTATTTTCATTATTGGAGCTGGCCTCTTTTTCTCTCTCTCAGAGGTAGATGCCTCTCCCAACTACATGTACTTATGCCCTCTTGGGCAAGAACCCCAGGTTCTCGAGAGTAATAAATATTCCTAAAGGCAAAGTGTTCTCTTATAACATCCAATTACGTCAGTGTTTCTACGATGAAGACAGGTAGACATATGCGTGTATTCCAACCAATCAAAACCCGAGTAGCTCGTTCTCTAAACAAACGAGCCTTGGTATGGCGACTGGAGCGGCGCGCGGCAAAGGGTCTATTCGTACGGATTGCCCTTTAGCAGTAATATCCAATTTAGCTCAATCGAGTGATTTTAAATGATCTTATTTGCCACTCAAGAACTTGAGAATATGCACTGACCTGTTTGCACTTGACCGTTTCAGGCTGCATGAGTATGTACCAAGCCCGACAACGCTAACTGTTGGGAACGAGCTCTCATCATGCCAGGCACTGGTCAAAAGCAAATTGCTGGGGCCGTTTAGAGATTCCTCGATGCACAGGCATATGAAAATACCCATCTAGGACATGTTTCTCGATACGATCAACCAATACAATACACAGAATGACCAGAAACTAGTACAAAGTCCAAGAGATATGTGATATATCGAGTTTCGGAGCATAAACCGACGTCTCCGGATTGTCCCCGACACTTCAAGGAAGTAATGAAAACCCCACGTGCAGTTCAACTATCTTGGTTTCTTTTTGTGCGGACTTATTTCCCTTCCAATTGATCCTGGGTTCAAAATGTGGGCCCATCATATTTGCACTTTATGCATGGTGGTCTTTATCCAATTCCGTCAGTATCCCGGTTCCAACTGCGCTGAAGGAGGTGCTATTGGTAGTGAGGGCATCTCGATCATAACATGATAATAGAACCAGCTGTTAAGGTCCGTCACAAAATACGACAGTGCATCGGATAATCCATGGAACCGATCCAAAATGTCGCCACCAGACACAAGCAAGAAGGCAGACATTTAGAATGCAGTCAATCGGTGATGCGAGATCGAAGCAGCATAAGATCCCCGTAAAATTTCTCAGCTGAATTGCGACGATGGCTAACTCCAATCATGCATCGAAGAACGCTGTCCATGATTTGCCGTCCGGAAATATTGACTACCCATCCGCAAAGGAAAAGCTTTCACATAGATGAGAATATGACAGGCTGGACACCGATTAATTCGAAAGAGGTACTTGCTCAGCAGCTGATCAAAATGTCCTTTGATGATCATCATTGGGCGCGAACCTGCAATTACTCGCAATCAGCGAAGGTAGCTGGATTGCAGAACACATGACAGGGGAATGAATACGTCGCCTTATTTGTTACATCTTCCTGTCACCTGAGAGTGAGATAAGAGTGGTGGGTGCCCGGACAAAAGATAGCACAGATGGGAAGGCCCCGCCAATGAACACGGAGGGGATGGAAATCTATGTCTCGGATCGAGACCACCAAAGTAAGGGTACACGTATGGTCTCGACCGCATGTATCTGTGGGAACTTGTAAGTACTTGTAGTAACAACAAGAGGGCTTCATAGCAAAAAAAAAAAAAATTTGTCCCCGGGGATTGCTTTTGTTGGTCGCTGAATGTATTTATCCGCGAGTGATCGTCTGTGAAGCGAGAGTTAAGAAATGATATTGAATCAGACAGATGAATCATACAAGTGCTGAGTTTGGTTCGCATAAACGGCTGGAAGATCTAATACGTTTAGTTTAACTTACCTGAATCATAACGCAGAGCTTGGACTCTGTGATTGAAGAAGTCTCAAAGGGGACGGACGCGTAACAGCGCGACATGATACTACATGTATCCTTATCGATAAGGTGTCTTGGCACAACATTTCGTCACATCACATGAAGCTTCAACCTCTAAGCATCAACACTGGCAACCATCGCGATGGTGGAAACCGACTCTGAAGACAACATCACCATTGATAATCCCACAAAGACACCAGCATCTAAGCGCTCACTTGACCCTCAATCAATAGCTCAAGAAACCAAGCGTCGTCGCCTCAATGTAGCTACAAACACCCTCTCGAAACCTTTCCGTTCACCCCTATTATCAGGTCGGAAACCCTCGAGAAATACAACCCCACCGAAGGCCCCCGAAGAGCCGCAATCGCCAACCCCAACAACTGCATCCAAAGCTCGAAAAATACCTACACTGATCCCCCGTAGCAGGCCGCTGTCATTCGCCAAGCAACCAATTGATCCAGAACTTGCAGCACTTTATAAGCAGCATTCACAACTAGAAGTAACTCTTCGCTCTAAGAAGGCATCACTTGATACTGTCCTTCAAGCTGTGAAGATTGAAACAGCGGAATATGAGGTTTCGGATGGGAAATTGGAAGAACTGATTGAGAAGTGGAGAGGCGCAGCAAGAGGTGCTGCTGATGTGCTTTTTAAATATGCAAGCGAGAGGGTCAGTAACATGGGCAGTTCTGGAGGTTGGAAAGAGATGCTTAGGCCGAAAAATCCATGGGGCGATGATGAAAAGCCACAGGAGGCTGAGCAGAGGCCAATCGAGCAAGAGGAAGACGATGAAGTATGTTCAGTAAATAAAGCTCTTCCACCGAGGCAATCCTATAGAATACTTCGACTAATAGACAACGGATAGTTTACAATGGAAGTTATGCTGAAGACACTTAACATCGACTTGAACCTCATTGGGTACGATCGTGAAAGAGATTGTTGGAGTTAAAGTCATTGTGTGGCATTATTTGATACTATATGGTACAGGCTCAAGATTGGCGTTATGAGAATTTTACATTTCTCAAAGTATTTTGCTCGGCGTTTCCCCTTCAAAATACCTATATCCAAATGCTAACGAATTCTAGAGAATGTCCTTTGTTCAAACTAATACGGAGGGCGTGGAGTTTCATTTGCTCTTCAGTTACAGGAATATTGCTTTTTAATAATTGTAGTTGGCTGAAATATGTAATAGGAAATGACTACCGCAGTGCCTTTACATACAACGAATTCTACCGTCTTCATGCGAGGCTGTTGACATTCTACTTTATTGAAGAGATGCATCGGATTCATGGTCATGTCTCTGGATAGTGTAATGCGTACAGGACACGGTTCTTGAAGATCAACTGACCCATGTGTCCAAATGATGGTACAGCATAGCAAAGTGCTATGTATATTGACCGGTGTCCTTCCGGTTTGTAATATTATTGCTCATCCTATTGATTTAAAAGCTACAGGCCTACAATTCACGTATTTCGCTCACCTGTCTTGCTACCCGAGGATACAGTATCTATCCCAACACTCATAAGTAGTACAAGATTTATAAAGGCAGTGGCGTCCTATCATGTGATAGAGCCACTACATTCTCTTGCAAAGCCATATATTTCGGCGTTTTTTACCAAGCACGATTTGATTCAACTTTGCCCTGAGATACATATTGTATCACTGCACAAAAGGGATACCATGCCCTTGCTTTTGTACGCATAAAACCAGCTTGACATAGTTGATAGGATGGCTTGCTATCGGTATCACTTGGCACGCACAACTATGTAGGGATCAATCACCTGAGTATGAAAACTCAAACGAGTGCCGAGTTGGTCTGGCAAGAGACTGAAAGGTGGCTTTTATGAGCCATCAGGTAAACACATGGTTTATACCGTTACTGATAAGAGCGGATCGACAGGAAAACATCGAGTTGGTGATTAGGGCCGGCAGTGACAGCACTTATGCTTCTCAGAAGATACGGTCAACATCCTAGGGTTAATGCAGCAGCGGTACAATCCGGTGCGGGGCCAGCCAACCAACGGGCTTCTCCGAATGAAGCGCCTAGTTAGCTAGGATGGTGCGGTAAATACGGTAATAACGTTTACAGTACAGCTGTCGACTGGGTATATAACAGAAAAAACATGGTTATATATGCGGGGTTATGGTCAGCATTCCCGGTTACAGTCGGGCTGGGGGGTAGTTAGGTAGAAAGCCTCAATTTTATAAATACTTGGAGTTTTTCATGTATATTATATGTACTCGCACGTACTTGGATCGGCAGGGAAGATCAAAGATTTCCAAGTGCAGGGCAGGATGACATAACATAAAAGAATTACAATGTGGGGGTTTCAGTTTTTATTAGGCAAGTTCCGCACCATAAGTGGTGCTTTTTTCTTCTTCTTTTCCCATTTTCCTTTTCTTTTCGGGACCTTGCAGGCTAGGCTGATTGGCAAAAGATCCAGACATCAGTTCTACCAAAAATTTAGCATACGTAAAGTGGAGTACTGTCGTTCACGGGGTGTTGGCGGGCCCTGAGTGTTGACGGACAGGCCCAAAGAGAGACAGCCAAGCCAAGTTTTGTCTGCAATCCCTCAACACCCAGTATCGGCCAATACCCTGTGAACGACGGTACACGGAGTTCCTAGTACTACTCTAGCAAGGAAAAAAAATAGTGGAGCAACCTCAAAATCTCCAGAAACACGCCATCGGACGTGGTGGAAGTGGATGGATGACTGTGCCGTTTCCTTTGCGACTAACTACTAGCAACAAAAGAGTAAATTTTTCAGTACATAGTAAGTAATCAAGGAAGATATGCAGGGTAGTTTAAGTGAGAAAATCAGGGTTATTTGGATAACATTCAGCTAATAGGGTCCTTGGTTTCTAAAACCTGGACCTGGTAAAGGACAATACTTGGCCCGATGAGATACCATAGCCCCATCATGCAAGCCAGTTGCGACAAACTCCCATGAAGGCGATCATAACCAGTATGTAAATATCGCACATTGAAGATAGGGCACATACATGTAACTATGTACTCTAGTACCTAGCTAAGCATTTCTTTTTTTCCCTTCGTTGAGGCATTGGTTAGCAAGCAAGCAGGACACCAGATCCCGGAGTGCTTGCCGGATCTCGTATTAGCAGATTTGCGTTGCTTTGCGTTGAGAGAAAAAAAAGGAGTAGGACCTGTATGGTTCCTCTGAGGTTCCGGTGTCTTAGGTTGCGCCTGTAGTAGAAGTAGGGGAAAGGGAGTCTGGGGGTTTCTAAGACATTGAGTTGCTCCGCTCATTTGTTCTTGCATGTTTTACATTAATAAGACAACCTCGGAGGCTCGCAAAGCTTGTCCATTATGTTACTTTTGCAAGTAAGGAATTCCCTAATTCACGGGGATATCTCGGGGGTGGTGATGTCTTTTTTCTTGTTGTTGTTGCCAGGTTACTATTTTGAACATGAAGGCTTTTGTATGACCTTCTCTCTCTCTCGCGCGGCCGAGTGCCCGTTAGGATGCGATATGTGGCTGCTGATGCACATCCGGAGTAGCAGGATGTTCTCTATGTAGCTAGACTCATCAAACAACTGGTCACTTCCAACGGCGGTTCTAGACCCGCCCGTCTACTCTACGAGAGGAAAACTTTAGATCTTAATCTTACTGACTTACTATACCTCGCTGGTTGGGCTCACTAGTTGGGGTAGAAAAGCAGGTACGAAAAAGAAAGAAGGAAAGAAGGAAGGAAGGGGGTATCGAAGAGAAAAACAAAATAATTATCCATCCCCTTAGTTCCCGCCCGTTCCTACTAAATCAAAGAGGAAAGAAATAAGGGAAGAGAGAGAAGAAAAGAAAGAAAAAACCTTAAAGAGATAGTAGCGTAAGACATGCACGCATGTGTGTATGTACCCCTCTTTTTTTTTTTTTTTTTTTTTTTGCTTTCTAGACTCGCCTGTAAATCTCGACCTGCATAAGAGTAGATTAGAGGGAGGTGATTTCCCCGACGGCGTACGGGGGGGAGAGTAGTAGTTAGTAGCAGTTTCTTATATTTGAGTGCTAATTAGTACAGTCGTTCATCTAGTGACGGCGGATCCTGCCTGGTGGTTGTGTTTGTAGTGATTTACCCTTGGCGTCTCAAACTCTGCTATTGGCCTCAAATCCCTGACCGCCACCAGACAGGATCTGCTTTCACCCCGTGAGTGACTGTAGTAGCTGCTCTACTAACTCTTCTAACACATGTGCGGCTTTTAACTCCGCCGGAGAATCCATCTAGATCTAGATCTCAAAACTGTTGAGGTAGATAGATGAGGTCGAGGTGGAGGAGAAGTGGAGATCTAGAGTCGATGTAGTTGAGGATGAAGTGGAGAAAGAGACATACATACTTTAGTTTTTCTTTCTTTCTTCTCCCATCCCCTCTTCTCCCCACACATCCCCTCTTCTCCCCACAAGGCTGGGAAGTAGATATTCAGTACCGGGGAATCGAAGATCGCGCGTGGACCTGCCGTTTGGGGTGTCCGGTAGCAACTTGACACACTGGGCACCCACAGCCAGCGTGGGCGAAAAAGAAATTTAGAGACCTACAGAGTGCTAGCTGTGGGTAGATATGTAGATGAAGCAGTAATTAGGGTCTGGAGAGAAATTAAACTAGACAATATGTAGGGCTCCCAAGCAACTAGACTCGTGGAGTAAATATGGGTTTAGTTTGTTGTTAAATTTAGTCCTCCGTTTTTCGGCCGAGTCCTGTAAAAGTGCAAAATAGTCCAATAACAATTCTGATTTTGGATTCTTACAGGTATCTCGGCGCTGCGATTCTGAAATATGGACGAAAAATGGGAAGGACTAAAATACTCTATCGAGATTGAGTAGAAGAGAGCAGCGTGTTGTTGTTGTTGTTGCTATTGCGGTCAGCAGCTACTTGGAGTTAGTACTGCGCTTACATGTTTATAGCAACGAAACCAAGTACATAGTTCAGTCACAGTACATCACTCGACCAGGTGATGTACCAACATTCACCCCATGGTATGAGTAAACCTCGACGCAAGCCACAACCCCCCTCCTCCTTCTCCACCAACGGCGCTTGTGAGGGCATGGAGATCAAACGGAATCGCGAGCGATGGTGGTACGGTTCAGGCTCAACAACATCACGTCATGGGCCCGATGTCTCAGTAGAAGAAACGTTGCACGTACGTTGCGTGACATTGCACACACACTTAATTCTACCTCTACACAACATACACAGACCAGACTAGACTAGACTAGACGACCCTCCTCACTCTATATCCCAACGTCCGGTACGATGCCTCACTAAATTTAAATCTCTAGGTGCATACAGATGGGAAAGGGAGGGGAGGGAAATGTCTCCCGTGACTGCTCCTCGCTAATATAATTCCGCGTTGAATATTGGACGTACGTGCGTGAGTGTGGGAATGTGAGTGTGTGTGCAGATAAACTAACTTGTAACAGATCCGGTATCATCACCAGGATCTCACAAACTAACTAGACTATCTACTAGCTCTGTAGCGAGTGCTCTAGCAGCTCTCACTCACTCACTCACCCCCCCCTTTTTGTTGATGATGGTCACTGCATGGATGGCTCTATCCGGGGAAATCTTCACAGCCCTTCAGATAGTCGAGTAGCACAACGTTGCAGGTTCCGCGCGCACTCGCTCTTCGCTCGCCATGGCGGGTGGGCGATCATAAGACGATACGGTATCTAGTTAGCCAGATGGCAAATATTAATAAAGGTCAACGACAACACACTTAGTAACAAGCGAAGATCTAGTGCTCGTGTCACAGGGTGCTCATGACTGACTGCTGCTGGGTTAGAGATTGTAAAGTACCCGAGAACGGACCCTACAGGTACTCGGGCAGCTTTCTCACTTAGCTACTGTTGGCTCCAATTGCAGGGTATCATATATCCTCTACTCTACTCTAGCTAGCTCTCACAGGGGTGGATAATTTAACTGAACGAGGATCAAATGAGAGTCAATGTACTCCACACTCTCAGGCAAAAGCCATGAACCGAGGGTGTTCGAAACAATGGCTACTAGTTAACTAGCTACTAACAGTGTATGTAATCTCGAACCAGAGAACTTCACCATCACTCAAGCAATACGCCTTTGTAAATTGCATACCCGAAAAAGAAAAAATAAACAAAAAATGCCCTTAAGATCGCCACCTCTAGGATAAGAATAGCCCACGTTGGATCTGAAGCCCTCACTTAGCCCCTTCACTCTAGATACCGCCCAATCTGGAGATCCACATTACTAACGGCAGGCACCCAGGTTATCTGATAGGCCTGCTCGCCGTCTATACAAAAAACACACACATATACCCATGTCGCACAAGAACTCAACTTCCTCTCCACACAACCATGTAGTTAGTTCCCCGGAGGAGGGAGGCGACGAGCTTTTTTCGCCGTCTGCATATCAGTAGGGAAGGGGGATATGTACAATTGTTTTACCCTCCCAGTAAGCTAATATGTGTTTTGCTTTTGTTTTGCTCTTGCTGGGGAGGGGTGAGGGAAGAAAAAGAGCGGTTTCAAATACGTTGAGGATCTAACATACTGAGTGCATACTGTAGTTACTGGGCATCGCCCAAGAAAAAAAAATTAAGGACACGATGCATTTTCTCTTTCCATGATACCATGATAGCTCTAGCAATAATTCCCGGGAATTCGGGGCAGAAGCTCTCTTTTCTTCTTGTTGTTGTTCGTATATGTGTAATGATGTAGCCAGCCAATGGCGGCGGTGGTGTTTGAAAGCTGCGAATGTGTTCTTTTTTGGAAAGGGTTACTTTTTGATATGTGTTTTTTTTTAGCTTTTTATTTTATTTTTGTTTGTGGTATTAATTAATATTGGCCCTTTTTATTATATATTATAGTACAGAAAAAATAAGTTATAGTACCAAAAAGCTAGAAGGGTAAGAGGAAACAAAAGAAAGCTGAGGTATGACGATGTTGCATGCTGTGTCTCCATGGACGTTCCGAAACAGAAAAGCACGTGGATATTTTATATGGGGATATTGAAATGTTGGAGGTGTTCTAGGTAGTGCAGTGTCGTCGAGTTCAGTAGTGTACAGTGTGTAGCCCGGTAATGGTGTGCATGTACTTTACGCACTTGACTACTCGTAGTTTTTTGGCATTTCCGGACGCAACTGCTATTGCATACACAAAATACCCCCGCCAAGGCTATCTTTTGTATGGCATGCAATAGCAGTTGCGTCCGGAAACGCTAGAAAACTACGAGTACATGAGGGTACATACAAGTAGGTACCTTTAGGGTGTTCTACATATAGTGTAAGTTACTGTAGAGTAAGTAAAGAAATATGTACATGTATGCGTCTCTCTTCTCTTAGGTCGTTGATATATATATTTGTTTGTACCACAATCCCGATCTGGTAGTCAGCTGGATCATAGGACAGCTAGACCTCAGCAACAACAACATCATGCCATGCCTCGTGATAATATCGATTGTTCTCGAGACCACTTCTACATACTGTATGTAGGCACAGATTTGTTTGTAGGAGGCCTCCCTCATGCTCAACCTACATATACCTATTTACCTATAACCTGCTTACCTGCCTGACTACTAGTACTGGCTTGAACCTACCTATCCACCTAGCTACATACATTGCAATATACTTCTGAATTAATTGTCATGAATCCGCCGGTGGAAAGAGATAAAAAAAAAAGAAAGAGAGCCTTGCTGGTCTTATGCTCAGATATACCCTGGACCATTTTTTTCACTTCGATTCGAGAGATGATTTGCAATATACACAATCAGCCGAATTTAATGACTTGCATTGATGTTTTTGCGGCGCAACTGCATGCAACCAAGCAACCGAGGAATTATGGCGACTCTGCCAGTGATGCTGCTGCACGATAGAGAGATAGTTGATAAGTGAGAGCACAGTAGCCACAGGATGCCGATGGCCGGCGTTAATGTTTACAGAGGGAGGGGGTTGTTGTTTATGGGCACATACGTATCCAAGGTACAGGTCGGTAGAGTAGGTGGATGGCTGATACATGAGATGTACATACGTACATCTTGTTGAGAAGTGTGCTGCATATGATGAGGGCCCCAGCATCGAGTGATCATTGGCCGTTGCTTTGTTTGGCGGTCCTGGTCGTTCGCCAACGTTGCAACAACGCAAGATGGTGATTTGTTTTCAACCATACGTAGTCAGGATGAGGGATGCGACCGAAACACCCAAGGTAAGTAAGGCTCTAGGCCTACATGCAAGTCACTCTGCCATCCATTGAACAACGACAGCAGCTGTAGAGGCTGATCTCAGACGTCGGATGGTTGTGGAAATATTGCCCAGACGAGCACTGCTGATTCTCGAAGCTGTTCCAATTCTACCGGCGAATTATGGGATTGTGTGCTTTACTTTACACACGCGAGACGGACACTTACTTACACGTCCATATGCATGTACGGGTAGAGTAACCTGCCCTGCGCAAAGTCCGTGGGGGAAGCAAAAAATTGAGAGCGGCTTTGATTGATCTGAATCAATTCAATTGGGCCCTCCCCCGCACCCCCGCCAAATCCTATTGTTGTCCTTCATTGGGAGAATCCTTATTTTATTTCTCCGAGGTCTGATCGAAAGTTGGTATTTTAATCTCTTCAGAGAGCAGCGAGGCTAGCCAGCCAGAGGCTCATTTAAGATCGTGTTTGACTCCAGCTCTCGGCAATGATCGATGGTGGTGGTTCAGCCTCCATTCCCTCTCCCGTGCGCGCCGATGAGGGACCTCTAGACGACGTTAGTGTCGCCGTTGATTAGCGGTGTGGATTACCCCCTTGGGACAAAATCCACGATAGATATATGCGGCGTCTAATCTCACGCCTTGCTTGTTGATTGCTCGATAACCGCAGTTCCTAGTTTTTCTCCTCCTGCGCATGTAAAAAAAGTAAAGAGAGAGACGAAAAAGATATGTAAAACGGCTAAGATCGACCCGTAATAGCAGAGACTCAACGACAACTGTTGCTGTAAGAGTCTTGATTCGGGTGGTGGGTGTATACCATGTATAACCCTTCTACTCGACTTTCCTCAACCTCGTTCTTCATTCTCTCCAACCATAAGGTCTTCCAGTACGCTGGTTATAATCGACGTGTTTGCTATACACGAGAGAAAAAACTCTGCCTGTTTTTCCTTTGTTCTTTCGTTGGTTGAGAGTGCCCTGATGCGCGTATGTATCCCTACTCCGTTGCAATAGCCGAATCGGCATTGTCGTTGGCTGATGCTTCAATCAGGTAAAGCTGCTTCTTGCTGTGGTTATGGCTTGATCGTTGGGTTAGCTGGGCATAAAAGATCCAGACCTCCAGCCCCCACACAAAAAAAAATTCGTCTAAGTACATACATGTAGGCTCATGTACCTACATACAGTAAACTGTAGGTAGTGCTCCACCTAGGCAAATAAAGGAAGGCAGGCAGACAAACAGACGAGTGGCAGTAGCTAGCTAGTAAACCTGACTGATCTGATGTATGAACATATGGCTGGATCATGGATCTCTTTTTGATGGTATACGAACGCATGTTTCACGGTGAGCTCGACATACCCTCTCTAGCACAATAGATAGGTGAACCAGGAGATGAGAGCCCAGATAGGTACATGAAGTATGTAGAGCATGTACATAGTCTGTACATATACTCTATCGATCAATTCGACGGGTTGCGTGGTCCAAGTTCAAGTTTTTTTCTTCCTTTCCATTCTTCATTCTGGTTTATGCGTAAATGGGGGTAAAGAGATGCCCGAAAAAGTTATGTACGTATATCGTACCGTCCTATGTGTCGGCCTGCAATCGCTTGATTTGCTCAACCTCTCCATCCGCATCCATCCATTCCGTCCACAACCGTACGGTCCCAGAGGCACGGATAGGCCGGTATCATCTTCTATATTTTTTTTTTCTCCTTCACACTTTCTTTTCTTCCCTAGCTTTCCCTTCCCTTCGAAATTCTCATTGTTGAAAACGAATAATTCGAAACAAAAAAACCAATTATCATGACCTATTACGGGCCGGGTCCGCGAACTCGGGATTCTCTTCGAAACCTTCATAGTATAAAAGGGTTACGCGGGATCCCCCATTCCGCCCCATATCTTCGACTTCAATACTCACTATCACCAGCTCAGTACAAGTATAACTAGCAAAAGTAGTAGGTAATAAAGCTGCTAGATTTGAGATTCAATATTTCCCGCTGCTGCTACTACTATTACTACATACTACGCTACGCTACAGGTACTAATAGAGCCTCCGAGACCTTTTTCTTATTTTATTTTTTGCTTTATTTCTTTTGGCACAAAGGATTTCCGCCTCCCCTTTCGGTGAAGGAGCCTCTTGACCTATCAAATTATCGCACATCCCTCACTCGTTGTGTCTCCACTTTGGCCTGCAACTGCACAACTGCACACTAGTCTACTAGCACCAAGGCATCTGTGCTCCCGGGCGATCTGCCACCACCCTTGTTACTGCTTGCTGCTTGATTCCCCCTGACCTACCATACCAGGCCGGCCTACTTGCGGTTCAACCTCGCAATCTATAAAGTCGGTCTTGCACCTCCAAGTGCGATACCTCTCTCAATTTGCCGTCTCAGCTTAAACATTGGAAGCAGCATCTCGAGAAAGGACCTGATCTAAGTGTATTGCTTTTCTGGATTATTACGTCACGAAAATAGCACCCTCGAGATCTATACCGAACGACTTAATTGCTACTACTACTACTACTACACTACTACTCCTACTACTACTGCTGTTGCTGCTATTGCTACTATTATTACTGCTACTATCTACTACCAATACCACCACCTATTATCAATACCACCACCAACACTACTACGATCCACTACCAATAATTGCTACCTACTTGCACTATCTACTCCCACGAAAACAACAACTCCTCCAAGTTCAAAATGTGCACCCGATTCACACACATATACACATGCGGCCACTACACAACCTCAACGGTCACGTGCGCAAACTCAAGAACCGCAAACGGCAAGTGCTCTGTATATAAAGAGAAAGAGCTCGACCACGAATACGAATGCGACGACTGCGAAGAGGAGGAAGCCGCGAAGCAGGCTGCATCATCATAGATACTGTCACGGTCAATGGGGGATGGAAGGGCGGGAGAGAGCGAGAGAGAAAAAAGGGAGATTGTTAGATGCGGTGTAACGGGCGTCTTGGGTTGATTTGGTATGTTGGGGGATTCTAGCTGTAGAGAGAAATATCACGGCGGGAGAGCTAGAGTATGCTAACGGTTCGAAATTATAGATCAGATTGTATGCGGCGTTTTTCATTTTCATTTCTCTATTTTATTTTTCTTCCCCTTTCGCAAATTTGTTTTACTTCATCGGAGGAATCGACGGAGGCTGGTCTTATGGGGATCCAATTTGTTACCACCCCGGCCTGCCTTTTTTTGCCTCGTCTGCCGTCGGCACGAGCACCAGATTTTCTCTTTCTAACTCCCACGTCCTTTTCAGCAGCCCGCGGGGGATTGGGGGAGAGAGAGGAGGAGAGAGCCGGATTAATACGATATCATCTTTCTATTTCTGTATCTCTTTTACTTAATTTCCGTGTTTTATAGTTATAGTTATACCGGTGTTCTTTTCCCCTTTTCTTCTTCTTTTTCTTCAATTGTGAGTATTGAATCTAGGGCCCGGGAAATTAGGGAGAGAGAGAAATGCAGAGAGAGGCGGGGTTTAACGGAGGAGTTTTTTCTTTTCATTTTTATTTCTCTATGACATCTGTTTTTCTGATCTGCATTACATGCTTTAAGTGCGGGAGTTTACAATATCTGTTGTTTATAAAAAAAACCGCAGGAAAGAGGGGTCCGGTTTGGGGGCCAAAATCTCGTCGATGTCATGGGGGAAGGAAGGGACGAAGAGATCAGATCAGGAGGGGAAGGGAAAAAAAATTAAAAGGAAGAAAGTCGTCATCTTTAATATTTCGGAATCATCCATAGTGCATCCATCATCATAATCATAATCATCAATCGTGGGGAAGAGGCAGAAGGGGGGCGGGGAGCGGGGAGGAAGAGGAGGGAGTGGAGGGGGTTTCTTTTCTTGGATCTTCCTCCTCCTCCCCATAGTGCGCGGGCAACAAAAGTGACTTTTAGTACATGTATGTATTTGATTTTTTTGTGTTGTGCCTCAAGAGTAACTGCTTTGTCAATCAATCCCACACCAGCCGGCTGCTGATCACGATCAGAGCGACAGCAGCCGGCCAGCCCAGCCCTCCACCACACACCACACCAACACCCATGCTCATTCCCACGTGCGCAGAGCAGATATTAGTCGCAGATCTCACTCACATCAACGGTCTAATTCTGGCTCTCCTCTCTCTCCTGCCAGGCTTGCTTTGCTTGCCTGCGGCGTAGAGTAGATACAGTGAGTCTGTGTGGTGTGGTGTGGGCCCGCTAGCTACATATGTAACTAACTGCAACGAACCAAGCCCAACTGCACAGACTAGTACTAGCCAAACCACCACAGCAACTAGACCACTTCCTACAACGAACATGGTGCTTGAGCTGCTGCTATGTAGCTAGGCCCAACCAAACCAGACCGACCAAACGAAAAGTCGACGTGGCAGGCAAGGCAGCAGGGCAGAAAGCTGGGGAAGGGGAATTATTCACCTCCTCCTCCTCCTCCTCCTCCACCCACTGCGGCCCCAGATGGTGGCGGTGGGCTGAAGGACAGAGACGGCGATGTTGGCGATGGAGATCACAGTCAATGGGCTGGTGGACCGGTGGACCACATGTAGCTAACTGGTAGAGTGTGTTGGCTGGCACTGGTAGTGTACTCAGGTAGACAGGTGAAACAGCGCCTCAACGACTTTTTTTGATATCGCGATATGAGGAGCTGGGGAGAGAGCATGTCTGCTCACTCGCCCATTCGCCCCTACTGTGTGTATCAAGAGGGAACGAAGGGGCGGAAATCAGCTTTAGATGCCGATTACAATTGAAGGGCCAATGTACCCCACTACATGTAGTTTGTTACTACATGTACATGTAACATTAGAGTACGCACTGAGCCTACTCTAGAGACTGTAGTTTTGAAATCCAACTGCCAACCCGGCGCTGTCTGCTGCTCTGCTCTGCTCCAGCTGGATACATGTACCTACAGTAGTCACCTCCAGGCCTACATGTATGTACATACACTCTAGCTATAGATACATGTAGATTCAACTTACACAAGTCTTCAGGCCGGTTTAGCTAGTGCGCTTTGCCAGTGAGATTCAAGATCGCAGAGTACGAATTCCTGCTGCTGCTGCACTACTAGCTCTAGGGTACCTACCTACCTAGAGAGAGTACCTGCCATCCTGTCATCCTCTCCGCCGCCGTCGCGCCCATATTCATCGCCAAACAAACGGAAAAGAAGGAAAAGGAAAATCCGAATCAAACGGCCTGAAAGCGGATGCACAATAATTTTTTTTCCCTAGCCTACCACCCTCTGTCTGTCGTTCGAAAAGAAGGCCGGGCTGCATGCATGGCTGCGAAATCAGCTGATGATAACGATAGCAAATAAGCGGTAGGTAAGGTAAGGTAGGTGTCGTTTTTTTTCTTCCCTCCCCTCCCTCTTGCTCGCTTTGCTTGCTTGCTTGCTTCCGGCCACACACCCACCACACACCCACCGCACCGCACCGCACCGCATGCATGTAGTTACAAGTAACTTGTGCCTGTGTGGTGGTGGTGCGCGGTAGAGTATACAGTATGTATATATGTACTCTACGCTACGCTGCCTACTGTACATAATGTACATACATGTACGCTAGGTACTCGGTTACGTTACGGCGTGATGTTTCACCGCAGTGCAGCGTAGGCTCGAAACGGCCGTCCGCTCTGCTGCTGCTGTTGTGCTCGTCTCGGTTCGTCTGTGGTTGCAGGCAGACAGACGGCTAAATACAGGGGGGAGGGGAGGGGGGGGGGGGGAACCTGCGCGGCTGTTTGGCGGCTGGCGTGTGTACGTGGTGCTGGTGGTTAGCCGGGTTAGTAATCAACCACTCCCCCGCGACCGCGACACTCCGCTAAAGCTAGACGCGTAACGTGGAGTGGGTGGTGTGGTGTGCCAGCTGTCGTTCTCGCTTGTGGCTGCGCGAATCAGGTGGGGGCGGTAGCGACCCTAACTTACATGTATGTACCTTGCCTTGTACCTACCTACCTCGCTTTCCTTGCACCTTGGTGGACCACTGGTGGTGGTGTATACCTTCTTTGGCTTCTTTAGCCAGGGGTAGCTAGCAAGACGTAGGTACATACAAGAAGACCTGCTCTAGACTAGAGTGCAGGTATGCTACTTCCGTTCACTGTCTGCCTCTCGGGGGAGAAGCGGGGTATTCTACTCTGGAGAGGCTGTAGTAGGTAGGGAAGACGGAGCCGCAAGCAGGATTGGGTCGTGACTCCCGCGCGGTGGTAGATCTAGATGGAGATACGTACGTACCTTGATTGATTGAGGCAATTTTGGAGATGGAGAGTAGGTGTTTGTTTAAGCTACGTACTCTATGTATGTATCTATTCCCCGCATCGTCATCACCATCATCATCATCATCATCATCATCATCATCATCATCATCATCATCACAAACAGTATTAGTAGTATTAGTAGTATTAGTAGTATTAGTAGTAGTAGTAGTAGTAGTGCTAGCATGTAGTAACGTATAAGTAGTAGTTAGAGTAGTACTCAACGTATCTAGCAATAGTGGTACATACATGTATCTAGCAATAGCAGTAGTTCATACCAGCCATGGTAGTACCCACAGGTAACAACGGAGATTTACCAACGAAACTGGCCAACCCACCCGACACTCTCACCTCTCCGCCAAAAGCGGTAATACTGGAGAAGTCACTCGACTGGATAAGCGAAGAGAATCGAATGCAGATCATCGAAGATGGAGAAAGAAAGAGGTGAAGCATGTGATGAGGTGGCAGCTGCAGGAGCAGGGCTTTTAGTTCTTTTTTTCGAGGCAGGTACCGCTTTTGCGGTCACGGGTATGGCGTTGGGCGTTATCGCTATTCTCAATCTCCATTTCCAGGTCTCCCGCCGGAAATGTGGGTATATCTCGAGGAGGAAACAAAAGAACTCATATTATATTAGTCCGGAAATCACCGTACCTGTCTATATATTAATCTAACGCCCTACTATAATCCATTGTCCTCCATAACTAACATAAACCAACTCCTAAGCCTTTTTGCANCTCCCCAATGCAGCGATCCGTCCGTCGGTCAGCGGTCAGTATAGCCCACCCTCCCCCCCGCGACGTGGCCGTGCATTAAGTCCGATCTCTAACTGGCCATCACCCTTCCCACTCCTCCTCCCCAGCCACAGTTTATGTGCTGTGGACTCGAGGGCGTTTTTTTATTTTTTTATTTATTTTTTATTTTTATTTATACTTTAATTTCCCCCTGCATTAGCCTTTTTTTTTTCTTATTTTAACATTCCTGGCTGGGCTGGGGGGAGGAAGGAAAAGAGTTGCTTTTCTAGAAGCTTCGATTGGCGTGGGCGATTAGCGAGATCTATGGCTTGCTCGCTGGCTGGCTGGGCAGATGGTTGTGGTTGTGGTAGGGCGTCTAGTAGGATATGGAGCTGTAACTGTAGTAGAGTAATGGTTATCCTGTACCACCAAACACCCCACAATCCCCGGATCCCCCCATAACGTAATATCAAAATCAATAGCCTACCACAAAAAGAACTCGTAGGATCGATCGAATACGCGTCATCTACATACCTCTACTGCTCTCGTAACCGGCAAAAAAAACACATGTCAGCCAGCCAGCCAGCCAGCCAGCCAGCCAGCCAGACAGGCAGCCAGACAGGCCAGGCCGATCTACTCTAGCTTGCTAGCTGCAGCCTTACCGGTAGATGCGAATACGGGCGAGGCCATTTAAGCTGCCTGCCTGCCTGTGCTGCTGCTGCTTACATGTGCTGTGCTGCTGTACCATGTATGTAGGCCACTCCAAGTAGGTAGGTTGTGGGTAGGGTATGTGGGTAGAGTTTATTATGTAGGTACATACGTTACTTAATCCACGCCGGCAGTTGTGGTTGTGGTTTGTGAACATATGATGTGTATGTGTATGTAGGTACGTACATGTAGGCACGTAGGCTTTATGTAGGTACATGTATGTCCTACAGGTAGAGTATATACATATGCTTACATGCTACAATATACTTTAACCTATAGCTTGTACCCTACCCTGCCGACATCCTACAATCCATCCTCATCGTCTCGATGATACTGATGATGTTGATGATGGAGGGGGGGGGGGGGTGGTGATGATGAAACATCATATCACCCAGGCGGCAATCCTCTGATTGAGCCGGGGCCACAACGCAGCCTTCCGATTGAGCGATTGGGCGATTGAGCGGCTGGCCGGCTGGCCTAGTAGAAGTACGTACATGAACTGGTGGGGTTAGTGGTGGTTGGTGGCCCTGCATATATTTGTATCTAACATTTCGAGCTGAAATCGAAAAACCCGGGTGAAGAAGAAGCGGAGGAATCTGCTTGCGGGATTTTTTTTTTATATAGTCGACCAGCTAGCTACTTGTGCTATATATTTTCATCTACTATAGCTATGTGCTGGGGGTTATGCAATATAGTGTGTGCATACGGGGTACATATTGAGATCTACGTTCCAGAAAGACGTCATGATGGGGGGAGGATTCGTCATGTCACGCACTTAAAAGTCGTGATGTTGCATGTAGGTAGGGTACTATAGAGATAGGTAGATCAATCCTACTGTAAAGATCGTACCGTATATCCCTGGAAACGATGGTAGTAGGGGGGGGGGGGGGGCGTATATTTTGCATTGTACATTTGATGAAACGAGAGCTAGAGTATGTGTGTACAGCAGAGTATAGCTCGAGAAGCTATGGTGGGTAGGTGTGTGAACTTCAGCGTTTACAGCAAATCAATCTATAGAAATTTGGAGATCTACCCCCATACTGGTACTAGCGTCCAGCCTAACGGTGGAATTTTCTCCAATTCCCATACAAAAAAAGTTCCTTTGAAGTTGACACACCCACCCCTTATGCCTTCTCGCGCCATACGTTATTGATAGACCTCCCCCCCCCCCTCCCTTCTACCCTACCTATACGCCTACACCCGCCCACCCGCCCACACGCATGATGGACTCTGCCTTATACGGTAGCTGGCTGGTTCGCCCGCCCGTGTTAATTAGTCTTATATATGAGCCTGATCTATCCCCCACCAACCACCAGCCCACGGACTCCCCCCCCACGGTACGTAATACGTCAGGTAAGTAGCAAAAGCTACATGTAGGTACTTGGACCCCTGTTGATGATCCGGGCCGTGCCGCCACCTCTGCGGCACAGATTGTTGATAGCACTGGCGCTTTTGAATTAGACGCGATTTTTGGGGGGTGGTATTTGGGCAATGATTAGTAGGTAGGTTAGGTTGTGAAAATGACCGGGGGTGCTAGTGATGTTCATAAAGCTTGTTCCTGAGGGCAAGTGAGAATGTGCATGTCATGTGATCTGCAAATATTACTAGCAGAGCGCATCGCGGTCAGAGGCCAGAAGTTAATGTCACGCCACCTGTACATACGGACAATAATAATGCACGGTCATTTTTCAGCAAGCAGCAGCGGCACACTCAGGGGGGGTGGAATGAGGGTTGATCCTTGTCACATAACGCAGGTCCCTTTTCTTTTCTCTTCAGGCGTGACTGGCAATTGGACTGGCGAGCATAAAACCCTTGGTATGATTTGCTTCACGGTGAATTTGGTGGCGGCCGGGGATGGGGATATGTCGGCGATTTCGGGATGGGCATGCGTGTCTGGGCCCTGGTACTTTATGTGGATGAGAGGTGTAATCCTGGGTTCTATCTTTGTTCTTTTTTTCTTTCCTGGGTTAGCTTGGATGGGCGAATCGGGATTATTACCCTATTATGCGGAACTGAAAGCCAAGAGTGGGATCCAGTAGATATTAGGGGGTTGAAAGGGAAAAGAGACAGGTACCTACTAACTGTTGTTCTAATCACCCTATACGTCTATTGAGTTAGAGATAACCATGGACCCCATCAAAAAATGGTAACAACCAGCTGAGTAAGGTCGTTGAACTGAAAAAAAGACATGTTGCAATATCCGGCACGGAGATTTTCAACCTCGCCCCCTCCGTCCCGGTTTTGCTTTTGGTTGATAGACACGTAACATAGGATGGATACCCGGATCAATTGATAGACAGTGACTACATGTATTATCCGATTATTCAAACACATGTGTAGTAGAGTAGAATTACTTTCAGATTATCCGGGCCAACCGGAGAGAAAAAAGTTTAATAGCCCGGTACCTTGCGTACATTGCTCTCCTCCCGGAAAACCGCATACTAAGCGGTGTGCGGTCAATGACATGTAAATCCAATCGCTGACACCTGATTTTAGCTGCAGGAACCTTTTTTTCCTTTCAAGCCAAGAGCCGTTCTATTCTTCCTTCGTCTCCTTCTGTTGATGCTGTACGCCCCCCTGGTTCACGGTCCCCCGCAAACCACCGAACGTTAGTACCTCGCTGATCTTATCGACGCCCGCAAAGAGCATACACAATCTGTCCACGCCCAACCCCCACCCGCCCGTCGGTGGAAGGCCCCACTCTAGCGCAGAACAGTACACCTCGTCAACGCCTCCTTCTACCTCAGGGGTAGAGTTTTCTTCGTCCTTCCATTGGAGCTGCATCTGGAACTTTCTCCTCTGCTCAATGGGCGAATTTTCCTCCTCGTAGGCATTAACAAGTTCTTTCCCGCCGATACAGAGCTCAAATCGTTCAGTTACCCTCCGGTTATCACGGATCGAGGTTTTGGCTAATGGCGAGAGGGCCTCTGGGTGATGAGTGATGAATGTCGGTTCCTGGCAAAGCGGCTCAAGATAAGCTCCCGAGAGCTTATCTAGGATTCTCGGCACGGTTGGCGACTCCGGCTCGGCAATGCCTAGCTCCCTCAGCAGGTTTCGCAGCTGCGCCCTGACGTCTTCCTCTGGTTGCGTATCGAGATCTGGCAGTGGCCTCCCCATGGCCTGTTCGAGTGCAGGAATGAATTCCAGCCTCTTGAAGGGTGAGTCAAAACCAATCTCAAGTTGGTCTAGGTTCTTGAATTTTTCCTCTTTCAGCACTCGAACCTTCTGTGCCAAGCTTGAGAACAACGTTTCGGTGAAGCCGATCAAGTCCTCCAACCCGGCATACGCCTGGTAAAACTCGCAAGTGGTAAACTCAGGGTTGTGCGTGGCGTCAATGCCTTCATTCCTGAACTGGATACCAATCTCAAAGACCCTATCCATGCCCCCAATAACAAGTCTTTTCAGCCACAGCTCCGGTGCGATCCTTAACGCAAGCTTTTTGCCGCGGTAAGCCGTCGCTTCGGTCAAGAATGGCCTAGCTATTGCGCCACCGGCTTCTTCGGCCATGATGGGAGTCTGTACTTCTACAAAGTTTCGATCGAGGAATTGCTCCCGGAGATGCTGGATAATGTGGGACCGCAGCCGGAGGATCTGTGTAGCAGTCGGACTGACCATGAGGTCAATGTGGCGGTTTTGGTGGCGTTTTTCCTGGCTCAAGATCCTTGTCGGTGGTGTGTGAAGACATGGTGATAGGACACCCATATGCGCTTTTGCGAATAGCGATAACTCGCCAGCAGGTGTGCGGCCGGGATGTCCAGTGACGCCTTCGTACAGGAGTGAGCTGTCAGGCATCGCATATCTAGAACAAGGTCTTTGAGATGAGGTGAGTACTAACTAACAATGTCTCCGACCCTAGTTAACATGGCAGTATTGCGGAAATCATCAATACTTCCGCCAACACGGCTATAATTAAAGACAGCCTGCAGCTTGGCGCCATCCTGGACGAGGTCGTAGAATATCAACTTTGATGATACATCTCTGTAGTTGTTTATTCTGCCTTTGACGCATAAGAAAAAAATGAACCAAAAGCAGAAAAAGAACAAAAGGAAGAAAAACTTGATTGCAAAAAAATAAAATTGGATTCTCATTTACAAAACTTCCCATCATTCTTGTGGGATTATATAGCGATAATACATAATATCGCGTATGGTTTCCAATTGTGCAGAAATTGTGAACGAAGAGCAATGGGCATGGTACACACCTCTAACTGTAATCATTTGTGTATCATCTATTATTCCTACATCTATTGCATGGAAATTCTTTGTGAACTCTCCAAAGGTTTGTACCTTTCCATTATTATTGATCCGTGGGTATAGATCGACGTTGCTATCTTGAAATTGTTTTCGTCTAGCCTCTGGCAGCAATTCTGGCCTTGATGTAGCAAGAGAATTGCCCTTCTTCTTCAATGAATAGAGTCTTATTAGTCTCGGGAGTGTCGTCACAATCCTAGATCTGCATATTGGTAGGACTGGCCAGCCAGCCCGAAGACTTATTGACGCCATAGTTTTTGTATTGATCTTTTTCTTTTTCTTTTTCTTTTACTCTTTCCTTGCCTATGATTAGATGTTTACGTTAGAAACAGGCTATTATATGAGCAAAAAGAGATTGATAGAATATGTGATATCGGGTGTAAGTCAGAGAGAAGATTATAGCTTAGTGAAGTCACACGCCAGCCTTGGAACTAGTTCCAAACAAGCATCATTCGCAACGGTTCTTATAATTATGCTCATCACGCGTTGAGGGGTAGATAGATTAAACAAATGAAGCAGTGAATTGATTGGAAGAAGGGATAAGTACCTGTTAATGAATTGATGATGGGATTAGGGATGATGGGTGTGTGGTGGTATACGGGAAACGAAAGAGGAAGAGAAAAGAGGAGGTGTTGAAGTTTTTAAATTGGTGGAAATCCCTGTGGCTGGCATACAAAATGGGTGGGGCGGCGGTGATAAACCATAAGGTTCGCCACACTATTCTTGGCATCAACGTCAACCTTTCAACTCCAAACAAAAAACATTCATCACCAAACGCCCTCGACTCCATCTTCCCCATACTTTCAGAAAAAAATCATAACTAAATAGTAACTGATAATGTCCTTCCTCGGGTTCGGCCAGCCTCAACCAACGAGCGCGCAGAAAATTTCCGCTGCCAAGCAGGAATTGGAGATGGTTACTGATATGTTCAACCGGTATCTTGCCCCCCCCCCCCCCGCCCCCAACAAACACCCCGATAACAAGCGCTCCACGCGATATGGCACTACGGTTCAAGTACTAACCAAAAATTCTAGCTTGACACAATCTTGCTACAAGAAATGTATCCCGCCTAGCTATCAGGAGTCTGAACTCAACAAGGGCGAGTCCGTTTGCCTGGACCGATGTGTATCTAAGTTCTTCGACGTAAACACCAAAGTACCACCCTCCACAGCCACTCCACCCAGATTACGGGCGAAAGTATCTAATAAGTTCTTCAAAAAAGGTCACCGAGAAGATGCAGAGTCTGCAGGGCCAGGCGATGGGCGGTGGACGGGCTGGCGGCTTCGGGGCATAGAGAAAATTATAGACTTCCAATTGATCTCTATCTTTTTTTTTTTTTTTGGGGGGACTTTGGGGGGACTTTTCCGTCGGGGGGGTAAGGGAGTTTCGGGGGGTAGGGGGTGGGGGGTAATGCAAATGTCACCGTCCTTGGCAGATGATATATGCCACGGAGGAAAGAGAAAAAAGGACGGATCATTCTCCACTCCCCCACCTCACTTGCCATATACTGTATACAACAGGCGTAGACGAGAACAAAAAAAGGGAATTGTATATTGTACATTATCATCACCATAAACCCTCCCCTTACCTTATCTTACATGCGCCAGCTGTAGGATTATCGCTCTTTGCCATTGGTGAGAAGTATTTCATTTGGTCGTTGCATGGGAGGGATAACAAATGGGATGAGAGGATGTGAGATGCCTTCGCTTATGTGGGACATAGTGAATGGGTGACACTCTGGCCGCCTCGAACTGTCTTGGATGCCTTATTGGATGGCATGTCTACATGTAGTTATATAACCACTAGCAAGGGGTGTCGCCCTTCTTACCCAAAACGAGGCCTCGCTGACATGGCCTTCCTCCGGCCGGCTCCGTGGTTTCGATTGGAACATTAGGAATGCCAAGGTGATAGGAAGCCTATATGTCAGGACTGAAGCCTGCTTCTTTAATTTGGCCGTGAAGGGTTCAATTGAAAGATTTTCTACTCAACAGATATGTCCGGGCCATAGTATCCACAAGGATGATCACACGGGTTCCGTCCAGGGACCCCCAGAACCCACATATAAACATCTAAATCCTGGGCCTTAAGTCCCTCACTATCGAAGTGTCACCTCCCCGCAGTTATAGCCCCCACTGCGCCCCCACCAACAACGCCAGCAAAGAGTTTGCCATTTGCCAAGAGGATGCCGTAAGCTGATGTCATACACCTGTCCAATAGCTACAGTGTTCGTGGATATTGTAGACTATAATCATGACATGTCACTCGCCGTTTATACTGCAGTGCTTATTCCTTTTTGAGGACTTCAGACAATAGATTTCGTTATGGGAGCTGTTTCTATGAAATAATTAGGTAGAAAGAATATAACGACATTGTGACTTCTCGTTAGGGTTACTACACTATATCACTCATCTTTTAAAACCAAAAGCATTAACTAGCATCTAGATGTGCATCCAAGATTCTACTAAGCGTACACTATAATAGACTTGTAACCTTTACCAGAACTCTTAAATAAGATGTTCACCTAGCTAGATTTTTAGTATCTATACTGCACATGCCTGCTTGAGCTTGATTTGGGTTAATCAGACGGTAATTGTTAAATCATGAGCGATCACTCGGGTATAAAGAAAACCCTTTCTGTCGAGCCAAAGCTTCCAGAACCTACCGGGACATAGTTAGGCTTCTAGAGGTCTCTGTAACAAAAGAATCCTTTCACCCTCTCGTTCTCGTTCTTCATGTTTGATGGTGTTACCGTCCCCCCAAACAAAACACGGCATCTGCTGTTGATTAATTTAGCACCCTGTCATAATTTCACTCTGACTAACGGTTTAACCTTTTCTCTCTGTCGGTGTCATTTTGAAAAGCCACCCCTGGCTTTTCAAACAGCTCTATCCACGCCCAAGCCCAAAATGAGAATACCAACCCACACAGACAGCTGCGCAGCCAAGGCTGGCCGTAGCCCTTCCTGTTGAATCTTAGTAAATATAGTGTAAAACCGGTCTTCTGAAACCGGTATCATTTTCATTCAGCGTCCCCTGATTGATTTATTCATGCTTCGCCATTCAAATTCTTCTAGCGTTACAAAATCTCGTTCAAACTAAAGAATTTGTAAATGAATATATGTGGGTTACCGGCTAGTAACAGGACAGCCAATGAAATGACTTCTCTTGCGTGGTACTAACGCCTTTCTTACTCCAGATGGTAGGGGACAAAACGACACCAGAAGGGGCAATTCCAAGGCTCGGTCTGGACCCACGGAGCTGTCGAAGGATTTTCGATACAAATTCTTTTAGATCACCGTTGAGAAGTTAGCACTTTACGTAAATCAGGTTAAAAGGGCCTTCCAGGCCCCCGTCAAAGCCAACGAAATAACGCCGGTCAAAATACCTATCGCGGCAGTTACACAACTTATCTTTGGCCCAAAGGGTTTTTTTTTATCGTAAGTCGGACGTAGAATATGCCCTGAAACCTTTAACGACCCACGGAGTGCAGCACCTCGAACTCAAACACCTAGGCAGCGGTAACAATGAGGTCGTAGCTATAGCCACCGAGCTCTAAGACCATTGGGCTGCTTGAGGCTTCGCTCCAGACGGCCATGCGCCGATCAATGTGAACGATACAAACACTGCTCTCAGGAAGCGTCCGGGAGTCTTCGGCAACAATGATTTAAGTGTAGGAGAGTAAGTTTCCCTTCTAGCTCCTTATGAACAAAGGTTAACAAAAATCAGTTGATGGCCGTCCCCAAAAAATAGCTTATTGGCACGGGGCCCATGGCCATCAGATAGGAGGAATTTTTGGCGCGAAAAAAACCGGTGTTTATAGTGTCGTTATTTCCGGCAATTCAAAGTATAAGAGCGCCGATATCGATAAAGGAAATGAGGTTCATTTTTCCAGCTCTATCAGACCTGGAGACAAGGAAGGCAGACCAGCCCAGGAAATGAGCGACTACACATGGTCATTGTGCAAATCGCAACGTACCAAACGCCCTGTTCGAGTACTCCGGTCCGCTGCCGGCTCCAAAAATTGGGCGTTCGTATCTAGGTGTGGGATCCATTATGATGGCCTGTACATTGTGGTCAGCCGGGAAAGAAAATGGAAGAGTAACGGGGAGGCATACTGGAGCTTCAAGCTCGAAAGGGTCGACGGGCAGCCACCAATGACCACAACCGCCCGAACGTCGGGGAACGAAACCACTTCCACAAGACCAAGTGTTTGAGGGCCAGGGGAGCGTGAATGCTGGCCACGGTGGTTAGAACGAGGGCAGAAGAAAGGAGAAAGAGTTTAGGTCTGGCTGGTGTTGGCTAGCGGGCTGAACCTTACATGTAGTTTCGAGGCTGCTGTACTTGTAAAATTAGAAACTCGAGTTGAAGCTACCAACTACATATACCTGTAGGTTCTGCTTTAAAGTGTTTCAGAATTCAATATACATGTGCGCGTGAGTCTGCTCCAGTGGATTTATCACAAGAACTAGTTTATCATTGGGTTTCATTTCCACATACGATTCTTACTTACCGTAAATCATAAAGAGCGCACATACGTACGTGCGTACAGCTTGTCAGTTAAATCAATTCACCATGTCACGAAAGTACTAAACTTAGGCCTAGCTAAAGGTATTAAACTCAAGTCTATTGAGATATTATAATGCAGATTCTATGATATCCTAGACATTTGTGTAGCAAGATAATGACCCGCCGAATAAGACTTGTAGCGGTCAGTGGCGTCTAAATAAATCCGTCCCCGTATTATCCTCGGATCGATTTAGCACAAGAATAAACGATTTCGCCCCGCCCCTCTTCGTCAGCAACGTATTCAAAATTGGCTTTATATTGTACGAAAATTATTGGCGTGTATATCAAGGGAACAAATTAAAAGTACTGCGGAATAGATTCCGCAAGACTCCTGCTCTAGATTGAAACCCCTAGTGTTGTCCGCCGGAGACAACCCACTTTAGAATAATGACGTGAGTGCTATGAAATCTATGTTATGTCGGCAGTGAATGTGTGGGTGATTACGGGCCCAGGACATAGATACCTATCATGACTTTTACGGCAACAGTGAAGGTAACAATAAAATTGTAGTTTAAAAATGGATATGTGCAACAGGTCTTATATCTAAATGTAGCTTTCCATGATGGCCATTGTTGTTTCGGTCCCCCCAATGAAGGGTTTTATCGGTTAAACTGCTTCACAAGCTATCACTCGCACAAACATATCCTTTTTTTCTCTTTTTTTTGTTTAATCCATTAATATACCCTGCTTTGTTTAGAAATCCGGACTTCATAACTGTCATTAACCCCAGAACTAAATAAATACATCATATGCAATTTCACCCGCCATTAGGTATAAATAAAAATCCTCCCACTACAAAAAAAAAGAAAGCATTTAAAACGCCAGCTTTGCATGCAGCCCATCCAGCTCTCTCTGCCAGCACCGATGCTTCGCCACCTCATTCGCAAACGCGCTTCCAAATGCCGTCGTACTCGGCTCAATCTTGGTACTCTGCAGCAACTTGACATCCGCATTCCACCCCGTGACCACACCATAGCTCGTCACCACCTCCTTGCTATTCTGATCGAGCGCGAGATTTACGCCGGGCAACACACACGCCTGCTGTACAAAGTCAATCGCATCACCGAGGGCGCCAATGGCCTTAAGGTGCCCAAACGCCTCGCGGACCCAGTGGACAGCGCGCCCGTTCTCACGGAGTGTGAGCGTGCTCTGGGTGCCGGGGTTGATGTAGATTGCGTCGAACATTGTGCTGCGCTGGCCCTCGAGGTGGTGGTCGGGCATGAGGCCGCCTGTGCCGGTGGCGGGGTCGACGCCAGCGGGGAATATCATGCCGCGGCGGGGGGCGATGACGAATGTGGATGCTTGCTGGGACTTGAGAGCCGCGCGCACGGCGGTGAAGGTAGCCATGTCGAAGCCATCGGCGATGAGCATGGCGATACGGCGGGACTCGATTGTGGGCTTACCGAGGAATTCGGTTTGGGAGAGGCGTGGGGCCTTGAGACCGTGGTTGGGGTGCTTTGTGGTGGTTGGGGGGTCACCGCCGACCATCTTTGCGACGCGTTGGGCGAGAGAGATATCAATATCCTGTGGCGGGGTTAGTTACTGCCTGTTTCTTAGGTAGAGATAGGGACTTACTGCTAATCTTTCAGACATGCGCTTATACACGATGGGCTCATCGCAGTGACTCAGCTCAAAGCCCAGCGCCTGCTCAACATGTGTCTTCTCATGTTCCGACAGCGAGTTGTAGAACAGCTGTGCCTGGCTATAGTGCTCCTTGAACTTCGGACCATTGACCCTTGCCCTTATTCCCGCTATCTTACTTGCATGCTCAGTGTACGCTCCCGCATCGCCATTATGGTTTCCTGGCGGCGCGGCCTCGAAGCGGTTTGGCCAATAGTTTACTTTACCCTTGTGGATACGGTGGTTCAATGCGCCGTCGCGGTTAAAGTTCATCACCGGGCACACAGGCCTGTTAATGGGTAGCTGCTCCCAGTTGACGCCCAAACGTGTGATCTGGGTATCCTGGTACGAGAAGTTGCGGCCCTGGAGTAACGGGTCGTCTGAGAAGCCAATTCCAGGGACAACGTGGGAAGTGCAGAATGCGACTTGCTCAGTCTCTGCAAAGAACTCATCGACGTTGCGGTTGAGTATAAGTTCACCGATCTCGCGGACGGGGACGAGGTCCTAGGGTCAATGATCAGAAAACCATCTTTTCCAAAGAGGACTTAAATAGATACATACCTCCGGCCACACCTTCGTCGCATCAAGAATGTCGAAATCAAAGTTGTCCTCCTCTCCATCTGCAATAGTCTGGATGCCAAACTTCCACTTTGGATAGAACCCGTTCTCGATGGCCTCATACAGATCCTTCCTGTGGAAGTCCGGATCCTGTCCCGCCAGCTTCAACGCCTCATCCCATACGAGCGAGTGCACACCAAGCTCGGGGATCCAATGGAACTTGACAAAGGTCCTCTTGCCCTCCCCGTTAATGAGTGTATATGTATTCACACCAAACCCCTGCATCATCCTGTACGATCTCGGGATCGCACGATCACTCATCGCCCATGTAAACATATGCGTCGCCTCCGGATGCAAATACTGGAAGTCCCAGAAATTGTTATGCGCCGTCTGTGCCTGCGGCACCTCGTTGTGCGGCTCGGGCTTTGCGGCATGCACAAAGTCGGGGAACTTGATGGCATCCTGGATGAAAAAGACGGGGATGTTGTTTCCAACAATATCCCAGATGCCCTCATCCGTGTAGAACTTTGTGGCGAAGCCACGTACATCACGGACTGTGTCGGCAGACCCGCGGGATCCGGCAACGGTGGAGAAACGAACAAAGACGGGGGTGGCCCGCGAGGTGTCGTTGAGGACACCGGCGGTGGTAAGCTCGGGAATGGGCTGGTTGAGCTTGAAATAGCCGTGGGCACCAGCCCCGCGGGCGTGGACCACACGCTCGGGGATACGCTCATGGTCGAATCTGTGGATCTATGTAGCCATAAAACATTAATCATGAGCTTATCTAAAGTCTAGGTATATCAAGTAGCATACCCTCTCTCTAGCAATCTGATCTTCCAGCAAACTAGGGCCCTGTCCGTTGGGTCCAGTGGCCTTAAGCCAATGATCAGCATCGTTGACTTTTGTGCCATGGTCAGTGGTCATAGTCTGTTTGTTCTTGTCGAAAGAGACGGTGTTTGGATAGAGGTCAAGAATCTTTTCGTTTGTTGTAGCAATCTCATTGACCTTCTGGGTTGCAGATATCTTGGCCTCGTTGAGAGACTCCTGGAGTCGCTGGAACATGCCGGACATTGTGGACGTGTTTTATTTTATATTATTTTATAGACTGATTATGCTTATTGTGATAGATATGTGGGAGAAGGAAAGGAGGAGAAGTGATGATGGACAATTCAAACGGAGATCAGAGAGGGCGGGAGAGTGTCTTTAATATAGCTTTCACTACTCTATCCTATCGAGTACTATAAAGCTCCCTCTTAGAGCAGTTGTCAAAGGAGTCAAATGCAACTGACGCGAACATGACGTCTGCATAAACAATTCATGCATCCAGCGTAGAGCACGAAAGATATCTGTGCCTATTTGTAAACCAAAAGGTCTGGAGGCGTGCTGCAAGCAAGTGCATAAAGCACCCAATTCTGGCACGCAGTTCGTTCCCAAAGCGTTAACAATTCCAAAAGCGGCCGTCTCGGTGCTATTCTCGACCCTGTAGAAGGCTTAATAGATTATCATTTAAGAGCTCCCAATTGGACAGAAACGAGGGTACTCGCCTTTCTGTGAGGAGCGACGTCAGAATTGCTAATAAAATGGATGTTGAATCCGCCAATCGGTGCATCAATGCGCAGGCAGGGGTCGAGGTTGAGGTACATAGCAGGGATCAGTGACAGGTGCAGCAACGATCGGACCACAGGATGGGATGGCATGCGTGGGATTCCAGATGTGCTCATCAGATTTCTTGGACACGATGTGGAAGTGGAGCGCTTGGTGGAGAAGTACTCTAGAGTGGAGTCGTTGAAATCAAGGAAACATACCCTACCCTAGGGGTTAGGGCGGGTTGATAACCGTTGCACCGGAATCTTGAATTCCAATCCATGGCAGCCAAGCTGTACAGAGTGTGGTATGGTTGGGGACGCCTTGAGCCGGAGTGGTTTCGGAGATCAACTTCAACCACTAATGACTTCCCCCAACCACACCCTGATTTATTCTTCTCTCTGTTATTCAATAGTTCTGCTTCTTCTCTACAACATGACAAAGCCGGATTAATTTTGTCCTTTGTTGTGGTGGAGCTATTTATTTTCTAAAAGTTGGGTTTTTGGTGGGGTGCCCAGCTAATGTCGCGCGCATAATTGCCTATTTGGGACAGTAAAGTTACCTGATTAGGAGAGTTTGTATCTGTATTAGGCTGAAAGTTCTCCTTTGAGAGCGCCAAGAGGCCACTCTTGGCAAGTCACTAGCGGTGAAATGGTAAATAATTACCCGATTGGGAAATTGATCGTCAGAAACCAATGTCGCACCCTCCGCCTCAAGGTGTCCCCAACCATAACATTATTGCGAAAACAGGGGTTGGCGAGCGTGCTAAAAACGCCTAGCGAGTATCAAAATTTGTGAATTCTACTAACAAAACCTCCCACTTCAGAGATTTTGGTCCGATGTTGAAGCCGTGAACCGCTGAAGCCCGCCTAAAACCTACCTAAAGCCCGCCTGAGGTTCCTCCTCACCCAATCACAACACTCGCCCACCTGTGCGGGCCCACAGCACTCGCCTACCCTTGTTTTCGCAATAATGTTACCACACTCTGTACATGTAATGCCTTTTCAAACGAGATTTGAGATTTGTTTTCGGAGACTGGAATATGAATACCAACATTCCAACTTCAAAATTCATTCCATACATGTGTTTCTAATTGTATCTCCGCCGTTCACTTTACAGACAGACTGCCAAGGCCATCTAAGCAGCCGTATCGTGAGAAACCCTGTGAGTCTCCTGCCGGCAACCGTAAACGCCCAGGTCCCAAAAGTTACCATCTATCATTGATCGACGCCCTTATCAGATGGCGGCTCATCAGGGTAAACCCTAATCAATAGCATCTCCAAACCCGTCACAACAACCGGGGTGGGAAAAAACCACCACACACAACAAGCCGGGTACAGCCAACCTTAGCGAAATCAACACGATAATCTCCAGTTGCTCTAACGACACACGACAAACGCCGAAACCCCTCGATAATTCAACCCCTCCCTAGGTCGGTACCGTTTTCCTGCCCCCAGCTTGCATTTTCGATAAAAAGGGAAGACTTCCAACTGACAGATTTTTTTTCTTCCGACTTTTCAGAGAAAAAAAGAAGCAATGGCTCCTGCACCAAAGACCAAGACCAAGGGCGGAAGGTCCGCTCTCGCCGATGTTGTCGCCCGCGAGTACACCATCCACTTGCACAAGAGGGTACGTCTATCCCACTTACTCCGAGGCTACTGGTCTTCCGTTGGAGGAAGGAAGGATGGAATGGCGGAGGGCGTATGGGCGAGATGGGGAGGGAGGGAAATGAAGGATGGAGCTCTGGAAGGAATGGGGAATATGCAAGGAAATAAGGGTCAAATGCTGACGGAATGTGCTGGAGCCTCTAGATTTTCGGTGCCAGCTTCAAGAAGCGGGCTCCTAAGGCCATCAAGGAGATCAAGGCCTTCGCCTTCCAGGCTATGGTAGCTCACCTTCACCCCCGAGAGGTCAAGATGGATTTTGGGTTTGGGTATCTAACAAAAGGCTCAGGGAACCGAGGATGTCCGCGTCGACCCTCTGTTGAACAAGGAGGTCTGGAAGCAGGGAATTAAGGGTGTTCCTTACCGTCTCCGTGTCCGTATCTCTCGCCGACGTAACGACGAGGAGGGTGCCAAGCACAGACTCTACTCATACGTCCAGGGAGTCAATGTCAGCGCCAAGAACACAAAGGGGCTGCACACATCAGTTGTATGTTCCTACTTTCTTCACTTCCCTCTTCTTGTCCCCTTGAGAACTTGGTAACTGACTGGTGGAATTTCTATAGGTCGAGGAATAAACGTAGCGCTGGGGTTTCTTTTTTTCTTCTTCAGGATGTCCGTAACAAATAACAAAAAGTTAAGGGAAAGGGGGGAATCCAGAAATCTTTGTATCAAAATGATGATTCCTATTTCTTCTTCCTCATCAACGGCGTCGGTTGGTTTCGTTATTGCATTCATTCGGTTCAAATTCGGTTCAAAAATTACGTTTAGCATTCAGTTCTTAGTGATTGCCTCAGAGGTGCTTGTGATATAAACTCGGAAGTCATGAAATTGGAGTGCCTGCCTGGACTGGAGACTGGTAGAAGATGGAATTAGCTGTCCAATACACTTGTAAAAGCGGCAGCGGAAGCTCGATTAGCTATATGCTTTCAACGAAAGACATCGATCAGTCCACTGTGCAGAATAAGGCACACGGTTCACCAATATGAAGCTATTGAGGAAGGAGTTGACACATGCAACCTCCCAAAAACAATCAGAAAACCCAAAGTAGGGAAAAGGAATGAAATAACTTCAGACAACATGCCATAATACAGGGTAGCACCAACGTAATAAACTTCACAGAGACTCATTTGTAAGCAGGCAAAGTTCTCCATAAGTAGCTCGCGTCACAAACTATCATTCGGCGCGCGCGAGTGATTTCGCATGATTGACTCTACGATGAATACCGAAAAAATTAGCTACCTCCGCCAGAGGTTATCTAATACGATGCTGAAAGGTATCGATCAGCTTCAGAAGTATCCCTTTATAGTAATTTTGATCTTATATGCATAGCCAATTTTTCGAGTTTTAGCGGTACTTCGATTGTTGCACATCCGAGATAACACTCATGAATCCTTTACCCATTGGAGATGAATCTACAGCGTCTTGTACATTAGTCCTTTAGACGCCCCGTCCTGGATCGTGTATCAACCCCACCTATATGTAGTCATAATCTTCCGGCCTCGAGCTCACGTATCGAACCCCAAATGAATGGAGAATGTTTTATACCGCCAGCTAGGTAGAAAGGCCCCAGGCAACAGAAGTTACATTACCAAATTGCAAAAATGGGTGAACGCACCCGGTCGTTCCAACTCAGCTTGTTCAAAGACAAAACTACCCTCCATGACCAGGGCCGAAGTCCATCTCAAAGCCGGGCGGCACAACACCTCCGCGCCTATAGTAGAATAACGTTCTCGTGGTTTAAGTTTTGTCAACACATGTAACAGTTAGAACACAAGATAGAAGCATCTAAACGGCCCATCCAAGCCTAGGTCCAGTTCTACGAGTACTTAGTCCCTGGACGTATGGTGCGCACACTCTTAAAGGTGATGTGGTGGCATACGGTGGCATACGGAAGTGGAACAATTGTGGCTGTAATAAGGCCTCATGGGCCAATAAGAGGGTGCATTTCTAGCCATTCTGCTGCATTAATGCCAAGGATCTCTCAGGTTTACTTTTCTGGGGGTATAAATGGGTATAATACTGTTTCAATTTGCTCAGTCTTGGCACACTTTACATACTAAAATCTACAATTTCAAATTGATAAGGCTTTTCAACCCAGACAGATATCAAAAATCTGCAAAAATAGAGCTAAACTTCGTCTCTTTAGCTAGAGTTCTATTTTTCTACTTTTTTTTATATAGTTTTCCGTTGCAAAGCCTTAGGCTTTTGAGATTTCGTCACCTTTAAGCGTGGGCGCACCATACATACTTTATGTACTCTACGACCTCTCATTACTTGGGCGGTGCAAGGTTGTCCCCGGGAAATTCCTAAGTTAGTTGATCGATTGAGCTAGAAGTCTGATAGTAGATTATATGTACTTATCGTATGGGCCATCAAACCAGGGATTTTAGCTCCCCGCTGTCATACACTGGCCTGATTATGAAGCTACGTGAAAAGTAGAGGTCAGTAATTAGGTCCGCTCCCGCATTATCGACTCCATGCCTCAGTAGTATCATCTCAGAGGCATAGCTGGCCTCAAGAACATTCTAGAAACCGAATTGTTATGCAGGTACCTGGTAGAGGCATTGGTTTCAATGGCTACATCATAGAGTAGACCATCTTGCTTCACTGGGATTTCACCAAGCGCAATTGCAGATTTGCTTTCAGAAGTCCATTTTTTAAACTCCATTGTACTTCATTCACTGACACAGGACGTAAAGTGACGTGAAAAAATAAGAAAAAAAAGAGGTCCCCGTTTTAAAAGTGGTAAAAGGAAAGAACAAAACCAAACAAGAAAAAATATTGTATACACATTTAACCCATAGCCACCCAGCCTGATCCCACCGTCCTCCCATTACTGGCATAAAAAGCGACAAACAATTACGCGGCGAATTTCCTGCTAAGCTTGGCAATGACTATTTTCGCAAAAAAGATTAGAATCATTACTTCTAAATCTTACCAATATAAGGAAATACTCACTGTGCATAGCCACAACGCTGAAGATGAAACCCAAGGAGAGAACGAGAACAATGACGGGGTCGACCTTGAGTCCGGGGGACTCGTCGGTGTAGAGCTTCAACATGGTGCTGCTGCTTCCGCCGGCGCCGGCAGCGCGGGTGCTGGAGGGGCGGGCATTTGCTGCCTGAGCAGCCCTGTCGGCGGCGGTCTTCCGGCGCATAACAGCCTTAGGACCTCCGGGGACTGTTGGAGATGACGCACGGGCCGATGAGCGGACATCGCGCTCTGAGCCAGAGGTGGCACCGGTGGGAGAAGTTGCGCGTGGTGAGGAAGACTAATAATTACTTTGTTAGTACATTGGTCCTCGCAACAGTGCAATGCAGGCAGGCTAGGCGCAGGGTCCCGTGCAAGCTAGGAGCATGTATGAAGTTTGGGCATGGATTGATCGTTTGTTTGATCTTCTCTCGATGCGTTCACTTGACCCATTACTCCCAGCATCGCATTCACCTCTGACTCCCCCTGTTCTGGTGGAGAAGCATGATGAGGCCACGGGTCGCTACCCGAGGCGAGAAAGAGACCGTAGAACATACCATTTTTAGAAGAAAAGTTTGCTGAAGACTCAAAGAGCTAGGGAATGACTGGTGACTGAAAGAATGGGTGTTGAGTCAAAGAATGGGTGATGTGTGTTATTGTCGAGGTGAGATGATCGGTCGAGGTGTGGTCCGGGGAAAGCTTTGAAGAAAAGGTAAAGGGGTGTTGGGTTGCCAGCCAGAGGACACATCTCGACTTTCTTGTGGCGTTAGTGGTTGCGCTAGGGTTAGGTGTCGCAAGATCCATGCAACCTCAGTTGCCAGATATGGACATCAGCATCTGGAGATTTGGTTTCAGGCACCGGCATAAACATCTTTAAATGTAATGCACTTCTAGTCGGATTCAGAAGTGTTATTCTGCAAACTCTTCTAGTTCTGTTCTCTACCCCAGAAGATGCACCCTGTCGCAGCCAATATTGCGCTATACCATACAGAAAAGTTGGTCAAGACAACAGTGAGTATTCTGAAAATCGAAATTCCGGATCTGTTATTCTGATAAATTGCGGGTTGAAGTTAGATAAAGGTAGATACTCTAACTCGCATACTATTTCGAGACGCATCCTAGTACCATGGTAGTAGAGTATGTACTCTACATGAACTCATAGATGTATCCAACCGCGCCAAGACGTTGTCAGCATTACTGAGAATGATTCTTAAGAAGCTCCTAGCTAAGCTGAATAATTATATAAAAACATCTAACCCTCACTAGTTAGACTGTCCTGCGTGCTTATAAGTGTCGGCGCCCAGGGCCTTCAAGATCTAGCTACTATTCAGTACTATCAATGCGGCGGTGGGCAGCTTCTGGAAGTTAGACAGCCTTTTCCATCATGAACGAAGGAGCTTCAAGATGCCTGTTTTGACAGATTACACACATATATCACTGGAGAATATCAAATAGTACTATATTATCTATCCTCTATTGTTGCCTACCTTAATTCAGCAAGGCATATTAACACCCCACGACGTATATTATAGCGTAATCTAGGCCGTTTAAAAAGAGTGGAAGGAGCCTACGAATGTTGAGGCTAGTAATCCGAGCACGGCAACGAGACAAGTTTATACCAAGGACATCCTTTGAGAGACCAATCTATGACATACTATAATTCACGCCCCGAGCAAACATTTCTAAATGGACTAAAATCAGACGAAATTTGGGAGAAGGGTTCTGAATGTCGAGTATGTTTCTAACAACATCCTACTGGCTGGACTATCAATATACCCCGCGCCAAGACCGTTGAAAGAAACTGGAAGATAGAAGATGGACATGTATGGTCTACCAGCTCAGTTATCGACCGAACATCGATGAACTGGGCATCCATCGGTTGTGTTAATGGGTAGATGTTTCTCTATTACCCGCTGGTCTGCGCACAAAAAGAACGAGAAAACTTTATAGATCATGATCATGGCGCCTACATAACATTAACAGCAGAGAAACTACGTATTCCATATCCCTGGATTACTTATAGATATAGAAACTATTTGGACAACCGCTGTTTTTCTTCAGTAGTTTTCACTTGATATATTCTTCATTAATTATACTTCAAACGCACTCATATCTTATCTTAAGTATTAAAGATTATATCTCTGGTACCACGTCTGTAACTTAACTAGGTTATCTTCGCTCCTCTACTTGAACATTGACCACATCTATGTCTCTTTAGAAACAAGGGGACCTGGGATGTAAACCGACGAGAGACAAATAGTTTGATTCCAATCAATGGTGAGGGCAGCTGGTATAGAGTAATATTCCACTCAATCCATCGGGGCTTTAGGTTTACCGCTTATTGTTATATATGATCGTCCGGGTCCAGAAATGCCCTTGTATGGGAAATTTCTAAGAGCTCCATGTATCCGCACGAATTATTCATTCGCAATGCTGGCAAAGAATAAGATTTAAATCTGTTCGGACTATTAGACCACATCGCTCGTCGTACAAGGTATATGTCTAATACCATACATGTAGGCTCGACGAAACAAGCATCACAGTACTTCGTGTGGCCATATCTTGCCTTTCCCCAAGGGATCTGTCGATGTATGCTACAGTATAGTAGCCACTGTAGGTGCATGAGATGTCGAATCTTGGGTATCGAGCTAGAAAGTAGGACTTCGGGTTAACCTTCAACCTTGCTTGGAATAAGGAATCCTAGGGCCAAGAGTATAATTATGAACTCAAGGGATTGTATGACATGTGCTTATCGGTATTCTATTGATCAAAGACGCTCGTTTACCGATAAAGCCCTTAATATAGGGCAAGGAGACCAGAGGACAATAATTTTGGGGACAACTACTCCATGTAGTATAGTAGTGTATACCCAAATTTCATATTACAAAGAATTAAGATTTTCTTGTTGAAGGAAGCAACCGCAAAGGGCTACATCATCCTCATTGTTATGATTTGCATATCTGGTTGGGTGTGCCACGGTGATCTGCGCTGGCAAATACATGTATCTACATATATATCTACTAGCCCTAGCTCTTCGAACGACTGAAGTTGCGGGCTTCGCCCAAACACCGGTGGGTCAATGAGGGATTGTTGTATTAGAACTTGTACCTTGTATGGCCACTATGATCTGCTAGTAATCGTTGACTTTGTCATTTCCGGGTTCTCTTTAGATATTTCGCTCCTTTTTGAGTACATGTACTCTATTCTCCCACGAGACCGGCTACGAAATTATAGCATAGCCAAGCGAGTGAGGGGCTGTGATCCCTTGCTTGGTCAGAACACGTCTTATGTCGTTGTCCTCTATGACCCGTTTCAATCGTCAAGCACGTCCTATGAGCATATGTAAAGACTATAAAGACCATCTTCATGCGCTCCACAGGTTGGAGCGTTTATCTAAAAGCTCAGTTGTCCCTTACTATCCGTGACGGCTTGTGCTTCGTTTCTCCAACGCCCAGAGCCATACACCAACATCGGCCGAACAATAGGAACACTCCCCTAATAGCTAATTCCGCGACTAAAACGTCTGCATAACAGTAAAGGCCGTTTCATGAAATAGACACCAAATGGCTGTTTTCCACGAGGAAGCGCTTAGTCACTAGCATTGGATTAGGTGATGAAGTAATGGGGATATTTTGGCAACAACAAGAACCCTGAGAATTTAGTTAAAAGGACTGTAACCCCCAAGAAAACCTCCAACTCTAACCAATGCCATCGTCTCCAATCCCCCTGTTACGTGTTTCTCGTGTGAGATGACGTTGTCGTTGACATTGTGGGGGTTACCCTGCAGGTCCCAGGGCTCAAGCCCTACCCTAGCAGTCTCAACACATTCCACAATCCTCACACCGCACCCACCGCGGCTATTGATTGTGGGTGTGGGAATTGCCCGAAGGAAAAGTGACGAACAGCAACCAAACCAACCTCAACAACAGACGACAACCACCCCTCGAAGATAGCAACGTGAGTTTCCTTGTCCTCCTGGTTCTCCTTAGGAAAAATTGATTTGTAACATCGTACTGATTGAATCTTCTATACAGAATGGGTACGTTACTCCGAGAGAAAACATCCCGTGCTTTTTTTCTTTTGGTGGTTTGGCGATGGAACGCAACGGTGGATTGGAGATGGAGGTAAAGATGGATAGGATTGGCGAGGAGCAGGCTGGAGCTACAAGGACAGTAGCAGAGAACAAGAAGAGGCGGGACAGGGCTGGGGTGCACCTCATGGTGGCGCTATGTTTCTCTGCTATTAGGGAAAAGAATGAAGCCTCCATCTCCATCCTCCATGTCCAACGAACCCGAACCATACCGCCAACAAGCAGGAAAAAAGAAGAATACTCATAAAAGCAATGATGCTGACAGCAAGCTTTTTTTCTCTTCAACAGGTCGCCTTCAAGAATACCAAGTCATTGGGCGCAAGCTCCCGTCGGAAGCAGACCAGACCCCCAAGCTTTACCGCATGCGTTTGTTCGCTCCCAACACCGTCGTTGCTAAGTCCCGTTTCTGGTACTTCCTTAAGAAGCTCAGGAAGGTTAAGAAGACCAACGGTGAGATCGTGTCTTTGAACGAGGTACGTTTCTACCAAGTCCCGTCATTTGGAAGAGAATGGGAGGGGGAAAAGCAGAGAATGGGAATATATAAGGAATAGCTGTTGATACATTGGGGGAATTTATAGATCCACGAGAAGCGACCTATGAAGGTTAAGAACTTCGGTATCTGGATCCGTTACGACTCTCGCAGCGGCACCCACAACATGTACAAGGAGTACCGTGAGCTCTCCCGTACAGATGCTGTCGAGGCCCTCTACCAGGACATGGCTGCCAGGCACAGGGCTAGATTCCGGTCGATCCACGTGAGTAGCCCGTACAGGCCCTCATTCCTGAAAGAAACTGACCTTTCTCCGTGAAAATAGATCCTCAAGGTTGTCGAGATCGAGAAGAACGAGGACGTCAAGCGCCCATACACCAAGCAGCTCATGACCAAGGGTCTCTGTTTCCCTCTGCCGCACCGTGTGCCGAAGAGCTCTGCACGCAAGGTGTTCAGCTCCAAGAGGCCCAGCACCTTCCACTAAACAAACAACCTTCCTTTTTTCTGTTTTGTGTTGGGGGTATTCTGTGCTTGGGGTCTGTTGTGTGAGGAGCCTGGGTCAAAATTCTGTGAACATAAAAATTTACGGGTTACATGGGGTTTTTTCTCTTAAAACAAATAAATAAAAAATAACTCCAAAAAATGTTCTAGCGTATTGGCTCGGGGGGTGGGAAAAGAGGGGGTTTACTGCTTTCTTTTTCCTGTCTTTTATCTTTTTTCTTGATGGGATGGCTTCTTTGTAAGAGATTTTTCGGCGGCCAAGCACAAGCACAGGCACAAGCACCTATCATTCAGCAGCACAAACGAAAAGAAAGAGCAAAAAGTAATTGGATAAGATACCTCAGGTGTTATTACTTGGTAGATAGTGATGTGTCGGAGTTTTGGTTTCTTTTGTCTTCTTCTCTTTGGGATGCGATGGCATGTAATTTGGATTTCCTTATTTCAAAAAGCATAGTTAAAAACAATGAATAGCACCTTTGGAATAGAAATACTAGTCCGTCAAGAAATCTAAATCTGAATACTTACAGATGTATGTTTGTAGAGAGTCGACTGGAGCGTTATCTGACGACTGCCAAGAAAGAGAACAGTCTGTGGGGTTTGTTTGACTTTTCGAATGCCGTCCCCACACGTGACCCCAGAGCCGCATCCCCACCACCGGGGAAGCTCCAACATCTTTAACCTCACCTCCAGACCCCCGAGCAGTGACCTCACTCTCACTCTCTCTACACCTACTACCACTACCATGTCGGCTCTCTAGTAAGCCCCCTTTCTCCCTCTCCCCCCCCCTCCAAGAGCCCCCCATAACTAATCCGACTGCAGCAAACAATTCCGCCTCGCCCTCAAAACGCAGAACGGCCAAGCCCTCGGTGCTGTCTTCTCCCCGCGTAACGCTGATATATCCTCCTTCGCCTTCTCGACAAACCATGCAAACGTGCGCCGCGACATCGAGTATGAGCTCATGCAGCTGCCTGCCAAGTCTCGCCCCGCATGGGTCGAGGCGTTCATCGGGCTGTGGAAGGTCGCGTATACGTTGGAGCGCGACGAGGAGCCTGGCGCTTGGGCGAGGGCGTATGAGGGCCAGAAGGAGACCATGTTGGCTGTAGTGAGAGGGTACCAGAATGCCAGCTGGCCGCATTGGACCCTGCCTGTTATGTACACGGCGTGTAAGTACTTGAGGACGATTGCGATGAAGGCGGATGAGGAGGGGAAGACGGGGTGTTTGGAGGACGCCGCGAGAATCGTGAATAGGGCATTTACGGTGTGTATCAGTGACCGGTATGTCTTGTTTTGTCTTGCTTTTCTTGGTTGTGAGAGGTGAGGGCTAACGGATAGAATAGAGCGCCGCTAGAGGAATCGCGGAAATGGGGGACATACTACATCGTCAATCTCCTGTTCAAGACATACTTCAAGCTTAATGCCATAACACTCAGCAAGAACATCCTTCGCGCACTAGCCGCCACAACCGCAGATATGCCGCCACTGAGCGCGTTCCCTAAGGCGCACCAGGTCACATTCAAGTATTACGTCGGCGTCATCTACTTCCTAGAAGAAAACTACGCGCTCGCCGAAGAGAATCTGATGGATGCATGGAAGCTTTGCCATCCGGATGCTACAAGAAACCAAGAGTACTATTTCACCCTCTCCAGCCTATCCTAGCCAGCCAACTAATTGACTCCAAATAGATTAATCCTAACCTACCTAATCCCCACCAAGCTCTGCACGACCCACACACTACCCACTGCCGCACTTCTCTCCCGCTACCACCGACTCCACGCTCTCTTTGCCCCCCTCTGCACAACAATCAAGTCCGGTAATCTCCTCGCTTTTGACGCCGCCATGGCCGCCGGCGAACAAGAGTTCGTCAAGCGCCGTATCTTCCTGACGCTAGAGCGCGGGCGCGAGATTGCGATGCGGAACTTGTTCCGTAAGGTGTACTTATACTGCGATAAGAGTACGAGGATACCAGTGAGGACATTCCAGGCGGCGATGGGGAGTGGGATGGTCGAGGTCGAGGGCGAGGAGGTGGAGTGCCTGATTGCGGGGTTGATATATAAGGGCCTGGTGAAGGGGTATATTAGTAGGGAGAAGCAGATGGTCGTTTTGAGTGGGACTATGGCATTTCCGGGAACGGGGGTCTAGGACGGTTTTATTTTGCGGCTTCTTCTTTTACTTTACTTTTGGTTTTAGCTTACCGCTCTTTTTCTTTTTTTTTTTACGGACCTTGATGGATGATATGATATTCATAACGACTGAAATACCTTGAAAATAACTACATAGATGGATTAGATAGGACTCGGGTTGATATTAACGCAAGCCACGGATCCTTGTCAATGACAGTCGCTCGCCTGGCAACTACATCCATGTAGCTAGCAGAACATAAAGAGCTAAGGCCTGTTGTGAAGTTGGGAAACCTCGGGTTTAAAGATCTTTGTGCACCCGTAAGAAAAAAGTGAGTGTAACCAACCTGAACCCCAACGGAAAAGTGAAAACAGAAACGAACGGAAGTAATATAACTACACAATGAGATACAGAGTATATACAACAGCCCCTGGGGCATACCTACCACTTTGTGGGATCTCCCTTCTTCTTTACTGTTGCTGCTGCAATTCTCTTTGGCATGCTGTCAATGATTTTATATACATTTTCCAATCTTGCCTTTTCACTCTTCCCTAGCTTTCAAGGGCCCCAGTAATATTTATGCTTTCATTCGGAATAGTCTCTCCTCGCTTTCTGGACTTATCAAAAGGCATTACTAAGAAATACTCATGGGGCTGTATTGCGGGTGCGGGTATGCCAAGTTGGGGTACTCGGTGTCACGTCACTCGTTGTTCCCCTACGGGTGTACGTACCCCTGGGAACGTAAATACACATGGTATCTCCAAATTTTAGTAACATATTTAGCCCCAGGGCACGAAGGTTGAAACCTAGGGGGAAAATGTATTCAAGTCCTCCCTATATCATGATCAGATACAAGTCGCTGCAGTTATAGAGCAACTTGTTATTCCCGGAACCATTCCTATCGAGTGATCGCCTGTGATGTACCGAGTGATAACGCGTGATGCCAGTACAGACTGTTTCCTCTCGCAAATGCCGCCACACCAGCCTCGACTTATCATGCTATATTAAAACATAAAGAAATCATTACGTATAACTAGCAGCACAAAATCCACAACGCCGTGGATAGGAGGAGCACCGCGTCTGTATGTCTGCAGTGCCCTTATGCATTGGTCCCTCAGGGATAAAATAACAACCCTCTCCTCATTACATGAGAGTTACCCGCCTAATTCCCCTTTAAAGCTTCTCTTGTATGTTGGTATGACTCTTTTGTGTGCTTTCGTACTTGATTCTACTGCGCTACATAGAACAAGATAACAGCGAGAAAAACATGTCTAGTTACACTAGGAGAATACATGTAGCTATGAGGGACGTACTATCCATGGTTCCACGGCCTGGGTCTAGTCTACGTAGTCAGCTAGATCTGTAGATTTATAATAATGCCTTCCGCGCTTTGTGGCCTTGTCTACGACTCGACATAACATGTTACTCAGATATCATGGCGTATCAAGATCGACAACCGGCTGCTCGCCAAAGTCCACACCAAGGTAGATGCAGCAAAGTACCAAGCTTGGCGCATAGCCACTCACTCGAACGGCAAGAGGACAATGAAATTTTTCCAGTCCAACGCGTTCTACCCTAGAAACAGCAGCTAATGAACAGATGAACCTCTGCCTTGCATACCACTCAGCCCCACGCCCCACCCGCAACCCCCAGTAAACGAAGCCAACCCACGTCACGGACCAAAAATTTCCGCGATCACTGGGGGGGAGGCTACAGTGTTCGATATAGTTCGCGCTTCTTGCCCCCTGGCGCGTTGATTCACCTGGGGCCTGTGTAGCGGTAGAATGTATCATTTCCCATTCATCTGTCTGCAATGTCTTTCACTATGCCCAGATAATTTATGACATGTAAGCTAATTGTTTCGAGAGAACCTAACCTCCTTTGACATAGGTGAAGACCAGTCTTTTCACGTCCGAACGAAACGCACGTAACATCCACTCAAGACGATACTTTGGAGTCGAAACACTCAATCAGCGAACTACGTACTCTAGATGCTAAGCCATCGCTCCACCACTTTACATGACAAGGCGTGCGCTGGAGTGCCCTGCATAGTATTTGTGCAATGACCATTCCCATGGAGCTGTGCGCTGGTGGTAAGAAGCGTCCCGAAACTTTGGGTTCGGAGAGAATGATCGGCTTCAATGGCCAAAATAACGCATGCCACAAATGATCTGACTGTGTATGAGGTTTTCGAAGAGTGCTCCTGTAGAAAATGCCTTGAAGGTCAGTGTGGGAGGCAGTGGATAGCACTGCGGGTGATATTATGGGGACTCTATCGGGGGCCATGGGCCTCAATGCTACCAACACATCGACAAAGCTCCCTGAGTATGCTTGTACACATGTGCGACTGCAGCATATATCGATATTCCGGACCAACAGTCAGATTTCTACATCTGTAATCAAAAATGTCGATTCCCGGGATGTTCATGATCAGCGAGTAGTTACTGGCCGATCTTGACCCATTGACAGGCAATCCCTTCCTAGAAGTCCTAGGGGTGCAAGTGGATTTTAACGCTCAGACCTTGTATCTTTTAGCATGTTGATAAATTCTGGCCCTTTTCGTGGAGACCCAAAGGTGACCACCGGGTGCCACGGGATTTTTTTTTGTCTGATGAGAGATTCCTTATCAGTTCTTTGATCTTCACAAAAATTCGGCCTCCACGCGAACAATCGTTGCTCTCCGAGTGACCCCTCATGATCACACATAATAACCCATCCTCCTCGTATTAGTATTTTGGAAATCGAGGTTAACCAACCGGTACTTCGGTGTTTTCTGCGCCGTTCCCAACCGAGCCTGCCAGGTTGAAGTTGGCTAAAGGAGTCCTTTCAATTCGGTAGTTGCAGATGCACCAATTCAACTGGTGCGTATCGAAATATTACATGTTTCAAACCTGAGACACAACGCGACGTATCAAAATGCTAAAAGTATCCCCCGGTTGTGCCCATTTTAAACTCGAGTACAGCGCATATTCGAATCGGAACATTTATTTCTGGGACCTTTGCCAAGCGCGAGAGATTTGCCTGAATGGCTGGCTAGAGCAGAGTAAAAGATGAGATGAGATAGATGCTCTTGTCCTAGGAGAGCTGTCGTCCGTCCAATACTGCTGTGTTGAATGGTTGGATGCAAGTGAAGGCGCGGATAAACTCCAGTCGAAGGTTTCTCCGTTCCCCAGGTTTTCAAGTGCTAGGGTCAGTACTTTAGGCTAAACTCAATGCCCTTTTGACTTTTGAAGGTCACATGAACCTCCTCACCCGCGCGGTAGTGTGTAGACCCTGAAGGCAGAAAAGGCTTTTTTAAACGACCGCAGCAAGAAGATGAAAAAAGAAGGAGATGGAGATGAAGCTCTCTGACCGATGAGATTATTAGGCAATTTACTTCATCCATTGGGACTGATGGTGCGATGTAGAGAGTTCCCATTAGGCTATCGGATGGAGAGCTGAGACAACAAGAGCTCAGGAACCGCTGCTTCCACCGGTCTACGGTCCATGCATCGTCAAACTCACGATCCCCGGTGTTTCCCCCGCCGTTGCCTGGTTGTGTGGGGATGGTGGAGCACTTGACTTGTGGAGTTTAAAGAAAGCTTTCGGCTGAATTGCTCGGATAATGTTGAAAACCATCCGCAGGGCATCGCATCTCAACTAGCAGCATGGGATAGTGAAACCCGAGGTTTGACCGGTGAGGGCAAACATTTTGATTGATGCATGGGATGCTTAAAGCAAAAGTTAATAGATCTTTCCTACGAGGCTATCTGCAATTTTCAAATACTAGCTAGCGTCTTTTTGCAGTTGCCGGGAATTTATCCGCGATAGTAGTCTATTGCTAGCAACGGGTAGGGTATATCGTTAGTGCTTGATATGACGGATTGCAAAATACTTGGTAACAAAGGAGGGGCAGTATATAATCCCCCAGCTTTCATCGAACCACTTCAGTTCTCTCTATATCACATCTCGTCGTTCTGCATCTGAAGCTCTCTCAAAGTAAGAAAACCAAAGAATCCATCTACATCTCCATCTTTCCATCCTTCATGATGTTTGTCCGTCCAAGTGTGTTTCGTGTTCTGACATCATTTCCCAGACGATATATCTCCAAACCCTCGTCTACCCCGCACATATCCTACTTTTCCCCCATCCGTACATTTGCAACCTCCAGAATCGCAGCTATGGTCCACGTCCCAACCATCAAGCTCCAGCCTTCCGGCGATGAGATGCCCCAGGTGGGCTTCGGGCTATGGAAGGTCACCAACGCAACCTGTGCCGACCAGGTCTACAATGCCATCAAGACCGGTTACAGGTTGTTTGACGGAGCCTTTGGTGGGTTCTCTCGATTGATTTCTGCTTACTGAGAATTAAGAATTATACTGATATTGAAGACAAGACTACGCAAACGAGAGGGAAGCCGGTGAGGGTGTGAGACGTGCCATCGCTGACGGACTCGTCAAGCGTGAGGACCTCTTCATCGTCTCCAAGCTCTGGAACACCTTCCACGACAGGGAGCACGTCATCCCCATCACCAAGCAGTCACTCGAATGGTGGGGTCTTGAGTACTTTGACTTGTACTACATCCATTTCCGTAGGGCCCCCCCTCCCCCCCATAAACCTAATCATTGGGCAACAGTTGTTGACATGCCAAACAGCCGTCGCCCTCGAATACGTTGACCCTGCAAAGAGCTACCCCAGCGGATGGCACACACTCGAGAAGAAGATCGTCCAGAGCCGAACCCCCATCCAGACCACCTGGGAGGAGATGGAGAAGCTTGTCGACCAGGGTCTTGCCAAGAACATTGGTGTCTCTAACTTCCAGGGTGCTCTCCTCATGGATCTCCTCCGCTATGCTCGCATTCGCCCTGCGGTTCTTCAGGTTGAGCACCACCCGTACCTTACCCAGGAGACTCTTCTCGCCCTTGCCAAGGAGGAGGGTATTGCCGTTACTGCGTACTCGTCGTTCGGACCCCAGTCTTTCCTTGAGCTTGAGATGAAGAGGGCCACTGATACCCCGACTTTGTTCGAGAGCAATATCATCAAGGACATTGCCAAGAAGGTTGGAAAAACACCAGCTCAGGTCCTCTTGAGATGGTCAACCCAGAGAGGATTAGCCGTTATTCCCAAGAGTAACGCCCAGGAGAGGCTGTTGCAGAACTTAGACGTTACTAGCTGGGATTTGGAGCAGGCCGATATCGAGGCGATCTCTAGCCTTGACAAGAATCTGAGATTCAACAACCCCAGCGATGTGAGTTATATCCCTTCCTTCCTAAAAATTTTTCCGGGATAATGCTGATGTTTTAAAAAAAAAAATAGTACCTCGGAACTCTCCACATCTTTGGTTAAAAAAGATGTTTGTATTCTTTGTGTTTTGCTTGCTTTGGGAAAGAAACAAAAAAATTAGCTCAGCAGGTTCGGCATGCGCATGTATTGCTTGCTTGTAGTTGTAAATAGAAATCAATGGACTTGATGTGAACGAAAAAAGCTGCCCCCTAGTGATCTCTCTGCATTTCAAATATGCGTCCAATATCAGTTTTCCCGGCCTGCATCAACACCGCCTAAACACTCTTGAACATGTACGCCCCATCATCGTCAAGCAGGCGAAGCCGTGACGTTACTTTACAGTACATGTATGTAGCACTTCTAGATCTAGGTTCATAGCACCCGCACGGACCCTCGCACCCACCAATTCCAAATCGCAAACGCCACGGCTGAGGCTGTGCAGTGTTCTTGGCACCACTGCCAGCTGCTGCTGTACTGGTGCTTCACGAATCATGCAAGGTCTCGAGAGGCGCCAACAAGCCGCTGGACAACACTTCCCTCAGCCATTCCAATTCTAAGGGTTCCTCGGAGAGGATAGGAGGAAGAAGAGGGTGAGGTAGAAATATAAAGCCACCACCCACCCACCCACCCACCACTTACCTACCCAACTCGCTCCTCGCTTTGCTCTTGAACATCTCACATCATCATCAAACCAAAATTACAAAACAATCTGAAGCTTAGACATACTTTGAAACTATGCCTTTCAGCTACTCCAAACACTTCAACGCAGGCGGCCGCGCGGGATTCGGCGTCACGGCGAATAAGCACGGTGTCAGGCCGCACTTTAGGTTCAGGTTCTGTGGGCTCAACTGCTTCCGCTGAGCTGCTGCTCTCTAGCTGTTAAGGTGGGTTTTGCTGTTTCCTTTCTGGGGTGGTGGTTGGTCTGGTCTGGTTGGTCGGGGTTTGCTCACAGTGGTTGCGGTAGTGCGTAGATCTACACAGATCTGATCTGCGATGCGATTGATGAGTGAACGAATTAAACGAGAAGAACCTTAAAAACCTTATTTCTTTTTCTTCTCTCTCTTTCTTTTTTGCAGCATTTGCATTTCCACAGGTTTTCTTTCTTTCTTTGATGATGGGATGAGTTTGTGTGGGCGGGCGGACGCGTTTGGATGAGGTGGATGCGGATGGATGGATCGGCGGGATGGGTGGCCTTTTTTTTTCTTTTCTTTTTTCTTTGTTGATAGCATTATTATATTTTAGGTCCTTTTTTTTATACTTGATTAAAGGAATTCGACTCATTGAGAATTATTTTGTCTATTTGTTCGTATGAGGAACCTCATGCCAGCCTTGACTGTAAATTCGTCCGAGCCGCAGGGGTTCAATCAATAGCTGCGCTAGCTAGCTGTTGAAGACTCGACTATTATTATAATGACACATCTTATAACCTCCTAACCATCTCATCTACTCTAGTACATACCAGCCAATTAATGGACCGGTATACTGATATTTCCAGAAGGGGCTTGGTCCGTTGTAGACTACTAATTACCCACACTACCAGTTCTGTCCACTAAACCTGAGCTTTCGACTTCAGATAGCCGCTGTAGAGCACTTTCGTAGAATTTGAAGGACTGTTTCGTCTATAACCCCAAAGTACACGTACATGAACCAAGATCCTGATTCAAATAACAAATAAATTGTTTTTAAAAAAACCAGCATAAATCATAGCTATCTACAAAACTTCAAACGCTCAAACGCACAAACGCTCCAAAACTCCTTCCCCCTCAACTCTTCTCCTTCACCACCTCATCCCCATCCGCCTCCACGACCGCCATCCTGCCTTGAATCATCGGGCCCCTCTTACCCGTCAGATCCAAATAGAGACTCTTTGCCGTATGCGCCATTGACTTTCTGCCCTCCCATAGTGGGTAAACCCCGACCATCATCGCCGATAAGAACAACCACGCAATGCCCACGCCGACCCAGCCCGTAAAGAACTTCTTCGAAAACACATACCCGCTGCCGTACATTGGAAACGGCCAGAGGATGAGCAGTGACAGCGTCATAACCACAGTGATGATGCGCGCGATCTTGGCGCTCTTGGTGAGGTTCTCCTGCTCAGCGATGGAGTTATCGGAGCTCGAGGGCTGACCGCGCAGCAGCTCAGGGTCGACGTCCGCAGCGGCGGCAATGTCGGCGTCGTCGCTCTTGCGGATGAGGCGCATGGACTCGTAGTCGTAGTTGTCGGCGCCGAGGGCGAAGGTTAGGAGGGGGACGAAGATGATGGGGGAGAGGAGGGCGACGACGTTACCAGCGAGCATGGGAATGCTGTGGTGGCCGTGGTGGTTAGTAAAAATGCAATGCAGTGCCAATGATCGCGGGAATGGGTAAAACTTACTTTGACCCACTGCTCTTGACGGTGATCTCACCGAACTGTGCCTTGGTGGTGACAAGCCAGGCGACGAGACTGCAGGCGAGCCCGAGGATGGGAGAAAAGGTGGCGGCCCATTTGTTTTGCTTCTTCCATAGGAGCGTCAATGATGCGGGGAGCACGGCGCTGGAAATCATGACTCCCATGAGAAGGTACAGGTATCCCATGGAGACACCGATATGCCACAGCAAGACACTGAATCCCGCCATCAAGAAACCAAATATCACAACGCACATGTGCGACATGTAGATCAAGCTCTTTCCAGTGGCCTTGGGGTTAACGTATGTTTGGTAGACATCATATGTGAAGATACTCGAGACGGCAATAAGCTCAGCAGAGGTCGCGGAGGTAACAGCCATAAATATCAAGACCAATGTACAAGCCGCACCCCCCTTTCCGAGAAGTGCCACGGCCGCATTCGGAAGCACCAATCCAGCTTCGACATCGATATCGGACATCCTCGCCGGAAAGCCAGGGAACGCAGGGTTGGTCTCGAGCGCCAGACAGGCCAGTCCCATAGTTGTCGCGCACAGCCACGGGATCGCGAACCATGACAGGCCACCAAGTACGTATCCGGGAAGCGCGGAGGCGGGTGAGGCGGAGATAGCTTTGTTGAAGTACCCGTTGTCGCAGAAGACGGTTCCAAAGTTGCCAACAATGTTGATGACGAAGAAGATTGCGCCCTCGGTGGACTGCATGGTGAGATATGACCCGCCGGCGTTTCCGGAGACGGGGTGGCGCTCAGCGGCGGCGACAAGGAGATCGTAGACGGCGCCGGGGGAGCCGAGGAGCGGGGAGGTAGCATATGTAGTGAAAGCAAAGATAAAGATTATGACAAGAATCACGACAGTGTGAACGTAGTCTGTGAGGAAGGTTGCCCTGTGGGTTGGAGCGGGGTGGTTAGCAACGTTCGTGCGAGTGCTTGGGTGTGATTATAACTTACTTGATACCACCAAATAGAGTGTAGATAATGACACCAACAGGCAGCAGGAAACAGGCTGCAGCTGTGCTCATACCAGTCAAAGAAGTGACCACCGCAGATCCGCCAGTCAACAACATCGCCGTAACCCTACCGCAGTCAATATCAATCCCCCAAAGCCACTCGTATAGCAATCCACCACAACTTACAAGATATTAGTACACAGTCCAAAGAACATGAACGTCACATGCGCTCCAGCGCCATATCGCGCTCTGATAACCTCCAAAAACGTATGCGCATTGGGCGCCTTCCTCTTGAGTTCAATAGCCAGTGTCGCAAATAGTAAGATCTGCACTGTCGCACCGCTCGCATACCAGAACGGGCCCGAAACCCCGTACTTGTATGCGATTCCCGATGACTGCAGGAGCGTTGCCGCCCATGTCCATGAACTTACGACGGCGGAGGCTACCAAACCGGTTTTAACGGTGCGACCGGCGGTGCTGAACATTTCTGAGGTTTGAACTTCATTCTGATAGCTGTTGTTATTATGTTGTCAGTATGGGTCAATGAGAGAGAGGGAGAAGCAAAGGATGAGACGAACCGTTTGAGCGCCCAGGTTGTTGCAATCATACCCAGGGCGAAAAGAAAGCCGAGGCCAATGATTATCCCATACCCAAATGCCTGGGAAAGAGGAGCGGTGGTCGTCATGGTAGGTTTGTCGCAGACGTTGTCTTCTCTGCCGGATCAGGATGATATAACAAGTAATCCGGGACTGTTGGCTTTTAGGATGGTGGATATCGAGATCAATGAGGCCGGGCAGATTAAGAGGTTTTTATATTTTATATATTGCTGCCCATCGTAATATATCCCTATCCGCATCTACACGTGTAGAGTAGCACCCCTCCCCCCCTACGTGACCAGGTGTCTTCATGATCCATTGCATTCCTGCCCCCGATCTTTGGGAAAACCTCCCGGGGAATTCCTTCCGATCTCAAAGGTCCCACTGCCATGGTGGTACCTCCAGCTAGTCAGATAGATAGTGATACACAATTAAGAAAGTGCAAACTGTATCTCCTATGAATTTCCGCGGGGGGCACAAAGATTTCTACACTTTCTTACTTCAAACGGGAGAGATCGGTAGAATTGAAACTGACTGATAAGACAAGAATTGATCATTGCTGGATTAGTGGAGTACTAAGAGTGAGAAACACTAATATTAATTGCCATGCATGCACGTACTTTAAAGTTGACAAGCGAGACCGGTAGCTTAACGGCCCCCCGTCGTCATGCCTATTTCGTATTTCGGGAGGGGTGAGCTTATCGCATGCTTGTGGGGATTACTCTGCTGAGGGTAGATGGAGTACAGTGTAGTGCAGTCGTATTGGGTTGGTAGCAGTTGAGTAGCAGTTGGTAATTAGGTTCTGCAAAGGCACGCCGTAGATAAGGACCAGCCCCAGCCAGCCAGCCCTGTCGCCTCTAGAAGTAGGGCATGTAAGTTAGCAGTTGGTGGGAAAAACGAAATAGTAGAGTGGTAGTAGATATGATACCCCAGATTCTACACTGCACAGTATCTGCTAGGAGAAAAAAGAAAGAAAACAAAAGCTATCAATCGCCACAACTCACAAAGTCGACGAGCAAAGTTATTCACTCCCAGCCCAAGCCACATCTCAAAGCCAGCCAGGATCCCCACGCGAACGAAACCATGGTAGTCTCCGATTCGGCTATAGCCGCTGTCTGTAGGAGAATTGATCGAGTAACACTTCTCCCTTATCTTCTATCACCGCCGACCAAGACATGTACCCGATAGCAATGCTATGTATTTCTGACCAGCCATCTAGCCAGCAAGCCCTATCAAAGAAGCGGGAATTTACCATCGTGTTTTTGTTCAAGCGCGTAATAACATTCAGTTGCTTGCAGTGTAACATGGCATTCTATTTTAATTGGCAGAAATTGCGAATCGAGAAGATGTACTGCAGGCAGGTATATAGAGGGGATGTGTACTGGGGAGATTGGGATTGATGGTGTGACACATGGCCTTTGTCATGGCCATCAGATCATCTCTCCCCTCCGATGTCGACGTTGAGATTTTCCGAAGGTTCATGATTCCGTGGTCTCCAAGAGCGGCCCAGTCCTCGCTTCGGTCTCCCCCTTCGTCCTCGGCAAGCTTAAACTGCCCCGACCATGCCGAAAGCCGTCTAGCCGCGCCCTCCAAGTCTAGCTTTTCTCACATCAAGCTTCCCTTGGTATGATATCGGACATGAAAAGTGGGAGCCCTCCCGTAATATCCCCCACCGGACAAATTCGGGGAGGGAGGCACATGACAATAACGACGGGTTATGAGGACTCGTGATTGGGAAGGTTGGAGGATGAGTGATATTCATTACATTCGCCTCATCAGTTAGGTTGAGCGGTGTTGGTGTTGGAATATCACGGAGTGGATCGGGATTGTTTAAGATTATAACTCAGTATTTGTTTCTCTAGCGGCTAAAGGTAGACAAAATACGCTCGCGTGGTGAGGACCTCATACCTGAAGAGGCATTGGCTTTAGGGGGAGAATCTACTTTAGTCAGGTACAGATACATCTGATGTACATGGCCAAGAGCGCAGTTATTGTAGCTACATCACTATCGGTTAGTCGTGTAATTCATTAATCTTTACGGTGGGCTTGAAGGAGTGAGTGACATCCCATGATCCCCACATGCATCACCCCATTAACCCAAAACGAGATACATGTACAATATAAAAAACGTGAGCAAGATCTTCGATGTGCATTTCTATGCCGAATTCCAACTAGCTGCTTCTCGGGTACTTCAAGGCAGCGCATTTTCCATGGCTGCAACAAGACCAACTAAGAAAAGTGACAATGGTGTTATTACATGTAATTGTATTACTAAATTTCTGGTGTAGCTTTATACGACATATATTCATCGCCATAAGTACATGTAGTACTTATGTGCACTCTCTACTAGATACCCCATGGTTTACACCGCTACATAAAGTAGAGATATGAATATAAACGAGGCGTAAGCCATCAAAGCAACCCCACACATTAACACCCCACGCTTCCTCAACTACCGATGTACTCATATCCCTTGGTCCCAATCATCCTTAAATCCATCAGAGCGCCTGTCTGTCTCTTGGTCCCAAGCATTTCGTTGAAGCTTAACCTCCATAAGCCTCCCAAGCCTTCAAGAATCCAAACACCCACTATCGATCGATAGAACTAATTGTCACGATATCATCTAATAGAAACCCTTAAATTTCCAAGCCCAGGCTCAAGCTCAAGACCCTACATTACAACCCCTCTCACGTGCGTGATTACCCCAAATAACTAGTAACAAAGAAAAAGAAAAATAGACATATCAAAATGTTAAAAACGAAAATTTTCTGCCGAGAAGCCCTGCAAAAGGAAAAACGAACGATCCATATGGCCCATCGATAATCAATCTCTGCCATGCCAGTCATCGTACGGACACGCACAACAAAAGCAAGCTTAAAAAAGAAGAAAATCAGCCGAATAGGCGAGAACCCTGGTCTTCCTGCAAAGAAACGCCGACCTCCGGCGTGCACCTTCTCGCCGCGCCCCGGCAAGCAAGAAGAAGAAACGAAAGCAAATGATCGCAGCATTTATTTATTTACGCCCCTGTCCTCCCGCTCGCCCGACTACTTATACTGCGCGGGCTGCTGATACTGCGGGACGTTTCCCTGTGGGTACTCGTGCGGCGGAGGGCCCTCCTGGTGCTGCATCTGCATGAGTTGCTCCTTATTCCTATATATCAAAATTACTAAATGTTAGCGATCGACTTACGGCGCTTCGGTTGTGGAGGTTGCGGAGTTGGGGGGGTTGGGTTACGAACGTTGCTTGACGGTACGGACAGATGCTACAGCGGAGCTCCTAGAATTCGCGTTTGTCAGTTCAGTTCTGGTGGTTGGTTGGTCGGTTGGTCGGTTGCTGGGAGTGTTTTTTACCTCGCCCCAGCCGATGGGGACAACCGGGATAAAGCAGAACGTGAAGAAGTCCCGTTTCTTGATCGCGACGACTGTTCTGCTGGTTAGCTACTACTACCGAACCGGACGAGAATTGAGGTTATTAACCTGAAGGATTATGGCATCTCTACATTAACATCAGAAATGTCAGTAAAAAAAGGGTTTCCCTCTCGAGCCAGGGTGGAATGCGCAGCGCACGCGCTGGCCACCAAGTACTTACTGGGCATTTAGCTCGGATATGCTCGTACCCCTTGAGCGACGACGAGAAATCCTGGGTTCCGCAGGTGAAGAAGAAGAACATGGTGATCAGTCAGTCAGTGGGCGATATGAAAAAAGGGTGGCGTTTTAACTGTAGTGGTAGAGGCGTGTATGTATGTATGTATTGTAGTGAATGGGGAATGGGGGAGCGAGCGAGCGAGCATGCCGCCGGTGATTTTAAGTTGGCTCGCTCCCTCAAATCCCCCGGGGAGCTCTGTTCGCGCCGTGGCGTGGTGTGGCTGTGTGTTGCCGGTTTGGGGGGGGTTGCCCAGAAAGGGCTTACGACGCCTCCCAAGAGTTTTGTGAAGTTACATCCATTGTATTTAGCTGGGTCCTTCTCGAATCTTTTGAAAACGGCCCCACTATGATGGAGAGAGGAGGGGTGTTTATAAATAGAATTATTTAAGCATAATAATCATTCCTACCCATATATCCTGCGTGCGTGGCTAAAAGCTAACGTTGCCTGTCTAGCTGGCCAATAGCCTGTTCAAGAGCTGGGATATGTGGTTGTGGCTTGTCGTGTGAATAGCTTCAGTCAACCTCACAACCTGCATACTACTTAAACGCCAAGTACAAGTTCGCGAAGGTCATTTGGTTTTATAAGCGATTAATCAGTGTACAGATTCTGAGGCTAGAGTATCATCCTTCAAGACAACGCAGTCTCATCTTCGAAAAACCTCGCCACTACGCATACCTATCATATTATCTATGAAATGATAATATATCTATGAAGGAGAAGTCAGTAGCACATAGAGGTAAGTATACACTAGCAGAACAATGCCTTGAGCCACAAGGCGTTCTCTGGAACTTTACGTGGTTCGAGAAGCTTACGAGGGAGGATAGGTGTGTGTAAGCTTCTGAAAGATAAGGAATGAATCATCAACGTACCAACCTACGGAAACCTAAAGATCCAACCCAACTCTGCTAATAGTATACGTAGCGTTTTTCTGTGGCTTTCATACATAAAGTGCCCTCCAAAGTTGGCACGTCCACTCCTACGGCTTCTTACACTTATACCCAACCGATCGATATCGATAGGGCTAATTTCTCTAGATTAGGGCTTATTGGCTACAACAATCCTTAAAAATCCCTAACCTACCGCTCTTGACAATGATAGACCATCGCAATCTGCATGTGTATGCTTTCCTTCTACCGCTGACTTAGTCACTCCTCGTGCTTCTATCTGCACCCTCCTCCTCCTATGAGCCTCTTACAAGCCTCTCTTACAAACCTCTCTTCCATCTCCTACTTCTCGAAGAAAGAGAATCAGAAAAAATTCTTCCCCTATCTTCTAACACCGTCCATGGAGGAGGTTAGATCGACTCTTCTTCCATCCCCCTCTCCCCCCCTCAGTCACCGTCCTCCAAAACCAACCGCGATCTATAAAATATCCTAGCTAGCCTCACTCCCCATCCGTCTCATCTCAAACTGTTTATAACAATTAATAGGGATCTAACTGGCCAAAAAGAATCATCATTGTCGGAGAGATTGTTTCTTCTTCTACCCTACGACAAACGCCGATGCACGAAAGGAGCCGGCCCACAGGAACGACGATGATTCTGGTTATATAGGTATTCACATTTCTCTCTGTCGAGGTGTAGACAGCCCCCACGGATAGTACCGAGGGGGGGGGGGGGGGGGGGCTAGGTTTTATGTCACAGCTCGAGATAAGGAATATGTGCTGTGGTGTGTACATGTATGCATGATCTCTGAATCATGAATAATCACTCGTCTAATCAACACCCTAGAAAAAATCACTGATGCATCCAGACAGATATCCAGAGGCGACCCCCCAAAGGACAGCAGCAGCAGTCAAGGAGGCATTTCTGTGCAAAGAATAAGGGCTAATTTAATTAACCCAAACAAGCGTCAGCGACTGCTTTTTTGATTTATTATCATTTCTCTAATGAACGGCCCTCGTTAAATTAAAATACATTTTTCGGTACACTCATATCCACCCATTGTACCAGTAAGAATTTCCCGATCCCGATAAGTACTCCCAATCCAGCCTCAAGCCGAGACTAAATGTAAATAAAACTGAAGGAAAGAAAAAAGAAGAGACCCCTCCCAAGAAAAAATAAGAAAAAATAAGAAGAAAGATAAGCCGAATTTGCTTGTGAGCCAACTCCAGCGGGATTAGGTCAATGCGGAGATGTTAAACTTTATCCCATCCATACTCACCTCGCACTCCCCCATTGCAGCCCAGCCAGCAACAGGTCTATCGGGGAGACGAAAAACAATAAGAATAAAAAGAGCGAAAAGAAATTCGTGCAATAGCGACGTGTTAACCATTAATCCAAAGTCTTTACTCCTTTATTTTACTCCTCTTCCGCCGCCCCCTCCTTTTCCTTCTCTAGCAGCTCCTCCATCGACTGAAATATCGACTCAGTAGGTAACCTAGTGATATTCTCATCAAACACAGGCCCAATTGACGACATCCATTTCTTCCTTCTCTCCATGAGTGTGCGCGCCGCCTCGCCGATCCCGATACGTGCCTGGGCAACCCCAACCCCATTGGGAGCCGACTTTTTCTTCTTGGTGGCCTTCATGTTGCGTGTACGTTTCGAGTATGCTTGTTCGACCTGATTTCAATTGTGTTAGCTCTATGCAGGCAATGTAGAGGTAGAGAGTGACGGTGAAACAAACCTGTTTGTCCAAGTCGTCCAAAATAGTTGCATACTCCTGGTGCGCCAACTGCTCCTTGAGATGCTCCGCAATGCGCGCCTTCCTCGCGCCATTGATGAGACTCTGCTCCCGCAGCTGTTTTTGCAGTTCTCGAAGCTTTGCACTAACGTCATCGTCCTCCCGGGCCTTCCAGTCAGGCTCGCTATTTGTTCCAAGCAAGCCTATATACTGCATTTCCTTCTGTAATCGTTCTTCTAGTGTGTAGTAGTCTGATTTTCCTGTGGGGACCTTCCATCCGGACTGTGTAGCCTCTGGCATGGTCGTTGCAGAGGGTGCCGAGGGTGCCGAGTCATGGGTCGGTGTGTCTGGTTCTGGGGCCGAATCAATGGTTCCTTCTTCGGGTATCATTGCGGCCATTATGCGGGATAATAATGGTCCACATGAGATTTCCTCTTTTTCAAGAGCATCGTCGGTCAGAGCGTCAGAACTGCCCTTTGGTACATTGGGGTTTTTATTGCTCGCTGGAGCGGGAGACGCGTAGCTTCCGTCCTCGGCTGCCCAGACTTCAGAGTAGTGTTGGCCTAGTGTAGGCATGATATATGGAGTTACCCTATTCCCCCTTTCTCTGAGAAAGCCAAGGTCTTCTTCTGAGAATGGGCGGAAATAAGGGTCGATGTAGGTGTTGAAGGTGTTCATGGCAACCTGGTTCGACGGCTTCGCTTTAGAGAAGTCCTCATCAGGAGGATCGCCGGGGCCTAGATCTGTCAGGTCTATGGTGGGGAAGCGGGTTACGGAGAATGCTTTCGCCTTCTTCTCGTAGGGCCAGCCTTCGGTTGATGTGGGGATTTCATAGATGGTGGGGTCATCGTCTAAGGTTTCTAGTACTGTGTATGGGGGAGCTGGAGCTGGCTGGTGTTCGGCGTCTGAGGTACGAGATTTTGATGGAGATGTGCTTGTACGTGAGGGCGATTCGCCCCTCTGTTTCTTTCTCTTATCTGCTTGGGGCATCAACGCAAGTTAGAATCGTCGTTGACACGTAAATCACAACCCACCCATATGAATCTGACCTAGCAACAACGACCCCCTATACTTGTTTTGACTGACCTTTGGTATCTGATGGCCCCTGATCTGTGGGTTGATGCGCGCCAATAGCCAGGGGCCTCTTTCCATCCCCAGACTTTTTTTCTTTCCTCTTCCGGTCCTTATCCTCCTTGACCTTGTCCCGCTCCGCCTTCTTCTCCCGCTCCTCCTCGTCCTCTGCTGCCTTCCGTTTCCGCTCCTGCTGCTCCTGCTCCTGCTCCATCTTCTCCTGGCGTTCCTTCTCCTTCTCCTCGTTTTTCTTCAGCTCAATCTTATTCGATAGATCCCTCAGCGACTTGTCGCACACCCGACTCCTCCCCTTCGCATTCGAATCCAGCGTCAACAGCTCCGAGCGCAGCGACGAGAGGTTTGTCGACGTTGGTATTGACGATGAGTCCGATGACGAGTTGTTGACGTACTTCTCCAGCACCTCGTCGTAGTTGACACGTAGATTCCCAATTGCCTCTGTGGACAGGTGCGTGATTTCTGAGAAGGCACTTGTGGAGGCCGGTGTGGTGTTCCTGCTTCGTGAGCGACGTTGAGAGCTAGCTCCACCAGGACCGCCGCCGCGAGTCTTTCCTTTACCTTTTCCGCCTTTCCCGGACATTGTACCGGGAGGGTGAGAGAGAGGATGGGGGAGGGGCGACAAGCTACAGTGGTTTTAAGGTAGTGGTAGGTTGTGCTGCTTGTGGGGAGGGGGGGTGGGTGGGTGGTAAAGGGATTTTTTTGTTATGTTCTGGATACCGGAGAGGGGGAATGGGGGTGAGTTTATTTTTGACAAAACGCGACTGGGGGGGGCGTGGAGAGAAGAGGCTGGGTGGTTCGGTCTGGGTGGGGTGTGGAGAATGGCGTAAATCGGGGAGACGACGTTGATGGTTTGATTCCCGCCAAGGCCAATGTAGCGCACTCCAGGAACGGTTTAGCCTGATGGTGGCGCTAGTACGAAACTCGAAGACGCGCTGCCCTTTCAAGCTAGCCTGCTGTGAGCTAGGTGTTCGTGTTCGGACGGCTCTGCTTATCATATCACGATGATCTATGCTGCTGTCTCTCTGTCGTCTGTCGTCTGGCGCGTTGCGCACGCCACCACTATGCAGCTGCACTGCTGGACATCATACGTAGTGAGTGCATGGCCTGCAAGCAACTCAGCTATGACATTGATGATAATGGACCGAATTAAAAAAAGAGAGGAAAAACCGGGCAGATAAGACAGCTGCAGGACGGCGTCGTCCTGTGAGTTTAAAAACTCTCGCGTTTCTCCCCCTCTTCCCACCACTCACAAAGTTGGCAATCGCAACCCCGCCGGTGGTGGCGAGGGCTTATAGGGGATGTCATGTCAGCGTCCTGATAGAAACCGCGGCTCGAGCTCAGGTAGCGCCCACGAATCGCATTCTCGAATTCTCATCATATATATAGTTTGCTCTTCCTCTTCCGCGTATCTCCTATTGGCAGTTTGGACCTTTTTTTATGTCTGTTACTGGAGGCTTGGGAGGAGCCAATCAGGTGTCAATGCTTGATTTGGCAGGAAATGGGTTGCTGCAAGGCGAGGGACAGATGTAACGTTGTGCAGGTGGGGACTGAAATAGCTTCAGTCGCACACGCAGAGAATGACATCTAGTGAAGATGGTACGTATATATATATATATAGGCGCTGTCCGTGTCTTCTTGTGCAGCCCTCAAAATGAATTTTCAGATGGTACGGTAGGGTTGTTTGCTCGATGCGCACCGTCCTTGTGCTAGAGAGACATTTGATCCTTTCTATAAAAAAGAGCCACGGAAATAGAAACGGCGACGCAAGTAAAGTACACCCGGCTCTTCCACTGACTCCTTTTCTTTGGGTCAGATCTAGAGCTATAATGGGGTGGCAGGCTGTGGTCTTAAGCCCGGTTGGTTCATGGTATATCACTCGGCTGAGTAATTACCAAGAAACGAAGGATTTTTTTTTGCTTGTCTAACTCATTAATTACAGCCAAGAAACGAAGGAAGAGGGGAGGGGAGAAACGGTGCGGCCGAACAGACGGGATTACTGGCCTTGCCGAACCAGGACAACTCAGGTTGTATACAGCTGCTTGACCAATTGGGACAGGTAGTCGATGAATCCCGACTTGGTAAAGCGGGTAATGATAGAACCAGCCAGAACCGTTCTCCTCACCAATTCCCCCCAACACCCTCTTAAATCCGAAACAACAACTACATGTAATCATACAGAAGCATCGAATTAAGTTCCACTTAACCACGGCTCCCCACATCAAGTCTCCCGACCCATTGCCTTGGCAAAGAAAAAGTTCGCCCTCCACCAAGTACGAGCAGTGCTGTGGACCACATCGACCGGGCCGCGGAGGAATATGCTTTTTTACCATCCCATAAGCTCCCCACAGCTTGGCTGCCTTGAGACCTCCCACGCCAAAGCTAGGTTCTCGCTTCCTCCGATGAGCCAGTGCACGATCAAAACCACAGTAAGTTAAAGACCTCTAGGAAGGGTAGAGGGGTCGGAGGAGTAGGAAGGAATGGCACCGAATACGAATAACTCCTGGTACGTGGGAGGGAATAACAGCGAGATAGGACCCAAAGAACAGAGAGGGGGGGGGGGGGGGGTAGATTACCTCGCCCCGAGATTGACTAGCAAAATAAAGGGGACTAGTCTCTACAGAGGTTTCCGAAGGGATCGGCGGGGCATCTCCATCTCTAGGTTCAAGCTAGCCGAGTGTGGTCGCGACAGCCATTTCGAATGTGTCTCTCCCGCGAAGCGCCATGTCATTTGGATTTTAGACAACGCCCTGCCATCCAATAATACCACCCACGTGCACAGCTCCCCACATCCCAACGCCGCAGCCGTAGAGACTTCAACCCAAAAGCCCATCCACCGCCAAAATCGGGACCATCCAGTTCCCCCTCGAAGACTTGTCTATAAGATTTGGATAGATTATTGCAAAAAAGTACCGCTTCGTTACAGAGAAATCACATCTGCAAAAATTATCTTCACCCGCAGTCTGAACCCAATACCCGCCCAAGCCAAAACACAAACGCGTCTGCCTAGTAAGGAAAGAGCACTCGCCCATATTTTGCCCTGGCTAGAATTAATGGTGTTTGTTTGGGGCGCCAGCGGCCGGCTGGCGCTAAGATTGATAAGGCCCGGCATGGCAGTACGGCCAGAGACCTCAGACCAGAAAGTGTTTGATCTCCCCAACAAGTCTGGCTAAGTTTAATATTCAAATTATCTTTCAATGCTGACACGGGCATGCAATTGATGAACTAAACATAAAAAAAAAAAAAAAAAAGCGCTGACACGGGCAGGAATTGTCGAGTGATAATCCATGATCAACCGAGATGCTGCGTATAATATCACCCCGCGGCATCACTGACTTGCGGCTATTTTACCTAACACAGCCAGAGCTTCCCGAAAGTAGCTGTCGCTGCGTGTGGTCCTGTCAGCACCACCAAGTCCCAAATCACAGCTTCTCACTCGACCAACCGGCCAGAAGCAACTTGGGGCGCTAGCGACTTCCCGTCGACCACGGCAAGTACGCCACCAAACCCGCACGCCTCAATCTTTATCGGATTCTTAAAAAATGCGGTGATCAAAAGATCTACCAGACGGCACAGTCCACCATGCGGCAAAAAAGCACTGAAGGGCTGGCCATTCAACAATTTGCCCTCCAGTCATTGGAGACCTGCTCCCTACATGTAGCTACGGCCGGACCCGCCGAGCGCAGCCGTATCTGACGCCTAGAAGAATTTAACCGGCTCCAACCAGTGCTAAATGCCTCACAAGGCGTTTTCCATCACCGCCTCGTGCAACTTACCACGCTCCACCTATTCGGAGCACGCCCGCATCTCGCCGCTTCAGTAAAAAACACTACCTTATTTACGAGCGGCCTCGATAATATGGCGAGGCGTACTCAGAGCGTGCGGGGGGACATAATTGACGGGCCATCACTTTCACCATCCTCCACTACCCCGGATACTCCTATTTCTTCCCCTTGAGGAGCCTAGAGGGGTGAAGTCTTTTATTTGTGGCAAGCCATTGCGTTTGTTGTTAACGTTTCATTCTGAAATTTGGACGTGGCCTTGAAATATCTGTACTTTTTGTCTTGTAGCAGTTTAATCCCCCAAGCTGTACCTATAAAGGGAGAGCCTTTTCTCCCTCCTTGATTCTAGTCATCAGTTCATACAGTACACTTTACGTTCCTGGCTCTCTTAGTCTTCAAAAGGCCGCCCAGAAGACTAAATTAGGTTCAGCGTATGAAAACATCAAAAGCTTCCTACGCGTTACTCTTAGCGGCGGGCGGCCAACTTATGCATTGGCCGAGAAAATATAGTCGAAGATACAATTGTGCAAATGACCTCTTCATAGACAGTTGGGAGGGCGGGCCCAGCAACGATTTCGGTCAAGTGTGCGGGGCCTTTATGGAACCAGGATCTCACTATTCCCAAAAGCTTGATTCGCGCCGCGCACTGGGTCAGACTATATCCTCAGCGACTCGATCACCGGATCACAACATTCCACTATCATCCTTTCTACCCCTACACGCACGCACGCACATGCAGGCTCCCAGACTACGATGTAGAGTATACTCGTATTTCCTGACGTTTGTAAAAGGAACCGTTATTGCATACCATACTAAATTGTGGACTTTGCGCGTATTTATATGGTATGCAATAGTGGTTCGTTTTACAAACGTCACGAAAATACGAGTATACGTCCTATTGAGCTGAGCTGGAAAATCATCCATCGTGCAGTAGAGAATCCGCACCGTTCAGCACAGGGAAACACAGCCGAAGATATCCGACGCCTGAGACTTCCCTTCTCGCTACTTATCTGCCAAGAAGGGATAAGCTTTCTTGTTGCTGCACCTAGGGCGTGGCAGCGTCAGTTGTTGCTGCGGGTTAAGCTTTTGCTAAGCCCCTTTTGGCACAAGGAGGAGGAACTGGGGGGGGGGGGGGGGGCTGACTCGGGCACGTGTTGGAGCACTATCTCTGAGTATTTCCTCTTCGTGCGCGGGTTCCAATAGGATCGAGGAATCCTCCCAAGACAAGCAGATTGAGAAGTCATAGTGTCGTGACTAGAGTCTTATACACAAGGCTCGATCTCTCGTACTCTTGGGCCCCGATTCATGCCACTGTAAGTACAGTATCCGCACGATTTAGAACTAGGCTACCAGTCGGACGCCTGCCTTGACACTATTGCAATGGTGCTCACATGCAAAATGACTCGCATCGTCCACAGCATGTCTGAGTGATTTACGATGTGTTTACACCTATACAAACAGACTGGGGACAGCCAGAAAGAAAAGCTTGTTACTCCTGAATTTGGTTCGCCTCCTCCTCCTAATTTCCCCCCACCTTTCTATCCTAGCGGCACAGTAAGTAGGTGGTCGGGGGCATCAGAAGGGATCAATCAATCAAGTGCGGTTTTGGATCCCTTCACATTTTTCTTTCTTTTTTCACTCCCCTCTCTCTTCCTCTCTTTGACCCCGACTGATCCGCGGGAAATTCGGAGTCCGGGTGGGCCGGCACCGGTACACCGAGCCATCTGTTATCTAGCTGCATCGGACAACAAACACCATCGCCAGCTGCAGCGAAGGGTACCCTACTACATGTAACTTACATGTAAGTACATGTATGGACTCGTGCCCGCGGGTGCTGCTGGTGTTTGCCAGAAATATAACAACAACAATACTGACGTTGAAAAAAATGTTGGATGAGAAATTTTGCATGCGGGTGGACGGCTGTAGGTGTGTCTCCAACGTTGAAAGGTCCTTTTCCGCGCGCGGGAAAGTGCAAGTCTTTCGATGCAGAGGTGGTATTCCCACTGCATTGAATTATCGGAGATGTTCCGAAGGTTATATTTTCTTTTTATTTATCCCTTTTCCCACCTCTCTTCCAGAACTGTGACTGCTGATCATCGGCGGCGGGGGAATTTTTCCACACGGCCTATCTATATTGCAGAGGGAGAGTCGAGTGCTCGAGCATGCAAACAGAGTGATAGCCCATGATCCACACATCCCTTTTCGTTATCAGGCAAATTACATCGGGAAAATCCCTTTAGATGCGGGGGTTTTGTCAATAGAGTTTTCTAGATTATATGTATTTTTGTATACTCTACAGCAAGCAAGCAAAGGAGGACTGGCAACAACATACCTGGAAATGATAGCCGCGCGGGGTGGGGGAGGCTATGTACCAAGTACTTATTTTTATTTTTATTTTTATTTATTTATTTTTGGGGCTCCCTCCTTCGATAAAGAACAGACCCGTCCCGATACATTGAACTTGATTGATCCCAGCAGGCGAGGTCTCACACTGTCCGAAAACGCGGAAAAATCGGCAATACTGACGTCGACGAGGTAGGGGGGGTTGCAGCCATCCGATGATCCCTTTGTCTGTCTGAACGAGGCAAGACAGGAAGCCGCCTGAAACCAAGACAACCCACGCAAGGGGGAGAAGGGAAAAGGGTCTCCAAGAAACCCAAGAAGCCCAAGAAAACGATTCCCATCAAGATGGAAAATGATGGAATACATGTAGCTTACTTGGTTTGGAAGGTGATAAGCAGACAGGTTCGGTTGTTGTTGAAGCCAAGCGTTGCCAAGTAGAGATCTCCTTGGATCCGCTCGGCAGCTAAGCCTGTCCCAGCTACCGGTGTCTCAAACATACCAGGGACGTTCGCCTTTGGCGTACGCAAGGGATCAAGTCAAGTCTGCTAGTGAGTGTGTCCTGTCTCGTCTGAGTCTGGCGACAAGGCCGAGTTACCCGGCAGCAGAGGCAGCAGAAGCAGCAGCAGAAGCAGCAGCAGAAGCAGAAGCAGAAGCAGCAGCAGCAGCAGCAGCAGCAGCAGCAGCAGCAGCAGATTAGAAACGAGAGAAGAAAGGGTGGGACTTTACTGGGACTGGGAATGCATGGGGGGAGATAGAGAGAGCGAGCGGCAGCAGCTGTCACCAGCACACTGTGGGTGGTGGAGCTGTTATTACGTATGAGTTTGGTCAATTGAACTTGCAGGTCATGTCGAGAGAAGCCAGGCAAGCTGATTGCTGGGTGCTGGTTGCTGGTTGCTGGTGCGGTGCTGGTGCTGGTGGAAAGTATTTATGCGCATGTACGGCACTCTAATCTGTACCCAGTACTGCCCTACTTTTGTATCTACTCTACCAAGAGAATTCCGACAGCAGTGAAGTTTGGAATAGACTAGGCTCATGTATGTAGGTGGGTATCATGGGATTAACGTTACAGAAAAAAGACTAACTAGTAGGTACAGGGCCCGTCTTAGCTAACTGACTGAAACCTGACACAGAAATTTTAGGGCCCCCAGTAGGTACAGACCAGACCCTCCACCTATCACCATCACTACCACCACTATCTACCATAGCGGAAATTTAAAGGAGAAGATTGCCGAGGGGATTCACAGAGAGCGCAAGGCAGGGAAAGGACACTGGAGGAGGAGGAGAGAAACATCATTCGGGTATAGCAGAATTGATCACCAAGACAGCCGGTGCCATACTACTACGCGTCCAAGCCCCTCCTCACAGACCTTGGGAGCTGACGAGGGTGAGGCTACTTTTCTAACATCACCACCACTACCACCACCACTCAACTCTTTCCTTACATCCCCCCCCACTTCACAAACTACATCCTCGCTTCTGCCCTCCGTTTCATCCCATATCGCGGGGAATTGATATTCGGTTATCGACCACTGCCAGCTGTGTTGGAGAGTGAGTTTCTCTGGGTAGCTAGCTTTCTTGTCACGGACCCAGACGACTTACTGGGCCCAAGCCGCCATTCATTTGTGTGCGCCTCATTTTTCGGGCACCCCACCACCAACACCACCTCATCATTCCCGGCCGTTATTATAGCCTTCTTCTTCTTCTTCTTCTTCTTCCTTTTTCTTCATTTTTTTCCCTTTCCTTTCCCGTGAACAAACACCACCCGCATCGGTACTACTACTCCTGCTACCTTCTGTGCAGACAAGCAACACTGCCAGTATAATATTCCGTTATCTTTTATATGCTGTGTGGTTGCCACAGATCAAAGTCTCACATCATACCATCGTTGCTGCTTGCGCCCATCAAGGCTCCATTGTCTGTTCACCATCATATTGCCCAGCAACCATAGATCCTTTCAAACCCTGAAGTCGAGGCTCTCCGAGCCGCAAACATAACTCCTGGTCATGTGTGAGTGCTACCCACCTGCCTGCTATGATATGACATATATATTACAGCCCTTTTATACGCTAGGTTTCCTTGGCGCTAATCAAAAGGGAACCACCCTTTCTGTGCAGCCGCGGATAGTTTCCACGCCTCCGTCCTCATCCTACCAAACCCGCAATCATCGAGTCCAGAGCACCTGGCCGAGATCCCCAGAGTCAATGTCCGTAATAGAGATAGATCTTCCCTGTGTGGGGGCCGGCAGGACCTCTCTTTTGGGACCAACCATTCGCTGATCTTATTGCTTTCCCCAGGGAAACATCACGTTCGAGACCGAAATTGCGACCGGCATCTTGACGCTGTACACCGGGGCAGCCTCGCGGGGCGACGAGGTTAGCGGCCTGCTCTATGTGCCCTCCGTCAACGAGACGACGCTGTGCCCCGACCTGTCCATGCTCCCGGCAAACGTCACGCACAAGGACGACCTGCCCAACGCAAACTACGACCTGATAGGCTTCGCGCCGTGGATCTCGGGCAACTGCAGCGAGCTGTTCCTGAAGGCGGCGCGCCAGGAGACGTCATCGGTGAAGGGTTTTGTGTTTTTTACAACCTCGGAGAATGATCCGATGCCCTCGAGGAGCGACCCAATGTGGGCGAGCGTCTCGTATAAGAACATTGACTTTCCGATATACGCCATCAGGGGCCATGAAGGGTATCCGCTGATGGACAAGGTCGCGGAGTATTCGGGAAACATGAGTGATGCGTGGGAAGCCCGGAACCTGACTAATTACTACAATTCTAGCGATTTCGCACGGGTCTACATGGAGGTCGATACTGGTAATTGGGCCTTCCCTTCTCAACCCCTTTCCACGCCCGCTTGCTGAATTGTTAAACCTCTAGGCCAACGAATCCCTCTCCCTGGGCTGTGGCTGTTCCTGCTGGTCGTCCTCGCAGTCCTCATCGTCATCATAGGCCTAACCTCACTCAGCATGCACTGGCTGCAATACCAGCACCGCCAACGCCTGCGCCGCCGCGTCGCCAGCGGCCAAGTCGACCTCGAAGCCCTAGGGATCAAACGCCTCTCCGTCCCCCGCAAGATCCTCGACCAATTCCCCATCCGCATCTACGTCGCCGAGACCCCGACCCCCTCCACCGACCCCATCAGCCCTCTACCCCCCGTTCTCAAATCGCCCCCACGGCGCTTCGCTGCCCCGGACCCACCCCTCCCGCCAACTCCCATCTCGCGGCGGCCACCGCAGTACAGACACCTCGACACTACCCTCCAGCGCGGATACTCACAGACGCAGTGCCCCATCTGCCTCGAGGACTTTGCAAACCAGACGACGCTGGTGCGCGAGCTCCCGTGCTTGCATGTCTTCCACCCGGAGTGTATCGACCCCTTCCTGGAGACGCAGTCGTCGCTGTGCCCGCTGTGCAAGACGTCGACGCTGCCGCAGGGGTATGTGCCCACGACGCTGACCAACGCGACGGTCCGCCGCGAACGGAACCTGAGGAGGATGCGTGCCCGGGTGGACACGGGCGGCGGGCGATGGTCACGGCTATGGGGGCGCGGTGGTAACGATGCGGTGGTTGAGATGCGGGAGAGTATTGCGCCGAGGAGGTCGGCTGTGGCGAGGGGTGGTGGTGGTGGTGAGGGGGAGAGAAACAGTCTTCAGCCGCTGACGCTGACGACGCCGCCGCCGCCGCCGTCGCATGAGGATGAGGCGGCGGAGGCGAATGCGCGGCCGAAATGTATGTGCCCAGATACGTGCGCTGGGTTGTGCGTGAATTCTGGTTCATGATGTGTTGACTCAAAGCCTTCATTTTAGGGAAGCGAGCGTTTAGCGTGATATTTCCTGGCTTTCGATGAGATTTGATGAGGACCATCCGTGCAATGATTTTTTTTGCTAATGATGAGTTTGTTTCTTATGACCTTTGTATTTTTTCTTCTTCCTGCTATTTGCTTGTTCATCTATCGCCTTTTTTCTTCTTCATATGGATTCCCCCCTCTATCACTATCTGATTTTAAAAGGAGCGGCTGTTTTTGTTCTTTGTTTTTGGCTTTCATACTCGTTTTACCGTTTGGATCCCCAGGTCTTTATTTTTTCCCAGCACCTTTATCCATCCTCCTTTTTTCCTTCTTTTTTCTTCTTTTTTTTGCACACTTCCGATATTATTTCGGGAGAGCTATTCTCGTCTATATTTTACCTTCGCTGTTATAATTTTTCACGCATCTAGGATACCTAACTATCGTTATGTCACGCCGTATGTTCTGTCCGCTTCTTGTATCATATATGTACCTTTTTTGCCTTCTATGCGTTGGGGGGAGGAGTGGCGCGGGGTTCTATCAGTAAACTCCAATTTTGTCCCCCCCCCCCTCCCCTTTTCCTCTCTTTTCTTCTCTTTCCTGTTTATATACTGCGGTTTGCTTTACATCTTTCTTTTTGGGAGGAGCGGGAGGAGCGGGAGGAGAGAAATAGCATTGTGGGCGTTATTATTTAATATTGGGAATTTTATTTTATTGATCTGTGTGATATGAGGTCGCGGGGGGTGTGGGGTGGGCTACTTGGACCTGAAGAATTAAGAATTAAGAATGAGATCATCTTGAGCTTGCTTGCTTGCTGGTTTCGTTGCGGGTTCTATCGTTAGCCAGTGACGTCAATCATAGCCATAGCCAGTAAAAACAGAAGCCCGAAAAGGAAACCACTGATCATATCTACCGCAGAAAGGGAAGGAAAGGCATTGTACAATAAATGAATACCGTGATGTGCCATACCTCAAAGCCCAAACCAAAGCCTAGCTCTTCAGCTGCTCAATCGCACTCTGCAGCGCCTGTCTCCGGCCCTCGACCCACGCCAGGTTCAGCGCCTCGATCTTCCCGCCCAGGAACGTCGTGTTCGCCGGCGTAAGCAGCAGCAGCCCCCGCGCCGCCGTAACGTCCTTCAGCACCATCTAGAGCACACACACCCCTCAATCAGCACCACACACACACACACACACACACACACACAGCACAACACAACACAACACACACACAGCACAAACCTTTGCGCCAATCGCCATATCGCCCCTCACGCCCTCCACCGCCTCCAGCTCCACAGCATACACCCTCCTCCCCCCCGCATCCTCCACCAGCACCTTACACGGCCCCGCCTTCCCCGCCCTACCCGCGCCCGCCCCACCCCCGCCCTCCTCCTCCGGCAGCACGCGCACCACCTCCCTCCCGCGCACCGCCTCCCCGCGCGCCGCCATCTCCAGCCTCTCCAGCTGCTCCAAGCGGCTCAGCCCCACGTCCTCCACGGCCACAACCTGCACGGCGACGGGCCCCGCCACCAGCAGCGGCGCCGGCGTGTCAACGTCGTGGAGGATGCCCGGCGGGAAGCACAGGCTTGCGTGCGCCTGCAGCGACTCGGCAATGTCAGAGGCGAGGACGCGGAACTTGAGCGAGGCGAGGAGCGCGGCGCCGGTGGGCAGGCGCTGGGTGGCGAGCGTGTGCGAGAGCCAGGTGGGGCGCAGGTGTAGGTTGAGGGTGGTGCGGAAGTGGGAGAGGAGGGTGTCGATTGCGGGGGGCGGCATTGTGTGTTTGGTTGGTTGGTGGTTGGTGGTTGGTGGTTGGTGGTTAGTGGTTGGTGGTTGGTGGTTGGTGGTTGGTGATGGTGGTGGTGTTGGTGGTTTGCGGGGGAGGAGAGAAGGTGCGGGGGAGACGCGTGCGGTGGTGGGGGGGTCACGTGGGTGCGTGTGCGTGCCTGTTCGCTGGCTGGGGCTGGGGCTGGGGCTGGGGGGCAGTGGCTTTTTCAGAAGGTGTGTCACAGTGCATGCACCGCCGGACATCTGCGCGCCCTCACCACTTGACCCCGCGCAATTGTATCAACTGGCCGATAGCTCTTTGCAGAGACCCCCCCACCAGCAGGGCCCACCGGCGCATGAGTCATGAAACATCACTCGCAGCAGCCCTAACCGCCAAACGGTACTATGTTGCCCGTGAAACTCTACTATCTGTACAGCTTGAGCTGCGTTAGATAGCTCAGGAGCTTGTCCCCCCCCCCCCCTCCCTCTTCTTTGGCTCTTGATTCTTGTGATGTGATGTGTTTCTTTATCCAGTCGATGTCTTGCTTGTTGCCTGCAGCTTGGTGGGGCGTCATAAACTATCACTCGCGGCCCCGTGTGTCGCACTGAATGCCACAATCAATTGGAACCGCATGGCTCTCCAAGCAAGCCTGGAATCAATGCTTCGAGCATCTGTCCATCTACGCCTTCATTCGGGCGTGTGGGAGAGAGGGAGTGGCCAATGGACGGTATTGGTCAGCCCGTACATGGGGGTGGGGGGAGGGAATGACAGTATGCAGGCTCTTGTCATCCATCTGTAATGGACCGGGCCCGAGACGGACATGTGTGAGCGTGGATAGGCTAGACTCGACTAGACCACAGCTCAAAGTCAATCTCCGTAATATTGCCGTGTCTGTATAGACTCGCTTGTCAACTATGTATTTGCCCAACCAGCAAAACACACCAGAAATCGAGATTTTCAACAAACTTATAAAAGGCCCCATACTTGTATCAAAAATCAACGACCAAGTATAGTATAATTTTGACAAGGGAGATTCATGCTCCACATTCTTGGCCTAATTGAGACATCCGTAAAGGTGCAGTAAAAGGACCTTTTAGACACATTTCACCTTTAGAATTTGTTCTTTGTAGATATGGCCTAAAAGCGACCCGTAGAGTCTTACAGGTACCTAGATGGAATATGTACGATTTCAAGGTAGATGGGAAAGCTCTCAGGATTCTGCGTGTGTTTTGATGGCTGCGCAAATACATATTTGATATGCGAGTATATGTGTCTCTTTGCGACGGAGAGGCACAAAAAGATCTGGACAGCTGCGCGGATGGACACATACACATACACATATACATATGCATAAACAGCAAAGTCTCGCCATCTCGCACGGGTATCGGCCCCGAGAGTAAAAGCAGTCCAAAGGAGAGTTTCCACCCCCCACCCCCGGCCCATCGATGCACCCCCAATTAACTACATACATACCAATCCTTCAAACACACACAGGTCAGTGGATACTTAAAAGCACGGCTCCAAGGAAAAAACAGCGTCTATTTCCAAAATCGTGAAAACGGCACCCCTCGCTGACAACAGGTTAAATATCCCGTACAGCGGCATCCTCTCGAGTTGGCAGCGTCATGGCATATCACTCGATCACATAACACGCCTATAACGTACTTTACCGCGTAACCGCTCATCACCTGGTAACCGACCAAGGAAGCGCATACACTAATATTAATGGGATGTCAGAACTTCATTAATACATACGCAATATAGATAGGATGCCTTGATAATTGAGAATAGGGATTCTATATACTAAACAACATCCAAAACGCATTCATATATAGCACTGGGGTTATACACGTTTCGGTATCTACCCTGGAAATGTGCGAAAAATCATGTTTTTGGTGAACCCATACATATGTAGGTGTATACTACGGGATCCATTGGGGGCCTTACATTGGCAATGTATGTATATCATCTCTCGTTATATATCTTCATTTTAAGCCAATGAGACCGCTTATTTAATAGTTTTTCACCCGGTAAATCCGATAATAACTGAATCAGTGTCCCAAGATTACACTGTTTCACATACCTTGGGACAGCACCACTGCTATATTTAGGGCTACTTTTGCTTCATGATTTCTAGAAAACTCCTTCGCTATGTAGAAGAGCCTTTTGCCAACTCGAATCGATTATTTAAATTACTTATTTCATGATATCAAGGCGCAAACCGGTGCTTGAGCGGTTTCCCGGTGTGGTCGGCTACCCAGTGAAATACGTTATAACGCCTACGTAGACTGAAACCTACAAGTACACCGGCCCAGGCGAGTGGATAGCGGGTGGGCGGGGGAGCGGTTGTCAAGATTCAGGGTATCTTGGCGTGCGTGGGATCCACCAGTTGACAGGCCCGGGCTGCCAGCCAGCCCCACCAGGTGCAGGGCGCAGGGCGCAAGGCGGTGTGGTTCAATATGGTTGGAACGGCTGTTGTATGGCCAGTAGTCTTTTATAGTCACGTTCAGAGGGCAACTTGATTGTTCGTTATGAGACAAAAGTGCAGATAGCTTAATGCAACATATATGGACATTGACAAGGTGTTCATCTGCTCTTAGGTACATATCTCTCTGCCTATATTAATCCCCCAACTCTCCCCCCCCCTCTGCTACTACACAAAACTGAACAAAAACTGAAGGTTCCACCACCAAACCTAGGCTTGAAATATCCACGTATAAGGGCAGCTGCTCTATAAGCGTCCGGCCTCGCGGTATTTCCGTACCGTCGGTCATGATCACGCAACCGGAAGAACAGATAAAAGGACACGCAATAATTAAGCATGACAGAGCACAACTATGGCAGAAGGGCATTGTATCTATAGTGGAATCATCATCATCCTCCTCTCTCGCAATAATAAAACCACCCATCAATCTTCTGGTGTAACGCCTACCACCTCCATATTCAGCCCTCAAAGATATCCTAATATCCCAATATAACAACGAAGCCACTACACTACAAATTAAACACCCCCCACTACAACCCCAACGCCGCCACGTTCTGCGCACCCCCAAACTCAACGGTATCAAACCCAAGCCCCAAGCCCCCCAAGTACGCCATATACCTCGGCATACTACCCGCCAAGCCCATCATAAAATACTGGTGATACCCAACTCCGATTGCCTCGACCGGGCTCTTCCCGTTATTATAAAACGACCCTCTACCCGTCTCACTCACCACCGTCCATATGTAGGCGGCTTTGCCGTCGGACTGGAGGGGGGATGTTGTGGCCGTTGTTGCCGCCAAAGACGACCTCTGCGTAGGGCCCGCTCACGGACCATGCGGAGGACTTGAGGAAGTTGCTTTTGGAGGTTAGGCTGGTGAGGGCGTCGGTGAAGGGGGCGGCGGCGGAGATCTGGGACTGGATGCGGTTGAGAGAGGCGCATGAGTGGTAGATGCCGGGGTGGGTAAAGCCGACGTTCGAGGAGGTGGTTTGGGTGCAGGTTGGGAGCGCAGCACGGGGGGTGAGCGGATGGGCGAGGGTAGCACTGGCGGCTAGGAGGAGTGTAGAAAGGAGGAGAGGACGCAGGAAGACCATTGCGAATAGGAGGATGGAGTTGATGACTTGAAACACTGTTCCTGCAGGCTTTTTAAGAGATTATATAGAATCTTTTGTGGTTAGAAAAGATCTCTCTAGATCCATAAATGATCAACCCGAGCTATGAACTCTGCTCCCGCAGCTACTATATCCCAATTCCCTACTAGCAAGACTTAGTTGACATCTGACAATCAAAACATGACGGAGAAGAGCTCGGGGGGAGGCTCTGTTCTAGCAGAGTGTGTAGCGGAAGAAAGCTTATATACAAATTGTGAGTCTGATCTAGCTATGTATGCACTGGTATTTATCTTGTCGTATTCATGATCATATGATTTAAAGTTCCCCTTCATAGAGGACCACTACATGGTTCAGGTAGATATACTGCTGCCGATCGTTGAGGACTTGAGTGTAACAACTATATATATTGCCTCATTGGCCAGTTCATGAATAATGTATCTGTGGGGGATTATCAAAGGGGGGGGGGGGGGGGTACGGTAGTACTTTTTTGTAGGGAGTTTGCGATATATTCTAAATTAAAGTCGGTGCTGCTTACTATATATACTCCCATTATGGCTAAAAAAATCAATAATTAATAATTTACATGATACTCAGACGTATACGGTGCATATTTTTTTATAGATCCATCAGCTGTCCATGTGTGAGTATATATCTAGCGCGCACTGCCAGCCAACTACTATTTGAATAGTATAGGTTAGATAATTCGGTTGCTCTTTTAGGTTATCGATATCGAGAAGTTATATATCCCCAGCTAGCCTGCAACCAGCTGCAGCAGATGGGTAGTGCCTATTCTCTGATCATTAGTAGTAGCCTCTCCCCTGTACGTAAAGTAAAAATCCCTCTGCGGTTCAAGTAGGAAAGAAAAAAAACCGTACTACATACCGATATTCCATAGCCCCCCTGAAACCCGGCCGGGCATGTCCTAAAAAGTCCAAGAAAGACACCGGGGTACTTATATATTGATCATCGCTCTACCCCATGGGAGGTTGGGGGGGGGGGGGGGGGTGCAGTGTACTAAAGCTATAGCTGGCATCGATCCCCAATTAATTGCAACCCAACGGTCAGAACACTGCCAAAGTTAAATACTCGCGGTTTCTTTTTTTTGCCCCCCCCAGCCTCCAAGTCTCTCTCTCACAAACTCTGAATTGCCGTCTAAGTACATACATACACCCACTCAGCAAGAGTGTTTTTAAATGTCAGTGCGCAGTGTGGCGCGCCCGGAATGTTGATTATTACCTTTGATGTTGAGATTTCAAAACAATGAAAAATATATAATATACTTCGTGACTGTAGATAAAGAAGGTGGTCATTGATCTTATTCTTCATTGATTTCGGGTGCCATTGGTCACAGGGAAAGTCTTCCCTTTGGGTTTTCCTAAATGGTCCGCCACGGTTACATAGAGAAATGTCTCACTCCGAAACCTGAATTACGAACACATTTGCAGAGTGGCTGTATTGTACATATTAGTAGTCGAACATGAAAGTACTCCTAAAATATATAGTGCTCTACTCACGCGTTCATTAAATGGTCGGAATTTTGTGTGGGGATTTGGTTGCAACGACATCCGACAATTTAATGAACGCGCGAGTAGTACCAACTTGAAACTCCCCGGGCTGCTTGGATGATCTAAAGTTATGTACTGTCATTCACGGGTACTGGGTGTTGGCGGACAAGCCTAGAAAGAGACAGCCAAGCCAATTTTTGGCTTCAATCCGCCAATACCCAGTATCCGCCAACACCCCGTGAATGTCCGTAAACCCGTGGTCGTTTAGTAACGGGACACCACCTATTACCGGGGTTTTACGATATTTCTCAAAACCTCCAATGTCAAGGGATAACTATGAGCTTTTATGGGCTCGTCGATATGCTTATTAAATTGTATAGAAATGATTCTGATAGCTAATATTGGTAATCATGGTCCGGTATTGAGCTACAAAATCCTAAAGAGGATGAGGTTGGTTGCTTTGTTAAATCCTCACCAAAAATCGTGATTCTACTGCACTGGCAAGCCTAAACAACCTATTAGTCTATCAAATTGAATCAATCAAATTTCTGGAAAAAGAAGATAATGATTTTGAAGTTATTGCGATATTCAGATAAATTTTCAGGATTATTCGGGAGTTATTTCCCTTCCCTACAAGCGGGTCAAAGTGCGCATCTTTGGTGCGGTTTGACTACTAAACGACCGCAGGTTTAGTTAATTTCCCCAAAGCTCAAATAACTGGTCCGCGCGCACCTCCAGGACTTGCGGGACGATCGCCCCACTCCACCCCGCACACCGCGCTCCCGCCCCATCCGACTACGCAGATCCTAAATGCACCACACGCGTCATATATATGCGGGGCGTAACAATCAATGAAAGATCTGGCCCGGAACAACCCCCGACAACCACCCCGCCCGGGCCCTGGGCCCTTGGGGGGGGGGGGGGCGTGACACGGGTGGGGTTTTTGTTTTTTTACGGGGTTACGCAATAGTGTGATCAACGGGTTTGCAGGATAGAGTACAAGCAACCGTGCTCTGCGGCGCCAGAGTGAGCCAGTTGTAGTTTGGGAAGGGGAAGGGGGGGCGTCATACATTGTATTTATATCCGAGTGATATACCATGATCAAATGATCTCTATAATAATAATACATACATTGTATGTATGTACAGTCGCACCTCGCTATCTCGTAATTCGATATCTCGGATCTCTTGCTGTCTCGTACAGGTTTGCGGGACAGGTACTGCCTTCCTCCACATAAACCTATTTGCTGTATCGTATATTTTGGTATATTTGCTATCTCGTATGGGTTGGGCTCCCAGAATACGCTAACGACATAACGAGGTGCGACTGTATGTATGTACTCGCTCTGCCGGCGCCGTTAAGAAACTCCAAGAACTCATATGTATATATTACTGGCCATACTTCCTTATATAGGGATTTTCGTTAACTGCGGCGGGAGAGCCCAACATAAGTATTCCCTTGGTCTGGGCTAATAAGATTACCTAGCGAGACCTTGCCATACTATTGCGACGCTAAGCGCCAAGGCCCACACAGTAGGTACATGTATGTAGTCCGCACAAGTGCGAGGCCCAGTCCTACACAATTCACACTTCCTCTTCACCCCCCAGAGCGTACTTCAGAAGTGAGCCTGAGCCGCGAGAAAAAAAGAAACAAAACTACAGCCTAGCCGTTGTTGCGAACTCCGGTAGGCGGAAGGGGCACAGGGCCCGAAATGTGTACGTCTTCTGAAATCATCCCTTTAGTTCTTCGAAGTAATCTGAGCTGCGACTTCTTTAATTTGGTCCATAGTTAAAAAGAATTAATCACGTGGAGGGAAGATAATGATAATTGCAGATAAAAGAGAAGTCTTTCCCCAAAGCCTAGGAAAAAAAGCAGGACACACAATTTAGACGTCAGTAGGAATTTTGAGAAGAACCCCACCCCCCCCGGGGGGGGGGGGGGGGCTTGTGAGCTAAATACTGACTCGCTAACTTCGTCAAGACTAGTTTTTCTATTAATATCAGCACAAGGCTACTACATGCACTCCGGGAACTACATGAATGTATCTACACGCAGAAAAGCCAACCCAATGGGGTGCTTGGTGATGGTATGTACTGTCCATCATAAATTCTGGGTTTTCAGGGCAGGCATATATTGTCATAGCCGAAAACTCCTTATGACCCTACTAATTAAGCTCAGACTATATAACCATAATGAGTCCCCGAAAAACCTACACCCCCATCAACAGTACTCTCCAACATTACAACATGGTCACCGCTCATTAGTGTTCGGGTGCCCCCCACCCCCGTGGGTATTTTTTCTTCTAAGCTAATTAACTATTAGCATAACTACATACATGCACAGAATATTTGAATGTTGCAGAACAAGGATATTTTTACAGTGACAAGCCGATCGAAAGTGAATCAGTCTGGTCCAAAGACAAAAAAACTGGCAGTAAGTTTAAATTAGCCCATCCCGTCAGTCACTTTAAATTTCACTTCAATATTAGCAGGCTCTTAAGCAATTCACGCAAACAATCTTTTATATCGTTAGAATCCATGTTTCTCAACCTAAGACCCTTTTTTTTTTTTTTTTTTGTTTACTTCATTAATTACATCTCAACCTAAGACCCGCTTATACGGGGAGAAATTAACTCGCTCGGTATAAGCTAAAGGTGAGTTACTATCTCAAGAAAATTGCACGGAAACCTTTTTACTATATAACTTTCGCTTTTGGTGGCATTTATATTAACCGTAAATAACTTGCATCATGCAGTCACAAACCATCACTCGTTTCTCATCACACCAAACCCCAACAAATAAATGACTATTAATCCTACAGTTATTTTGTGAACTTCTCAGTTTCATACATTCCAATTCTTTTTGCTCCAAAAAGGTTTATACAGTACAAAAGCTTCTGAAAGTACAACTGTTAAGAGCAACATAAATGGGAACTTGAACGAACGAAATAGAGGGGAAAAACGACCCGCCCGACCAACCGAAAGACCTCCTACCAGCCAATTTTTGTAACGGAAAACTACCCAGCATCTACCACCCAAGAAGTGAAGGAAACAAGGAAACTCATAACTTTTACACTGATACATTGGTAGGAAATAAGAACATTTGGTTCTTTTATTCGGCAGTGCTCTTTCTTCTCCTCTTGGTCTTTTTCTTCGGGGTCTCCTCAACAACAGCCTCCTCTTCGGCAGCCTTCTTTCTGCTTGAGGTTCGTTTCCTCTTCTCTTTCTCCTTTGTGGCAGGAGGGCTCGCTGCAACCGGCGCAGGGATAGGGGTCTTCTTGACGGAGGAAGCGCCATTAACAGCCTTCTTTCCTCGTGGGGTAGCCTTGGTTCTGGATGGAGGGGGTGGGGGCGGGGTGGGAGATTTCGCTTCCTCCTCCTCCTCCTCCTCCTCTTCCTCTTCTTCTGCTTCCTCCTCAGGTTCGGCCTCCGAGAGCTCGGATTCTTCAGGCTCGGCTGCCTTTGTAGCCTCCGGTTCGGCTTCGGACTCGGCGTCAGATTCTTCAGCGGGTTCGGTGTGGTTTACCGCCGTGAAGCCAGATGCCGCAGTTGCTGCAGCAGCGGGGGCAATAGCCTCGGGGTGGGGCTCTTTGGAAGCCTTGTATTCAGCAAGTTCCTTGTCATAGACGACGCGGTTCTTCTGATACAAATCTTGCCAGGCCTATCAAACTTGTTAATCAATTATTCTGTATATGCCACGCATTGTGAGTAACCGACCTTTTTCTCCTCCTCTGGCACTTCAGCCCAACGCCTGGTCAATTCGGCGATGACATCCTTGTGACTAGCACCATCTCCAAGATCCTTTTTGACAGTCTCACGCCCCTGATTACAAAACAAGAGGTATGCGGTCATGGGCCTCTTGGGAAGGTCCGGGTCACGCTTTTCACGCTTGCGACGGGGACGCTTGAGAGGCCCCTCCGGTTCCTCGGTGGCCGCACGTACAGGGGGAGCAACGGAAAGAGCTCGAGAGTATGTGGTGGCGGTGAATTGATGTTCACCATTGGGAGCTCCAATGATGTGATCAAAGTACGCGAGCCCAGCACGCGAGGCTTCTTCGGCCGCGTTACGGAGCATAGTCATTGATGTGACAAACTGGAGATGAATTAAAAGATCCATTGTCAGCGTGATGGAACCAAAATGATTTTTTACTCTCTTTTCTTGTTCTTTTGATAAATTACAAAAAACTGCAGAGGAGAAATAAAAGGAAAGACACGATGGGTAATGAAGTAAGAAAAGACAAAAGAAGAATGAAGTGTCTACTATGGGGTGTACGCGTTGGAGGGAGCCCCAAGCGCATTTTGGGTGGTGGTGAGAAGGACGAGGATGAGATGGATGAATGCTTACCGCGTCGCGTTTGCGAACAAGGTCATCGTGTTCACTGTTGTTGACAGCGACCGCCGGTGCAATGACGGCCACCTTGTCTTTTGCGGGTCCTCGCGCCATTGTTGGCAGCGATTGATTGACTGATAGTAAGGTGGGGTAAACGGCGATGTGAGAGATAAGATTACAATGGTAATCTTTTTTTGATGTTTAGTATATTAATATTTCACCTTTCTATCTCTTAAGTCGTTATGGTGGGCGACTCGGAAAGAGAGAGATGGGTGAAAAAAGGATGGGGCGTTGGGTTGTGTTGGATGTTGGGGAGGAAAAGGGAAGAAGAGACTTTTGTGGGGGTGGGAGAGAGTGGGAAGAAGAGGAAGAAGAAAGAGGTTGGGGGGGGGGGGGGGGGGGGGTTATTGTTGTTGTGTGTGTGGAAAATATTGGGGTGCCCGAGAAAGAAAAGACAGAAAAAAGGATGGGGTGATGGCCAGCCTACTTTTGGTTTTTTGGTTGATGGATGGCCCCTCTCGACTGTTGCTCCTGTTGCTCCGTTGCTCCTCGTTCACCCGCGGCGAAAAGTAGTTCGTTGCCTTTTCTTTGGCTCATGCCAACTGCATACCAAACCCTTTGCCAGTTAGCAAGGCAACACTGGCATAGAGGGCGGGTGCTGCCTGGTTACCATGCAACCGTGTCCAACAGTCCTTTCCCCTCCCCGCCAAAAAAAACGTAGACACCTCACCTCTTTCAGTTGAGACTACATGTGAGCACTGGCATAGGTGAGTTGTGTAGTTAGAAATACCCCCCCTCCCCCCCCCCACCTGATCCTCCAACTGCATCTAAGCTAAATAGTTGAATTATTCGGTAACAAATGGTCTATTGATCTCTCTTCTCTAGGATCTCTCTTTTTTTCTTCCCCTTCCCTATTCCCTTCAAGTTCGCCGCGGAAGGGATTCCCAAGTCCCGAGAATCAAGCCTGGTTCTCGGTACGGGGCAGGCATGCCCATTCACTACAGAGACCACTGTAACTTACTAATTTGTTGATCTTGGGCATGTTTCGAGAATAATGAATTTTTTATTTTTTTTTACACTTGTTCGCTGATAACTCACATAGCCTCCTTTGTTCTGCCTTGACTTGTCTTATCGCCGGTGACACTCCTGGAGACCTGGGGAAATGAGGCGCGCGCGGCCGGTCAATGAGTCTCACAACCATCGACTATGGTCAACCCGAACTTATACATGCATGTACTGTTAAACAAAAAAGTCCTTGAAAGCGAGAAAAAACGACTTTATGAGAAAACCGAGATTTCTTTTTCTTTTTCTTTCCAATAAACAGGAATCAAAGAAAAGGACTTGAATACCGGTACCGCTCTTTCACTATGTTTGGCGGGCCACATGTACGCATGCGACGCTTTCATGTCAACCCCCCCCCAAAATTCACTATGAGGGCACTTATGCTTACCCCAACCACAACTAGTATATGTATTGACGCAATATCAAATTGTAAAACCCAACAGAGTACGACAATAAAACTATTTCACATATAAATTAGACAACAATGATGCAATAAAAATAAGGAGTAACGGAGCATAGTTACATTCACCAATGAAACATAGTTACAGCTAGTCAAATGCTTCGCCTGAAACTTTGGAGCAGAATGTCTCAGGTACCTACAGGATTTTCTGCCATATTGTCAGTTTATCACAAGGGCGGTTATATAAGTTACGTTTTTGCACAGATATGTATGCTTCGGTTTTCGATAAGTGAACATGAATACATACATGTATCCACATGCAGCTCGTCTCCGAATATTTAACACAAAACGTTTACTACCGAGTTCTCTTTTTTTTGTATGTACAAAGGGAATTGCGGGATGGCTGGACTCCATCAAATCCTTTTCGCACACATATATGCCATAACCAGATTTTCTAGTACTAACTCCCAACTTGAAAGTCTTTAATGTCTTGATAGCAGTTTCTTTCGTGGTCAAAGCACGTCTTGGGATACATGCTAGAAGGCTTGTGTTTACGGTATTTACCTACCCAAAGGATAATCCGGTTTCTTGAGCTGGATTATCCACCATCAAGATCGTGTGTAGAATAAGAAATAGATTTCTAGTCCGGCGTCCATAGAGTTGTCCTCGTAATATTAAGCCACAAGCTCTTCTAATTTTTTACTATATAGCTGTCAGCTAAGTGTAGAACTATTAAGTCATCTTTTTGTTCCATTTCCTCCCCCCTCCCAAACCCATTAACGCCAATTTCTGCCATTCATTATTGTACTATCAATTGAAAACTATGCCATTTCACAGGTGTCACCCCGCGCTTATATCCACGGTTTCTTTTCGTTGGTCAATGTATGCAGTATAAAGAGTTCAGGCTCTGCTCCTCCTATTAATAACTATAGTAGCGATGGGTGCCTCTTACGATTGATTCAATTCTAATTCATTGAACCTGGCCATCTTCTGTCACGTGTGTGCTTTATTGGCATGTTTAAGTTATAAGACCAGTGACAGAAGTTGCTACGAGAACAGAAAGATTACGTTAAAATTTGATATCCCGAGAGCCGCTGTTGCGCAAATCTTTTAATTCCTGCTGGCCCAGATTCTGTACACGAATATATGTACATATCCACATATATAGAATTCTAGAAATGTACCCCGGAACCAAAACCTACCCCCCAACCCCTTCTCACAATCTCCAAACCAAACACTATGAGGTTGCTGCGTATAAGTATGGAATGAGATTAGAGCTCATTTTCTCCCCATAAGCCTTTAGCCCTATGAGGCCCTAACTCGACATTAACAGACTTAACGCAATCTATCCATATTGGCATGTATGAGTTCAAAGTCACAATCAGGAGTATATTTTTCTGTTTATTTTTTATTTTCTATTTTTTTCCTTCTTACGTATCCCCCGTTCGTTGAAATTTTACACCTTGTGTTGTATTTACCACACTCTATATGCCCGCAGTATATCAGGCATAATCATCTGTGGAAACGAACCTAGAATAAAATAGCCGAGTGAGTTTCCGTGATCCAAACTAACCCTCGTCTGGAAAAATTACTAATCAAATACCTACAAGCTCCGTTGATATCAGTTCGAAGATTGAAACTATGCTACTCTGAGATACGAATTGGAACCCCGATCGATCGAAAGTCTAAGCAATAGCAATATTAAATAATATAGCCCTACCAAATGGGGATGCGGAAGGAGTGGCCTAGGAGACATTGCAAGGATAACCCCTTGATTCCTTCCTTCCAATGTATCAGCCCAGCCCAGCCTTATGCTCTCGTTTTTTCCCGCCCCTGCATATTGCATATGCAACTAAACGATTAGAATCTGATTCATACCCGAGTGATAAAGATTTCGTTTTGTGGTTTGTGGCTTTTGTTTATCACTTTATATCAGGGATTTCAAATATCTAGTCCGGTTGTACCTTATTGCCATATTGGGTTTACTCAAAAAGAATTTCCATAGGCCATGTAGCGGGATCTTGGCTGGGGGATGAAAACAACGCCTCGGTACGGTATATCTTCCTAAACAATGAGTAGTAGGCACCCAGAACTCTTCATTAGGGCGTGGAGTGAAAATACCGCTTTTAGTACTCTAACGCATACAGTTAGAATAAACCCGTATTATAAATATTCCATAACAGAGAGGTATTGGATTGTAAGTTTCACATATAAATCAGAATTTTCGTAATTCTTGGTTCTCAGCTGAATTTGACATGACCATAGCGCACATGCGCATGCATTTACCACAGTCAACGGTTAAGATTTCATATTTTTGTAACCCATGTTACATATACACCCCTACAATCACGAACCTTTTAAGATTTCGAATACTTCTAGCATACTGGATTGATAACCATGTACAATACCTACATCTAGGTAATCAACGCAACATGTACACAAACGCGTTCAACGTCGGTCTCAGAAGTGACACATACGCCCGCACATACACCCGTGCAGTGAAACAAAACAACAGTAAGCTTTAGGCACCAAATCTTTACTAGTAGAGAAAGCTTAGTCAAGTCAATACAGACGGCATTCAGTTGAGTTCGCGAATTAAACAAGCTGTTACCCGGTATCCGCTTCATAAATGATCACTCGGCACGAACAGACTAGCAACCCGTTTACATGTATGCAGTACGTACATGTATATGACCCGATGTAGCTTTGTCTCAACTCACTACATGTACATGTAAACCCAGGTAGGCGATCCATTCAAATTCAAACCTAAAATGCAAATCGTTTTTGATGAACCAGACCTCCACAGTATATATAGCTATGAGCGTAGGGCTCTGGAAGCTTGGATATCGACTCGCCATTGCATATATATATATACATGTATACGCGTTCAGAAAACTTCGGTAGAAAAAGTACATTTAGTGTAAATGGTTAGTGTTGAGTCACGTGTGAACGAGATGAAAGGCGTATGTGGACAAGTGGCTAGAGATCAACGCGCCAGCACCATCAGATACAGATATACATGTAGTAATCCAAGGATAGAAAGACTTCATTGCCCTATAATTCTTCTTTATCCATTTTTTGATCAGGATCTCATTTGTCATGGCAACTAGAAGGCGCAATACCCAATTAACAGTATTACGATATCTTAGCTCGATGGAAGTATTGCCATTGAAGCCGAGACGTTTACACACACAGTGTAACACCACTATGCCTACATGTAGATATATGGAAACTCAGAACGGCTCATCGCTGGGGAACAAGTTTCTTATCTTCAATAGAGAGTTTACGGGGGAGTTAGATGGCTTATATTCGACTTTTAACAATTCCCATGCCAATATCTAGTTTAACTGGTACATCTCTTCACTGACCTACGATTGTAATTAAAGTTTAATCTCCCAACTTGCAAAAACCAGCCAAACCAATCAACATGCTATCGTGGAGCCTATCGGTGGCATTTAGAAAAGCACTAGTTATGTTATTACACGTACGGGTGCAAGTCACGGCTATACTTATAGGCATAATGCTTAACTACACGAATCTCTCAACACCTGCTCACACGCAATAGGATAGGTTGTAGATAGCCGGCGTACACGGTACGGTACTGCTCCCAAAAAGCGAACCGACCATCCGATCTGGATATGTAGTAAATTCGATGCACAGACCCTCTGTCCGTACTCCATGCCCTGGATAAAGAGAACTACTGGGGCATACCTGAAATAGAAACTTACTTACTTACTCCACGATACATCATCGACAATAGCATCATAATTATCGTCGCCGACGTCCATATCACATAGATGACCGTGTTCCAAGCTATTTGATAGGCACCCGCATGGAAATTTATCTCGTTATCCACCGGCTTGGGGGGGGGGGGGGGTTGAGCATTCGGGTGCTTGGTTTTGACTCTCCAATGGATTGATGCATTACTCTGGACAATTACCTACAAGCGCCCACACGCTTATGAAGCTATTCTGGGAACACATACTTTACACATGACGTTTATTTGGAATTTTTCAGATCAAGATTTCTTTTATGGTTATCATACGTGATAGGGGATGGATGTTGAATAGATGACATTCGGGATGATGCCATAAATAGCAACCAAGTAAAAACCGCTTAGTGCCAGTGTGGGAGTCAGAAGAAGGCTTAATCAACATCTCGGACGAATTGGGCGTTGCGCAAGAAATGGTCGATCTACCTACTGTAGGCATGTGGATACAGCGTTTAGAGTACTGTCATTCACGGGGTGTTGGCGGATACTGGGTATTGGCGGATTGAAGCAAAAAGTTGGCTTGGCTGCCTCTTTTCAGGCTTGTCCGCCAACACCCAGTACCCGCCAATACCCCGTGAATGACAGTACCTAGAGTACCTAGAGTACATAGCTCGCGCTCTGGCTAAGTACTTTACATGTACCTACCCAGCCTGCTGGTCAATCCATATCTTTTCTTTACTGATGTCTAATGGTATTTACCGGTACAGTACTCTCGAGTACCTATGTAGCGTTTTTTGTTCCTCTGCAGGCCCTCGAGCGGTTGCGCGGGTGGTTGCTGGTTGGTGCCATTTGTCTAGCTCCTCTTGCTACTGTAAAAAGCAACTGTTGAGTGAGGCTGAGAAATGAGTTGTATGCGGTGAGTGGTGACTGAATTATCAGTTATTTACTCAAGGGGCTAGATCAAGGCTTAGTTGCCGATAAAGTACTTTCTTGTACCAGTACCACTCTACTAAGATTTCACTCTTAGTTGTCGCCAAGTGATTAGATCCCACCGGATTAGCAAAGTTCCTCTCGCTGAACATGCCGATGCCGAAATCCCGGTAAAGCGAATTTCGGAGACATCGCAAACTCGGAGAGTCAAAGTTACATACGGGAGTTTAAAGGGAAGTGAGCAAGATGGATCTATTAATTACCTAATATGTTGGCCGTGGCTGTGAGAGTTCAGAGAGATTCTTCTCACTAAGCTACTGCTGCAAGCCCACTTCACTGCCCTGCAGGCAACCGTTTATCTCACAAGCGCGTGACAAAGATTTTATGAAGAATTAGAGCACTTATCATTTAATTCCTCCACGCTACAGGCCCTTACATGTTCAAACGGCTCGAGGCTCAGGATTGGATTTGTCAAACCCAATCGTCGGAATTCCATCGTCAGCATCTTATTCTGGAGAAGGAAGTTTGGAGATCCCCAACCACCCCTCATATTATGCATCCCACACCCGTCCGCAACCCAGCGCAGTGGTTTCACGGCATGAGTGGGGGAGAGGAGTGGATGAGGGAAGGGACAGGATCGAACTCTGGAGAGAGGGGTCCCGGCTTAGATAAAGTTGTTTCTAGCATCCACAGAGGCTCATGCAAAAGCAAAAAGTAAAAATCCGAAGCGTGATGGGAATATTCCACGGTCCTGCCTCAGCCTTTTGACCCTTTTCAGCTTGAGTTTGGTTGGCTTGTGTTCTCCCCTGGTTTCGGGCAGCGAATGAAACACAGCCTCCCCATCGAGCTCCCATGCCCAAAGTGGCTCGATCGCAACTGCGATCCCGCCGCGGCAGTGTATTATTTTTGGCTGCTGGGTTGCAGGTCGCCAGGTCCCATCCCATCTCGGCGTTCCTGTCATTGGCCTATTCTGGGTGACGTTTGACCGCCTTAGCGAGACAAGAGGGAAGGAAGGGTCATTTGCTTTATTTTTTTATCATTTATTTTATTTATTTTATCTTATTTGCTAAGTAGGGATCGTTGAGAAATTTGTTTACGCTTTTGAGGTTCAGGTTTACTGTGCTGGGTAAGGTGTGGATGCCAATCTGTAACGGAAATCTAAACCCAGGGCATGGATGGGTGGGGTGGATAGCTTAAAGGAAGGTTCCCTGGAAGATTGAAGAGATGAAGGGCAAGAAATCAGGGTGGGTCTGTTGGCTATTAGCTGTGTAGAGCGAGGTAGGGTCGGCAGGCATCGAACAACAAAAGCATTTTCCTTTTTTGTTTGCTTTCTCTTTTATCTCTCTCTCTCCCTTGCCAAAGTGTCTAACACTGACCTTACAATCGTTACGCTATTGGTACAGTTACTCTTCCCTTGTCAGCCAAGTGAGCCTTTTCTCATTTCGCACCTTCGTGCCTCCTCCTAGCACTCCACTCTGCTCTTTTCTTAGTGCTGCGCAACATCGAAGTCTCGCTCTCCATACTACAGGCTGCATAACCCCCCCCCCCCCATCCCATCCCCCTTGCCAGCCAGTTCTGTCTGTCTGTCGGTCCTTTGCTCTGTCTTGTCTGCCGCCCATAGAAGTGCTCCTCCACCCTCATACATACATACATACTTGTACCTACCACACTACTGGCGGTGGTAGTAGTAGTATCATAAACCCACCAGTGACAGCACCAACCCAGGTGACACCTACCTACCTGCTTCCTGCACAAAGTAATACAACTTCGCTACTGCTGCGCTGCTCTTCACTACTCCTACAGCCGCAGCCTCGTTTCCTTGTGCCCGCCCAAAACCCTTCTTCCGACCTCTCCGCTCATCCAGCAGGCCTGTCAGACACATCTTCACCGTAACAAAACCACTCGCTTTCCCCTACCCCCCTCCACCACACCCCCCATACATAGCCGACAGGACTACAACGCCACGATTCCTTCGTTCATCCACCATCACCACCCCCTCCTTTCCTTCTTGAACCCTTCAGCCCCCCCGTCCTTCGTTCGACCTTTTTACAACCAACCCTCGTTTGCTTGCACCTCCCCACGGTTACATTCAACACTCGACAAACGCCTTTTCCTTACATCGCAAAAGGAACGTGTGAGAGTGTGTAATTACCCCCACCGATCCGAGCCAACAAAACCCGACCGATATACTAGGAGGAAACAAAGAGAGAAGGAAGCAGAGAGAGATAGCAAGACAAGGAGAGAGTGGGAGACATAAAGAAAGGAAGCGCTTTTGTTAGTCACGACACCTAGTTTTACAAAGATCCGCCCAACTATACGCGGAATCTAAATATCGCTTCTTCCCCAGCTAGCAAGTTAACACCGTCAAGATTCCATTCGACAGCAGCAGAAATTCCCTCCTCGGAGGAGGTGCTCTTCCGCCGCCGCGAAGATCCGGTATGGTTTACAGACCTAATACGACTTGGTCATGGAGCTTTCTGCTCCTGGCTATCATCCAGTCTTGCGCTGTGCTGGGACTTGAAGGGTACGTTTATCACTTTTCATCGTCGCACTTGAGGCTGAAGAAAATCGCGTCTGTGATGCGACCTCTCTCTATTTTTTAATTTTATTATTTGTTTTTGTTTTTGTTTCGTGGCCCAACATGGAACCTAGTTTGAATGAAAGCTGACTGGGATCGGATAGATATGTGTTTGCAAAATTTCAAAATAACCTCAATATAGCTGCTATCAATGAGGGGAAGCCAAGTCCCTTCCAGGCAGCACAGACACGCACGATTCCAACGTAAGTTGCTTTTCGTCTATACATAATGATAGTCCCTTGTGACTAACCATGCTATTGAACCACATTAGTTATCTTACCCTCTTCATTTTTGCTCACATGTTTCTGGTGATTCTGTGTTACGATGCGCTGCGCCTGAAGAACACCATTCAAGTTATCGGTATTTGCATATTCAACGGTGCTATGCTTGTTTACGCGGCTATTCAGATGGATCAGATCAAGGACGCAAACACCGCCTTGAGGGAGCTAGGTGTCACTGATGAAATGGACAATGGAGGTGATCCCAACAAGAAGGGCGCCTTGGAAACAAATATTTGGCCGTATATTCAACCATCTTTAATTGCCATCCCGTGTATCATCGCCTTATCGACAATATTGATGTGTGTAGTTTGCTGGAAACTTTACGATGAGTTTGCATGGACCATCTATAAGCATATCAGTGCCGATCTAAGAATGAGAAAGAGATATCTCACTTTCCAGGTACGTCACTGTATCAACTAGTGCAATTCTAGGATAGTAACTGACAATATTGCATCGAATATAGATTTTCATTGCTTTGCTCAAGTTTGATTTCTTCTTCTTTGTAGGATTTACAGTCCAATTCATCGTCATTGTCGCCTCAACCACCACCTATGTCACAAAACGGGTTGGGGGTACCAATAAGGATTACGAATTCTACGTCACCATTGTCGTGCTCCCGCTCACAATAGCCTTCTTGATTCTCGCGGCATGGTGTACAAGGAGGGAAAAGAAGCTTGCGATGGGCGGTGTAGTTGTGATATTTTTCGCGGCGCTTGCATACTTTATCTTCAAATTGGTCAGGATGTATCAGCCTCCAACTGACGACAGCTACAAACCAGCGCGACGAAGTTTAACAACTTTTGGTGAGTTTGAATCAGAGATTCTGTTACGGAGGTATATTTGCTAACCAATCGTAGCCGTGATAACAATTATACTCATCATCCTCACCATTGCCAACGCAATAGCATGCATGATCAATTTCGACAAGGGCCTGAAACCTCACATTACACGACGAAAGATGTCCGATGAGGAGGAGAAGCACAGCATGACAGAGATGGGCAACCACGCTACTCATACCATGCCCTCACGGATGACGATCGACTAAATGCAACTGAAAAATGCAAACGCTCAAATCAGACTGCCCGTGCTTGCTCGTTCATCAGATGTATTTTTTTCCATGCAACCAACATCTATTTGGGGGAACATTCCTTCAAAAGGAAATAGCGGGGCATTCAAATAATTCTAGCATGGGAAGGCTGCTTATTATTAAGAAGCGATCGACAAATATATAATTCTTTCTATCACTTTTTATTTTCTTCAACTGTGGCAAAATTGGCGGCCCTTTGTGTTCTCTTATCTCATGTTCAATGCTGTAGTACAAAATTAGGTGTATTTGAGCGGGGGAAGGAAGGGCTCCGAAAGGTGTTATTTCTTTTATATCTTTATTTTCTTGTTATTTTGATATCAATTTTCTGGGGGGTTTTCTAACATTCATCTTTTTTCCGCATGATTAATTCTACACGGTGTTCAAGTTCCTTCTGTGTGTTGTTTTTTTGTCGATTTTTCCCTTATGTGTTCTATTCCTTTTTTTCTTCTTTGCCCGCTCCAGGGATAACCCCGGATTGAATCTGAGAAGGTTGGCTGGTTTTTTTCTTGTTGGAAGGCCCGGCTGGCCTGGTTCATGCTTATTATCTGAACGGATGGTCACGAACGATGTTGGAAAAAAAACACTTATTGTTTCTTTCTCTCTCACCCACCTCTCTCTTTCTTCCTCTCTTTTCCTCTTTTTTTTTTTTTTTAACGGACAAAGGGTACCAGGCAAGGGTAAGGTCAACGTCCCTGCTCCTTTTTCATGGGGATCGACGCCAGCCTGCCTGGAATCCTGTTGTTTCTTTTCATCGGAAAGATTGAACGGGGATAATTTTTTGGTCACTCTTGCGCGAATTGATCACGTCACATCACGTCTACTTTGCATGCCTCGTCCGCGCTGGTGTTGCATATTACTTTGTGCAAGATGGGGGGAAAGGAAGGTAAATACGCCTTTATTTCTCCCTTCCTCATTGCACACATTCTATGGGGGGAATTGGCTTGTTCTGGTGCACTGGTTGGGGGGTGGGGCGATGGGAGGTGGGGGGGGGGGGAACTGGTATGGATTATCGGGGGAGGGGATTGAACGAATTTCTTTGTGTCTATTTTCTATTTTCTCTCTTTTTTCCTTCTCTGTTTTATTTTACATCCAACTACTCTTGAGCTCTTTTGCGATTGAGAAACCATTTAGTTTGATCAAACTACCTCACTCTCTTTTATATCTCCTTATGTCTCTGCCTGTCTGCCACCTTTTGATACCACTTTTGCGAAAGTCTACTACCCTTCTAGAGTGTGGTGGTGGCTTGTTAACTACTTGTTTCTTCATAACCGCCGTGATATTTCACGGCGGACAACACTTAATGTTAGGGCCCAACTCCTACATACGCTCTTTATGCATACTCTCTTTCCTTGATTATATCTTTCTTCTTCTGAGCTATTTATAGTATTAGCTCATTCTTGTATGATAGAGTGTTTAATCTCTCTCTCTCTCTTGGTGTTCTGGAAACCCCAAAAGAAAAAAAGAAAAAAGCTATTCCTATTTGCAGCGTTTATTTTATGGTTAATGATGAAAATGTAAATTTTGTGTTTGTTTAGACCTCTCCAGTTCGTTTCATGACCGCCAGATTTTCCGCGTGGGGGCCGCCAAAACTGAAAAGTTTGTTGTCGATCATCTACCACCACCACCACCCCCTTAAGATTGTTTCCGACGTGGACGGAGTTAAAGTGAATGAGAATGCGGAAGTTCTATATTCCTGGCCCGACCCGGACCCCGATAATAATATTACCAAGGCGTCCTAAGGAAGATGACGCATACCCATACCCCCCCCCTCAGCTTACGAGCAGTTACAGGCCTCCCCAGTGCTACAGAACTGTAAAGAACCTTTTTGGGTGGCTTCCTCCGCCACTGATCTGAATTAATTAACGTTTTAGAAATACATCTAAGAGTCTCGGGTCTGAGGCGTAGTTGCATTAGTATTTATGCTTTAGGGTTTGTATGGGATCGTATGCGGGTAAGTGGTGGCGGTTGGCGGTTAAGCTGCCTGAAGTTCTGAGTAGGAGTTACATGTAAGTATCATGGTCGGTCACTCGCGTGTGTTGCTCTCTCGGGCTGACTGTGGCAGCTCAACTACATACAATGCAATCAGTCATCCCATCTCTGCGCACGTTCATGTAGAGTTGAGTAAAAAAGAGAAGGCCCATGTAAGTAGTTAGCACTTTACCTGCGTGTATGTATGTACGTACGCGTACCAAGGAGAGGGGCATATGCGGCGAATCTCCTTCAAATGTTAATCTCGTATGCACGAATACGTACGCACAAGACGCTAACTGTGCTCGCTAAACGGCTGTAAGGCATAGTAGTTGTGTGTCGATCGGTGGTGAGACAGTCAATGGTAACGACAGCCTGATGGACTTAGTTGCGGATGTTGTGCAGGCACTTGTAGATATCACCAGGCTTTTTCGGGTTTCGGCTCACTAATTGCGCAAGGCCCACAGATAAGACGGGTACGCCTATACAAGGCGGGAAGGCACAGATGAATATATGTACCCCACAGTATACGAGCAGTACTGTAGAAGCCAGTTGTTAGAACCCATTGAGTGGGAAACAACGAACGGCAATGTCAACCAGAACAGCGATACGAGGAAGGTACATCTTTTAGATAAAGGGAGACATACTTCGCCATCACCCTGAATCAACGCCCATAAGGCTCTCAATTTACCAATACAGATACGTCCGCCGCAAATGATCTAAAAAGAACGCCGGAGAAGAGACCGTTTTCTCGGTGAAAACGAAATACCGTCTCGCCGGGTACAGTTCCTTGGACTGGCGTTTGAATGCTTCACCTAACAGTCACCTCTTCGATGCTTTTCGGCTGATCATGGTGGCCTTGTATCTGGAAGGCTGTTATCGTCTATTTTCACCCACTGGCTCTGTCGACCCCGTAATAATCAAGGCGGAGTCGAGGAAATATTTGGTCTGTTGAAATTGATTAGACTGTTGGTATTTGGTTGAATCGGAGATGGGAGATGTACTGACTATCTGTATAAGTGGGTGAAGCCTCCGGAGTTAGGAGCTTTGTAAACATTCTGTGGAAGATTGGACTGTATTTATCTCACAAAGACATAACTTCCATCAACTCGATCCCATAAACAACGTCTTATGCGGCCCGGAGAATTGACATCAAACGTAATCAGGAAGCATAGATCCGTGAGACTATGGCAGTCATAGAAAGGTTGATAAAGTGAGGGGAAAATCAGGGTGGGGTGTTATCACGGACCAAGAGCCAATATGAGGCCAACACGCGACTGGACATAAAACAACTTTCCAAACCCCTAGCCCTACAAAACGTATACTATACTACCCCGTCTTTGGAATATTAATGGTGGAGTAAACATGTTATATACGTTAGATCAACTAATAGCTTTCCAGCTTGATATTTAACCCAAGAGGCCTAGGAGAGCTACTCTTAACTGCCAGGATCAGCGAGGTGATTTTACAGCTAGCCAGGAATATTTAAGTTAGAAAAATCAAATCTAAAGCCATAGAGCCAATTATCTTAAAGCCAGTTTGGAAGAACAGAATTTTAACAGCCGAAGCCTAAGTTTATAGAGATTTTTACTAAATATTGGTGTTGGGAATGTTGCCACCGCATCGTTTTGCCCAGAGTTCCTCCAAGATCAAAGTCAGGAATACATTTATACTAATGATTAGGAGGTCGAAACTACATGCAGTGCCCCCCTAAGGCTAGTTATAAGATAGCTACATAAAATATATTACATATAGTAACTATTAATTTCCGTCCATTCGGCGATAAACATGGAAGACATCCGCGGGGCAGGAATCTACATGTATTATATCAAGATTTTAGATGATGACAGGCACGTGTGGACGATAGAAAGAGCTTCAAATCAACGCAGTAGCGAATGGCGTCCTTGGTCTTCATTGTCTTTACAACATCTGTAGTCCCAGTGCACGCCGGATAGACGGTGCTTAGTAGAGCTTTCATTCCCAACCTCACGGCCCGGGCCGCCGAATTGGTCAATTTCGAGATAAAATATTGTTATTAGCATGTGCGTACGTACAGCTAAGTATTGATTTAGCGGAGAGCAGTAACAGGCCTCTATTTATAAGGAAATTGGAAGATGATGCTAGCTCTATATATGTACGAGCCTATATAAAACACCACCAAGCAATTAAAGTGTTGTACTAAAAAGTAAATCCGACAGCAAAAATGGAGATGGAGTGGAGTTTTATCCTTAAGCTACGCCGAACAACGCATGTCAGTAATGCCCAAATTTCCCTTATAGGCCCGTCCCGTCGAAGGGGGCCCGACTTGATCAATCTACAGTAACCTAATACTACATGTATCTTTAGTACATGGGAAACTACAGCTGGCAGCTAGGCCGGATTGAGGAGCACTAGCATCATCGGGTTTTTAGGGCTTACTCGTTTCCCCCCTCTATATACATGTACATAGCTATCCTCTTCGTCTTCTACACCCCAGTTTGGCTTCCGCTAGCTACATTCTACCCATGTGTCCCTTCCTGCCCCACTTGATTCCTGGGCCTGCGCTTTCCCTCCTCTCACCCTTTTCTTTACCCCGCTAAACGAGTGATAACGTATGAACTGAAAGTCTACAAACAGCCATATTTTAGCACCTACGAAACTGCGCTAATGACCCCATGACCCACCACAATCGGGCTCAGCACGCAGAGAATTGCTTCTTCCACTTGACTACAGTTCCAGGATTCTGATAGCAGACTGTTTATATCCTATCCTCGATATCACTTCCGGCTTCCGACCCTCGGCCGGCCCACCCATACCAAGGAATCTTCAGAATCCGTGCATGGGCCTCGTCACGGGCGAGAAGTTTACGTCGTTGATGTACCCGTTTCTTACCCGTATCTCTACCTTATGACACGAGAAGGTACACTGTGCTCCAAGAGTTTACGTATATCAATAGCTTACGCCCAGCCGCAGCGAGAACTAGCAGAGATAACCCAGGTCGTGGAGGTCGAATGTATTACCTGATGCCGGGATTTGAGCCACAAATTGGATAGGACGAAGGAAAAGCGTTCTCTATGATCACCCAGTTCATTTAGGGTGGATCTGAGAATAGCCCTGTACAGCTGTGCTATGTTCCATTTTTTGTTTTGATGTTGATATGTTTATTTGCCCGCCAGTGTCTACTTTGCAGGGATATACCGATTCCTGTGCTTTTAATCATTGACACAGCAACATTTCGATTGGCGCGTAAGCCGTACCAAGACAGGGATAGGGATATCAAGGCAAAAAATTGCGGTTTCTTCATCTAGATAAGGAAGGCTAGTGGGCTCTTGAGGATGGCAATTAAGGCGATGAGCCTTCTGGGTTTAATCAAGCGTAGTTCCTACTCTAGTCTAGTTAGGCCGTTGCCGCTGACAGAGACCGCTCTTGCGTCACAGTGGTGCCGGCTCGTCACGTTCGTGATCATTCATGCTCTGAAAATATTTAAGAGGGTATCAAGCCGCAGGGGGAAACAATCTTCCGCAGAAAGTTGCCGCGGGCGTATAGGGGTGCTCAACAGCATTGCTCTATCGCCCAAGGGAAGACACCCGTTTGCGATAATACAACTGTATATGGAGGCTAATATTTGCACAGTTGCAGAAGCAGCTGATGGAGAGCAAGCTACAGTGCGCTAGGAGCTGCAGACACGGAAAAAAGGTCTAGGCAAGGCGATAAACCTATGTTTAGCCCTTTCTATTACAGAGCCAGCATGGTTGTTGGTTGTGCAAAGGCGCACGAGTTTTTAGGCTGCATACATGTGGCCGGGGTGTACAAACCTTCTAGAACACACAAAATCTACGGCACTTTCAACACAAGAGGGGATATAATGCAGGATGTCAACATCGGAAAAGTAATTCGAATCCCACAAGCCCAGCAATCAAAAGATACCACAGCTTCGAAGACGCAGGCTGCATATCTACACCAATTGCCCACCGGCAAAAGAAGCAGAAGATAAGAATGCGCAGGACAGGGGGTTGTTTATATTAAAGAACATATCTTCCCATACAAATTATTTCTGCCTTAATCACTTGGATTTTCTGCTACTTTTGCTAGTAAACATGTATGAACCGCTCTGATGTCTTTTTATTCGAGCTTCGCCGATGGTAAATTAAAGCCAGGGAAGTTCGGCACAGTACCTACATCGACCTTAAAATTTCGACGGACCGGAAGTATTGTGGTGCGTGAGAATCTTCTCGCCGGCGAGGAATGAGGCCTCGACCATATGCTTTTGCAGTAAATATTCCGTCGAGCTATAATACCTACTCCAGAATCCCTATATGTAGTTACCCCGCTAAGAAATAATAAAAACTGGCGTTCTGATTATTTCCCGCCGTTGTTCAACTCGTATAACTAAGTTTAAGGCAAAAAGAAGCCACGGCAAAACTTTTAGAGCGCTGGTAGGAAGAGGGGTGCTTATATGAGATTATAAGGTAGAGGGGGTTTTTTTTTATCGATGAAGGAACACACTTGTATGTTTGACCATATAGCTCTCCTTACAGCAGCGATGGTAAGCTAGTTGATTAGGTAGGTGGTTAGTTCTCTCCCACCAAACACCCCGCCAGGTGAATTGAGCCCATACTTTCACCGTGGCCAAAGCTCTGAAGATACAAACCCACCACACACTACCTCCCATAGTACCTCTCAGAACCGGTTGGCTTCTTTTATACTCGTGCTCTAATCGACAACAATTAATGGCTGCGTTGACGCTGTTCTCCTCCACATGCAGGCTCTGGAAAGATGTCCTTCTGGATTACCAAGGCCCTAGACGTGGTAAGTTGGCTTCCGCACAAAAGTTGACAGATCAACAGCTGTAAAATGCCGATCACATATAACGCATTTTCGAGCTCCTAGTGCTCTTGAGTTGAGCGGTTGGTGATGATCTCTGCATCGATTAATGACTAGAGTGTATTGTGTCCAGTTGTGGATAGGGTATTGCAAGGGGTTTTAAATGAGGAGCTGCCCCGGGCAGTGAAGATGCCTGGAGTGACGGCACGCAGTATTTGTTTCCCTAGCTTTCTTGAAAAAAGGAGGGCGTGCTGGGTTGACGTCTTGCGGGAGATAGGCATCCTAGTTTATGAGGTTGGCTGCGATCTTTTTGCTATCTTGTGCTAGCTGGGCCACAGTGAGCGCTCCTGCACCTCTCACTCGGCTCCAACAAACGAATAACAGGGTTCTTCTTATTTTCCGATTTCCTAGATTTTGCTTGTATAATATATAGTCACGGCCGGGCCACCCCCTCAAGAAAACTTTCCGAGAGTACCAAAAAAGGGGAGTTAAAGGCAAGTAAATCTCACCTACGGTTGGCAGCCCGTTGAGTAGCAATAAAGGTGTGCTAGGTTGATAGTTTTCCCACTCGCAAATTATCGCCCCATAGCCAAAGACAGACTTCAATACATCCTGCTTATAGTTGTACCGAGGTATCGGCGTGAAGTATATATCCTGTCAGACTAAGCTTCCTCCCTCCCAGCACCCCATCCCCCCCCAAGACATGCGGTAGTACGTCAGTATCTAGTATAGCTATACTCTCCATCAATTTTAAGAACCAATTCTATCATTAAGTTAGTGTAAAGTCAAACACTCTAAAGAAAAGATTAAACATGTACGCTAGGTGTACCGTACTTAAGCCGGAGCCTGGGTTGAGGAAAGAAGATCGATCGCAGGGCCAACAATCATCTTACACCACACCGCCATGTTTAGAGTACTAGATACCAGTGTACCACTAAATTCCCACTTAGACTGACTGTACACGCCTATCCTCGTGGCCGTAAATAACTGCGATTGTAGTCCCGCAGACACCGGGCGAAGACGGCGTTCGTAGTGCGGGCCAGGTGCGTGTGTAGAAACCCACATCCTCCCCCCAAAAAATCCGCGGCGGCGGGGAACAAAGGGCGAGAGTATCGCTATACCAACTGCACCCACTCAAAGACTTATATACAGCGGTGGGTGGGGCAGATTGGCTCCCAATATAATCGCATTTGCAAAAAGCTGAGTGCATCGTATAGGTAGCCTAGAGATGTAAGCCAGCCAGCCAGCCAGCTCTGCACTGCTGTCATCGGGCTGGAGATGTCAGTGCCAAGCGGAGCAAGCTGTATATATGCGATGCAGTGCATATATAGGGCCAGCCTGATATAAATGACGTTATCCACAAACGGGGACGAACCGAAGATGGGATGGGGATGGAGGTAGATAAAACTCTTGCGGGCAAACGGGCAGACAAGCCCAACCCAACAAGTGGCAAACCACCCACCCACCCACCCACCCACCCACCTACCCTTGCCATGATTAGCAGCCCGCCCAATCTCACTACCTGCTTTTTATTCCATCTAGAGCTCGATTTCCTGGGAGCCTGCGTATGTTGGGAAGCCGATTGACGGTATCGAGACTATGTTGGTGAGCTATGTGGTTGCGCAAGAGACAGTGGGCGAGTGGACTGTGGTGGTGGTGGTGGTGGTGGTGAGGGTTAGCTAGATAGATATGCATGTGTGATTGCCAGTGGTGGCCAGGTCGGTGGATGTATGGGTGTGTAGATGTGTAGTGGGCCATGGGTTTGTTACGACAGAGGGTGTGAGAGCGGCCTCTTGTGGGCTGCACGGATAACTGTAGGAGGGGATTGTGGAGTGGGTTCATGGATTCAATGTTATGGGGGTTTATGGAGGTGTTGGTGGGGGGGCACGATGGTAGCAGTAATGGTCATTGTATTAATATTGGCTGGGTGTTGCTTCTACCGCCAAGATGCGGAAAACCGGGGATTCAATCATTTCCGCTGCTGTGATACGCAGTGTTCCACATATCCGACTATTATATAAAACAGCACGCATACCAAAGCAGACGGGAATAAAAGATGCTAACATATTATTTTCTACCTACTGAACCATCTATCTAAATGTACCTACCTGCCTACCTGCCTGCCTACCTACCTGCCTGCCTACCTACCTGCCTGCCTACCTACCTGCCTGCCTACCTACCCACCTACCTACCATTACCCCCACTCACCGATTCACAATCACCACATTCAACCCCTCCAGCCGCCCCAACACCTCTCTCTCCCCCATCCCCAGCTCCGTACAAATCTCATCCACACAATGCCCGCCATCCACCCATCCCCACAACCCGCCCGACCTCTTCTCCCCATCCACCACCACGGGCCATCTATGGCTGCGATACAGGAAGCCCTTCACCACTCCAAACGACACAAACCTCCTCACATCCACGCCCACTAGCCGCGCCGCATTCTCCACACACCACTTCCTCAGCACCACCCCCTGGCTCAGACTCGTGTACATCTCGAGCAGCCTCGGGAACGGGACCCTAGTGCCACTGGTGCTCACATAGGCCGCACACTCCTCCTGCGCGGCGACGTCGGCGACCAGGCTGCTAATCTCGGCGGTGCACGCGTAGATGGCGCTGAACTGGAAGACGTCGACCATGACGAGGCAGCCGTAGTAGAGCAGGTGGTCGACGCACTTGCGCGTGAGCGTGTAGTCGCTGTCGGAGAGGTCGGCGATGCGCTTGACGCTGTTGATGCCGTCAATGTAGGGGACGATGCGCTGCATGGTCAGGTCCCAGTTGACGTCCATGAGCTGGTCCAGCTGTACGGTGAGGAGGGGAACGTGGTAGGGACGCACGGGCGGCGGGGGCGCGTAGGTGGGGAAGAGCTTGAGATTGAGGGTGTTGCTTTCGTCTGTGCAGGTCAGTCAGCTCGGCGGCCTATCATCATGCTCTATGAGTGGAATGGAGGGGGGGGGGGGGTGTCGTACTGATAGGAATCATGCACTCTGAATAATTATTCAGGTCCTCCATCACCTGCTCAATCAGCGAGTACACCCCCGCCCTCGTCACCTCATTGCTCAGGAAGCCGCTCTGCTCCTCCAGCGCCTTGAACAGCTTCGCCACCTTCCTCACCACGCTCTTGTACGTGCTGTACTCGACCTCGGCGTCCACCACAATCGCAAAGTTGAAGATAAACTCGTTGCGCGCATACTTGCGGTCCGAGAGGCACACGGGGTAGCCCATGATGCGGTAGGCGCCCGTGCACACTGTCACGAGCCGGTCGCACAGCTCCTGCTTGGGGATGATGTGTGGGCTGATTGTGTCGAAGTCGAACAGCGGCGGGGAGGCGTGGTCGGGCGTTATGGGCGTGATGGAGCCGTCGGGCACCTGGTAGACGACCTGCGGGCCCTTTCCCGGGTGGAAATGCGAGTAGAAGATTGACTTTATCATGATGGCGTGAGTGGAAGGGTGCGAGTGCGAGTGCGAGTGCGGGTGCGGGTGCGGGTGCGGGTGCGTGGAGTGGTGCATTGCGGCCGGTTTGTGTGGGCGGCGGCGGCGGGTGTGCGTCTTGCTGGACCGGGGGCGTGCTAGGGCGGGAGTGGCATGGCGTATATGAGTGTGAGTGTGCACTGGGCGAGGTGCGGCCCGTGGTTGGCAACGGGTCTCTGTCTCTGTACCTTTCCCCACACTTCAACCACACCACCACCACCACCACCACCACTAAAAATGTCATCCCCCACCGCCGCCCCATCCTCGCCAACACCCACACCAGACCTCTCCCGCCCCGCCGACCCCCTCGCCGCAGGCCTCAAGTCCCTCCTCGACCCCACAATCAAGCAGACGACCGAGAAGCTGCTGCAGGTGCACCAGTCGCAGCTGGAGCTCAACGCGGAGCTCACACGGTTGGTTATGCGTGAGCCCCCCCCCCCCCCCTTCCCACTCAGGCGGGATTGAGTGCGGTCGTTGATGCGGAGGAGCAACAGAACTGAAGCACTATCTGGACACGACGGATCCACCAGCGCTGAAGCCAACGGTGGTGAAGCTCGCAGCGGTAGGGAAGCGGCTGACGGTGGTGAATAGTGTGTTCCAACCCCCCCCCCCCCCCTTCCCCTCTGGGACTGCTTCTAGATGTGTTGCGGAGTTGCTGACTGCTGACGGGGGGTTGACAGATTCGCTGCAGACGATACAGGCCCGGGTGAATAAGCTGTATGTGCAGATGAGCAAGCAGCGGATGCCGCATTCGCAGTAGTAGTGGTGGATATATCACGGTGCGAGTGGGCGGGGTGGGAGGGCGGTGGTAATGTTTAATACGAGGTCAATCGAACATGTTGCGCGGCCCTGTGGTCGCGGTATCATTGATGTCATGGTCTGGCAATTGGCGTGGTATACTTGGCTCTGTGGTGTTTTCACGGGTGGTGAAGTGGAGATCTGAGGTTTGGGGTCTATACGAGGTCTACACAGGTTCTACTGCAGCGCGGGTACGGACTCGAGCGATGGGCTTAGGCTGGGTGTTTTGAGCCGCCAATTCTCCGGGACCATATGCCTATTACTCGATCAAAGTGCGCTTCTTTCCACTTCTATGTCGTTTCTCTAAAAATCCGCCTAACGACCATTTGTTCTTAACTATTTAATTGATCGCCCGAGAAGCCTCGGACCCAAAAAAAGAAAAGAAAAGGACCCAAAGATATCAATCTTCTTGAGAGTTATGGAATAGCGAAATTAGCCATTGGCATTCCAGCCCAATGTACTACGTCCCAAATATTGCACACAAATCATGGCTTATAGTGCGAGGCGCTTTGACGTAAAAAGTGCCTATGATATAGACCATAACCCAGGCCATCTGCTGAGATTCAATCACTACACGTAGTTTGCTCACTCCCGGAAATATGAAGGAAAGAAGGAAGGAAGGAAGGAAGGAAGGAGGAAATATCTGGCCATACTACATTGATCTATGAATATAAGCCAAATTCAAATTTCAATTTAAGATGTAATCAATTGACTTAGACGTAGTATTCTTGCGCCTTGCTGCAGAAGCTATCCTAAAAAAACCAAAGGCCAATCAATTGTTGGAGCTAGGTTTCTCTATTTTTAGATTGCTTATTTCTTTTCGGAGGCTGGGTTGGTCGATATCTCTGGCTCAGGACTATGGTAAACATACATACCTTTGAGCCCTCCGACCGTATTGTCCAAGCTAATCAGCTAAAATGCTCCATTACCCTATCCCTCCAACATTGGGAAACCCAGATACTTAAATGTCCTACCACGATCCCTTACCTCTGCCAGACCCAGACAAAAGAACTGCCTTACCATAAATGCCATCTTACCATCAGCACCGCCCCACCACGCCCAAAATATTACAGAGGGGAAGAACCCACATCTCAGGGGATAACAATATGCACCCTACACCACCAACTCCGTGGGGAGCTAGAGATACTCGCTGCAAAACCGGAGAGCTTCCACTGGGTCTATCTATACCTGCGGAGTTGAGGGTATCCTCAAAAGGTAGGTAGTAGTAATCGGATGGAGTTTGGTATGTACGGTATTCTTCTTTGTTATTCCAGCCTCTATGCAATCGGTATTTATATGGGTAAGGCGGCGTGCAGCTTAGCCGGTGGACTCAGAGAGATCTTCGCCGCAGAATTACACACTTATAGCCCAGGAGCCCTGGTCTACTAACGCCCCAGTCCTAGACTACCTCCATCCCATGAGCTTTGATCCAGAGAAATCGATTGTTGCTGAAGTGTTTTCAGAAGGGCAGGTAACGTTTTCACAGTATGATGACTACGAAGGCCTAACCTGCTGGAAGGGAATGCAGCTATAAATTCTATGGCGAAGAACCTTTTAGTGGTCATTTTTCTGACATATCGATACGCAATTTTGAATTGAGGATTTAAACCTAAACCCGGGGGGGCATGACTTTGGATACATACTAATTGCGTCTTAACCGCTTCGATCAGAACCATTGGGGGCAATTGATGTATATGTAGCTTAGGTATAGTAGACAACTAAGACTGAGAATCAAAATTCTGAGTGAGCTGGCCGTTCCTCGAGAAAGTACAGACCATTGCGTTTGGTTTGTCTAGAAATATGGAGGTACCTACTGCATCGCGGTGTCACTGAATCCCATCCCTCCTCTTCATCTTAGGATTCCGTGATGCTCAAATAGCAGAAAAACCAGATCTCTACTCCTCGAACTGTGGGGGGGGGGGAGTCTTCAACCCCCTAATCCAGCGAACTTCTCCATTATGGTTATACAATCGTCATTTTAAGGGGCTTCTGAGGTCTCGTGTCTATTGGTGGCTCAAGCCGGATGATGTATGGTGCGGTGATAGTAAGTGCCGTTGCTCATTTTAGGTACATTGGCACTGATGAAAAATTATAGTTTATACTCGTAGTTTTCTAACGTTTCCGAGGTCTGCATACCACTAAAATCTAGTTGCCAAGCACGATTTACGCCCATATGCAGACCCAGTCCAGTTCGGAAACGTAAAAAAACTACGAGTAGAGTGTGGTGATTGTAGCTAGCGGGTTGGGTGAGAAGTCGGGAACAGAGGACTTTGCGCTTGTGCAAGCAGACGCTATATAAGTACGTAGCCGGAACTAAGTGTGGGCCTTCAACCACAAAGCCAAAGTTCACATTATACTACATCTACATGTATGTAGAAGCTACTTGGCTAGCGTAAACTACATGTAGATACATTGTAGCTGAGATATTACTGCCGGATCGGAGAGCGGGTGGTCAGTAAACAGACGTTTAAGCACACAAGTAGGTTTCAAGGCTCAACAACTCTATCCAAGACCATCAATCCCCTCACACACATTGCCATCTCTACCTGTTGTATTCAGAGGATAAGAAGTATCGGGGAGGCTTACAATAATAAGATCGCTCCAAAGACTTGTTACTGAAGTGAAGAATTGCATATATAATGCGGGTCGACAGGTAAGTTCTGCGTTATATATCACGAATCAAGGTTTGAAGACTAACAGTACTACAAGACGGAGGCCAGCGTCTTTCATATATGTCAGGAAAAGACATCCGCTACAATTCCATCCAATCACCTTATTTACGCTCGGAATCACTATCATTGGATATACCCCACGTACCATTCTTCACCGACTGTCTCACCACAGGGGGGCCTCCGCCGCATATATAAAGCTTCTGCCAGCAGTTTTGCGGCTTGGCTCTATATCTAGCTATGCTGGAAGGGTAGAATGTCGTCAGTCGGGGGTACGTGCGGTCTTCGGGGAGATATGCTTTAAAAACTTACGTCTGTGTATTCTGGAACTGCCTGTCTGGCTTCTATGAAACTTTCCGAAGGGGCCCCGGATGCCGATGATTTCGCACGTATCACCAAGTAATTGCTTATCCGGTGGTCACATGTTACTGGATATGTGTTTTGGTGGGGCTTCTTTTTGACTATTAAGAATCGTCACATTAAAGGTTGAGAGGATAATCGATATAGCTCTATTGACCTCTAAGAAACTTAGGTATATGTTGACTGAGAGTAAAGATGATAACGCCTCAGTGCACGTTGGGGGGACGTGCTGTTCGGTAAGTACACTGTCAACAAGCCATCCTTCCAATACTTTAGAGCCAATATGTTTCTTGTTCAACACTGATAGTATCTAATCTATAGTCATCTAGCCGCCGTCTCCCCCGGGTTGCCTTGGATCTAGGAAAGCGGAAACCTTCAAAGCAAGCTTGTGATTCTCGACAATTCAAGCAAGTAACACATCGGCTCCCGTATAGCCATATCTCGAACTCCATGCGCTAAGCACAGGAGGACTCCCATGCACGCAAGTCGGAGTTCGCCGCCAATATTTCGACGCTGTATTCCCCGTCCGGAGATTTTTTTAGAAAGGGAGGTGAATGTTCATAATTTACATACATATTTCCCCGATGCTCAGGCGAGATGCGGTTTCCTCGGTAGCTTCCTTATTGAAGATTTACCTTCCGCCTACTGGACCAAGCAGGTTAGTAAATTCTGAGGGGGGGACGAACGAAGATTAGTTAATTCCGTAATAGGATAGATGTGGCGCACCGTAACCAAGAACAGTTGGTATGAACCTCCTAGAGGCCTCGTGCTCAGAACATGGGCTATTGGCTAAGAGATAAAAAGAACTCCCACTTCAATACTAGCAAATCAAGCCTATCAACGGAGTGGGGTATGATAGAGAAAATCCGCCAAAGCAGGTACCGTTGACGCCGTTCTGCAACTTAACTCCATACCGGCGGCTCATCACCCAGCCGCCGCACCACCTAAAACAAGATTAGATCGATGCTCACACAGGGCTTTTGGCCGATATGTTCAAATTTGCATTCTTCTTCCTCCCTGGAATGGAAAGGGCTGGTGGTTAGGGATCGGCAGTACAGTGCCAAGAACTGAAATCCTGACAAGGAAGTTCACAACATCGCAACAACGGTTTTGATGCACATTTTGGGATATCAAAACCGTGGTTTGCAGTGGGTGTTATCTCAAGCATTGTCCTCGAAAATCTTCGGCCCACAATGATCTCCGATCTTATATGAATGCTTCTATCCTGCTGATCAGGCGTGTGGACACAAAAGTATATACCAATTACACTACCTTGCCCAACCTTCGCATTGGTTAAGAAATATGTTCAACAGTTACACTCCTATCTCCACGGAAGGGATGCGTACTAAAAGTCCTACTCTAGCGGTGGTGTTCATAGAACTAGATAGCATAGAACAGAGGCCAAAAATTCAAAACAAAATACTTGGGTTTGAGCCCTAAACAACTATTAATCAATACAGGCACCCTCATAGTCAGTTTTTAGACACTAGCTACATGATTTAAGGGTATATAACCTAGGCTTTGGATTAGCTATGCAGTTAAGCCAACGGTCAAGCCCGAGCAGATCGCCCCGCAAGCCCCACTATACAGAATAGGGCTTTCTGCCTAGGGTGATGAATATGGTCTTGGAATGCGTACCTGAAAGAGCAGGGAACGGGGGGTTGGTGATAAGCTTGCCAGGGGGATATTCGCCCTACCACATGAACCTCAGAGCCATAGGTAGTTATCGTTGCCTTGTACGGTACATTTTAATCGGCTGTATGCAGACGTTATCTCAAATATACCCCTCTGGGTCACACGGGGGGACAATTTGTAAAATAGAGATGGCTTTTTAATTACAAAGTTTAACACCTTCCGGAAAGCAATGGGAGCTAGGAAGATACACGTAAAGATGCGGGGGTTGGAGCGAGGGATGTTACATTCACACAAAGATGGGGGGGTCGGGGTTCACATTTTTAACGCAAAGTACGAGCTCATGCTGCAGCAATGGAGGAGCGTATATAAAATCCATCACACCCGTAGAATAGTAACGCACTCCTTATCCCTTGCAGTAGAACCCACATACTACATTGATATTCATAATGAGGTCTACTCGATTATCGACGTCAATTGCGCTCTTTTCTGCTGCTGTAGTCTTTGTCTCTGCTCAGACACGAAGCCCTTATAATAATATTGGAATAACAACAGGAAATCCCGGAGAGGAGTCAGAAGGACAGTTCATCAAGGGGAGGTACATTGTTGAGTTTGCTAAAGAAGATGGATTTTTTTCAATGTCTGCAGAAGATGTAAGTTCCAACCTCCTTGCATCGAAATTTGAAATCGATAATAAGATAGCTAATATATTTTGCAGCCCGTGGAAGAGTTTTATAAGTCTCTCGCAGATAACCAGATCGAGGCAAAACCTGCAGTAAATATCACTTCTTCGATCTTCTCCGGGACATCTTTCGATACAGACAATTCGACAAAATCGGAAGATATTTTGGCATTGCCACAAGTAGCAAATATTTGGCGTGTAAGGAGAGTGCCAAAGCCCACTCCACAAATCCATAATGTTGGTACTGCAGCTACCGAGGGGGCCGAGAAGTGGACTAGCCATGGTAATTTCCGAGATCTTTACTTATGCATAGACATTGCCCTAACTATGTATAGCAAATACCGGTGTCTTGAGCCTTCATGAGCAGGGGTTCTTGGGCGAAGGTGTCATAGTAGCAGTCGTAAGTAGCTCATCAGCTCTATTATAATTGTACAGATCACTGACAGCCAGCAGGTTGATACTGGCATTGACTATCACCACTCTTCACTTGGTGGGGGAATTGGCTCTGGTTATAAGGTTTCGGGCGGCACAGATATCGTCGGCGATACATATGAGGGCCTAGATTTCCACCCCGACTCGGATCCGTATGATTGTGTCGGACATGGGACTCATGTTGCTGGCATCATTGCCGGGGAGGACAAGGACTTTATTGGTGTTGCCCCCAAAGCTACACTCAGGGCATACAAGGTCTTTGGATGTGAATACTCATCAACCGGAGATGATGCACTGATCTTAGCTTTCGTCACCGCCTATGAAGATGGTGCTGATGTTATCAATGCATCAATTGGCGGACCTGGTGGGTGGCCGGAAGATGCATGGGCAGCGGCCTCTTCCAGGATTGCGGATCAGGGTGTCTTCATTTCTATCTCTGCTGGAAACAGTGGAGAAGAAGGTATTTGGTATCCATCATCCGGAGATGTTGGACACTCGGTTACTGCAGTTGCCTCTGTAACAAATGAGCAATATCTTACATTCCTTACTACTGTTCAGGGTGTCGGTAACAATACAAGAGATGTTGGTTACTTGGATAAATCGGCTCAAGGATTTGCATTCAAGGGAAGGGTTCCCATTTATATCCTTTCACAAGATAAGAACATTGCCAACGATGGATGTCGCCCTCTTCCGGAAAGCACTCCAGACCTCTCTGGCTATTTGGTTCTAGTCCGTCGCGGAGGTTGCACATTCGGAACCAAGGAGAACAATGTTGCAATATTCGGCGCCCAGTACGTCTGGTTTTACAACACCCGCAACACCCCAGTAGTCTACCCTGATATTACATCTAGCGTTACCAAGGGCTACGCTATGATAACTGCTGAAGATGGGGAGTGGATCATTGATCAATTTGTTGCTGGGACAAATGCTACTGTTATATTCCCTGAATACCCAGAGAAGAGTGGTGTGAACAATACAGCAACGGGTGGAAAGCTCTCTGCTTTCACTTCATGGGGACCTTCCTTTGAAGCTCAGATGAAACCTGAGATTGCTGCTCCAGGTGGATACATCTATTCCACATACCCGCTCAACCAGGGAGGATATGCAATTCTCTCTGGAACCTCCATGGCTTCTCCATATATTGCAGGTGTTGCAGCACTCTATATGGCTGCTCACGGTGGCCGTGCCAAAATGGGCGGTGAGGGTGTTGCTGAGCTCAAGAGGAAGATCATTACCAGCGGAACACTGATTAACTGGTCCGACGGTGTTACAACAGACTGGTCTAAGCTTGCTCCCGTTGCTCAACAAGGTGCTGGATATGTGAATGCTGAAAAGGTGCTTACATATGCCACTAGTATCTATCCTGCAAAGCTCGAACTCAACGATACTGCATATTTGAAGCCTGCACACTATATTAACATCAAGAACTCTGGCACCAAGGAAGTTGAATACTTCATTACCCACGAAACCGCAGCAACCATCAACTCCTTCGAGCCTGACATTATCACCCCCCAGCCCTTCCCAGGCACCTTCATAAAAGAAACCGCAACTGTCAGCTTCACTCGCACATCTATCAGCGTCCGTCCTGGGACCACAAATTCCTTCAAAGTAACATTCGCACCCCCTAATGTTACCGCGACTCTCCTCCCCGTCTATTCAGGCAAGATCATCATCACCGGCTCGAATGGCGAAGTTTTAAGTGTTCCTTACATGGGTATTGCGGGCAAACTTTACGACGTCAAATCGTGGGATGTTGCAAATGGATGGCCTCTCATATTCAACGATGGTTCTGATGCGCCTAGTATATCTGGTCCCTCAAACTTCACCCTCAATGGCACCGATGTCCCCGGCGTAGCGTTTCAGAACCACTTTGGCTCTGCAGAGATTCGATGGGATGTTGTCGAAACAGACTGGGCCCCACATGAGTGGCGCTATCCTCCTGTTCCAGGCAGGAACAAGTTTGTTGGCTCGATTGTTACTCGCCGGGAAGCTGAAGAATTTCCACTCTATTACCAGCCTCGTCACGGGCCCTATGAGCCTGGCTATTACAGCTATTACACTTGGGGCGGTGATCTGACCGATGGGACAAAAATCGAGCCTGGAAAGTACAAGTTCTTGTTTCAAACCCTTAAAGTGACTGGTGTGAAGACGAGGAATTCGGATTGGCAGAGGAAGTTGTCGGATGTGATTACGATTCGGCCAATTTCGAACTCGACAGAGCTGGCCTGATCGTATCCCAACAATTAATGTATAGTATTGCTGTGTTTTTAGTGGAGCCTGTAAAGGTTAATTGATGGAGGGCTATTGTATGTACATATCAATGGAGTCACATGGGGGATGAGAGGGTTTTGCTCGACATAATATGTGTTTACTTACAATATCAATGAACACTTGTCCCATGAAACTTTCAACCACACAGTTCAATTATTAAAGGCCCGTTTCTGTTGGCAAAGAACAACTCTTGGTTACAGTGGTATGCGTTTATACATACATGCATACAAGAATGATCGGAAATATTCATCACAGCGATACAAAGTAATGGGGCGAAAGCCTTGCAAAACACTAAATTTTACTTAACTTGATTAAATCACGAAGACATCTAGGAATTTGAGCAGTTATTAGTTGACGAGGACATTCACTGGTTTGGTATTGAATCAGGGTATCTCGTTAATTTAACAGAAACTATTAGACTATGCCTTCACGTTTTTTTGCACATCTAGATTTCCCTATGGCGGATTGCTTAGTATCCACCGTTGCCTCCGTATCCGCCACCGCCGTAACCACCCTGGCCACCGCCATAGCCTAAGAAAAGTTAGCAAATGAAACATTGTTGTAGATATCATAATGTTAGAATTCTTACCTCCACCGCCCTGGTTGTTGCCATAACCGCCACCGCCACCGCCACGGCCACCACCACCGTATCCTCCACCACCACCACCACCTCCTCCACGGCGGTCTTCAGCGACGACAACGCTGATTCTGCGGCCGTCAAAGCTATATCATAGTTAGAAGACAGCAATAATACATAGCAGATTGAGAGTAAGCTTACTCGGCGTCGTTCATGGCGTTGATGGCCGCATTGGCGTCATCTTCGTTGGTGTACTTGACAAAGCCAAACCCACGGGACCTGCCAGTCTCACGGTCCTTGACAACAACCTGAGAAGTGGGAACACAAAAGTTAGATTTTTTTTTTTACAACAAACTGTTTATGGCGAGGAATGGTGAGACAAACGGCTTCTTCAACGACGCCAAACTCCTCGAACTTGGCTCTGAGGCTGTGGTCGTCGGTATTCCACGACAAAGATCTGTAGATAGGGAAAAAATGAGTTTAGCGAGTGATTCGAGCATCAATTTGAGGGGAAGTAGAGGATTGGAATGAGAATGAGAAGCATGTAGATGAGGCTGAAGCATGGAGGATGGAGGATGGAGGAGACAACTAACCTGATGAAAAGTTTCGACATTACTGAGATTGCGATTTAAAACCGAAAATACTGGACAGAAAATTTAACACGCCGCTGGCAATTATTGAAAGAGGGACAAAGACAAGACAAGACAAGACAGGACAGGACAAGACAGGACAAGACAGGACACGACAAGACAAGACAATGAACGGGGAGAAAGTACGTAGCGAAAAGAGTGGATGATTGTTGTTGTGACTGTTGGGTTTTCTCAGAAAGAAAGTGAGAGGAAGGAAGGTTTGATGAGAGAGAGAGGGAAGAGGGAGTGGGAGGAAGTAGGAAGAAAATTGGGTAGAAATAGCGGGGTAAAAGTATGGGCAGATGCGGCGGCGAAAGTGCGTCACAAAAAATGGCTCGCTCCTGCCTGCCAACGTCCACCCCTCCTTCTTCTTCAAAGCCCTAACTGCTATTTGATCAACTCACCTAATGGGATATTTGCGTGATGATCTACCAGAAGCTTTACGGTCTTACGCATAGATATACATACATATTACCTACATGTATTCCTCTGTGTTGGTTTACGCGGTTTGCGGTTGTGTGGTATGGGGAGGCATGTGCCAAGGTAAGGGGAGGTGCTAGTAGCTAGCCTTGACTTTCGCAGCACACGACGCAACGCATTTCTGGAGACCGCTACCCGCTGCTCGTTACCCCCACACACCTACTGTTACCCACACATGTGAGGGATAACCCTTGGCAGAGAAAAAATTGGACTTAAACGAGCTTTGTGGGTTGCCTAAATTATAAACGTCGGGCACTCACGACATATATGCATGTAGTCGAGCATGAACTCCTGGATCCCGGATCCTAAAAACACCATATGAAGAGACTATATAAATATAAATCCAGCGGTTCAACGTTCTTTGCACTTCTCATAAAGTCACCACATATACCCGGTGCGGCATTGCGGAATCTCTTTGTGATGCGAGGAGATTTCGCACACTTTGACCGGGTTCTAGTGCTATCCCCTCTAGATCGGAGAAAAACAGGTAGACCAGCTCCCCCAGTGTCAGTGAGCGCGGTCCATCAACGAGCGTCCACCCAAAATTTGGTATATGGTAGCAACCGCTTGCCCCGCACAGGTTACATTCAAGGCCTAGGGTTCTGACAGACAAATGTCGATCACTCACCTCAAAGAGAAAAAGCATCCTGCATCCTGCCATACTTGGGCTGGGTCATGTGACAGCGAAAATTTACTCACCGCAGTAATTCGTCTCAGTGGACGCTCACATTGACGTTGAAATTCCTTGATCTGGTCATTTATCTTGAAAACGCCCCCTCATACGCACTGTAAAAGGCAACTTCGACGTCTACCGTCCGCTGACGAATTACTGCGGTACCTCAAAAGAAGAATGAATCATAAAATATCACTCGTCAGTTATATTCCGCTAAATGGTGAATAAAGTAGAGCACTTTATTATATAACAAAAGGTCACACGTGTAAATGAAGATACGTGTAGTAGCACAAAAAAGCATAGGTCTTAAAATCACATAGATTACGGTATATAGAATACCCTCAAGATACATGCAACTAAAAGCACTTAAGTTCAATTCACATGTAACCCAAATCGGTTACTGGCGTCAACAATAGAGTACATGTACATATATATATGTACACATCCATGTATATGCTGAATACTTCTGCTTCTTGCATCTCCCGTACCTAAATATCTCCCTCACTTAATAGCCCCTGTCATATTTCAAGGCGCCCGAATTCGCTTCTATTTGGCATCGGTACTTGAAGTTCTATTTTATGAAGGATAAGCTGCCAGGCGTGGAAGTCGATTACTCTTTTCCCACTTCCTCCTCTATGTGGATCAACGCTTCACTCTTCTGCTCTTCATTCCCTTCAACATTCGATCTTTCTTTTCCTCTCTCCCCTCCCTCCACACTCTGTGTCTTTGTCTTCGCCTCTCCCCCCACTCCCTTCCCCGCTTTCATAGCTTCATCCACTCCCCTTCCCTGGCCACTCTTCTCCTCCCTCTCTGCTTCAGTCTCCTCCTCACTTTCATCTTCCCCGCCTTCCCCCACTTCCTCCTCAGTTTCCCCCCCTTCGGTCTCCTCCTCCTCCTCCTCCTCCTCCGTCCCCTTCCATATCCCATGTCCCTCTGCTTCATCGTCCTCAGTCTCCCCCTGCGTTTCGTCATCTTCCTCTTTAGTTTCATCCACTTGTTTCCCTTCTTGTATTTTCTTCCTTCCTTCTCCAACATCTTTCCCCTCCTTTCTCTCCTTTAGCTCTACTTTTACCCCATACTTTCCATACTTTCTAATGGTGCCGTTCTGTGCTAACAATCTAAATTTACTTTCCGTTACCTCCTGTTTCATAGCTCTACCAAGCGCCCTTATTTCATCTTCCGTGAGCCCAACTCTGGATTTTTTCGGTGATACCAGTACCGCATCTTCTTGGAGTACTTCCTCTCCCAATATCCTCTTTGATGATTCTGCAGCCTTTTGTTGAATAGATGCAGCTGTGATAGTTTTGACTGCTCTCCACCTAGCTTGTGGCTGGGTCTCCTGTTTTTCTACTATCGTATCTATTATACGCTGCGAATTACCGACTGTTGCAGTAAAGGCATGGGTTTTTTCTGCCTTGGTAGGAGTTGTTTTCGCCTGCTCCGCAGCCTTGTCCTTGACTGCATTGGCTGCGCCGATTTCTGCGTCAGGTACGCCTGACTATATTACGTTGTTAGTGAGCTCTTGCAAGACTGAGGTTGGGAGAGAGACCATAGCAGTTGCTTAGGAGATAGATATATCTAGAAAGCGAGATATTGAATTTGGTCGCAGATTTTACGGCGGGTAGATATATATATCCTTTCTGTGCCTGTTATTTTTTCTTTCTTTGGCTATCCAAGATTTGAACGCTTTCATGGGTACTTAAGTCCAGCTAGTAAGCATGTAGATACGTTTCCGCCATACTTTCACTTTCCCTTTTATCCGGTTGTGTCGAGCATCAATAACCTTCGGGGCTTCTGGGCTCAATTGAACAATGGAGGACTGGCAGTAGCTGCATATCATGGAATAAAGCTATTGTAAAAATAAAAAAAGGCGTTAGCTGCAGAGAAAGCCATGAGACGTTTAACAGCTCTATTCGAGAATAAAGAAACAATTTAGGTTTTTCAGCTTGTACTGAACTACATCCTTACAAATCCGGGTTAATAAAGAGACAGAACGCAGTTGGAGAACAAAGAAAAATGTTATCCACTGAGCCGGATACATGTAGGTTTGCATTTAAAAACTCGTCTATATGGCCACCGTTGTGGGGTGGTATCTCCTTACAATAGAGGAATTGAATTTGTATGGGAGATCTATTATTTGATAGGAGAGATAACAAGATCTGTTAGTAAAGCCACACAAGAACTTGCTTTTTCTAGGGGGGTCAGCATTTTTTGCCAGACGAAGGGATCAAGCGCTGGAATTCAGCGACATACAGTGGTGCATGTTGGATTCAATTTACCCCCGAGGTAAACTACAAGAGAAATGCATGAATAGAGATCTTGCATAAATGGAGCTGGCTCTATATCTCGTTATCTGATTGGCAACTGGTGGGATCGACACTAATATTACCGAGAGGTGGAGTGGCTCCATTTTCGTGAAGCCTCTAATAACCGGTACGTTGAGGCCCATGGGCTACAAAACCTGTCCTATCGATCATTTCTTACGTTCAAACAAGGGGTAGCGAACGCAGGTCTTAACCCCCACTCTTGACCAAAGTTTATTCCGCCCAGCCTTACTTAGACTACTACCCTAGACACGTCATCGTTGAACCAAACAAAGACTAGGCCCAGTAGGGTAATGTGAAGGGTGATGCGGTGCGCAAAGGGAGATCTAGATGGAGGATTACCCAAGTTCATTTATTTTGATTCGTGGCTTCGATTATCTATCTACCTGCAGTGGTGTAACCAAGGTGATTTATTCCCTCAGATCATTGGCACTTTTGTCGAAACAATCATTGTCTCCTCGAGGCTGGCTTTATTAGGGCTTATTGCCCGCCATATAGAATCCTAAAGCCTGTTCAGGGCACAGTTGAATATTTGCCAACGCTAACCTATAAAGTTGGTTCCACCCGGTGCTACTATCACTCTATTACTACATGTACATGTATCTTTCGGGGTGGCAACCTAGTACATAACTTTACTTAATTCAGCACAGATCTTCTGACTAAAGCTCTTTTCTATATGTTTCGTAGTAAGTGATCTTCTCCATGCATGCAACGCACCGCAAGAAGCCGATGCTTATATAGCCGGGTTCTAATTCTGTAGAATATTGATTCCCGTTTATGTTGCGGCATACTTCCAGATTTAAATTTGTAGAACACCTTCCTGAAGTAGAAAACCGAGGCCCATCGAGAAGTCAACAAAAATCAAGATCCGCAGGTCTGTATGAGTAGGCTCGGTAAATATTGCTGCTACGAGGGTTATGATACTTTATAAGGCATCCTATCCACGTCCTACGGCATTCAATGGTAAAGCTTAAAAGGACTGCAGCTGGCTACGGGTGTGAAGTGGGTTGTCAGATGGAAAACCCGAGTTAGGAATACTCCACTGCAGGGCAGAGGCTGGTGAGGTGCGTGTTTTGGGGTTATGTTTCTTGTGAGATGATATGTAATCATCTACTATAAGAATGTATAAAGAAGCGCAGAAATCTCCGTTCAAATGATGACATGAATCAGCGCCCAGAGCTCCCCACAACGTCGCGAGTGATAGTCTGTGAAAACAGTCAAGCCCAAACCGGTTAGTCGAGACCGCAGTGTCCCCTTAATCCCACCAATAATAGATCTGGCCAAATGACTTTTGACTCAACATGCGTACTCAAAAGCTTTTATTGATGATATGAACAGCATATGCCCTCCCATTTTGTCTCGAAAAAGTAAACCAGGCATCATAATAGTATGCCCTTCACAAGTTCCAAACGCCCCGCAAAAGAAAGAAAAGGTAAATTCGTACGCCTCCAAATAAAATAAAAACATTCCTTCAAAAGACGGAATTATCAGAAAGAGTGAACGGAGGGGTATACGACAAAAAGAATCAAATTTGGTCCGAATGCTGAAATCGGCGCCCAACCCTTCTATGCAAAGTCTATGCGCTGTAATCATCGGAATAATCCTCATACTCGCTCTCAAGATCCCCCCTATCACTCAGTTCCCTCGCCGAGTCGCCCCACTCCCGAACACGCATCATTCTCTCATGCTTGTTACCGAACCATGTTGCGACTTTGTCAATCTCAACCTCGCTCAAGTCCGCTTTCTCAAACGCACGAAAGAGTCGCCGATGAGCGGCGTAACGCCCCAGTCTCATCCGTACGTCCCGGCTCGTATAATCCCATCCAGGATACGAAGTCTCCAGATCCCTCTCGTCCGGCACAAAGCCAAACCAGGAGATGATCTCGCAGCGTATCTCGGGGACTATGCACCGTGCAACAAAGTCGTCGAAATCGCGTGGATCCTTCGAGGTTGGGTTTGGGAAGAGGAGTTTATAGAGAACGATGGAGGTTGGTTTTTTTTGCATGGTTGTGGGTAAATGGGAGGAGGGCAGGAGGAAGAGTAGGAAGAACCAGCTGTAGCTCTTTGGTTTTAAGGGTATAGGTAAATAGTACAACCTATTGTGTATGTAGTTGCTGCGAAATTGTTGAATAAGGGGAGAGGTTCTCGAGTAATAGTTGTCAGCGAGATCTCCTGGAGGGGTACTATTCAACTCGGGAAGTGGTACTTGATCGGCAAACGAGAGCCGGATGGAAATACAACACGAAGCCAACCACCGAGAAGATAGAAGTCAATTCTGAAGTAGAAATAAGAACAAAGAAAGGAAGTGGGGGAAAGGAGGGGGGGGTTATCGGGATCAAGAGTGCGGGGGGTGCAGAGGAGAAGTTTTAAGTAAGGAGATTGTATTACTGCAGGCGAGAGTTAGAGGGGTTGAACACGGGCTTCCAAGACCAAAACAAAACAACGAGATGACGCCGCTGCGCCGAAGGAACTGCCAAGTTAATCCGGGATACCGGCCCATTTTGAACCCTGTAGTCTGCCACTGATATTGCTACATATCTGTGAAAGGCAGCGATCAGATGTTTCGGCATTGCGTTGAATTGATTCTGGTTGAATTGACATGTCTTCGCATTGGATACCGGTATTTACCGTAACTTCTCCCTCACAGGAAATCAAGCCTAAAACCTAAAGTATCGTGTGATCAATTGAGTGATGAGAGATCCCGGTCGGCAGGTAACTGGCTTACTCTATTTTCCAGGCTTGGGGGGTAAGTGGTTGTAACACAGGGCCTCAGACTGAAGCACACAATGGCATCTGATCTTCCCACCGTTCAAAATGTCAATGAGCAAACTCGGCCTGGTGAAACTGTCTGGCTGTATGTGACCGTTATGAGGAATTGAGATACACATATCTATGAGTACAGTAGTTCTTGTACAGCGGTGGGTAGTAAGTTATCGGACGACCTAGCCACAATTTTGCCTGCAAACACGTATTTTGGTGGCATTCCGTCTGATGACTTATTACCCATCGCTGTACTGTGGTTTATAATTTATGCACAGAGCCGGGAGTTAATCGCCCAGTTTGACGCTCCCTACCACATCCCGTTCCCGCAAATAAAATTGGCGGAAATTCCGGTAAGGATTCCGACTCGTATCATATGTAGGGTAGTGGTACTTTTGCCAAGTGAGTTTTTCGTTGCACCAAACCCGAGGCTTTGGAAAGTGGAACCGTGGCCAAGGCCACACCATTAACGCGGACCTGCATCTTCCCCGACCCATCTCGGTTCGCCAATCTACATGTCGATCGACAGCAGGGAGAAGCTCAGACATCGCCCGTTGAAATAGAGAGACGCAAAGATAGAATGGTAAGCGGTCTCTAACCCCCCGAAGTTCATAGGCCATTACTTATTTGGGATACAGTCGACGTTCGTGGGGATTGTGGATGGTAACCTATCTCAAAGACTTATCTTTGCTTAGCACAAAGTTACTAACAACTATTCTACCAGAGTTTCCGGATATACGAAGTACACAGGCCCCCTTATGTATTTGATCTATGTGGCGAACTTAACACATGCATTGCAGTTGATTATTTTCGCCAAAGCAAAGAACTGAACGCCAGAGCTCCACTTGCATGTTTCTTAACTCACATCCACAGGTACACGTGGCAAATTCCATGTTTACTGTTGAGTCGGTGCTGACGCTTCGATCACAGTGACCATATTCAAGGTCTTGAGAGCTTCTATGGTGGCCCATTTATCCACTGTTCGGCGGCGACCAAGGAGCTACTCCTGCGCCTAGAACGTAGAGCCCATAGATGGAACCTAGCAAAGGGAGTTTTGGAGAGCCGCAGATGCCAATATATGGAGAAAAAGAATAAACTGGTATGTTCTGTCAAAGCTAGTGGGACAGAAGACAATTGTTGACATTGAGGGCAGAAAGTAATACTTATGGAGACGCCGACAGTGATAGAATTGGATAGTGAGAGGAGTATACGTGTCACAATGTTTGATGTAAGTGACGCATGGAGATAGGGGAATAAGTGAGGTGACCAATTGCTCTCCAGGCAAATCACTGCCCAGGCGCTGTGATGTTTCTTATTGAAGGCGATGGCAAGGCCGTTCTCTATACGGGCGATGTTAGAGGTAAGCACGGTGTATACTCAAGGGATGATAAAAAAAACCCAACTGATTAAAACTCAGCTGAGCCATGGTGGGTCGATTACCTGGCCAGGCACCCATTGCTTATCCCATACACCACGGGAATAAAACGTCTTGATAAGATCTATTTAGACACGACATTCATAGATCAAAAGATAAAGAACCAAGTGTTTTCTCCCAAGGTATATATGCTGCCAAATGTACCCCCCCACCCAAGAGCCGTGGAATCTAATTAGAGATCAGCGTGAAGGGATTCGGGAGCTCATAGAGACAATTGGAAAGTACCCATCAGACACAATATTTCATTTGAATACATGGACTTTCGGGTACGAAGACGTATGGGTTGCTCTTGCTGCTGCCTTCAATACCCAGGTAACTTTCATACCGCAAGAATCCAAAACGTCGTTAACCTTGTCACCACTAGATCCATTTAAGTAAATATCACTTCCGATTATTCTCGTTTATTAGTGCCCCTGAAGTTTATCCCTCAGGACCCTACCTTAGGGGTTATAAATTTGGGAACGCAAACGTTAAAGGGTGTCTTACAACAAATCCAGAAGTCCGATTCCACTCTTGCGAAAGGAAATCCGGATGTATGGGACTTGAAGGAAAGAAGAATGTAGTATGGATTACACCCGTAATTGTGAAAATTGGGGACATTGATATCCATGAAGCTGGCTCCGGAGATTGTAAGCCCTCGTAGATCAAGCTCTACTATACGTTTACTAATATCAGGCAGTGGAAAACCAGGACGACCTGGAGCTGTATGAAGATCAATTACAACTGCTTCTCGATGCTCTAGGGAAGAATATAGATTCCAGCATAAAAGCTCTTCTACAAAGTGCGAGAAGTACCCGAAAACAAGTACTACCACTGGTTTTAAACGAAGGAGAGGAAGGTCATGACATATCTCTTGAAGAATTGTTGGCCAAGCTATCTCAGTCGGCTCTAAGCCCTGGCTTTATTCCAGATGCTAGGATCTCCACCTCTGATGGAAGATCTCTCCCAAATAAGATAACGTTTCCTTATTCCAGGCACTCATCATACTCTGAGTTACGAGGTTTAGTAGCTTTGTTTAGGCCTCGTGATATTTACCCTTGTGTCGTAGATACACAGTTGTGGGACGAAAGTAAAACAATGGAAAATCTCTTTGGCGATCTTTGCGAAGGAGAAGTGTTTACGCATGATGAAATGATGAAAAAGATTCTCAACGAGAAGCTCCGAATCCGAGAAGAGTTGGAGGATGAAAGAAATAGACATGAGCTCCAAAGTCAGGAAAATCTCTATAGGGTAGGAACAGAAGGCCCCGTTGATTCGCAAATCTTCAAAGAACATCTTGAAAGAGCTTCCTCAATATATCAAGATAATGAGCCGAGTTCCTCCCCACCTTTGCAGAGAACACCACCTTCGAGAAAGCGGCGATTAAATGAAAACAACGACACCACCTCCAAAGCCAGAAAAATTACCAGTCCCAAAAGAGTTAACACCACCTCATCCCCCCCCCTACCCTCAATAATTTCTCCTAGACAGCAGAGACAGATGTCCAACCTGGCGCTCATTGAGGCCGTCCGTCTAGCAGGCTCCTCGACCGCTAGTGACACCCCTCAAGCTTCGCCGGCTAGTGCAAAAGTGGAGGAACAGCAAGGGAGAGCCGTGCAGAGATTTAAGTTGAATCAAGGCAGGTCTGAGATTTCAGCAGTAGGCGAGCCGGGAAAAGTAGAACAGGCCAGCCAAAACGAAGGGTTTATGATACCCGGTCTTGATTCACGGCGGGGGAGTATCAACGAGGAAGAGGTTATCGAGGCTATGGAGGCAGCACTTGAAATTGATGGAAGAACATGGTGGGATGCGGGATTGACTTGTACGAACGAATGGAAGTATGAGGAAGAAATTGAGTTATAGAATGTTTAAGCGTGTTTGAGGGATAATTTTATATTGAATAAACGACTGAAAGATGGGGGGTGACTATTTTAATATGATCAGGCTACTTTGTAATTATAATCATCATCAGTAGCTCAAAATAGATCGACAGAAGGCCGTTGGCTTGTTAGGCTGTACCTTGCTTATGTGCTTCAGATAATGTCACAATTTCTAAATAATATCCGGATATCCCGGTTTGTATATCAATGATTGGTTTACTCGTTATATACATGTATGTGTATATGACTTACCTCTTGCTAGGGCGCCATTCCGGCCACTTCAACAGATATATATAACGGTAACCTTGAATATATTCACTCGACGTGTCCGCGAGCTGTGCCTATATCCATCTCTCATCCCACAACATTGCTAAAGGACTCGGCAGGAGTCCCGTGAGCAAATACATGTTCCATATACTGAATAATACCAAGTATCTATTTACATGTAGTCATTCATGTAGATATATCTAATTAGCTAAGCTGATCTGAGTTATTACATGTATTTAAGACTCACATAGTGACGCTAGCCATGGCAACTTGCATAAAGTCCGATAGCGGATCCAAGGTGGTTACCAGACAGATAATATATAATACAAGTAAGCACACTACTTATATAGATTAAGAAGCTTTGCCCAATTCTTATCATCCTCATGATCAATACTCTTTTGATAATATCAAAAAAAAAAAAAAAAAAAACTAGAGCCGAACACATTAATCTGCTTCCATTTAGTAAAAAAAACATTTTTTTCCACCAAGCAAGCAACTATTCTTCTTTCTGTGCGCAGCAAGCTATTAGCATTAATGACAATCACATAGCTATAGGCGTACTAAGAGAAAAAGAAAGAAGGAAGGAACGGAAAAACAAGGTGTCGAAATTAGGGCCCCGTGACAAACTCGGCCTGTCATAAACTGCTGTTTTTAACTGAAAGCTGCCCTAAATTCCTAAATTACCCTAACCCACTCCCAAAATGGCTGTTGAGTTTATTACAGTGACACCTAGATTTTCGAGAGGCTAGATTTTCCCCAGTTGAAAAATGTCTATCAAAGGCTCAGTATCAAACTCCCGAGTTTGTCACGGGGCCCTGGTTGAGACCATACATCGTTCGAGTTCGAGTTCGGGGCCGGGAACAAAATCAAGATAGCCGTCCGGTCGACCGCTCGATATTACAAATTAGTAGCCAGCACAGGTACATAACCAATTAAATATATAGATCTAATCAACCTCAAAACTCAAAAAAAAGGGATATACATACAAGTACATATAGACGGCACCGCTCTCGACCTCACCGGCACATGACCCTGCGAATTAGATGTATGTATATATAAGGGACACGTATGTATGTACGGTAGGTAATAAGTGATGGGACGCCGGCCTGAGACAGAGTGATACCTGCTTTGAGTAAAACGCCACCAACATACGGTGTTCGCAGGTACAACCGTATCTCAGGGCGCTCCATCACTTATTACCTACCGCTGTATATACATACGTTAAATCCAACAGATCGACAAGCTCGTCGGCCAAAACCCAATCGAATTCGCAATTGATCGATGCGATGTTGTGCTGTGTAGCTATATATATATATATAACAAGCGCAAATCAATGCGGCCTCGAGCTCCGGCCGCGCTGCTATGGTCAGGAAATGAATGGGATACCCATATGTTCTGGCTTTGAATGTCTATCTAGCTGTTTGTCCACATAGGTACATGTAGATTAGCTAATTATAAAGCCTAGCTAGAGTGGGAGAGGAATAAATATATACATACATACACCGTCTAATCTATTTACGCTGATCTCAGTCGTTAAAACCTCTGGCATGCATGAGTACATTTATATACGTATGTAACTGCAGTTGTATTATAACTACATGTACATGTATTGTACATTTGTTCCTGTTTCTCAATAAACTGTCCACAATCGGGGCACACCGACCGGCCCTCCATGCTCGCACGAGTTCTTCCGCCCGCCACATACGGAAAAAAAGTGACTTAGTCAAGTATATATGTAGGTATATACAATTTGTGTATGTACATACACAGTCTCCCTTATCCCCGTGGCTCCTCTCTCTTGTGGGGGAAGTTCAATGCAGTTAATTCTACTCTAGCTGTGAGTGTTTTTTGTCCTTACATGCGCATGCATACATGTAGGTACCTATATCAGCTCCCCTAATCCCCCCAATCCCCGGCATTGGCATTCCTGTTATCTTAACCCATCTCGGCCAGACTCTACCAGCTACAAAAACGTGTGGTAAGTGTGCACGTAAATGTATCACTTTTTGCTGTACGAGAAGTAGCTTTTGATGCCGCGCTAAATGCATCGAATAATGCGTTGAGAACGCATCACAGTCCGTATCTACGACTTTCCCGGGCCGCTTAAACCTACTAGTATGTATGACATGCGTCAGTAAAGGCATCAGTATCACTAAAGGCATCGATATCACTAAAGGCATCGATATCAGTAAAGGCATCAGTATCACTAAAGGCATCGATATCAGCAAAGGCACCGATATCAGTAAAGGCATCGATATCAGTAAAAGCATCAATATCAGTAAAGGCATCGATATCAGTAAAGGCATCGATATCAGTAAAAGCATCATCGTGAAGAATATTTTTTCTTCACGATGCAAAACAAATGAATGTGGCGGGGGGGATTGAACTTGAATCATTCTGATAATCTAACCTACAGCGTACCTACTACTACTATATCATTATCTGGTTTTTTCAATATAGGTAGACTCCACAAGCGAAATCTACAAGCTGACTAGCTGGATACATGTACCTATCATAATCATGCATGGCAGATAGCAGGAAATGTGTTGTACCTACATAAAAATGCATCGATCAGGCAGGTTTTGGGGCAGGCGCGTCGTCCGCTAATGCATCAACCGTTGCATTAAAACGCAGATGTTTGTAATGGGGCAATTTAATGTGTTGGAAATGCATCGTTCGATGCATTTTTTCTGGAGTGGTAGAGATAGAGTACCTACATGTAACCCCCCCCCCTGTTTTCACAACGGTCTCACAGTGCCAACCAATCCAACAGAACCGCCTCGTGACCACAAATGAGGAAACTTATACTATTACTACCTACTATCTGGCCGGTAGATTAGAGATCGATGGACGTATGTACCTACGCTTTTAATTTTATAAATCCCCGTGACGTGACGTGACGTGACGTGACGCGCCCAGTGACGCCGTTACGTCACCATCCGCTGGGTCGAGGCACAGGCACAAACCAGACTCCCTCGACCAGGCCACCCTTGCCTGCTGGCCCCCGTAGGGGGGGGGGGGGGGGGAGGGAGAGGGGAATAACGGTGGAGCTGGGTATGAGGAGGGCTTGTGTGTGTGTGTGTGTGTGTGAGAAGTGGCAATTGCAATTGCAAAAAAAAAAAAAAAATACCTCAATGCAAGCTTAAGCAATCCAGTAGCTAGCAGCGGATCTCAGCTCGGGTTAGTTAACCAAGGCAATATCTATTCCATGGGGTGCAATTGGGAGGGGGGGGGGTGTAAGCCTCTTCTCCTTGGGGGGGGGTTCATTTAGATATCTAGTGTAGTGTGTTACAGGCTGGTCTCGGATCCGCCGTTGGGGGCCGAGTGAGGAGCTGTGTTTTCCTTTCTGGAGGTACCTACATAGGCTGCTTGGGTGTTGTGGATTGTGGCCGCTGCGATGGGTAGATTTATAAGTTTTTCGGCGCTGCTGGGGTGAAATTGATTACATATTAGGCTTTACATATTAGGCTTTGGAGGAATACACGTTGGATTTTATGGTCCTTGATGGGTAATCTAATACCAAGATATGCCTGGATTGAATCACCGGCGGGCACATTGCACACTGTGTTCGTAGTCACGGGGGGGATGGCCGGAACTGCAAGGATTGGTAGCTAATTATTCTCATCAACTACCTAGTACCACCAGCAAGTTTAAAGCCATCGAAAGAATGAAAGAAAAGAAAAAAAAAGAGAGAGAGAGAAAAAGAACCCCCCAGCTAAAGAAACCGATCAAACCCCCCCTCCATCCCCTACCTCCTCCTCCCGGTGCCACTTATAAACCCCCCCAACCTCCCCTTTGTCCTCCTCTTACTAGTATTCGCGCCGCCGCCGCCCCCCGCCGCATCCCACCCCGCCTCATCCAAATCCATCTCATCCTCCTCCCACTCCCCCCCCTCCGCCATCCCCTCTTCCCCTTCCCGCCCTTCTCCCCTCCCCGCACCACCACCCCCACCGCCCCCACCAACACCACCAGATCGCCCCTGCTCCCGCTTCGCCCCCAGCACCCGCTCATACTCGTCGCGCTCCCTCCTCGCCCTCACAGCGTCCTCCCTGATTGCGGCCATCTGCGCCTCCAGGTCGGCCAGCACCTCCTCGCACACGCCGCCCCACGCCTGCAGCGTGCGCATCATTGCCGGCATCTCGGCGGGCGCCACGTCGCGCCCCGCGGTCGACGACACCTCGACGAGCGCCGACTGCGTGTCGAGCTTGGCGCTGAGCAGGGAGGCGTAGATGGACGAGATGACGAGGTCCTCGAGCGCGCGCGTGCTCGCGAGGTCGAGCGTGTGCAGGAGGGAGGCGTACGTCAGGTGTGAGGGCCCCTGCGAGGCGAGCGTGATGAGAGAGAGCTGGCGGAGCTTGTGGAGTTGGGCGGGGTTGAGGGTGGGGAGGGAGGAGGCGTTGGCTGTAGTGGGGGGGCGGAGGTGTTAGTCTGTTACTCTGGCCGAGGGGCGGGTGGAGGGTGGAGGGTGGAGGGGGGGGTACCTTTGTAGTCGCTGTAGCTCCCGTATGCAAAGATCTTGAGCAGGGCTAGGTACTTTGCGCCGTCGGCGTTGCCGGCCAGCGCCTGGATGTTTGGCGTCTCGAGGAGCTCCGAGAAGACGAACACGCCTGGTGCCTGAGTGGCCTGCGTGACGAGGTCTGCGGCGGCGCGGCCCGTCGCGGACTTTGCGAGCGCGAGGAACGGCTGCAGGGCGAGGATGTAGGACTGCTCGGCCATTGCTTGGGTTTGTGGGCTGTGTTGTGGTTTGTGGTTTGTGGGTTGTGGTGGGGTGAGGGGAGCTGTGACGGATAGCTAGAGTGGGCGGTGGTGGGGTTGCGCGCCTTGGCGGAGGGTGAGTGATTGCCTGTGAGTGGTTGTGTGCACAAGGGGATTGTTGTCTCTCCTCAAGCCCATTGTGGTGGTCCCCCCCCCCCACAAGCCCATTGTTGGCAGAGTGTGGCTGTGAGTGAGTGATGGGCTGTGAGCGGCGAGACAGACATGTCGACAGCGGGTTTGTAATAACTTGCTCGTTGTATGCAATATACTCTACATAATATACATCCATACCGAGGCATCCCTGCTGCCGTGTGACCCGCCCGCCCTGGCAACTGTCTGCTCTCTCTCTCTCACTCTCTCTGTCCAAGGGTACATGCTGGCTGTCTGTAGAGCTCAAGGAAGGAAGGAAGGAAGGAAGGAATAACCTTCCGTACCGCCCGAGAACCGCACGTGCACACACCCACACACCACACACACGGTGGATTCTTTTTCAAAACTACATACGGTTTCAAACGGGGGGTGTTTGCGGTGTTGCACATTCTCGCTCTCGAGGGGGGAGTGAGTAGGCATGTATGTAGCTAGGTAGTAGAGTGGGCGTCTACATACATGACATCCATACCCACAGTAGATCAGATCAATGGTCTCTCTATCACACACATTCAATGTTACTGTACTGTCTGTCTGTATCCAATCCACCCACCCTGCATAAGCCCCCCCCATGCAATGCAATGCCAAACAAATACATGTAATGTAATAATCATAATCATCAACAAATCCACCTCTCTCCTTCCCTTCTCCTTCCCTCCTTCCCTCCTTGCTTCAAAAGTCGTCTGATACAGGTACATATCCACCATTACGAACCCGGGCACCCGGACCCATTTCTTTCCTTTCTTTTTTGCTAGCTGTGCACTGCACCCCTTGACTCGCTACTTCACTTCAGGCTATTTTTACACCACACCCCGTACGTACCTTTTGCTCTGCATGGGCCAGCAGCGACTCCACCCAAATCTACCGTGCCGGCCGGAGTAGGAAAATACATACCATCTACATACTACATACTCACCATCTACATACTACACACCCACCATCTACATACTACATACTACCACCGCCGTCGTCTACATACATACCCTACAAGTTACAACCCAACCCAACCCAACCTAACCACCCTCGCTTGCCGACGACAGCAGTACGACGCTCGCTCGCTCGCTCGCTCAAGCAATAATAATCACCACTCCCTCTCTCCCCCTACCCAGCTGGCGCCTCGCTGTGCGACGCCTCCCTACGATTTCTAATTATCTAGTCCCCCCCACCCCCCCCCTCGTTGTGTCCAGTTTCTGTTTCTCTCCTTCTTCAGCTCACCCACGATACGTACCCACCTAACCGCCCACCGCCACATCTACAGACACAATAGCAGCAGCAGCAGTAGCACACATACTCAGGAGCTAGGAGACAGACAGGCACAGGAGGATATCTATATATAGCAGAGGACACTAGGGGGCAGCCACCGACCATGGCGCGAGAAAAGGACGACGCGGACCGCCCGCTGATGGATCTGGACGTGGACGAGGAGAAGGGGCAGGGGCCGCGGATGGTCCAGACGACGGTCGCGGTGGAGGGCATGACCTGCGGGGCTTGTACGAGCGCTATCGAAGGTATGTGTCATCTGGAGGGAGGGAGAGGGAGAGACTGACAGGGGAAGCAGGCGGGTTCAAGAACCGCGATGGCGTAACGTCGTTCACAGTCTCGCTCATCACGGAGCGAGCTGTCGCTGTGCACGATGCCGACAAAGTCTCAGCCGAGAAGATTGCAGAGATGTAAGTTTTTTTTCCCCCCTACCCCTACCCCTGCCTCTGGTGGGCTGGTCTGACAGGGGCCAGAATCGAGGACCGTGGATTCGACGCCCGTCTCGTCTCGTCGGACCCGGTGCGAGGCGCCGCGCAGCAAAGACAGAAAAAGAAAACGGCGGGGAAGAAGGAGCAGGGGAGCAGCAGGCTGGTGCAGACGACGGTTGCGGTGGAGGGGATGACCTGCGGCGCATGCACGAGCGCCATCGAGGGCGGGTTCAAGAACGTTGCGGGGGTGCAGAGCTTTACCGTTAGCTTGATCACCGAGAGGGCCGTGGCCATCCACGATCCCGGGATGCTGAGCGCCGAGAGGGTTGCGGAAATGTGGGTGTTGTTGATCTTTGCTGGTTGTGGTTGTGGTTGTGGGTAGCTGACGCTAGTGTGCTGCTAGTATTGAGGACCGTGGCTTCGACGCACGACTGATCTCATCGGAGGCGGTCGGGGGTGCAGCAGCAGCCGGAGGGACGGGGGAGCAAGCGACAAACATGGCGACGACAACAGTTGCGGTCGAGGGAATGACGTGCGGCGCCTGCACGAGCTCTGTCGAGGGCGGCTTCAAGAACGTTGCTGGGGTTGTGAGCTTCACCGTTAGTCTGGTCATGGAGAGGGCTGTGGCGGTTCATGATCCGAGTGTCATCTCGCCGGAAAAGGTCGCTGAGATGTAAGTCTGGAGCTTCAGCAGTGAATGCTGGTGGTGATGGTGGTGTAGTTGGTGAGGGCTAATGGGTTATGTGGGTGCGTGCAGAATTGAGGACTGTGGCTTCGGGGCTAAAATCATTTCCACCGCCATGAGCGGCGACGACTCGGAGAAGAATGCGAAAATCGATACGGTGATCTTCAAGATCTTTGGTCTCAACTCGGCCGAGGATGCTGTTGCGCTCGAGAATGCGCTGAGCGCGCACCAGGGCGTCTGCGACGCTGCGGTAACGTTCGAGAACTCGAGAGCCAAGATTGAGTACTTTACATCTCTCACTGGCGTGCGGAACCTCGTGGAAATCGTAGAATCGCATAACCTGAATGCGCTCATGGCGGATATGGAGGACAACAACGCCCAGCTCGAGTCGCTCGCCAAAACCAAGGAAATCACGGAATGGCGCAAGGCGTTCCAGGTTTCGGTGGGATTCGCGGTCCCCGTGTTCTTCATCAGCATGATCATCCCCATGTTTTTCAAAGGCGTTGATCAGTACTTAGGGGCATATGAGCTTCCCATTCCCGGGTTGTTTGTAGGGGATTTGGTTTGTCTGGCCTTGACGATACCGGTACAATTCGGTGTTGGTGCAAGGTTTTATAGGTCTGCATTCAAGAGCTTGAGGCACGGAAGTGCTACAATGGACGTCCTCGTAGTTCTCGGTACCTCTGCCGCCTTCTTCTTCTCGATCCTGGCCATGGTCATGAGTATCCTGTGCCCACCTCACAGCAAGCCCAGCACCGTCTTTGACACCTCAACCATGCTCATCGCCTTCATCACCCTCGGCCGCTACCTCGAGAACCGCGCCAAAGGGCAGACCTCAAAGGCGCTCAGCAGACTCATGTCGCTCGCCCCGTCAATGGCAACAATCTACGTCAACCCCGAAAAGGCCGGCATCCAAAGCGACGCCTCAAACGACAACACCGACACCGCCGAGGAGCGCACCATCCCAACGGAGCTCATCCAGGTCGGCGACATTGTCATTGTGCGCCCCGGCGAGAAGATCCCCGCGGACGGCGGCGTCGTCACGGGTGAATCATACGTCGACGAGTCCATGGTCACCGGCGAGGCAATGCCGATCCTGAAACGAAAGGGCGAGATGCTGATTGGTGGGACTGTCAACGGTGCTGGGCGTCTGGACTTTAGAGTCACCAGGGCAGGGCGTGACACGCAGCTGGCGCAGATCGTGAAGCTTGTTCAGGAGGCACAGACATCGAGGGCGCCTATTCAGCGCATGGCGGATATTGTCGCGGGCTACTTTGTCCCAAGTGTCATCTGCCTGGGTCTTGTTACTTTTATTGGATGGATGGTGCTCGCGCATGTGCTCAAGAACCCCCCGGCGATCTTCAAGCAGGCGGCGAGTGGTGGGACCTTTATGGTGTGTCTAAAGCTCTGTATCTCGGTCATTGTTTTTGCCTGTCCCTGCGCGCTTGGTCTTTCCACGCCCACTGCGGTCATGGTTGGTACTGGTGTAGGTGCAGAGCATGGTATTCTTGTCAAGGGCGGTGCCGCACTCGAGACCGCAACCCGCATCACTCAAGTCGTATTAGACAAGACCGGGACTCTGACCGTCGGACACATGACCGCCACGCTCAGCAAGCGTGCTGGGTCCTGGGGCAGCTCTCGCCGCGAAACAGAGCTCTGGTGGCTCCTTGTTGGCATCACTGAGGCTGGCTCCGAGCATCCTGTTGGTCGTGCCATCACCTCTGCTGCACGGGAAGCTCTCGGTCTTGGTCCTGAAGGTGTTCTCGATGGGTCTATCGGCGAGTTCAAGGCCGTTGTTGGCCGCGGTGTAGAGGCAATGGTCAAGCCAGCGAGCGAGAGAACAAACTACAAGGTCCTGATCGGAAACACAAAGTATCTCGAAGAGAACAGCGTCGTAGTCCCCATCGAAGCCGAGCGTCAAGCAAAGGGTCTCGGAGCCAGCCAGGTCGACGAGGATGGCAAGGTGAAGGGCAGGACATATGTTTTTGTCTCCATCGACGGCGAGTATTCGGGTCTTATCGCGCTGAGTGACGAGGTGAAGAAGGACGCTAGATATGCCGTTGACGCACTGCGGAGGCTGGGTGTCAAGATCGCTATGGTATGTTCTGTGTTTATCGACATGCGTGGGTTTGAGCGGGATTTGTGAGCTAATATTGCGTAGGTTACCGGGGACCAGATGGTGACGGCCCTGCAGGTCGCAAAAGAGGTTGGGATCGACGCAGACATGGTATGGGCCGGCGTCTCGCCCGATGAGAAGCAGGAAATCGTCAAGAACATGAAAATGCAAGGCGAAATCGTGGCTATGGTTAGCCCCCCCCCCCCCCCCCAAACCAATCACAGATTATCACTCGCCATACTAACCCACCTACCCTACCTAGGTCGGCGACGGAATCAACGACTCCCCAGCTCTCGCTACCGCAAACGTCGGTATTGCCATGGCATCAGGCACAGATGTCGCTATGGAGGCCGCCAACATTGTGCTCATGCGCCCGCAGTCGCTCCTCGACATCCCCGCGGCCCTGCACCTCGCACGCACAATCTTCACCCGCATCAAGCTCAACCTCGTGTGGGCGTGCTGCTACAACCTCATCGGTCTTCCGTTCGCTATGGGCTTCTTCCTCCCTGTGGGACTGCACCTGCACCCCATGGCGGCGGGAGCGGCGATGGCGGCAAGCAGTGTTAGTGTTGTGGGATCCAGCTTGCTGCTGAGGCTGTGGAAGCGGCCGAGGTGGATGACGGTTGAAGGGATGGAGGCGGAAGAGAAGAGGGCCGCGGGGAGAGTAAAGGGGTCCGGGAGGTGGCTGAGGTGGGGGTGGTGGAGGTCCGCGCAGAAGGGATATGTGCCGTTGGCGGATTTGGGGGATGTCTAGTGGTGGATCTATCTTTTGTGTATAGTTGGTTATCTTTTTATTTGTTGTGTTACTTGCTTGGCTAGATATCCGGGTTTTTACCTTCTTTTATTCTTTTTTATTTCTTTTTTTTTCCCTCGTTCCTTTGCCGTGCGTGTTATGTTGTTTGTGATCTCCGTTCCCTCCTTGATGTGCTTCTTTTTTTACTTTATTTTTTTTTATAGCTCTAGCTTTGCTGTGTTGTGGACGACGTAGACGGACCGGGGGAGGGGAGGGATGAGAGCGGTATATATTGGCTGGTTTACTATATATGTATGTAGTGGTAGTGGTAGTGGTAGTGGTAGTGGTTTCTCGCCAGATATCAGGGCTTTAGTTAGTTGGTTAGTGGGTGGGGCGTGGCGGGGTGGGGTGGAGTCTAATTAATCGATTAGATGTGCTTTCCCTGGCCGGCCATGGGTCTCAATTACCGTGAGTGTTTTCTGTCTTCCTCAAGCACCCATTTCGCCAGAGAGAGAGAGGGGGAGGGGCCCGGATGGATTAGCTGGCCCTCGGTCGGTCGGACCCGGGCTCCAGCATCGTGCTGAGGGTAGATATGAGGTGCATGCGCATGAAGAATCCACAATTGGTCGGAACGTCGGGGGATGCTGTGCATCGTTTTGGGCGCACGCACGCAAAACCTGCTATGTATCATTCCCACTGCGGTCAGGTATATGTTGTAGTTGGGAGTTTATAGGGCAAGTTCCCGTCCACCAGGTACCTGCTCCCGTTGTACTGCACATGTACAATACATAGAGTACACAGTGACTACATGTCTCTTCTCTATGCATGCCCCCCCCCAATGAACGCGCGGGCTCTAGCTCTAGCTCTAACTCTCGAGTGCGGCAGCTATCTCCGACTACAAAACCAATTAAAACACGGATCCCCCTCCCCCATCACCAGCGAACATTGCACGGCCCAGAACCGTGAAACTACCAACTAGAGTACTACATGTACATACATACATACTAGCAGTGGCCACTTCGCGACCGCGAAGGAGGGTTCTGGAAACCTGGGCGGGTTACTGCTGTTGGGGCGGGTTACTGCTGCAACTTCAAGTTGGGGTTGGGCGGGTTACTGCTGCTCCAATTATGTATAAATAGAGCCAGTAAATCCCCCTTATCCAGTTCATCCATCATCATATCCAGTTCATCCATCATCAACGAATAATGTCTACTACTGCTACCCCCATCATGTCTACTAAGACCATCAAAACCGGCAAGCTTCCTGCCAAGCCTCGCGCCAAGCGCACCCGGGCTGCCAAGCCTGTCGAAATCGCCGAGCAGGCTGCCAAGCCTTCCGATTCAGGCACCCCTGTCGGTTCCGCCAAGCCTCCCGCCAAGCGCACCCGGGCTGCCAAGGTTTCCGCGACCGCCGAGAGTTCTAAAAGTGCCGAGCTTTCCGCCAAGTCATCCGAGACCGCCAAGCCTGCCGTTTCAGACACCCCTGTCGCTTCTGCCAAGACTCCCGCCAAGCGGACCCGGGCTGCCAAGGTTTCCAAGACCGCCGAGAGTTCTAAAACCGCCGAGCTTTCCGCCAAGTCTTCCGAAACCGCCAAGCCCTCAGGTTCCGCCGAGCCGGCTGCCAAGCTTTCTGATTCCGGCACCCCTGCTGCCAAGCCAACTGATTCCGCCGAGCCAGCTGCCAAGCTTTCCGATACCGCCGAGCCGGTTGCCAAGCCTTCCGATTCCGGCACCCCTGCTGCCAAGCCTTCCGATGCCGCCGAGCCGGTTGCCAAGCTTTCCAATACCGCCAAGACCCTTGGCGCCAAGACACGCCCAATTCAGTATCATGAGACAGCTGCTGAAGCATTAGTAATGGGTGGTGTAAATCACTTCTTCTTCAAGAAATTGGGCTAGTATGGATTGGATTAGAATTTGTTTTAGTTAAGGAAGACAGGGGTCTCAATATGCGGAGTTAATGTTGAGTATCTTGGGATATAGCAGTGAACTCAGAGGCGGTTGTATGTTATCTTGACGGTAGCGCTTTTGTTGAATGTCGCACATGGAAGCGTGTTTGCGGTAGTTCTTGCAATTATTCTGATAATGCAAAATATTGCGATTTCCGTCGCAGTAAATGTCTGATGCTGATACAATTGGTTTCTGATGATTACAAACAACACCAGAAATCAGCGCTCATGAACGTTCTGCGTTCATCGTTTCTTCTGCAGTCTGCGGAGGTTGCAGACAAGCGTAGGAGAGTTCTGAAAGCGTCTTACTTAAAGAAAAATGGCGGAGGCTTTTGATGGCGGTGGAGGGTGGTGATTTAATTGAGGATATCGTGGAAGACATGGAAGACTAAATGTAATCCCTTATTAGTTATAACATTTGCAATAGTTATAACAAAATAAAGTGCGTATTTACTCTCGCAACCTTTGCAATATTTCTGATTGGTATTTCGTTATTGAGTTAAACGTAATGAATGAGTATATAATTGACTTTGATTTATTCGCAAGAGTCTGAAAGTATCATCAGAACCCATTTGTAATTAAAGTATATAAACGGTAAAGCCTTCTGTAATGCATAACCGTCATCCTCAACAAGACTCCGGATACACTATATTCTCTCGCTTTTCCTCTCCTCCGTCATAAAGATTCGAACTTATTTACATCTGGTTCTCGATAACGCGACATATAATTGTCCACGCCAGAACGGCCATACAAGAAATCAATCCCTCACAATGCCGATTGCCCCGCTTTATTTATAAATATCAGAAAGACAATCTTACGGAAATTGTTTTCGAAGCTTAAGATAAAAGTAATTCCTTCAACAGAAAGTTTCGACGCGAGGAATAATCTTCACTTGCCCATCATTATCGCCTCCTAATATTCGCAGACCTCAACGCAACGCCTTTTCCATACGACCATTACTGTCATTCTCGCTCCATCGTTCTCGCTGATATATGCAGAAGATAACGCGCCAATCTTAAGCCGCAGTGGTATGCCAGAATGCAATGATTCGCGCTTTGCAAAGATCGCGAGCTCATTCGACGCTTCTTCTGAATTGTCAAGTCTGCACTATCGATAGAATAATACGCTTTTACCTTCACCGCCAAGACCGTATCGGTAGAAAGATTATCAACTCCGCGACTAAATCATTCCGCATTGCAGCGATTGCACGCCTTTCAACGCCGCAGAATTGGCGCAAGGAATGACGCAAGATCACCGCAGGAATATATGCCGCAGAGATTCAGATCACAGCAAACGGAGATGAATTCGTAGAACGATTCGACCATTCCATCATTGTGATGATAATTGAAGAGCCAATTAAGAAATTCCTTATTTGCCTTCTCCTTCCTTACTCGCATATTTGTTTTCAACGAAATCAGAACGCCGCCAAAGCGAACGATCACAGTAAGCATGCTGCAAGAATCACAGACCACTTACATTCTGCCTTACACCAAGACCGCAAGAAAGTCTCCGCCAACACTATCAGATATCACAATAACGATCCTCCCCAAAGACCACAAATATCATTGAGAGACCTATTTACAGCCTCAAAACAATATTTACAGACGCATTTCATCCCATATAATAAGACTTGCTTATTGATGAGACCTACAAGAAGCGATTATGGTAAATAGAAAGACGCCGATGATTCATTAATAACAATAGATCTTGAACCTTGAACGCGACGTTTGCCACCGGTAAGAAGAATGCGCCAAGAATACCTAAGATGCAACGAAAGAACAATTTAAAAAAAATGGTTGCAAATGGTCTTATAAAGGCGTTTTTCCCGTTCAGCTGGGCGCTTACAAGAAGAACTGTCTTTATTGCGGGGTTCTCAACACTTCTTCTGTCGTATGTAGCATTCAATTGTTAAATCGTTCAGCTTTGCAACTCTCTCATCACGCAGCTCCTGTTCAGTTTGTTGATGATACCGGAGCTCCGATGCAATCATCTCATTGCCAGCGGTACGGTTCCACATGTGAATATATGTAGGCAAATCGAAGTCTGTAAGAGTTTTGCCTGAATCTGCAATATCTGCGAGATCAAATAAAGTCCATAATCAAGATTCGGGTCCTGCAAATCAGGCTGGGGACGACAAAGCCAGTTCCCAAGGATGCGAGGTATATCATCGCAAATGTTGGTTGCAAACTCTGACCAAAGAGCTCTTGCATCTGTGAGATCTCCAAACAGTAGGGCCGTTGCAAATAATGTGCGCAGCGCAGCTCCAGTTGCGAATAGCACAGCCTCTGTAAAACACTGTACCCATTCGCGATCATCCTCCAGTAGTCCAAGGGCAACGCATGCAGCCTTGAAAGTAGGTTGCAATGCTCCCACAACAGTCCGCAAATGATCAAATGATGCAGCACCCCGCACAACCGTGAGCAGGAGTCGTAAATAGTATTTCTCACCCATCATAGGGTTGCAATGATACATTCAGAATTAATGCACCTGCTTTTCTCCGTGACCATTTGCGATTGGTTTGTTGTAGGTAAAATGAGTTGGGAAGCTCTTGATATAGGTATGGGTGACCATCAAGCATTCTCGCGCATTATATTGAAAGAATGCCATCGATTAATCGACTTTGGATTAATTCTTTGCGAATCTCGTCGCGGTTTGCATCCATATCGTATCTGTTTGCCTGTTATTCGGCGTATCTTGCCAGATGCATGACACTTCCTCATGCATTCCAAATTAATCCTCCGAACAGCTTCTGTTGGCGTGTAGCGGCGCTGCAAATAGCGGCGCCATCGGTTTCATTCTTGCTTTGCAGTGGTGCGATCAGCACCTTTGTATATATCTTATGTATATACTTGATTGCGTGAATAGACGACAAACCTCAACATCGAGCATGCTTTATACCGCCAGAAAGGTACGGATTATAAGGTACAACCCAACGACATTATCAAATGCAAAGTTTTCAGTACCACCGAGCCTCGCAATGGTATCAGGGTTCATCATCATCAAGGCTCGCGCGTAAAGGGATATCCGCCTTTCCTGCATCAATGTCTCATCTTGGAATGCCTTTAAACCTCAGACACTTTCGAAGCCTGAATCGGATATTGTCATGCATATGCTGGCATTCGCCGCCGCAGGGACCACGCACTACGCAGGTGGTTATAATTGCGCCAAGAACTCCCCATTAGGTCTGCGATAGGATCCGCAACTCAAGACATACTATTTCATCAACGCGTCTGCAGAAGAAACCGATCATCAGGGTGCAAGAATACAGAGAGATGACGCAGAAACCACGCTTTTGGTACTCAATTGTCCATACGCAACCCGATAATCTAATCAAAATGTTTTTACGCTTGATTTCCGCAGAAGAGCTGTTGTTGCTTCATATGGAATACTTTTGCAGGTCGGGCCTTATCGACAACTGTTTGCCCTGAAGCAACTCTGCAACAATCTCCCCGCCATTTCGATTTGTTGTAAATGCTGATTTAACAGTAGCGGTCCAAATGCCGTAACAATAGCCATCGAATCCCAGATAACTGTTGCATGACGATCACCGCCGTATAACTGCGAAGTATTACACGCCGTCCTCCTCCTCCGATTAAAGTCTTGCTGCAAAGATAAGCATCTGCAAGCACCATTGTAAAGGTCTGCACGCAATTGTGATTGGTTTACACGAATCCAATTAAGCTTATTTTGATCGCAGACAGCCCATGCGTCAACCAAATATTGTTGAAATAAGCGTTGAGAATAAAAGAGAGGTGAAGTCTCAGATTGACGGGTAGATGCAAACGATATCTGTTATCTACGCTAATTGCGCTCATTCTGCATACTGTTTGCACTATATTCTATACCTATAAAAATGACTGAGACGTAATTTCTGGAAATTGTAGAATCATTTCGCAACCTCAAACCCCAACGCCAACCAGCATCACCATGTGGAAAGAGCAATACATAGTGCAAGGGCATGTAAGCGGCGTTATTGGGATTAATTAGGTTGAAGGATTCATTGCCATTGTTATCACGCGGTTTATGAAGACAATATCCCGAAATCTCGCTTGTCCATACTTCATCGGGTATGATAACAGCAATCTCATTCTGGTTGGCAGGTTGTTCTTGACGCTTGTCAGCACCTGATTCCGGTGCACTTGCTTGCCAAGCGTCATCCATCATCAATAGATCTCGCTGTCTTCTAGATTGTTCATGATTCATTCTTATTCAATTTACGCAAGAAAGATAAGACTGATCTCAAGTTTTTAAATTTAGGATAGCTGTCTTACGCCAGCCGCATAGTTGGGTCGTAGAAATATAGTTCTTGAACGGTAGCGATTTTCCCTGCAGTTGAAAGGTCCTTGCGTGTGGTAAAAGTTCATGTATCTGAAAACAATGATGGCCACCACGCTTGCGGTCGTTGATCGCAGTATATTTTAGAGATGTAAATGTGAGTGCTGAGTTGTATTCACGAATACTACTGCGGAAATTTCTCGCAACAGTATCCGTGGATTGAAGAAGATATTGTAGATAGTTGGGCGGTGCTCGCAAAGATGGCAGTTGAACATCCCCCTTTTTGCAACAGATTTCAAAGCGGGGCTTAGCCTTGAACTTCGCAACCCGCTTCATCGATCCGATGTAAAATTTCGTTGATCATCGCAAACTATATTCATCAATCAAATCTAATTGCTTCCATTGTAACGGAACTGGAAAATCGCATGAAATGCAGATTGCTGTCTTTGTCTAGCAGCCCTCGGAGGTGATGTCTATAAAGAAAAAAGTCATTTATGAAACCCTGTAAACACAAAGCTTCAAATTGCATATTAAATACCTGTAAATTTTCTGCCGTTTGTTCTGCTCGTAAAGCTGTGCGTTGTCGTCTCATTTCTGCTAATCGTCTCTGCAAACTATTAGAAAGACTCTTACAAATGCTTAAGCGGACACATACCAAACAAACCTCTGGTCTGAAATTGGGTTCATTGCGATTGATATCGAATTCCGCAAGAGCTTTATAATGTTTACAACTGGCGCATCTGGCTGTAGACATTATTGCGAACAATTGTAACGTGGATGTAGTGATGCCAGTGGTTATCAAAAATGAATTACCTGGCTATTATATAAAAATATTTACAGCAGTCACTATCAGTTACCCTGCTTTATTACCCTGCTTTATAAAACCGGATTTTTTTTCTCCTGTTACCCTACCTTCCTACCCCTGTCTCCCACCCCTGTCCGATCCCTGCTATGACCAATCAGAACGCTCAAAAGTCTGACATCTGAGACATACTGTATTGTAGTACTATATAGACTATGGAACAAATGAACGTTCCTGGGCGCAGCATGCAGGCCTCGGCGCGGCGGGACTAATTAATGACAGTGTTATATCAACAGCACCGATAGTATTATTTGTAGAGTAGAATACGTACATATATACACTCAGGATTTTGGGCCCATCATTGTGGTTGGGGGGATTTGGTGGGTGCGTGTAATACACGTAGGTACATGTAGATCTAGAGTAGAGGGTACAGTACGCATCTTTTCGGCGGCGGGGCTAACTCAAGTATGTTTGTACGCAGGGAAATGATTCGGCATCATATTAGCATCATTGACAGGAGCTACTAGCACGCGTCAAGGGTCCAAGCTGATTATGAATCCAGCCCCCTTATATATCCTACACAAGCACTTGGGATTCGGCCCCGCAAACCGGCCAATGGCCACTACAGCAGATTTGGCAGGAACATAAAAATACCGTTGACCAGAACCCTGCCCCATTCGGCGGGGGGCTACAGGAGTCACTGCATGTAGGCAAGCTTGGCTCACAGACGCTCACTCGGCCACAACACGCATGCCAAACTTTATCTCTGGAACGTCACGCGTGCCCACGCAACAGCCCTAGGGGTGTAGTAGCACTGGCTAATTTACACACGCACACACACACATACACATTCGTCATGTTCATATCATTCATACATTTACATATATCCCACACTCCCTTGCCTTCCAACCCCCATTCCAAAGAAAGAAAGAAAAAGAAGAAAAAACTCAACTGATGACGGAGACACATCACGGGAAGGAGAGGTGAAATAATATTTCATGGGAGGGCATGCGATTACATGCTCCTTCTTTCCCTGTCTTCATCTTCTTTCATACACAGAAACACATATTCATGTCTCGGATCGAAAAACACAAAAAAAAACACCAAAGAGGAAAATAAACATCAATAACAAAAAAAGAGTTACTGAAACTAGAATATAGGAGGGGAATAGAGACGTGGGGAAGGGGTGGGGGGAAGAAGGTTACTAGGTAGGCAGATACTAACTACTACAGATCATAAAAACGAGGTCCATGACAAAGAAAGAAAAGAAACTCCAATTTTTTCATTTTTACTTCCCCCATTCAAATCCAGAAATGCCGTAAGACGAAGAAAAAAAGGTAGTAGTATAAATAGACTCAACTCTTGTAAGGAAAAGAGAGGCAAGGTAAACAGATGGAGAAGGAGAGAAAGAAACCAGTTATTTCGCACAATGCAGATAAAATGAGGGTCGCATCTACGCCCTACACTAAAAATGAACCCTTATCGACTCCACCCATCTATGCCTCTATGCCACACATACACAACCGTCCATGTCAACCTTTCGTTACTGGCACTATGACATCTTGGCCAAATCCATCGCTTCTCCCAATTTCCTTGCATCTGCCTCTTGTTTTACCCTTACGGAGTACCTCTTACGGCCACCGTCGGGGAGAAACTCCACTATGGAAACGTTTTTCAAGCCCTTACCGCTGGCTGGTGTATATGTGATGCCCTCAACCAACCCCACATTGAGCGCGACTTTCCCAACCTCTGTTCGTGCAAGCACCCTTGCTTTTCCATTGATACGGTTCTTGAGGACTCTTAACTGCCCAACGCCTCTCTTGATTGCCTTGTCTGGCTGGCCATCGTTGATTTCATAGACGATGGCTCGGACTTCGAATTTCGAATCTTCATCTTCTTCGCCGGGGCCTTGCTTAGATAGATCGATATCACCCTTGGCAAGATGGGCATTGTCATTAGGTTCAGAGTTGTTATCATCGTCTTTTGGCGTGAGAGGGCCTGAGAGGGGAACAACTGGAGTGCTTGGGCCGCTACCACCAAAGGAGAAGCCGGTTTCTTTTACCCCGGGGGTGCCAAAGATCGATGAATTTCCTGATGCGTTCGGAGAGGGCGCAGAACTAGATGTGGCAGATCCAAAGAGGCCTTTAGATGATTCGGTTTTAGAACCGAATAACGATGTACCATTGGTACCGTTAGTCTCGCCAAATTTACTAGAAAACATACCACTGCCAGAGCCAGCCTTGTTGTTTGAGAAGATCGACCCGGGGGATTCTTTCTTCGGTTCACTAACGCGACCAAACAGACTGCCCGAGGGTGATGGAGCAGCCGGTGTATCATCTTCGTCATCACCTTCGTCCTTTTCCAAGGGACCAGGAACCTGTGAGGAGAAGGGGTTTATAAAACTACCGCTGTTTTGAGAGGCATTGGGAGAACCAAGGGCACTGCTGTCCTTCGCAGACGGAGAACCCTCAGACTTGTCTACCGTGAAGATTGTATTAGATTAAGATGCTACGTAGACCTGGATCTGCTAAGGGAATTGACTCACCCTCATTCTTCTTCTCTTCTTGCTCCTTCTTCTCTGACATGGGAGCAGGGGGTTTGAAGCCGAACATTGGGGCCGAAGCAAGCTTCACGCCAGATGGTGTGACAGGCGTCGATGCAGATGGAGGAACAAATCCATAGGTTGGTTTACTAGCTAGTTTGTATGCGTCTGCGCCAGAAGTACTGGTTCCGCCGCTAAGAATTGATGCGAGGGCCTTTGAGGAATCAGATCCTGAAAGTTTCGAGTCTATGTTGTGGATCAATGTTAGAATGTATTGAAAATTGCAGTGGATGCCTCGAGTGCCTGGGAGGATTGATGGTTGCAAAGGTGTGGGGAATGGGTGGGGAAGAACTAGGACTGGGGTTGTTGCCATGTTGCCATGCAGGTTAGACGTAGATGGGCTGATTTGATTGGGTGATGTTGGCAAGGAACCGGGAATCCATCACTCTCACTTTACCCAGCTGCCTCCCGCCGCAAAACGAGAAGCACCTCACAGGCTAGTAAAAAGCAAAAAGGAAAAAAAGACCGTCGTCTCATCAAACACCACCCAAAAAAGGACAAGAAACATCTACGCCAGAAAAAGCAAGAGAAAGAACCAGAAACGCCAGAAAACGCGCGGTTCTTAAAGCGGCTCCTGAAGTTTGATACGGAACAGATGTCGTGATAAAGAAACTAGAGATGACAGAAAAATGAACCAGAATGAATGCCTAATTACCTTCGCCGTTACCCTTAGATCTTTTGCCGCCACCACCTTGAATCTCATCATCATCATAGTTGTTACTTCTTTTGGTGGGGACACCCGAGCCCAATTTCGGTTCAACACTAGCGCCCTTATAGCGCTCGCCATTTTGTTGACATTCCTTGATTTTTTTGGCCTCTTTGATGTATATTTCGCAAGAGACACTCCAGTCGCCCATTTGGTCTGCTTTTTTAAGGCCTTCCAAAAAGCTATGGTTCAACGCACGTAAAGCAAACAAGTTGTAGTATTCATTGAGCTGTGCTGTTGTCCATGAAGTAGAGTCAGATGGGAGCGGAGGCGATGGTGTTCTGAAGTTAGTAGCAGAAGCAGTAGTGTTATTTACTGTTGATGTAGATGCTGTTGATGTTGATGTTGCTGTAGGAGCAAACATAGCAGGGGGGGGTGTAGACTGCTTTTGCGGCGCTGCCGCGAGCTTAGGGGATCCAAATGCAGTAAAAGGACTAGGGCTATTAATTGGTTGGTTAAAAACACTCGGTGATTTTGGTGGTGAGTTATCAGCCATGATGTCATCGTTAATTTCGACACTGGGGGTAGAAGGAGCACCGAAGAAAGGTGATTGAGCCTTAGGTGTCTCCAGCTTGTTTTCAGCAGGAGGCCCAAAGCCAAAGAGTGGCTTACTCGGTTCATCCTTCTTTTCGTTTGGAGTCCCAAATCCACCAAAAAATGGCGACTTTGGAGGCTCAGTCTTATTATCTCCGAAGCCACCAAATGGCGATTTTGGTGGCTCTTGCTGAGGGGTGCTAGACTCTATGCCGAAGCCAAACAGCGCCTTGGGCGGCTCATGCTTTGGCGTTGCCGGTGCTTTATCACCAAATCCACCGAATGACGGCTTGCTTTGCTCTTGCTCTTTGGGCTGACCAAAAAAGCTGCTGGTGGTTGGGGTTGGTGCCGGAGATCCAAAAAGATTATTAGAGGGTTCTGGACTGGGTGAAGGTTTAAACAAGTTTCCAGAAGGAGGCTCCGGAGAATGCGATGGTCGTCCAAACAAGCTTGAACCCTGTTGCTCAGTAGGTTTAGCGAACAACGATTTACCCTGTGAATCTGCCGGCTTTCCAAATAGGGAGGTACTAGGAGTCCCTGTTTGCGGAGTGGCCGCGCCAAATGTGAAAGTAGGTGCTGGCGCTGCAGCCGGTGCAGCCTGAGGCTCGGGGGTCTTCTCGGGCGCAAAGCTATTACCAAAGTAACCACCAGACGGCTGCCCAGATGCGGTAGCTGTGGAGCCGCCGAAGTTGAATGAGGAGGTTGCCGGGGGTGTAACCACAGCAGGAGCACCATTATTAGCTCCAAATGTAAAGGAAGTAGACGTAGATGTAGCTGGCTTGTTATCACCACCGCCAAACACTGGCGCAGCCGTGCTATTACCACCAAAAGTGAATGGTGGCGCCTTGTTGAAACCTGTCGCCGGTTGCGCGGGAGCTGCGTTGTTGCTGCCTCCAAATGTGAACCCGGTAGACACAGGCGCGGGAGAGGCATTACCGTTATTGTTGTTATTATTCCCAAACATCCCACTAGCTGGCGAGTTTTGTGATGTCGAACCTCCAAACAACCCTCCAAGCTGAGGGGTACCAAACGCGCCATTCGTGCTTGATGGTGCCAATGATGCGAACGGGTTTACCTTGGGCGGCTCCGGCGCAGGACTATTACCGCCGAAGTTGAAACTTCCTGTCGCGTTTCCCCCGAAAGTTGGAGTCGCTGGCGCGGCACTCTGAGGTGTCCCGAATCCAGAGAATCCTGCTTCAGGTTGTGATACACCATTTGTACCGAATCCCCCTGTTGGTGTCGCCGCAAAGAAGTTAGGTAAGCTAGAACCGCCTCTTGAGCTGCTGCCGGCCGGTCCCCCGCGACCACGTCCTTTCTTCAGAGGTGCGATCCTGTGTTCGTCAGCGGGCCCGCTCCAACTCGAGTAAATAAAGAAAACAGGCACCTCCGCCTTGAAAACACGCACGGGAAAGGGGGGGAAACAAGAATAACTCACTTTCTGCCGCCCATAACTTTGCTATCAGCCATTTTCGTAGGATCAACAGCGTCTCTCTCGTTTTCCGGATCGTGATTTCCTTGAAAACTAAAACCCTGCTGCTCGTAGTCGTCCTTGGTCAGCTGTGTGTCCGACCGCCTTTTAGACATCGGCACACAACAACTCTAGCAGAGCGTAGGTGCAAGGGGGAAAGTGCTTGAGTATGTGTGTGGGTGTGTAAACCACCCTTTGTTGACTTATTTCCTTTCTCGCTCACTCACTCAACCAAGTTTTTTGGTTTTCTTTTTTTACTTTTTTTTTCTTTCCCTAATGCCTTGTTGTTGTTTTGGGTTTTAGGTTTCTTTCGCCACCCCGTTAAACCTTTACGATAGGAGCGAGAACGGGAAAGACAGAGACAGAGATGATTACAGTGATAAAAGATATGGGGGAGAAGTAAGTTGGCGATGGAATGAGAGTGTGAAGAAGGGAGAAGGGGGACGATAGAACGGGGGTTGGTGGTGTGGTAGAGTTGGATGGATAACGGCGGCCTAAAGTGCGGATCTCTCACACACACGAGGAAGACAGATAGCAGAGAAAGGGAAAAAGGGCAAGGGAGAAGAAGAGAGAAGAAGAGCAAAGGCAGAAGCGGGAGAGTGTAAAATGCGAGTTGTGCAGCGAAAAGAGGATGAGGTTGGTTGCGTTGTCGCAGAAACGCGAGCGATGGGGCTGAGCGATTACAAACCAGGGAACGCGTTGAAGAGTTATCAGTGGCTGATAGTCGCGACAGGGGCATTCAAGCCACACACCGTACTTCACTTGCAATCATTGGCTGTGTCACCCTCCCTCGTGGTTAAGGCCCGCATATGTAGTAAGTTCTGTCAGAGTAGGTACGTACGTAGAGTAGGTACTTTTCCAGGCACAAACAAGTACCCCTCGATCTCCTGTGATTTCTGTACCCCGCAGCCTCAACTTGTATCCACATGTATGTATTCTATGTACTCCCCGTCATACTATTCGAATTCAGAACCTACATAAATGGACCTTTAACTACATGTATAGCTACATGTGATTATAATATCGGTGATCACGCTTCACACGATAACCACGTAGCGTCTACTACACATACACCAAAATAATCCTGCACGTTACCGGCAGCTATCGAAGATTTGAAGTCTCCGGAAGGGTGCTTGCTCTACGCTACTACATGCACATACTTAAAACCTCCTTCTATTCTAGCTACTCGTAGCTTCCTGGCGTTTTTGGACTGGGCCACTATTGCATACACCTAAAATCAGGATCTTGGTGTATTTTTGTATGGTATGCAATATCAGTCGCGTTCAAAAACGTCAGGAAGTTACGAGTACATGTAGGTACACGTGCCCGGAACAAAGAATTTCCTATTTGTGCCTCACCCCACCCCGCAAAACTACACCAACCCAGTCCTCTTCCCCCGCAGCTCGCTAACTGGCGAGTGCGATCCGTTAAATTTGCTTGGCGTAATTCGCAGATTTAATTCGATTGCTTTGCGAGTGTTGTTTCCAGGGTGGGCACGTGAGTCATGTGCAAGATGGATACATGACGCTGGGGCAAGTGATTAGAGACTTTGCGCAAATGGAGCCAGCTCTATATTTTGATTATCTGATTGGTTAATGGTGTGATCGGCACCAATCAGGTTGTCAGAAAATGGAGCTGGCTCCATTTACGCAAAGTCTCTAGTGTCATTTTTTCCCCCCAATGTCAAAACGGGAAACGACATAAGAGTTCACAATTTACCTTTTTTTTTATAGCTCTTCTCCATTTGGCCTAGCCTCTGTACTGGTACCCGAGTGATTCCCGGTGACGCATCTTAATCCTAGCCGCAAATATTATAGCATCAGTATCGCAATGGTTTATCAAGAAAGGTCTCCTAATCACAGGAGCGGAAGCTCATCAAAAGATAGTCTAGCAAATATGTGGCATTTATTAATTTGGTTGCCTTGCGACAAAATATTAATCCCATCCCGGAATTATGATCCCCAGAGCTCGTACCCTCTAGCTCTAGCTTTAACCAACCATTGGGAGACCCGGCAGCAAAAGAGAGCTGTCATGCAAAGAACACCGCAAGACAAGACATTATGGAGGTGTGGTTAGTTTAAGATACACCTGGACCCCGAGTGATATATGTACGATTCGCAGTCTGTCGACCGATAGCTCAGCTCTGAAGTGCTAAACTGCACACCCCCGTTTGATAATTGTGCAAATTTGACGCCAGCGTGACGGTTGTATTAGGGTAAGCCCGGGTAACTAGGAACATAACACCCAAATGACCTCCTACCATGTGGATACATGTGTACTTTCATTCACGGGGTGTTGGCGGATACTGGGTATTGGCGGATTGAAGCCAAAAGTTGGCTTGGCTGCCTCTTTTCAGGCTTGTCCGCCAACACCCAGTACCCGCCAATACCCCGTGAATGACAGTACCTACAATTCCAAGACCTCTTCTGTGGTATGACAACCTGCTAGTAACACCCCCGAGGCTGCAGTACGAAGAGATGAATAAGAAGATCATCTAGGAGCACTGGATGAAACTAGAACCGTAGTATTTACAATTCCCATATATTCTTTGATGGCAGATATTGATCCGCCCCCATCCCGTTCTGATACCTCATCCCCTCATCCTTACCTCGTACTGCTTACAGGCCTTTGATGGCAACACCAACAAGAGCCACATGTTGGTAAAAGTGTCAGTCACCCTATGCAGTCTCCAGGGAAAAGTCCCACGACAGCTGCTTGGAATTTATGCAATGCCACGGCCTCGGGTAGCATCATTCGCCGAAGATTAAGGCTACCACCCCCACAGTGGGCGGACCTGATGTTTCATGTCCAGCTCACTTTCCGGGTGGTTATAGGTGAGTTTGGAGGAGCCAACATTCAAAGATGAAATGGAGCCATATACATGCCAGACCGACAACGGAGAACTAGCGCCTCGGCCTATCTTCTTACACTTGTTGACATTATCTTTCACCCTCAATACTCAATTCAAGCAAGGCTTTCTGCCCTATATGCCTTGTGCAGCCTTATGGTCCTATCGACTGCTTCCTGGTAAGCACTCATATAGCTTGGACGAGGAACTTGGCTCTCGATCTAGTGACCGATCATGAATATACGAGTCAATCAGAAGCCCCTCTTCACTTTGCCCAGAACCATTAGATAAAAATCACAATACCATTCAAGCCTCCACAAGGCTCCTCTAAAACCAATAAACAATAAACCAGTGTAGCCAATACTTATGTTCGAACTACCAACAACTAAACATGTATACTCTGCACCTCCTAAAACGTCCAATCTACCCAGACTCACTTCCCCTCTATGATCGCTCTACACCTTGCATCCCTCAACTACCTTGTCTATCACCCGCGCCTAGCATAAACCTCTGCCAGAACGCAAAACGCCAGCGAACCAGCTAGAAAACAAACAAGCAAGCAAGCAAGCAAACAATAAGTTAATATATAAAAAACAACCAAGTCAACGCCCTTCCCCAAGATTCCCCAAATAATAGTAAAAGATAAAAAAAAAAACATGTAAAGTTTCCTGGACTTTCGTTCCAATAATGACAAAAGACAAAAGAGTAAACCTCCCAATCATCCAACTCATTAACCCCCAGATATTAAATTATAGCAACAGGTCCTCGGAGGAGGAATAGAAGCAAAATAAAAGTAAAGTCATATACAAGAATAATACTGGGGAAGGGTCATTATAAAAGAATGAATCGTAATGTAAAGTATGAAATGCGCCCAAATAAGCCTCTAAAGCCTGGAATATGAAATGCAAACCCAAATAATGATGGCGTCGAAGGGTATAAACAAAATGACAGGCATCATAAATATTGCTGGCCAAAAAAAATGAATGGAGGGACAGTAAATACATGCTCTATAAAAGCCAGAGCTCCCTATAATCAATGCGTTGTAGAAGCTGTTAATAAGAAATTCGCCGCCCATGCTAAACGCACCTGGCCCCCCAACCAATTTCGAGGAGCCCGGTCAACAGAATAAAAATAATAAAGGAAATATAATATAAAGACCGTTAGCTCGCCACGACTATTGCCGCAACCACGCCCCCAACGACTGCACTAATGGCCAGCACACCGCCAATAATAGCAGCAATTCTCTTCTCGGATTTCCCAACACCTTTGACCTCTCCATTACTCCATGAATCTACCATAGTATCGAAGGATCCGATAGCCACAAGCAAGAGTAACGGCGGAAATAGAACACACAGAGCTAAAACAATTCTGCCAAGCCTCTTCTCCTGCATCCTGTAAGTCTTATTATGGGACTCACCTCGCATAGCCTCGGGATCGTCATTTGAAATATCTGTCCAAGAATCGCTGATTCGCCTTGGATCGTAAAGTCTCGGTGTCATACTCCTACGTAGGTTTTTGGGCCTTCTAGGCAATCTAGTACTGTATAGTGAAGCCCAACTCCTAGACTCCTTCTTACGGGGAGCATTGGTGGTGCTGTCTTGAAGTGGGGGTATGAAATTTACTTCATCGATCCCGCTCATACGGACTTGCTTGCGCGCATCGACCCCTAATCTGTCATTGCTCATCGTATCGCTACCGCCCGCCAAACTGCTTCCTGCGAGTCTTCTGCCGGTGCCGCCAGGAGTCCCAGTGACAAGTAAATCCATTTCAATTCCATGCTGATCTCCTGTGGAAATATCTTGTCTTCGTCTCCCTTTGTGGACCGGTGTCTGTTCGAGGCTTCTCAGCGCAGGATGAATTGGGGTTGTCTCGTTTGGAGAGTGGGCATTTGATTCAAAAGGGCTACCGGGCATAGATCCGTACTCGGGGAAACGTGGAGATCGCGGGGAACAATTTCGTGAATCCACGGCTTGGTCACCCCCCATCCTCATGTAAAAGGAGCTACTTGAATCTCGTGTGAGGACATTTTTAGGCATGGTAATAGGAGATGAGCCATATTGGCCACCAAAAGGCATGGCCCCCGCATTGCTAGTATTGATGGATGATAGGGGCGAAAAGGTTGAACGGGTTGGAGTAGTAAGAGCATTACGATTTGGAAAGCCGTCACTTGGGTAAAAGTACTGAGGAACCAGGATAGGGGTCTCATCGGATGTTTGACGCATACGATAGACACTAATATTAGTTAGCATAAATGCAAACTCTTGCCCTTGCAATGGGGGATTTAAGCGTGATTAAAAACTTACAATTCATATCTAGGGTCCCCCTCATGAACTAGTACTCCTTTAGGAACCTCCTGTGACTTCAACTTTCGTCTTGCGCCAAAGCCACCTATCCCTGGCACCAGCCTTATACCATCGCTATCGCCATTATCACTGCTGTGCTCACTGCCATCACTGCGAATGAATTTACTCGCATCACTTATGGTATGATGATGTCCAGCTCCTTGGTATCCATTGTGAGACTCTCCATCCTTGCGTCCAGCTACGCTTTCACTTGAAGAAGAAGGCACCGCCTTTCCTTTGCCTTTTTCCTCCCTTGTGTACTTTCTCTCAGATGCAATAACATCCATTTCTTCATCACTGAAATCTCTGTCAAATCTTGTAGATGCTGCCCCATCTGCTGTGATAACCATGGCGAATCCACTAGCCCCGCTTCCAGCCGAGATTTTGCTTAATCTTTTAAGCTCTCTATTAACTGCTTCATCAAGCTGAGGGCTTCCTGATCTTCCAACTCCAGACGAGAGCCGACGCATCCCTGGTGAAAGATAAGAATTGGATGATGCATTCCTGCTCATTACTGGCCTACTCATGCCACCACTCTCTCTCCCGTTCGTTAGTGTGGTTTTGTTGGACCCATTTCTTGAGGGTGCGTATAGATCACTTTGGTTCATGTAGTTTAGCACACTACTACTCGCTTTTCCGCTACTCTCGTAAACACCGGCTCCGCTAGGACACGTGGGACTGCTTGGGCCGGATAATTCTGCATATGTCCCATCGCTGAAGCCGCTTCCGTTTCCAATATGGAACCCTTCGAAGCCAAACGCCATTGATTCTTCGACGTATCTACGCTCCTGGCTCCCTGCAGATTCTATCGTGGTAGCTGTCTGTCGGCGGTGTGTCGGTGGTGAAGATGGTGGTGGGGCTGCTTGGAAACGATTTAAGGGTGGGAGGTAGTTTTCTTCAATTTCCAAATTTAGAATTCGAGATTCGGTCTCCTCTTCCTCCTCATCTAATTCTTGATTACCAAGCCTAGTTGGACGACTGTAGTATCTATAATACCGGTCATTATCGTCCTTGCCCACCTTCGGCGATTCTTCAAGAGAATTTCCATGCCTGCTGGAATCCCCCACCATTAAACTTGGATGCGGGAGAATCTCAACCCTCACTTCACCCCCGTTGATAATTCTTTTATTTGAACCACCCCCATTATCAAATTGACTGATCGGACGAATTGGGCCAGTAGATTGTCTTGCGTAGAAACTTGGTCTATTCGGCTGCATCGAGCAATCTTCCTTTAATGGCGTTGGTAGATAACTACTGCTAGTGTCACGCTGTATTGTATCGTCTGTAGTATTCGTAGTGCGAGATAAATCAGATACACCACGCTTATGACCAACTTTGAATACCCTTGTGATTCTCTGCTTAAGTGATGCGGGAGGCGTGGAATCCCCCGGGTGTCCAAGCCCCATCCTCTGATATACCGAAGGGCCAACCGGCGACGGAACGTCTGGTGTTACTGGTGACGGACCCAACACCACTGAATTCGGAGGTGAAGGAGGTGTCTCCTGCCGACCAGGCAGCCTTGGACGGTTGGTAGGAGTCTTGACAACGATTTCGGCCTCTGTAGCTGGAGCAACAGTAGTATCGATGTCCAGTAATGGCTGCTGCTGACGTTGGGAGTGGTGGTGATCGACTAGTGTCTGTTTCTCATTCTGCCGAGCTGCGGTGGGCGAGGATGGGGTGGCAGTCTCCACGGGAGAGGGAGGAGGTGATGACACCTCTGACCGAGACGAAGGATTGGATACCATCGTGGGACGAGTAATGGATGCCATAGCTAAATTACTCTTTCGCTTCCTTTCTTTCTGTCTCTCCAAATTGATTTGATGTGTTACAGCCTCGTGGAAATGCTGTTTTGGCTTCGCTGTCTACACGAAACGAGGACACATCAATCAATAGAATTGGCGATGTGTATATATGAAGCGTCTCTACTAGCTGATTCTGCCTTGACTTAATTGTATGTAGGTAGGTAGAGTAGCTATTGGTAGCTGTTGCTGATGATGATAATAAGCCACTGTCCGTCTACCTGTAGATCCCCTATGCCGCATGCAATACGGGAAGGTGAAGAAAAGGGAAATGCAGGAACCAAACCAGATGAAATCGCCACCCAAACAACAAATGAAATTTGCAAATTATGTTTTATGCGAGAAGAAGAGGCATTGTCGGACCGCAAGGTGGGGCGAGGGGAGGGGGGTTATTTGATTTGGCTTACTGACTATTTGGTTTGGTTGGTATATCGCCGGTACAAAACGAGCGAGGTAAAGTAAGATCGGAACACGAAACAAAACGAAGGAAGGAGTATGCGGCGTGGTGTGTATGAGCTGAGAAAACGACGGGAGGGGAAATCGAAAAGAAAGAAACAAGACTGTAAAAGAGAGACAGTGGTCCGGATGGGGGGGGATGACGAAAGGGAAAAGGGAAAGGGACCGTGATGTGTGGTGAGCGAGTGTGAGTGAGAGTGAGTGAGGAATGTTTCGAGTGAGTGAGCAACCTGAAGGATGGGATGGTGTCGACTCTGAGCTGCCACTAAACCCGAGTTTGGAATCCTAGTAGCAGGCTCCCACGAACGGCAGTGGACCCCCTCCCCTGTTCCTGGTACTATGACCATCCACTACTCCGGCAGCTGAATGGCTCTACAAAACCAACAAATAGGACCTTCCCCGGACCTTGCCATTCAACACTGTCTTCTGTTTGGAGCCTCATCATCTTGATTGCGAACTGGGAACGTGTAATCTCTGGTTTTCTAAAGTACATACTTGCCACCCGTGATCAGAGACTTCGCCGAAAGGACCGGATAAACTCGAGGGCTGAGATCTCGATTCTCAACGGGTATCATACTATACATAGGGATTTATAAAGGGACCCCGGAATGAAGTTCTCCAGGAGTAATTACTTTATTATGCAAGTGCGCACATCTCAACTTTAGTCTATGTGCTCTAACGGGCGCTCGATACTTTAGAACAGTTACCTAGTCCGACCTATTAGAGCTCTAAAAACTGTCACTCTTGACACTGTCACTGTCACAATCATCGGGTATATCGCAGTCATCACAGGCACTGCCACCTCCTCCACCACACTCTACTCGACGTTTATCGCTCTTTCTCTCCAACACTCATCCCCTTGGTCTTCCCGTTATTTGGCCGTAACAGTAACATCCTTTATTTATTCCCTGCACCATGCACCCTGCAACCTCCTCCTCGCTCCCTTCCCACTTCTTCGGGCTCTGCATGACGCAAGGCACCGAAACAATGGGAAACTCACGTCACCAATCGCCAAAATTAGTCGAAAACCACCAATGGCCAAGAAAGTTGAAAACTGTACCTTGCGTGATGACAGCTACAGACGTAGGTACGCGAATTGAGACGCTATGCCGTTCCATTCTGTACAAAAAGATCGATGAAGCGAGGGGTACATAGGCATGGCATGGCCCTAGGCGCAGGTACCATCATGATCATAATCTATCAGGCAAGCGCAGCAATGTAATACAAAATCCGTCCCATGTGCCGCATCCGGCGCAAAATCTCTACATACATAGCAGCAACAACGAAAATTTGATATCAAACTTCTCTAAACACCACCTACATACCCGTCCGGCCGGAGAATTTAGACGACCGCGGGATAACCGAGTCTCTGGGAGAAACCGGAGGTGGTGGTATGTATGAAGGAGATGTGTATCAGGAAACCAACATCCTGAAAGGCTTGGGGTTCATAAGCGGCCCAAGCACTTCCACTCTCCTCTACGACATTACCATCGTCGTGCCCCAAATCCTTGTAATTAAGAAAGATTGAACCGGCCCCTTGGGATTTATCCTCTATGATGCTTTACTATATGGAGTAGAGTAGACAACCTACTCTACTCTAATAAAATCGCTCACTGTAGGCCCTCAGCCCGCGGATCGCAGTGGGGGTGGCATGACCGGGAATCGAAGCGCTCATGTGGGATGCCTTTGAAGCACTCAAATGAAGTGAAGTTACAAGCCTACATATATGTATATACCTACATTACTATTTACCTGTTTACTCGAGGACTTTGGACCGGTCAAGGAATAAGCTATCACCATGTGTAGACACAATAGTCGGGCATCTCTATTTACAAGTATCTAATCGCCAATTCCGCAGCGCTGCAGGCAGCCGCTGCGCTGTTCACCCGCGCACTCGGTAGTGGGCTACCATACAGTGCAAATGACCGTCCTGGGAGAAGATCAGACTGAGATTTGTCCACTTTACTCCACTTGATCTAAGGCCATAGCCGCGCCGGGTTACCTACCACTGGTTCCCGGAGATAGAGGTCGCTTGTGCCACCTCGGCGTCTGTTTTGAACGTCACGCGCAGGTTGAATTATTTATTTGATTTTTTTGATTTTTCTTTCTTCCGGTTAACCATAAGTCATAAGTGCTTCCGCTATATGCAGCCAAAAAGAATAGTGGGGATGGTTTGAACTTTGGATGAAGCAATTGATAACAGCTGAAGAGGAGAACAGGGTTATTTTTTTATTTTTTTATTTTTTTACTTATACTTCCCTGGATAAGGGGAGTCACAAGACTACATGCACTTAGCTCTTGTGCCCGATTGTTTCCGGGGGCCGATAGCTACAGCGAGTTCAATTCAAATGATAACTAGGCTGGGATCGTTTGCGCATGCTAGAAGTTCAGGATCTCGGGGTGGGTAGCTTGCAATTCGGACTTGGAGTGGTAAATCACAATACCTATTCTTCCTGGCGGCAGTTCAAGCAGGCAAACACCCAGCATACCTATCTCTCATAAAAGAGGAAAACTTCAATTCGCCCTCCGGGTTTGCCCTCCATTCGGGGAGCTTCCGGAGTGCGGCTATCCGTGAGGGAGCTTTCCTCAGATAAGGAACTCTGTTGCTTTTAGGCAATACGAAAAAATCTAGATCAGGAAGTGGCGGCCGACCGTTACTTACCGACTGAGTTCTGTCTTCCTTGCGACATACGAGTACCTAAATCAAACTGAGACTCACGTTAGGGCCGTACTACATAGTCTACTTCATACCCTGTCACTCGCTCGAAGAAATGACCCGCGCCAGGAGATAGAGCTTGAATGGGTGTTTCATAGAGATTTCATTGGGAGATTGGCCTATACCGCACAATAACTGGTAAAACCGGCTTTCAATGGCAATGTTGGTGATATTCAGCCTTTATCAATCAGCTTAACTAATTGTAAAACTCAACTTGACAGAGGGAATCGCAGCCGGAACCCTCGTATGTTACCTCACGTGTACATACATGTGCGGGGAAGAGAGAGTTCCAACGCCCTATTTTATTTCATTTTTGCGAGGGCCCTCCGTGATCGGATATCACTAGCGATTATGTCCGTGCACGGGGGGTTTCTTTTTCCCCCCTGTATGCACATACAGTCGCACCTCGCTATCTCGTAATTCGATATCTCGGATCTCTTGCTGTCTCGTACGGGTTTGCGGGACAGGTACTGCCTTCCTCCACATAAACCTATTTGCTGTCTCGTATATTTTGGTATATTTGCTATCTCGTATGGGTTGGGCTCCCAAAATACGCTAACGACATAACGAGGTGCGACTGTATAAACATGTTGCTGGGACCACGTGTCAGTGTCAGTAATAAAATCTTTACTCATTCTTTCTTTCTTTTTGTCGGGATTACTAGGCTTAGTGAGGCTATTTTATGAGGTTGAACTTGGTGTAATCATAGTGTGTCACTCGGCCGGGTTGGATGAGTTGCTCCAAACCACACCTCGTTGCCAAGCCCCATGTTTGGGCGTGTCAGGCTTTTGACGCCACTTACATCTCTTTTACCTTTTTTAGTTATGATTGACCCTTCGCAATTAAACCCTCCATACATGCGCAGCGCAGTGGGCACTCTGATACTAAATGCGTAGGGAGTACCATATCGTCGAGAACTACTGTTGATTTCTCCCATCCCCTTTCCAAAAATTGCTTTTATACAATTAGTACTAGTGCAACATCGGGGTCACTATGTATATCGCTCGTATATTTGAAAAGGATACATAAACATCGAATATTGTAGGTAAGAAACCGCTTGGAACTATTTGACTTTGGCCAATAGCGCTGACACAGGCCTGCAGGGTTGCTCTCACAAAATGCTAAATCTCGTGACTCACATGGCTCAAGGTCTGCAAACAAACAAACACTCTAGAGTATCATATCGCATGGATTGAACCCTCATTGCAAGTCTTTGATACGATACTCATGCATTCATTAAATGATCGGAATTCTTAGTAGGGATTTGACTGCAACGATATCCAACCATTTAATAGGCCCTTTGCGCAAAAGACTCCAGCTCCAAATTCTGGTAACCTGATTGGCGCCGATCCTCCCATCAACCAATCATAAAGTAGAATCTAGAGCCAGCTCTATCTGCGCAAAGGGCCTAATGAATGCCCGAGTAAGCATCGACGAGTAGACGTATATAACGGTAATATGTACCATTTTCTATTAGAAAGTGTAAGAACCGTATAATATAAAACCTGTGTTGCCATTCTTTATTAACTCGCCCTTTGGTATCCTCACTTGGGATGACTTACATATACTGGACTTGAGGCTCGTGGTTATAAACAATTTTGATTAACGACGTATATTACAACCTACGCACTCATCAAACCCTCGTAAGAACCTGGCGGGGTTGTATTGTAACTTGACAATAGAGTGCTTTTGGTCAATCCCTGTTTTTCAAACCTTGAGCCCAAACCTTGAGTTCTTGGCGGGATTTTCACACCAAAAACAGTCGCCAAGAACTAAATATCTAGGTTCGGAAGTTGGTAGCCAATACACTCTAATGTACGAGTAGAACTATATGCCAATCCCAGATAATCACCACAACTCGCATATATGATCAAACCATGCAAGCACATATATCTATTGTTTATCCCGTACACCCATCCTCTCATGTGCCAAAATCCTTGATCTTGGCAAAATTCTTGGTCTTCGAGTCCGAGGACTTTACATTTGTATCCTTGAGATCGGATCTAAATCTACACCGGCCTCATGTCTTTGTATTGTAAACCGTACCCCTCACCCAAATTGGCACAAGTCTTCCAGAAAACTTCTCTGGTGTTATCCGAAGGTTGCGCCGAAGGTCAGTGAGAGGGCGGTGGGTTGGTGCTAGTTTCTTTTGAGCAATTGTGACACGATAGAAAATATTAGCATCTAAAGATATTAAAATAACACTGTAAGATTGATAAATAAGCCGATCGGTCAGTAATGCCGCCGGATGAAACTATCGCGCGCATTAGCGCTATCAAATCGAGTGATACTTTATGAATGTTTTTCTCACATAGCGATATACATGTACTTAAGGATGGCTCTTCTACAGTATGCCGTTAGCAGATTCTGAAACCGTACCCGACCTATGAAATTATCTTGCATGCATATATATCTTCGAACGTATTCCTAAACTCTTTTTTGATCATCAAATATGCGCCATTAACTAATCTTTTTTTAGACTAACCAATCGTTGTCGTATCGATTTATCCCTAAATACTCCTGCCTTCCATATATCCCCTTTCTTCCTAAATTCTGTCGTCCGGTTCTCAAGAGAGTCTCCATGGGATATATCTTCATATATTATCACTCGTGTGCGTTATGTAAGCAGCACACACACATACAATACAATGTTTGTCATTACACATATGTAGTTTGGCAACACAAACAAAGCAAAGCGTGCAGAAGATAATATTGTATCCACGCTAAGCTGCAAGTCCACTGTGTTATCCTTATTGTCGTAAAGACTTTGTCCAGACCTCAGACCTTTTTACTAGGGCCGGAGCTGAGGCAGTGGAACACAATACATGTAGCCAGACGTCGTTCTGCCTTGCCAGGCTTAAGCCACTTTCGGTTACATCCCATACATGTATGTAAGACTAAAATAGAACTTAGATACAAATACCCTACATGTACCTACATACATGTGCGGAGTATTTCTGGTCGCGCACCGTAACACGCGACGGGCGACGCGTCACGCCTAATGCATGTGGAGGACACCTCATGGAACATCGTGGAGCTACCTACTGTAGGAGTTACAACGCGGGCCGTCAACAAGACAACTAGTCATCTGTCAACTTCATGAAAATTATATGTAATCAATCGACTTACTCGCAACGACGGCTTCAAAAATCAAGAGTCGAACTATATATATCGATCAAGAGATTTTCTCACAAAAAAACGACGAAGGACATTCATGATCATCGCTCAGGACTTACTTGTTGTCTCTGCTAATTTACACCAGCAATTGAAGTTTTCTGTTTTTTTCTTTTTCATATGTATGCATTCCTCATATAAAAATTACATTACGACATTAAAGTAGGCCTAGGCCATAGATACAAAAGAGATGAAAAGTGCAAACATGGCCCCAAGTTCCATGTTGATTCTCGGATGAGGATGTAAGATCGTAGTAATTAAACCCGGCCGTTGATTACATATACAACGGGTTCCCACTCGCCCATGTAGCCCACGCAGCCGTATAGCATGCCTCCGACTTATCGTCGTTGCAAGAACCATTAGCGTATTTGCTATGCAATTGTTAGCAAAATAAAGATAACAGAAAGTTGTCTTGATGGGCCCGGTTATTACATAAACTCGTGACATTTATCAATTCCGGAGGGAAGCTCGGCCTCAGAAGACCTCATATGCGAGTCGAATTGCTTGTCCATCCTCATGCATTTTATGGCCTAGGTGCTGGTATTAGAAGTAGACTCAAGTGAGGACGGAAACATGAGTAAGAGGCTCACATCAGAAATTCCAGCTTTGCTATAGTCCTGGGGGGCTGCTTGGACAAGTGTAGCTGCGAGAGCAAGAATGGCAAAGGTGGGAAACTGCATTTTGAGTAAGGATTGATGAATCAATATATGGAGAGCTAGAAGTATTGAGGAAATTGGGTTGATGGAATGATGAAAGAGAACCACAATGGCGAGAAATCCTCCAGGTATTTAAATCCCTAGCTACTCTCTATAGCTAGGGCAATGAGGAGGACGAAAAGAAAAACACAATCCTAATACAGCCCTGTGTGAGGTTCAGATACGTGGCAACCGCCATCATGATCGATTTGCGGAGGGAAAGCCAGTCTGCATGACATAGGGATTGATTTGCGGAGTTTAACAAAAAATAAGCTCATGATCCATGGTTAAGCCGTTGTCTCAGTTGAGCTTCTGTGCCGGGCCGGGACAGTGCGCGGAGAGACGTCCCAATCCTGTTTGGTTTGTTGGTTCTTCTAGTTGAATTTATAATTGATTTCTTTTAACGTGATTATACGTTTAGAAGAATGCAAGGCCTAGCAATAATGATGTAACTGACCTATTATGATATAAGGAAATCTAATAGAGGCGTAGTAAATCTGATGCGATTAATTGCGCAAGCAGAAGAGATCGTGAGTGCATACATGTATATGTCTTACTCCGGCCCAAGGGCCCTTTTACTGGCCACTAGTGAAAGTCACCTCAGGGTCCGACCACGAATCTAATTTAGGCTATGGGAGCTTGCTCACTCCAGGGTTATGTCTACCCAACCAACAAGTTAACAAACCGATAGTTCAACCATATAATCATGTTTTCTTTCGTCTGTTTTGACTATTTTGGCTACGGTACGGTTACTGTGAGTGGCGGCGGAGGCAGAAGGGCAGTTCTGGGGAGTGCGATATTACGGAGTGGCGGCGGAGGCAGAAGGGCAGTTCTGGGGAGTGCGATATTACCATAGACTACGGTCTGCATGTAATTAAATGAGTTAAACAAAAAAAAAAAAAAAAAAACCATATAATCAACGAAACAGATGGTAATAAATCTGGGATTAAAAGTAACTAAAAAAGAGCCAAGGATGAGAAAATATGTTTTTGCTGCGAATTCTCATCGGCCAGGAAATATATATATACAGCCACTCTGCAAAAGTGTTCGTGATTCGGATTTCAGAGTGAAACGTAATCGTGGCGGACCATCAAAAAACCCCAAAGGAAGACTTTCCCTGTGACCAATGGCACCCGAAATCAATGAAGGATAAGATAAATGACCACTTTCTTTTATCTATAGTCACGAACTATGTTATATATTTTTTCGCTATTTTGAATCACAATATTAAAGGTAACATCGACATCGGGTGCGCCACACTGAGCACTGACATTAAAGCCAAATCACGAACACTTTTGCTGAGTGGCTGTATACATATACAAATGCTGTCGGATCCGGACGTGTCATCATGATCAAGGCTGAGCACATTGCCTATAATTCTTCCAGTCATCATGCGTGCACACATTGGTAGGCCTTCCGTCTTTATCTCTATTATTTTTCTCCCTTTCTCTCCGCTCCCTGTCCTCCCTTTCTCTCCGCTCCCTCTCGGCTCTGTCTCTTCGCTCCCTGAACTCCCTTTCCCGGCGCTCCCTGTCTTGATCGCTTTCCCGCTTGGTCGGCTGAGTGGCGCTTAGGATCTCAGGCGCCCCAAGCTGCTTTAGCGCAGCCTCCAGACAAGGCCTGTGTTCAGCCGCGGGGATCGCCGTGCCAGGTTGTGGCGCAGGCTCAGGTCCGCACATATCGACCGCACGATTCCTGGATGAGAGTCAATATTATAGTTCATGCATACATGTAGTATAGCATTATCAGGGGGGCTAATAATCTTGGTCTTGGCGGGGAAAAAGTAGTAATTCAATGTACAAGAAAGGGAGTAATCACCAAATTTCTGTGCACTCTGCTGGGAAAAACTCTTTTTGGTCTGTCTTGAAGATGTCCTTGCATTGTTTATTTGAAGCCTGCGGGGTTTGTTAGTCTAGGCTCGACATTCATCAGGTTGATGCTGCTATGGGGGTGTGCAGTGAGCGCTGGGAGACTTGCATTTGCGTCAATTGAATGAGCGGGCACCGGAATTGCCTGGACAACTGTCGTGGCGGCAGCAAGAACACTGAGGATAATGGATTCGAACTTCATGTTTTTTTTCTTTCTTTCTATGGGATAGCTCCTGGATCCGAATCTCGCAAGTGGATTGATAAGATATGGGAGCTGAGATCGATAGTAAGGGTCGAAGCTTATCAAGAAAAAAAGAAGAGTCGATTGATGAGAGAAGGCACGATCGTAAGGATAAGACTGATGGGATTGAGATCGAGCAGGCAGACTGTGTGGTATTTAAACATCAGAAAAAGGAATAGCAATAATATTAAAAAAAAAGAACAATTGCAAGCCAGGAGCGGATGGACTGAATGGGCTCCGTCGTCCAGAATATGGAGCGGCAGTGAGTCTCTAGAGATGGCCTAATTGCAAAGAGGGAGATAGAGAGAGAGAGAGAGAGAGAGAGCGCTTTGGGCTCTGCCGAGCGTGGTAACACTGATCGTGGTGGTGGTGGTGGTCGTGGTGGTGGATAGGCCTGTATAGGGCTCACGGCGCCCGCTGAGATTTGGGACCCCCCGGCAATTGAGACATATGACACTTTGCGCTGGGAGGTCCGGAGTCTCTTTTGACAGACTTGGCATTAATTAGCCAAGCAATTATAGGTCCAGCTGTGGATTTGACTCCCGGCTGAGGGTCTAATCATGAAATTTGACCTCCACTTCTTCCAACTACTGCTGCATAACCAAATGAGGGTCCTTTTCTATGCAGACTGCTTTGTTATAAAATTCAGATGAAAATTAACCTCCCATAAAGCACTCAGGGATTTAGCGATGGTATTGATGACGGAATAAATTCATGTTCTATGGGGTTGCATTCTCACTCTTACCAAAAACTGAGTATGCTGATCAGTGGCAAACAGTATCTGGCTCAATTTTTGACTCCCGGGAACTAGCGGAAATCCAATAATGCCAAGCTCTAGGAGGTCCGGATTCAAAAACGCAAAGTCTGTAATCTGATGTGGGAAGCTAGGCAATATGGTTAGACGTCAAAAAAGGAAAACGGTTCCTTTGGCACTCATGTATCTGTCCGGGAAGTAATCTCATCAGCGTATATGTCTAAACTCAATTTCAAATATCTATATTTCCACTGATAACCCACTCGCCTTTCCCAACGACCAAGACCACGGTCCAAACTGAAACATACGTGTAGATGATCAAGGCCGACGAGGAGAGTTTAAGGGGGGGGGGGGGGGGGAGGGAGGGAAGAACGCGTTTATGCACCTGGCCATGTTCTATCAGCACTTGTGGTCAGGGCACGGTCACTTTCTGCCACCCAAGCAAGAGGTTTGAGACGTTCGGTTTTAAGTCCACGAGGCAGATACCCAAAATCGAGGATTGATTGCTGCACTCATGCAGTTAAACAGCATAGATCTAGCGAGTGTCTCATCTGTGATCTCCCACAAGCCAGAGCCGGGGAACAGCCAAGTGTGACCGGTCGAATGGATTTGGCCAGATATATAGGAAACATATGTTAATGGGCAGATATGGGTAAGCTATAACGTCAGGACGTATCCTACCTCATGTGAAGAGTAATCTATGTATGTACGTTAGTAGCATCTCCCTCTCCCCCTTTCCCTTTGCTTTTGATCTTGTGCGTATTATACTATAGAGTAATAGATCTAGATCGACATCACATCACGGAGGGCCGGTTGCCCAGGCAGCGGAAGGGACGCACTTCCGTCGAGATAGAGAGGTACGGTATGTCGGCCCGACACATTAATTCACGAGGCACAGAAATCTGTTCCACGCACGGAGACAGGGGATGCGAGTAGAGTGAGTAGAGTAGAGCGGACTACTCCAGCGTTAGCGAGACGCTAGATGCCTAGCTCCATACATGTGTGACTGCACAGATCTCTGTGGCAATTCTGAGCTTTTGAAAATCTGTCTTGGGCAGGTACATTGTTCATATCGCGATACCGCAGCTGCCTGTCCTATCCACAAGCTTTCACTCTCTAGCTCCCTCTAGAGTAGCTCCCTCTAGCTCTCCTATCTATCCGTCTGTGGTTTTTGAGGAGCTACAGTAGGTACTACATGTACCTACATACATGTAGATAGCTCATGGCGGCGGCCGGCAGTGTAGGCAGAGTCAGCCAAGCTACATGTAGCTAGGTTTACTATGGTTGTCGTTACTTGTTCGCTTATAAACCCGCTAAACAAGTGTTTTGACCACCTTTTGTCTATTTTCGGAGAAGCAAGGTACTGGGAAGTTTGAGGTTCAATTTGGGGCCACGAGAGAGAGAGCCATGAACGAGCAAGGCCAGTCAGTCAGCCAGCCAGCCAGCCAGCCAGTCAGTCAGTCGGAAATATATCTTTTAGTCTTTTGATCGGATCTTGGTATGTGGGATCTGTCAAAAAAATAAATAAAAAATAAAAAAGGAACAAAGAGAGGAAGAGATTTGGAAGAGAGATAGAAAAAAAACGACCCGTTCTTATTTCGATGTGTTATACATTCCAGAAACCCCCTCGCACCATTCTCGGTGAATTGAAAAAAAGGTTTGCAGTTAATTGGGATACCAACACCGAGAGCTTTAGCTACATACCTTTCGAGCCTCGGTAGCACTTTTTTCCCTTTCCCCCTCTCGGGCGAGGCGTTTTGCAAGATAATCCATCCGTACATACACGGTACGGTACTGTATAGTACTAGGACAGAAGTTTTGGCGATATACCCTTTTTACAGCGAAAGTAGCCATGTTGGGCTGCCCGAAACAACCACCCAACCTCATCAAAAAAAATTGTAACCCTTCAAGGGCAGTTGGAAATTATCTCAAGATGGAGCTTAGAGAATTCTAGAATTGTGTGTCCCCTCTTCAGTCGTGTGCCCTCCAATTTGTAAAGTGATGATTTGGGTGTTCCTGGTTTTGTATGGTGTCCCCATACAAATTTTGCGTTGCACCGGCAACCAAAAATCGCCAAAACTTCTGTACATACCCCGACTGTACAAACCTACATGTAGGTCTCTATCTCCATAGCTATTGTAGGGTTACAAAAATAACCGATCACCTATCTGATGGCACTTTGTATCAGAATAACTCAACAACCGGGAGAGCAATTGAATTATTTCAAGTCTCCCAAACGGAGTTAAATGCTCGGAAAGGATCGACTTATCCTTCTGACCTCGAAGATCTCGATGTAAGGTTTCTTCGCTGGGCAGTTTTGGTTGCTACGAGTCTCACGAGGGTTCCAGTGATGGCTAGGCAATCAGTACGACCCGACACTTAAGACGGTCCCCATGTGTTGCGACGTGAGCTGTAGCTAGCTAGCCAGTTAGCTACATGCTAACTTTATTTGAAGTGCAAATCGCGAAGAAAATTAAGGGGGGCGGAATAGGCAATTGCAATAATTGATTACTCGAATTTTCGTTCTCCCCCGAGCCGGAGCGCTCCTCCCATTGGATAGATATCTGGTGCGGTCATTGACCTGTGTTAATTGGTGATGCGAAGAGTTTTCCCCTCTGGCCGGTGTGTTTTTGTTAAATCAGTGTTTCAACTAACGTATACACATGAGGGAATAAGATGCATTGCCTTGATCGAGTGATCGCTCATGAACATACATGATGGGGGGGAGATGGGGGGGGAGATGGGGGGAGGGGGGAATGTCCCCACGGAAAAACCCCCACAGCACGGAAAATCATAAACCCGCTGTGCCGCAGCAGCGAGTGAGTTCTCATGATGCGCAGCCGCACCCGAAGAAGCGGGGAGACGACGTCACGCGACATGCTGAATACGGGAAGACGCGCCAACCTCTCAGCCAGCAGCGGGGCAGCGGAGGGGAGCCAGAGGGAGGGGAGCCAGAGGGGGAGAGCCAGAGGGAGAGCCAGAGAGAGGGCCAGAGATATAGCCAGAGAGAGAGCCAGAGAGAGAGCCAGAGAGAGAGCCCAGTCTACAGACAGCAGAACTTGCACAACAACAACTGCACAACAACAACAACAACAACAATAGAGGAGGACACACGGCAAGTTATCGCCACCTCTCCCTACAGCACACAGTCCCCCACCCCTTCTCCCCCTCTCCTCCTCCCCCTCTCCTCCTCCCCCACTCCTCCCCCCCCTCTTTCTTCTCTCCGGGAGCCTTTCGTCGTCTTGGGAGAGACATTCTCCTCTGCCTCGCTTTCTTTCTTTCTACACATCTGCCTCTCGGGCTGCAGTGCTGGCCAGCTAGCAGACTCTGCCAAATATGCAGACACACAACCAGCCCCGGACAACCCCGCCGTTCTGGTCGTCCTTCCAGTCGCCCTCGATAAGCCCTCCGTCCGTGAGGACCCCGCTGCTGCAGCCCCCGCCGAGCACAGCGGATGAGGTGCCGTTCTGGCTGCACAAGCTTCCCCGCGCTGCATGGGCATACCCGCTATATGTGAGCTTCACTGACCAAATTCTGTTCTTCTATAGAGAGAAAGAGAGAGAGACAGAGAGAGAGCTGCACAGAGCCAAAGAAAATACATGAAGCTAGCTAGAGGCCGTCGCTAATACTGATTCCACCAACCACCCAGGGAATCTACTACCTCACCACGCACTCCGCGCTCCTCCCCCCGCTTCTCTCACGCATCATCCCCCTCCTCATCCTCTCCATCCTCGTCCTCACCTTCACCTTCACCTTCCTGTACCTCCCGCAGGTCGCCATTCTCCTCTTCTTCAACGGGCCCCTCGCCTTCGTAAACGCCGCAATCCTATGTCTCTCCGAGGCCGCCGCCATCATAACCTTCGTCGCCGAGAACTTCATGACCGAGGAGAAGATCGTCGAGACGTTCGACGGCGTGCTCCTCACCGAGGCCGAGAAGCTCCCCGCGGGCCTGCGATTACATATATATGGTCTTATCGCGGGGTGTCGCGAGCTGCATCTGGGGAGCGATGGCGCGCTGGAGAAGCTTGGGAGACATAAGGAGAGCCCATATCTGAGATTCTCGCTGAGGCTGACGGTGGAATTTATCCTGGAGCTGCCGCTGAACTTGATTCCGCTGGTGGGGCCACCATTGTTTATTGTCTTGCAGGGTATGTCCTCTCTACTCCCTACCCCCTACCCCCTGGCATACCCTACTATACCCTACCCTACTACACTCCCGCTCCCGCTCAGGGAAGGAGTCTCTCGCTAATAAGCACCGGGACCGACTAGGATACCACCTCGGCCCACTATCACACTACCGCTACATCCAGCTCGCGGGCCTCCCAGCCTCGCAGAAGAAGAAGTTCATCTCCATAAACAGATGGCGCTATTGGCTGTTTGGGCTGGTGCATGTCATGCTGCAGATTACGCCTGTGCTGTCCATCCTGTTCCTGTTCACTTCCGCGGCCGGCGCCGCACTGTGGGCGGTCGAGGACCAGAAGCGGCTCTGGTCCGGGACTAGTGCTGCGGGCGTGGACCCCGGTGTCGAAGTGGGTAGCGCAACGTGGTGGAAGAGGGTGGGGCGGGCGGCGAGGGGCGGGGGCAGGGTCGCGGTGGGCGGGTTGAGGGACGTGGCGGCGGGTAATAACTAAGCGTGGTCGGGAGTAGTGTGGGCGCGATTGCGCAAGTGGGAAGGCGCTGTCTGAGGTTGTGATTGTGGCGATATTGTGTTTAGGATACCCCCCCCTTTTTTATTGTTGGTTTTTTTTTTTATTTATTTTCTTCATGTGTATGTTTGGCAGGGCAGCACAGGACATGGCGCGGGGTTATTTCTTTTTTTTTTTTTTAGTGGTGTGGACGTTTTGATGGATATTTATGCTGCATTAATTAATGACATATTGTTGACATTTACTTTGGACCCTTACTCTTACTCTTACTCTTACTCTCCCCCGCCCCGCTCCGCTGCTACATCAACCATTCACCACCGCAGCTGATCTCAAGTATGTATGCACCCACTACATACAATATGTCCAGAGCCCGGGCATCACCGCCCAGCCACCCACCCGCCCGCCAACAGCTCAATTAATCTCCGACTCAACCCAGTGCCAATGGCAATGAAACCTTCACACACGCGCGCCGATCCAACGCCACGTCTCCATTGCCCCGGGTTAGCTAGCTAGCCACCGTCACGCGAGCCTTGATCCCGCAACCCATGGTTTCCCGCCGCCGCCGCCAGCTAGCTGGTCTGGCCTGGTCTGGCCTGGTCTGATCTGGTCCGGTCTGGTCTGGCTTTTTGACCCGGGGATTGGCGGCATGGCATGGCATGGCGTGTGTGCTTCTTCAGCGACCGGAATGATCTATGGAAAAAACAGGGTGGCGGGGGATGAAATTATATGGCGAAATGTCTGTGCAAAAAAAAAAACTGTCTTTTTTTTCCATAGACCATTCCGGTCGCTGTCTAAGGTACCCATCCGGGGGTTAATATTAGTGTCTCTCGCTCACCTCACACGCGGGGGTTGTCGCCCAGCATAGGAAACCGGGGCTGGGGGTTGGAGGTAGGTAGGTACATGTGGATGGATAGACGGGGGGATAGGTGGATGGATGGATGGATGGATGGATGGATGGATGGATGGATGGATGGATGGACAGGCAAGACAGGACAGACAGGCAAGACTGGGCGGGTAGGTAGGTAGGTAGGTAGGTAAAGGGGGTCTTTTTTTTTGGCGGTTTCCTCGTATTGCTTGACTGGGCTGACTGGACTGGACTGGACTGGCTGGTGGGGGCGAAACCTAGCTCTGCGGTGGGGTGGATGGGTGTAGAGTTCTGAGGGGTGAGGTGAGGTGAGGTGAGGTGAGGTGAGGTGAGGCTATGTGGGGTGGGCGAGACTGGGTCTGGGTTCGGGAAACGGTGGTGTTGAGGCGGGTGAGACTGGGGAAGAAGGTGTTTGAGGCACTTGCGGGGATGTTGCATGTGTTTGGCTCGTGGCTCGTGAAGAAGAGCGTTGGGCGAGCGAGGGTGGTTCGTTTTGTGATTGGGGGATGAGTGAGTGAGTGTCTTGCTTTGTGGGGTAAGGCTTTGGCTCACAGGGCTATATGTATGTAGCCACTCTATCACATGGGATACTATAGCATAGAGGTGCCTTTTCAGAGCTGGAGGGTATGGGTAGGTGTGGTAGGTCTAGAAAGAAGGTGGGAGGGCCGCTCATGTGTCTCTGGATGGTTGATAGTTAAAGATGAGTACATGTATATAAGTACGTTATGGGTGGGAATTTTATGGGTTCACATATATAGCTATACTATAGCTATATTACAGCTATATTCTCCCTATAATTAATGGATATCCTCTCACACCTCATGCGCATGTATTGTTGTTGATAGCTACAAGCTACAGTCACTCACGGGGTGAAGGCGGATATCCTGTCTGATGGCGGCCAATATTAACAGAGTTAAGTTTAGGACGCCAAGAGTAAATTACTACGGACACAACCATCAGACAGGATCCGCCGTCACTAGGTGAGCGACTGTACTATCTTCTTCTACTACAACTACATGTATGGCGCGAGAAGGCATAGGGGGTGGGTGTGTCAACTTCAGAGGAACCTTTTTTTTTTGTAGATCTCCAAATTTATAGAATGTTGTTTTGATGTGGTGTACGCGGAATCAACCTGATTGGCTGAACGGTGCAGGGGTTCTTAGTAAGCACGACATATCAGATTTGGTGCGCTGCCTGCTTAGCCTCGGTCCCAGTTGTGCTGAGGTAAGCACAACTTACCACCTGGGATCGAGGCTACTGCCTGCTTACCCTGCCTGATTTTGGTGTGGTTGTACCACTGGTTACCCTGCCTGCGGTGGTTGCTCTCAGCACGGCGCGAGCGCTTGCGGGTGGAAAGTGCAGAACCCTAACCCTGACTAAATCCTGCATACTGAGTAACGGAACTCTGTATAATTAAATAATAAGTCTAACTATTGAATTATCTAACTATAAGCAGTCGGGGTGAAAGGGGGGGGGGGCGGCGGAGGAGCGGTGAAGGGGCGGGAAGATGGAGGAGCGGTGGAGGAAGCGGTGGAGGAGAGGTGGAGAGGGTCAGCGGGTGGAGGGAGAGGTGGGGGTCAGCGGGTGGAAGTAATGGGATCGCAGTACTGGAGTGGCATTAACTGGGCCTGGAATTGATTGGAGCTGGCATTGATTGGAGCTGGCATTAATTGAGATACCTAATAATTAACGGAAAGAACTGGATCACTACTGCAGGGTGTGGACATTTACGGGAGCTGGCCGTGAGAACTGGCCATGAGATGGATAAGGCAAAATTAATTAACTAATGGAGGTGGTTAAATACTACACGGAGGCGGGAGAGATCTAAGGAGGGAGAGACCTCGCGTTCGCGAGGTGGCCCACCCCTAGTACTGTAGGTACTATGCCATGCGAGAAGCTCACCGTACCAGAAATTGGCCGTGATAGGTATTGTGGATTTCCATAAGTACATGTAAGCGTACATTCACGTTGCAACCAAAATTTGTATGGGAATGAAACTTCAAAAGCGTATTTCTCCACAACCACAAGGAGATGGAGCAAAGGAATCTTAGATATGGATTCTCCGGTAGTGATAGTATCTACAACTAAAATATTAGTTCGAGAGTGCGACCCGCAATACTTTGCAGCATTTGAAGGCTGATACAGGAGCTAGCTGGCGGCCCCGGAAATTAATCGTTAACCTGTCAAGATCAGTCACTCTAGTCGTGTTACATACGGCCATGATAGTAGCAGTACATGCTTACCGAGTTGCAAAGAGGTGCATGGAGGGCTAACTGTTTTTGCCATTTGGTACAGAATGGACTCTCGATCAGCCACGACAGAAAAGTGTTTAAAGTACTGATCCTGCTGGCTTCTCTTGTTGTATGCGGTGGCACATATATATCGCCAAATAGAGCCCTGATTCTCAATAGCTGGCAGTAACTTTCACCATCTACCGCAAGCTCCTATTATATCCCTCCCACCCTTTCTTCCTCATACCCCCTCTCGCCCCTCTATCTCTCTTCATAAGCCTCCCTTCCCCCTTTCTCTCATTTTACCCTTCTCACCATCGTAAAGAAATATATGGTGGCTCACAGAAAGAGCTTCCGAGAAACGGTGTATGAAGGGCTAGTTTTACATAATTTACGCGGCGTGCTTGAAGCAGAGAATTGAGCAACGGTAGTGGAATTTCACCATATGATTAGTCCAGAGCCCGGTTTCTTTGAAATCTTTGCCTGCACAGTTGGCAGCCATGATTTTCGGAGATATATTAGCTTAAGAAGAAAAAATTCATGATGGGATTCATCGAACCAAGTTAGTAGATTGTTGCGCATGCATGCATCTTGGCTTCGGACAGAAACAGCTTCTCTCCGTTGAGAGCGAAATTAACGAAGAGCACTTCTCAATCAAGCAGAAGTCTCAACACTCGATGGAGTGGTCTGGGTAATGCTTAGATATAGTAGATCCCATGATCTGTAATATCTCAAGTTCTCCAAGACCCTTTATTAAGGCGATGAGAGATGTTATATCCACAGCCAGCCAAATTTCTTTCGTTGAGTCAGCACCTGTGCTCGCTTGAGGTAAGAATCCCTTGGGCTTCACGAAAGGAATCTCGGAGGCGTATATTAGCAGTTTTTTGTATGTTGCATACAAAGCCCGGCCGGTTACACCAGTACGGCGTTGTAATGGCCCGTAATAGTCTATTCATAGATTATCACTCGTTAAAGACGCGGGATGCTTCTGAGAGTTGTTCTTCCGGGACCAGTCGATCACGTATTAGAACTAAGTAATGGAGAATTTATGGGAGAGGTCTTATACTTAGGCTTAATCACAGTCCCCCTAGACCCGCCATGATTGCTGCGCAGCCTCTCCGGTGGTGCATCTTGCAGCTCATGCGTATGTTTGTCTTCCGGCCCCGGGCCTGCCGTTAAGATGATACCGAGTGAGATTTCTGAATAAACTGTATCTTCAAAGATCGAAAATCTGACCGGATGTCAGCGGCATAAAGGCTAGGTACCGGGCCTGTACCCATTCTCAGTACGTCCGCGGTATCAACCAGCTCCGCTCAGATGCAGCTGCAGCTCTTATAACCGCGCTCTATTCGCATTTCACCCACTACACTACTCGCTCGTCATCCTCATTTCCTGAACTGTGATGCGCCTGCATCATCCCGGCGCGCCCCGAGCCTCATCGTTGGCCGGGCCCCAGGCAGGCCTTCCGCGGGACCTTATCATCGACTGGTCCTACCACAACCAGTTCAACTGATCAGGCCTTTCATGGCGACAGCTTCCTTCTCACATCAGGGGGTGAAGCGGGTGCTCTATATGAACTATGTAGAGCCTCTGGTCCAAAACTTTGAACCACCACAGCACAATTGCCTGATTGCAGAACCCACTCCTGCGTCTGGGAAGTGAGGGCACTGCTGGTAAACCTATACGCAAACGACACCATTCATTATGCCATAACTGTTGCGTACTCCTGAAAGCCTCGAATTTCAGTGCTCTTTATGCTTATTCAAGCTCAAAGCCTCTGGAAATTTGTCAGAGCCTATACCAGCCTTCTAATTGATCTAGAAGTGAGACTCTGCAGGAGTCATAGAAACGAGTGATAGCTCATGCTTCAACTAGACCACTCCCGATATTATCGCTGTTCTTATACTTATTGAATAGACCCGCTGGTCACGAAGAACGTGGCATATCTAGATATTCATGTATCTAGGAACTAGATCCTGATTAATCCTCGTAGAATTTCCATGGGGGAGATATGTATGTACTAGGCCAATAGAACCGTATGCCCCGTAGGAAACGTGGACATACTCCAACGTCTAGGCCCACAGGTAGTTTATTGTTCTATCCTGAAACCCTACTCCACTCTGCATGTTAGCAGCCACGAGCATCCAATGATCCTCAGCCTTGACATTTGACGATTACTAATCAACATACCACTAAAGTAAAGATAAGATGGTAGCAAATAAGCGAGCGCATCTGCGTGCTGTGCAGAATAAATCAGACATTGTCTTTCTTTCTTTATAGTTACGTCATCTCTCTTTCTCCCACGCGAGAAGATGAAGACCAGTAATTCACAAGGAGAGCAGACCGCTAAAGACAAAGAAAGAGCAAGGTTATTGATGACGTTGCCTAGGCCTGGACAAGAACAACACCAGCATCAACTACGATTGTAGCCCGGATTGTCTTTGCAGTTATCGGGGAATCGCCAATGCTTGATGCGTGTGCACAGGATCTCACTCACCCAGCTTGGCTCGATTTAATTTTTCCCGCGTATGTCTGGGCACAAAATATCACTCATCCCTGTATCTCGCGGCCGCTCCAGGCGTACCTTTTATCACAGCTGATAGAGATAAACCAATCGATCGGGTCCTAATTCCGTTTTTATTAGCATGTAAAAAAAATGAAATTGAACGGAGTTAGATGAGTGGAAGTACCAGATTTGAACGCATATACGTAGATAACGTTCATCGTTCATACAACAAACTGCTGCTCAGTAGTTGAGAGTGTAATGGCAATAATGGTTATTGTTATTAGTGGTTTAGTCGCATTTGAAAGGGCACAACTAAATAATAAAGGCTGAGGAATAATAAAGCCCGTATAGTAGATAAGGGTTTTGAGGGCTCTAGCATGAGAAACTGAAGGGCGCGAGGCGGCCCTTCATCAATCCGTCTCGTGCCAGCCAGAAAAAGAAAATAGCTCTGTTGCCAACTTGAGGCTTTCCGAGGGATCTCAAGTGCAAGACCCGTTTGCCCACCGGTTTTCGGGTGAGACCATTGTTGACCTGCAACCAATCCGCCCAGATAAAGGCAACCCACCCAACCAGGGTATTTCAGTATTTGCATGTGCGATTAGTTTGATTGATTCCTTCCCTCTGCTGGCCTGCAGTTTTCGTCATTGAAATGGTGGATTTTATTGGCGGATACTCCTAACCATGATTGAGCTTCGGCGCTAGGACAGGCTTGTGGTTGTGACGGAATAACTACGCGCATCATTTTTACTAAGGTTTCAGATAAGCAACCAAGTGACTCCAAACAATCTAGCAACCACCACCAAAAATGCTTTAAGGCTTTCGCTACCAATTGCAATCAATTAACAAATGCGGTTGTTGTTGAATTGGCCCTTGTTGCCCATACTTTTAGGCCTATCTCGGTCTTCCAGGATACCTTGTAAAGGTATGGTTTTGTAGTTGAAGCTCTTTGCCGGTAGTTGTCGCTCTAGATTTGCCTTGAGGAAAGAACTTCCACCACCCTGGTTCCCGGACACCACATGATAAGTGACATCGCTGTCTTCTTAAACGCCAATCATTCATGGGCGACAGCTAAGCTTTTCACTTTCTGTGGCTGACCGACTAGTGACGTAGTAGGTCTGGTAGAGGCGGATGCGTCGGCAGTGGCTAGGTGGGAAATGATTGGTTACCATACTTTTGAAACCCACCGATATGGTTTGTCGATTCGATATTCCCTGTTTTCGGATTACAAGTAAAGAGTATCGATCTCGGCCACCAAAATGACGTGAGGTGTGGTGTGGGGTGAGGGCGAGGAGAGGAGAGGTGATCAAGGGTATGACATATTTTCCTCTTCAACTTATGGGTATATAAAACCCTCCTGAATGAAGTGCATTGTCCTCACACACAAGTGACCCTTACAACGAAGAGGCCCTTCCTCCTGCTAGCAACAACGCATAATAATACTTTGCAAGACAAATTCCTCAGACACAAAAATGGCAGCCGGTATTGCGAAGACGATCACCTGGTTGATTCGAACCCTCCAGTTCCTCTTCTCCATCATTCTTGTTGGAATCATCAGTTATATGATTCATGAATACAGAGAGTTCAGGGACTACAGGCAGCACCTGGGGGTCAGGGACCTTGGGTTCAAACCACCCCGCGAACTCATCGTTCCCGAAGTCTTCGTATGATCCCCTTCTAGCTCCTCAGCTCATCTCCCGTTCATTGTATCAACTAACGTAAACAAACAGTCGGTTCTGGCAATCTTGTTCACTGCATTCTCAATCATGGCTGTCTGCTTCCTCGGATATACTCTGCAGCTACTTGCGGCCTTCCTCGACTTCGTGCTTTGGGTCGGATATCTTACCTCTGCTTGCCTTCTCCGCCATAATTACCATGTCAGAAGCAGCAGGAACCCACTACGCAACACCATCACCGATATGAGGGAGGAACGTGGGATGAATCGCCATGAACACCGCATTAATGGATTGGTAAGACTGCTTGTTGCGTTGGTTCTTATTCAACTGTAAGTTTCCTTCTATTTACCCTAGTATTAAATAATCGGAACTAACAGCATAAATTTAGTTTCTTATTCACTTTTACCACATTCTTGTCCCTGTGGGTTGCCAAGAGACACAGAGATGAACGTGTTGTCCACGAGAAGCCGCGTCGTACCGATGCGCACTCTCAGATTGTCTAAGTCAGTAATATCATGCATGGACCAGGGCTTCGGGAGATTTCTTTATTTAAATACCTTTTTGATGAATTGATGATGTATGACGCTCTTTTTTGTTAAGGCTACGGTTAGGGTAGGTGTTAGGAGACGTAGGAAATGATAGGGGGCGTATAATTGCGTTGGTTGTAATACTTACCATCTTTATGAATTATAATTTTTATGTGTCTTGTTAATTGCGGCACACGTGAAATTATCTGCACGTGATGAATTTTTTTTTTGTTTAACTCATTAATTAACGATAGATGAACTCTCGGACACCCTCCTCACTCTGACAGTCAATCATGATTGGTTGAAAAGAGGTGCTGAAGCCACTTAAATCGTTGACCTTTCCTCTTCTGCGTTAACTGTCCGAGTGAGGGGGTTGTCCGAACGGCCAAGGAGGTCGTCTGCACACGACACTGTGGTGCGAGTGATAGGTGGTGCTGCGTCGCTAGCGTTGCAACCAAAGCTTGTGCGGGAATGCAACTTCAGTACACCATGTCTTAAACAAATACTTCTCGTACCGTGGTTCTGGTGGTTTTGTTGTCCGAGGTTCTAATACATCCTTGGGTGGTACTTTCGAAAGAGTCATTAGTGTAAGACCGCTAGTGTGGTTCTGTCTGGTCTCTTATAGTAAACAACGATTCGTAGTCGGCGATAGAACTTTGTGCGATTTGATAGAACACGAAATCCATAAGTCTCATCACAAAAGAAAGGACCACGGGAAAGAGTTTCATCTGTCAAGACAATGGTGAGATGCCCTCTGTTGCAGACCTCGTTGAAGGCTATGATTATGATGATATTGGTCTTGGAGGTGGAAATGCGCCAGATCAAGCCGTACATAGAGTTATTATATTACATATACAGCGACCGGAATGATCTGGGGAGGTGAAATTGTATGGCGAAATGTCTGTGCACCATATAACTGTTTTTTTTTCCATAGATCATTCCTATCGCTGTACCCACATGTACTACATGTAGTAGTGTTGTGCGTACATGTACATGTAGATATTGCACGTACGTGCATTTCCTGCATTTAAGTACATGTACATCCTAGCAACGTACATACATGTATACATGTAGTCATGCAAGTGGCAAGTGTAAAGGCGGTCTAACCTAACCCACGTACCTTGGAGTTTTATAGTTTCAATTGCACATCTTTGAACCCAGTGAAAACTATTCCAAGCTTTGTTTCCCTTCATTGTTATCACCACACCTCCTTCCTCTCGTATTATTGCCCGCCGACGTTAGGTACCAGCGATACATATACCCCAGTCCCACCGAACACTTCGAAGCAGGGCGACCACACACATAGTTTCTAAATGCATGATCGTGTTCTCTATAAATGTTAGCTAGCTAGATTTAGATTTTTAAAACAATTGCACAATTATAACTAAATACACAACTCCGCAACCCAAAACAATAATAACTATCTCCTTCATTAGGGGGCTAGTTCCTATGAATATAATGGACCCTATTATCCTGATTCATCAACTTATGCAATACCTGTATCAGCCCCCCTAAACCGAGCACTAGCGGAATCAACTGCCCAGTTGAAAACATATCATTCACTCCATGTACCCCATTCCACATGATTACACACTCCACTGCCGCAGCTGACATAAACAGCAGTATAATACACATTGCCGGCGTCCACTTATTCAACCTATCAGCTGACTCGGCTGCAACTTCCATGATTTCATCAAGGCCCTTATCTGTTTTTGATTGTGTTTCTACGGGTGCCTGGCGCGGAACAGACTGGTATAAAGTGCCGAATTTCGCCCGTGTATTACGCAGGTATTCTGGGCCAAAGTTCCATGCACTGTATCCGAAGAGGATGGTGTATACGAACGCAAAAAAACAGGCGACAGCTTTGTTGGCTGTGCGAAACCAACCATCAAAGAGGGGCTGCTTGCTGAATGCGAAGCCGATGGGGTCACAGGTCGTATTAGGGAGCTCGGCGAACTTATCGATTCCAAGGAACCAGAACCATACAGCGTAGCAGGAGACTGCCCAGTAGACAAAAAATCGAATCATTCCGCCCCAAGATGTCCCTTTCCATTCGGATTTGTGAGTGGCTTTGTTGGTTATCGTGGAGGCCTGATTTTTGACACCTATTAGTTGGATTCTTGAGCGTTGAGTTGATTAACTTACACTTCCGATGACCTGAATGATGATGATGAAAGGGTCAATGACATGTGGCTCTGGATCCTGGTTCGCTATAGTCATAAGGGCAATCAACATGGCGAGCTGAAACATGGTGTTGACGTCTCTCATTTTTGTGAGTTTTTTATTGTGAAGCCAGTTGGAGATATATGTCGACAACCACTGCGCATACAAGCCAATTCTGATACCTAGTCCATATATATCCGGATTTCCCGCAAAATTACATGGCTCTAGAACTTCTTCAGTTAAACTGGAAGACTGTCGTTTTGCTTTCGAAAGGAGTGGGGATGCTGATACAGCTACTGAGCTGAGTAATAATAGGTAAGGAATTACTCTGGCTAGTCTCGATATGTTGGATTTGGGGGTAAGCATGATGGAGATGGTAACCTTCAGTAGGATTTTCGATAGCTGAGGGTTTGATCTTGCAACCGCAGGATCAATTCAGTAGTTATATTCTCCTGCCCCTCACTTGTATTTCGCATTTGCTTTTTCAGATTCCGATGGGAACGAAATCTTTGTCTGACTGATCGAAATAGACTGTGCCTCGAACATGTGTGGTATCTGCAGACTGACAGGCTATGCACATTGCCAGTGCCTCTCGCTATCTTTGAAAAAGTGTTTGTGGCTTTAGGAAATTACCCTCATTTGTGTTTTGTGTGGTGCTGACACGCAGCTGAGCTAGTGTTTTGGGGTACCACAACATGATGTTGGTGCCTTTAGAGTTCATGGAGCTTATTTAGCGAAAACGCTTGTCGGTCACTCCACGATGCCACTTTCATCGGAGTGGGTTGATTTGATCCCCACTCCCTGCAGCATAGTTTGAGACAGATTATCGTGATCAATCACTCGCCTCAAGGCTGTCACAAGGCTTATAAACAAGACTAGTGTAGGTACAGCACCCTCTAATAGCCCTATCCACTCAAGTTTAACACCTCAGAAGATGACTGATCGATGCTTGTAAACTTAGCGCATCGGCTCAAACAAGAGAACGGGCCTGAGGATTAATGCGCCGCATTAAAATCACTAGTGCTTCTAGACGGATACCCAAGATAGGTTTGCAGACTCCCACATCGGGCGGCTACCAACGTTGCTGGGGTCAGATAAGATTTATAGCACAGCCGCAAGACCAGGGTCGGTAAACATTATTTCAACCGCAATATTCATGCTGAGGCTTTCTTTACCTCTGCCAATATGATGAGTGCGACATAATATATTATTTTTTCCCCTTTTTTTTCTGGAAGTTATAAATAGGACATTGCAAATTCAATCGGTTGGTCACGATTTTGTATCATGTAGTGCTTCTGTCCCATGCTTGGGGATAGTTGTCTTGCATGCACTTTGCAAGACAGAAATAATCTTTGTGATATTGATTGACATGGTGGTACAGTAATGTTCTGAAAATACATATATGGACTCATAGAATGTCACTCGGTATACAAAACGTTGAGATATATAGTATGCTTGTAGCATAAAAAGAGGGGATCTTATATACCAGCAGGCACTTTTCTCAAGTAGCTGCAGCTAAACAAGATATGTGCTCCTCAAGCCTTCAACTTCCACCTCCCCTTCTCCGCTGCATCAAAGAACCTAACACCCATTACACACAACGACGCACCCAACAATAATGCACCGTCATAGATAATCACATTCATGTACTCACCTGGTTTTCCAGATGATGACGAAGAATCAAGAATTGCACCTCCGACTGGAGATCCAAAAAATGCGCCGATGCCGCGGACGAAATACACAAAGCCATTAACGGAGGAGTAGGCCTGGATCCCGTATATCTCTGCAATTACAGTCGGCAGCAATGCGTTGTATCCTAGCAACGTCAACACTCGCTCTACCTAAAACCCGAGAGAAATAGCACTCACCTCCAGCCATCATCCCATATCCAATCACAAATGCAATCCACACCGCCTTCCCGCCGCCCGCCGCTGCGGTCAACCACAGCCCCCAAACGCACCCTGCACTCCCCAGCATACCAACCACAATCATGTTCTGCCTACCAACCACGTCCGCCAAAGCCCCCAGCAGAATACGACTAACCGTGTTCACGCCGTTGTTCAGCGCCAACAAGATCGCCGCAAACGCGCTTGAGTACCCTAGTGTCGTAGAAAATGTCGTCAGGAAAGTTAGTGGCACAAAGTTGCCCGATGCCTGTAATAGAGCCGCGAGTGACTGCAGTATAAACGTAGGTTTGCGCGCGAGGGAGACATTAACGCGGGTGCGGCCCTGTGGACGACCGAAGCGCCACGAAGCGCTGAAGGAGATGGGGAGAGTGACAGCGAGAGTTAGGAGACCGAGTAGGCGGAGGGCCCAGCGGAGACCGACAGTGTCGAGGAGGAGCCGGGTTATTGGGGACAGGACGAGGCCGCCGCATCCAGCGCCTGTATGTAGTGGGTTAGTATGAGACGGCGGAAGACCCAAAGGCAATATATTTACCGGATAGAATGAAACCCATGGCCGCGCCCCGGTGCTTATCAAAATATTCGGGTGCCATGGAAACCATGGGGAAATATAGCATTGAGGAGCCGAGGCCATAACACAGTGACTGGGTGAGATACAGCTGCCACAGCTATCCCTCAATCATTAAATTTTAGCTTTACAACTCATGATAACTACTTGGCGGATTTTAAAGAGTGTTACCAAAATACAAGGAGCTCAGCGCCGGCGCGCGCACGCAATGCAACAGCGGGCCCACAACCCAAAGTGTTCAACGAAGCCCGATCCACCAAATCCAAATGTTTATTAGGCTTGATAATTATTGTTGCCCTGTACCTCCATACATTTAGACATAACATCAAGTCCGGTGCCCATCGTTCAAGTATGTGTTGAGGTTGCGAGTCCGAGTCAGGATCTCACGGTTGCACCCACCCCTACTTGTATTTCGGTAACACTCTTTAAAATCCGCCAAGTACATGTACTGTGCTCCTTTCAGGCGGCGCAACAAACGGCTGAAATGCTTTGGAAGACTTACACTCCTTGCTTCGCCGGCTGCCACCAATCCCACACTCATCATCACACTCCCTGTAACCGTGACCCAGCGCACATCCTTCACTCGCGCAACAATTGGGTTAATAAATATACTTCCTCCCCACGTCAGTCCCGCCCCCATCGTACCCACAAATGCCACTGCAGCCAGGTTATTAGCCTGCGACAGCGGCAATGGCGTGGTAGAGGGCGTGGTGTAATATTCTTGGAAAATCCCATAGGACTGGTTGATGCCGATCGTCTGGAAGAACATGAAGAAGGTAGATAGGAGGACCAGAACTTGCTTCTTACGTGTGGGCGGGCTGGCGGTTAGGGAGTATGTACCGGAGCCCGCATCTTCTCTTTCCTCTGTTTGGGAGATGTCTCGAGATCTTGAGAGCTCTAAATCTTCCGAGCGGTAGTTGCGGAGTTGTATTGAAGACATTGTCAATTGTGCTTCCTATTAATTGGATTAAAATTGTCAACAAGCACGAGAGCCGAATGATAAATTTATAGGACCGACTCCTTGCCCTCGCGCTCGGCTTTAGTTCTGGGAGTCATAATCGGCTACTCGGCAACTATTAATTATGCGGCGTTTATTTGACACATCGTGCAGCTCCGCATGTAGTATTGATGCCCTGGATCTGTTGGGGTTAGATCTACTCGTCTCTGCGGGGAAGCCATTGATTACTCTACTGGGGTGGAAATAGAGTTGATGAACTGGGGCTTGGCGCATGAGCTGTCACTCGCAATGTCCTAGCTCGTCCTTTTTCTTTTCTTTACTCGTTTAACTCATTACCCTAGCTCGTTCAAATTATGTGCAAGGTCCAGGATATCTGGCACATACATTATCTAGGTGGTTTGAAGCTCGGGGGGAGGGGGGGGGGGGTCTAAAAGGGCATAGGGAGGGTGGACGGTTCTGAACGACGGAGACTCCCCGAGAGGACTCATGTTAGGCAAGAGGTGGTTGTCCGGAATACTCGGAAGTTAATAAAGACCTGATAGAAGCGCAAGGCTAGGTGCAGCCAAAGCCAGAGATACTTTCCCCCTTCCCCCCTCCATTGACGGAAGGATAACGAGGCAACAGACCGCTCCCAGGCCGCATTATACTGGGAATGATTTATCCGGGTCAACTAGGAGACTAATCTTCTGTAATGTACCTTCTTGAAGATTGAGGCTGGTGACCGCAGAGGCGGGCGTAAAGGACGTTTTCCTCACCTACTCACACACAGGGCCCCCAAGCATGTTAAATCTTTCCGCGGGAGACGGGCGAGAGTGAGAACTATCGAGACGATTTCAGCGGCTAGGGGAATGCACTTGTCCTCTGGTCTGGGCTCGTTATGTGTTTCTTTGTTGACTTTACTCTCTTTGCTGGTGAGGCCTATTTATATATTTCGGTAGCCGCCTAGCTTGTCTTTCACCTTCAACTTGATGCTGAGAGCCAGGCATTCTCGAGGTTTATTACCCGTTGTCGGCGTTTGTGGAGGGGAGGAGGATAGTAATATAACATCGAGTGACAGTTGATGATCCCTACATAACTCACACGGTTTTGCGTGTTGCCGTTGGGCTCAGCTTGGAACTCCCTTAGTATATCCTTCCGCAGACAAAGTAAGAAATGAAGCAAATGTGTTTTACTCTGTGGGGAAGGGAAGGATTAAAAACGGCGGCGAAAATTGCAGTAGCTTGGGGTACGATGTGTAGTGTACCCCTCCTCGCCCGACCTGGGATTCGCGCCCAAGCCGTCTCCTATGATCATGGCAGCTCTATAGAAGTTGAGTGAGAAGTTATCTATTAAGCTAAGCCGGCCCCATATGTCAGTACTGTCCACATTTCGATTTTAACACCATCCCACCGGGGAGGGGGGCTGGGCCTTGATCAATCTAATCTAATCCTTTGGTCACCACGAGAAGGGAGTAAGTCAGATAAGTGAGGACGGGGCGGTATTTTATCTTTTAGGAAATGGATGGATGTGTATCACCCCCACAGATGGGACAGGGGAGTTGTGCGCGACTGGAAGAAAAACATCGCTTTGGCAAAACTTGATTTCCCTACGCTAGTTTGGCAGAATTCTGGGAGCCGAAAATCTAATACCTGGTAATCAGCTTCTCCTACTTTGCAGGTTTGCTTTTGATTAATGGTGTAGGTGTCGGTCATAGACTATCACTCGGGTAGCCACCACCTGGACATAATTTCTTGGTATTTTTTTTTTGTTTAATTCATTAATTGCATGCATACCGTATTCTATGGTAATATGACACCAGCCCCTGAGTTACCTGTTCCATTTACTCTTTTTGAGATGGATCGCTCAGCTCCGGCAGCTCTAGAAATATATGCCCTTAATTTAGGAGAAGTTGGGTGCAACGGGAGGCTGCAGGATAGTCTCGTTTGCACAATAAACTGGTAGTTACGGGCACTGTGACTTTCTTTCAGCTATAAAGAATCGGTTTTTAAGCTTAAAGAAAGAGATATTAATAATGGTCTTGACCACGCGCGTAAGTGTTCGCAAGTATTATGAGCAGCCAGTAACCAGAGGAACCATGCTTCACAAGCCCCTTCCCCCCGTCAATTCCCCTCGTATGCTATGTACGCACTGCCTCCTCTAACACGACACAAGAATTACAAGGAAAACATGAGCTAACGAACAAACACTCAGATTCCAAAAGTGAGAAAGGAAGAAAGGAAAGAATGAAATCCAAAAAGGAGAGACAATCCTAGTTTTTCCCAAAGAAAATTTTACATCACTAACATACCCATACACTAAGCACAACGTATGAAGAAAAAGGCAAGAACGAAATAGAATTTTCAAAACCCAGTCCAAAAAACAAACCCCGGTAACAAAAAAATGACTACGCCCCCATACTGCTAAAGCACAAAAAAACCAGGAAAACAGAATTCCCCTTAAAAAGGGAGGGGTATATGTATATGTACGAAAATGAAGAATGTATGATAGAGAAGAATGTATGATAAAGAAGATAAGGTAAAAGGAGAACTAATGAGGGCGAGAAGTGAAGAGAGAGAAAAAGGGTTACTAGAACTAGGTAAGATAAGTATGTGTACAAAAAATAGAACAACCCCCAGCGACTCCCAAACCTTTTTGATGCTGATGAAAAGAGAGCTAAAATAGACGAAAAAGAAAGGAAAAAAGCGTGCACGATGTTATCTTGATGTCGTCAATCCTTATGTGGTGAGTCTCTGGGGCGCATTGAGGGTCGAAGTATTCTGGCGTGCTATGATAGCACTTTATCTGCCCCTTTCTGATTCTTCTCGACCGATTCCCCCTCATTCTCTTCGACCAAAGGCCCCCCTCCCCCCATTGGCGGCGTGGGCATCCCTACGGAACTGCCTCTCGTAGAGCTTCCAGCCAAACTTGCGCCTCCCGCCCCACCACCGCCAATCTTTTCTGTCGTGGTTGCAGAGGACACATCGCTCATCGCCCCACCTTGCCCTTCCTCGCGTATCGTTGAGCAATATGTTTTCAACACGTGTTTTAACTGCGGACGTCGAATTGGCTTTGCGAGAAAATAGTTCATTCCAGCGTCGAGGCAATCCTTCACATTGCTCTCTTCGGCGAAAGCGGTAAGAGCCACAATGGGTGCTGAGTAGCCCATGTGGCGGATGATCTTGGTAGATTCTATGCCGTCGAGATTGGGCATTTGGATGTCCATTAGTACCAGGTGAAAGCTTCTGCCTTGATTCAAGGCCTCTTTGATCCGATCGACTGCTTCCCGACCATCCTTGGCAATAGTGACATCTGTGAATCACGAGTTAGCACTTGTCCAATGAGCTTAGGTAAATTGAGCACAAACCATAAATCTCTTCAAGTTTGAGCATTTTCAACACAACCTCCTGGTTCACCTTATTGTCCTCCGCAACTAGTACACGTATCATCCCTCCATCATCTTCTTCAGCTGCTACTCTCGACGCCATCTCCTCAATTTCCTGGCTCGGCGTTTCTGCGCCCGTCGGGGGCATACTGGGTGCGAAGAATGGCTGACTTAATCCCACCAGCCTAGGCTTGTTGTTCTTGCCAAAGCTCACGTTGCTCTTTCCAGATTTCTGAGAGCCTGTCTCCTGCACCTGCTGGCTTTGCTCCCCTTTTTCGGTGGATCCATTAGAATAGCTGTGGTTATGTGCTGTGCCATTGATGCTGTTCGTCCGGCTCAAGTTTGCCCGGTCCTTTTCACTCAAAAGACTTGGCGTAACCTCTTTGACGTACTTAAGGGGGATTCGCATCGTGAATGTTGTCCCAGCTTTCTCCAAACTCTTCAATTCAATTGTTCCCTGCATTAATTTCGCAAGCTGAAGACAGATACTTAGACCCAATCCAGTCCCACCATGTTTCTTGCTTAGCCTCAAATCACCCTGGACGAATGGCTCAAATACTTTCTGTTGTAGATTTTCAGGGATTCCAGGACCTGTATCTTCAACTTGAAACTCGAACATGTAGGTTTTAGCACCCGGTGGTGGGGAAGTTGGGCGGGATGGGTGGTTGATTTGTTCTTGAAGCTTTTCCGTGAGTATTGCACGATGTTCCGCAGCAGCTGAAATTCCCTGTGAAGATGTATCTTGGGTGCTGATATTAATGATAGGCGTAGGGGGCGAGGTGGCAACTGATCCGAGACGCTGTATCCCGCGGTGATTATTTTTGGAGCCATTTCGGGAAGAACCGCGACGAAGAGGGGCATCAAGTATGGGGACCGGGATAATCTCTTCGAGGAGGTTCATCCTGATCTGTATCGCGCCATTTTCACTAATCCTTGTTAGAGCTACATAAAGGAAGATCGGAGGAGTATAAACTCACGGTGTAAACTTCAGACTATTGCTAACAAGATTAATCAAGACCTGCAGTATACGGTTTGAATCACCCCAAAACACCATTTCCTTGACTCTTTTCTCAGGACTGATACTGATGCCCAAGTCAATTCCAGATTCCTTGGCTTGATTCTCAAAGATTGCCATGATCTGAGCGGTGATGTCTGTCATCTTGAACTCTTTCTCATCCAAACTAATCGCCATATGACCGACCTGGTTTCGGGAGAACGTTAAAAGGTCAGTTAAAAGATGCAACAGCAACTCCCCCGACTTGTACACGATCCCCAAAGACCGCTTGATTTTCGGAATCTCCTCTTCCTGCATACAGACCGCACACATTCCCAGGATTCCATTTAGCGGTGTTCGGAGTTCATGCGTAATGTTGGCCACAAATAGAGACTTCGCCTGGTTAGCAGCTTCCGCAACTTTCTTTTGCTCCTCTAACTCTTTTGTTCTCTCGACCACGCGTTCTTCAAGATTTTCGTACTGCCGTACGAGCTCTTCCGACATTTCATTGAATGTGCGGGTCAGATCTGTCAACTCATCATGAATGATGTGGCGTCGTTCACGAACTTTTCCGGGAATCCTGAAGGCGCGTCGTCTTATTTCCTCGCTACCGTCGCCACCGCCGGTGTCACCGCTCTGAGAGCTGTCTCGGCGGATTGTTCGTTGGCGTAGGTATTCACCCATTCCATAAAAGCGGTTGCGGCCACGTTCTTCATCATCTTGAACAGCAGCATCATGATCTACAGCGGTTTGAGATGATTGGCTTCCAGTGGGGGTATAGGAGGGAGGACGCATACCTATGTTGATGGTACGTTCGTAAGCGCCGGACAATCAACATAGACAAGTGAGGAATTCTTACTTTTTTCGGTGGCTCTCTTCAGTCGAGTGATTGGCTTGACCGCGAAATGGGCAATTGGGCACACCAGGATAATCACAACAGCAAATGTTCCAAAAACCGTGGCAATCAAGATGTTTCGCAACTTGTTTATGGGTTGAAAGGCTTCACTCTTGTCCTGTTCTATCAGTAGTGCCCAGTCCGTAAGGTTCTTGACCACGTCAATGATGGCGTAGCTAAAGATGGTAATTAGTAAGTCATACGAGATCACTCGATGGGATGATCATAACATACCCAACACTAACATGCCTCCCTTCTGAATTATAGGTATCCAGGTCACTTGAGCCGCCATCACCATCATCTCCTGCACCATTTATCCCACCAACACCGTGCTCAAACACCGTCCGTACAGCAGTATACTGCTTCAGTTGTCTCACCTGACCCACCAAGGATTTGTCTCTTCCTGGCGGAAGCAGATACCGGAACATGTAATCTCCAACGGCAGTATCATCCCTCTTCTCCAGTCCCAAACTTCTTCCAACAAGTCCAGCCATTGCAGCCACGGCACTGTGAGACCTCTTCATCATGCTCCTAGACCCTCCTCTTGCCTCTTCTCCCGCAGATTGCTCCACCCTGTTTGCAAGCATCGAATCCTCCCATATATTCGAAGCCGTTGCCGGCCCAACCAAAACGGTCTGTCCTGTTCCACCAAGACCGCGGGTATCCGTGATGATATCAAGGACTACCTTCGCGTTGACCACCACCGTGATAAACCCCAGCAGCGTCGATGCACTAGTGTTGTTGATGATTGGAATCGTAAACGACAGCATAAAGAACGACTCGTTAACCATCATAGGCCCCAGTACCAGGCCCCTCTTGTCGTAAATATACTTTGGCGTAAAGTAGTTCGCCGGAGTTGTCATTGAACTTCTGTCCGCGAACGGATACAATGCATTGGGGTACCCATCATGATACGGTAGGCCATGCGTAGCATTATACTGCACATCAGCCAGCTGCTCCGCAGACATATTCATCAACATGGGGCCGCCTCCGCCGTTGTCTTCCGTGGGTGGCAGTATAATCCCCGCCGCATTATCACCAGTCGCGTTCAACAACCCGATCCTGCTTCCTAATCCAAACCCATAGTTGACCCTTGTTCCGTTATTGGTTGTTCCAGTATAGTTTCCTCCGCCCACAACCGTGCCATCGTCGGTTATGGTGCCATTTAAAACACCAGGTATTCCGTTTCCAAGGTTCTCATCGAACACCACCACCTGAAGCACCTCGCCGAACCCGCCAGTGGAGGCTGATGCACTATTCTGGAGGTCCTCGAGCGTACGGGACCAGTTCTCATAAGTGTTGTTACCTTGCTGGTATCGTCTTAGGGCACTCTGGAGAATCGCACGGGTGCTGATGGCGTACACAGTGTTGTGCAAAAGAGTGAGACTCTGAGCGACCTGTATTGCCTTCAAGCTGGCTGTAAGCGAGAACCGCGATGAGCGGACATCAAGTACAAGTCTGTAGTTGTGAACCCACTTTTAACAGTAACTCCTATCAGTAACAGCAAAAGGGAGAGGAATGTAAGGAATGCAAAGAGGGGTTGTTGGACTGACAGTAACAATAGCCAGAACGCCTACTGCGACGAGCGCTGTTACGGCCACGAGCATAGACAGCTGCTCTCGAATTCTGATTCTCATGGCTGCGGCGAGGTGGGTGATCCCCTAACCCTCCACCTCTCCTCTCGGCTGAGCTGGTTTGGGCTGGGGGTCCAGCGAGAGAGTAATTGTTTTGAGCGAGGCAGGCAGATTCGTATCTAGCCTTTTTTATTTTCTTTCGTTGAGGGGAGAGTTTTGCAGCTCGGGCGAAGGTAGATTAGGGATCTAGATGGGAGCTGGAAAAATAAATAACGCGGTTGTTAGTTATTTTATGAAGACGAGAAGCCCGGGGTGATGACGATGACGAGAATAGTTATTCGCGGTTCGTGCTATGATGAATTATGATGATGGAAGATGGAGTTGAGTGAGTAGGTGGGAGTGAGTGAGTGACCAGCTGTGAAACGGTCTGGATATGGGTGGATGAAGGGACACGACAGAAAAAGTGCCGAGTAAGGAATAGGGAATAGGAAATAAGGACGGGAAGACAGATGATCCCTCCCAGCGGATTGAACAAGAAGAGGATGATGAAAGTGTAGGTACCAAATAGTAGGCCCTAACCTCTAGAGATAGATAATAGTAGGGATAGATATGAGTGAACGAACCAGAGACTCGGCCCGACCTCCTATCCACTAGCCGGGTCCAGCCTACAAAAAAAAAAGATACAGAAAAAGAAATCGGACCCAAAGCTAAGGGTAGATCAAGGACTCGTCGGTACAATATAGTGTCTAAGTGTTGGGTCAAAAGTAATGATCAAAATCAAACTAGAGTAGTGGGGGTATGTATTTGTGGGATTTGCGTTCGAGCAGTGGATAGACAGACGACAGTCAACCACCCCCTACCCCTACAATAACGGACGGGAAAAGTAACCGTCGACCTACCCAGCTTGATTTTTCGCCTGCCAGCACAGTAAGTGGAGGGAAGGCGAAATAATGACCCGTCACTCGGAGTACTCAGAAGCCCACAAACAAATCCTCTCCAAGCAGGGAAGCTAGAGTTCGAGATGTGTGGCTAAGGTCGTTGAACGAACGAATAAACGAATGGTCCGACGACAGGCGCTGCTTTCTGCGGCTGAACCAAAAGGCAGGAATTCAAAAGCAAGAAAACCGGGCAGGCGGGCAGGCAGGCAGTAGGCAGGTAAGCAGATGCACCTCAAATCCGATAGTGAAGTTTGAACGGGCACCGGTAGATGCTTGATTGGAGAGAGAATACGTATATACCCGTATTGTAGAGTAAGTAGAGTAGATCAAAGAAGGGAAAGAGAAATAGAAACCGATGATGATGATGGTAATGCTGATGAGAAAGAATTGGTTGGACAGAAATTCCTTCTTCTCTTTCTCTTTCAACCTCAACCCATATTGCAGGCCCAGAACACTCCCGCCAAAATCCAATTCTTGCATCCACAGCCAATTCCCATGTGCCTTCCCCATTACCGCTAGTGTGCATGTGTAGATTTCCCCACCACCCATGTCCTGCAGCAAACTGGCAGGGGACCCCACACACTACTAAGGCTCGCTTAGGCTTGGTCTGGGCGACGAGCGAACGAATCCGGCTGATAGCGAAAGAACAAAACTGGGACAGGTGTTGTTTATTTTCAGATCGAGGGCAACTGCGATAGATGAATGTGATGGCAGCAGCCACCTACTGCCACTTTCAATCGAGACACCCCGAGAAGAGCACAATCCCAGAGCCGTTCAAGGGACTCTACTCTGACACAGCATGTTAACTAACAATGGAGTACAGAGACAACACTTATGAACGCGGAACCTGGATGCATTTGCATAAACTACAGCATAAGCACAAGCACATGTAGGTAATCTATTGTATCAGACAGAATGCCTATCCCAGATCCAGAGAAATCACTCTACACATGTCCCAATCTACTGCTAAAGTACCCAATACAACCACCCCAGAAACAGGACAAATCAGAGCGGAATTCCAGGACTTTCCAATCTGCTCTTCTCTCCACACACTATGCCATGATTAAACTTCGATCCACAACCTTCGCGAAACTAGGATCATCGTTGCACGCGTCCAGCGCGGGAACTCAAGTGACAGGAACACATCGATATCCGTGCACCATCGCAACCCCTACCGTTACTTCGCTGGCTGGCTGATCTGGATCCACCGCGCAGTGTCCATCGTATATACAGCTTGTTACAGAGCTAGATGGCTCCAACAGCATCGGGCGAAAGTCGCTCCCGCTGCATAGAGGTATGCTGCTTTAGAGTAATACTCTACAGTCGCCCGCCGTTGTAACGAACGCTCCTATATCTAATATTTGCTGTATCGAACCACTTAGCTGGCTTTTTTTTTCCTCCCCCAGCAAAGAGTTTGGTCTGCTGTACCGAATAATCTGCTATACCGAGCGGAGAGTTGTTCAATATGCACGTTCGTTATAGCGGCGGGCAACTGTACTCTAACTATCATGGCATAGGCATATGTACCCTCCCGTTGAAGATTCTGCCGGCTGATTTATTTTTATGTTATGTCTCTTCCCTTACATGAGATCGTAAATGGAAAAGGGATGCTATTAGAGATTAGGGCTTCCCCAGCAACCCCGAAAGGGAGGAGTTGAATGGAAGTTAAGGGAAAAGGAACGAAAAAGTTCCCGGTGGTGCTGCATGTAGAATTTGTCCTGCTGCTGCAATGTCGGACGGAGACAGAGACAATTACTACTCCAAGGCGGACACGGAAGCAAGTACTGGCTGCAATGCAGAATAAACCAACCTCCCCCTCAACCAAAAAATACATAATAATAATAAAAAAGATCTCACGGCCGAGAAAGAAAGAAAAAGGCCGGGTGTTAGACAAACCCTGCCAGACCAGTGGGACTGGGACAAGAAGAAAAAAACGAGAAACACTCTCCTTAAAACCAGTGTTCATAATCTCCTCCGGAGGTATCATCCGCGATCGGGATGGGTAGTGTGGTAGAGCAGATACAGTAGGTACAAGGTACTTGGATGTGTCATCCACGTATGACAGTACCGGCGCTGGTAAAGTAATACTCGGGAGACACAAGGGAAAATATCTTAGACAAGGAACGTCTTATGTTGTTCACATAAACCGGATTATTTAATCCACCGCAGCAGACTGTTCTTCAAGATCCAAAGATTCAAAACAGGCCCCCCGCCACAAATCTTGCAGTAAGCAGCAGGCAGGCATAACGGGGAAAATCCATGGTTTTCAAATCGAACCCTCGAGCGGGCCGGGCGGAAAAAGAACAATTCCAGAAACAAGCGGGGGGGTGACAAAATCGCCCCATCACACTCTGTGTTACCCTATGTGTTTTCGAAGTGGCAAAAAAAGATGCGTCTACGCAGTTCCTAGGCGGGGAGGCTGTGAAAAAACTATTTTTTCCCCCTCAATAATGTCAAGGAGAGAGATCAGCAATGTCAGGCAGGTCAACGAAAGATGGGAATTGAGAAAGATCCGACCCGGACCTTCGGGAAGTTCTCGGGGTGGGCGGGGAGCGCCGTTGCATGATTATGACTGACCTCCATGGCGTTTGACTGAGATGGAGTAAACGAACTAATTAGCATTTGTGAACATGACCTCTATTGCATACACACAAACGCTGTGAAATTACGGGTACAGTCACTCGCGGGGTGAAGACGGACACTGGGTGCTGACGGACAGGGTGATCTCAACGAATAAGAATCCTTAAAAAGTGAAGCTTGGCTGTTTATCACCATACTTAGAATCCCTGTCCGTCAACACCCAGTGTCCGTCTTCACCCTGTGAACGACTGTACCTACATAGCAAAACCGTGATCTTTCGGATGCGGTTGCGTGCACTTACTATTTAACCACGCAATTAAAATAAACCTGGCTTCGTAAGATGCAAATGGAAGAGAAGAAAGAGACACTATTAAGCTTCCGATAACTCTATATCCTAAACGTTCATATCAGGGTTTCCCGTCTGATTTAGTCTAGGTATTCTGTTTGTTTAGAGTGTGGTGCATACTTTAATTGCCAGAGTGGAGGGACGTTTCCAGTATCCACCCTCCACCTCACACGACATTCCACCTACTGGAAGACACACCTGGAATTACTTAACAAACAGTAACAACCAATGACCATCCCGGCGGTGGGAGTTGAGGTTTAGGAGGCGGTTCGCTGCTGGTACTGCTGGTCGCCAGCTAGCTTGATTATTATTTTAGAAGCAGCAGTAGAAGCAGGCTGTTTGCTACCGTCTCTACCTACCCAAGATTCGAATTCCGTTACAGAATAGCCGTTATTTGCGCCCGTCCGCAGTGGAGAATGCCGTTTACCTATCCTAATTAATTCGAATTCGATCCGACACCCCACGGACCCCTTGCATCAGTAATCACTCGAGCTAAATAAATACTTTACTTAAGAGAGTATTCTAGAGTTCATGTAGGTAGCTGGTGGGGAAATACTCTTGCCAGGATCTGCTTACGAAGCTTATTTTCTAAGACTGTCAATATCTGAAGAGCTACATATTCTACCCCTTCGCCTAGCTCCGCTTCCGGCCCTCCTTGACGCTGGGCCCGCGTTATTTGGAGGGGTTGTGGGTGCGCAAGACTTTACTCGTGGTGGTGTATGCTAGAAGAATATGGTTCGATGCCAGCTGTGTTTGACACATGTCCTCCGCCATCTCCGCCGTTTCTTGGACCATGTCCGGCGGTTGCGGTCGTCCACGCCCTCCGCAGCAGCCTAGGCGTGGTGTCTGTTCCCTTCCACAGCAGCGCCACGAAAGACACATGCACCTCAGCACCCTTGGGGGAATCCTGAGGGCAAGTGTATCAAAGAGAACCTGACCCCCCGGCACGCCGAAAGAAATGCCGCTAACTGCAGGTTATGGGGTAGGTAAAGTAGATGGTTGGAGCTTACAGAGGCCGGCGCGGCGCCACTATTCTACTTACCTACCTTCTCTACCTCTTGCACCCATATCTACTGGGGTGTTGCTTGTAGTCATAGAATGCGTGTAGGTTGGAATAAGGAATAAAGGCTGCCGCTTTTCCCGGGCAGTGTGATTAGGGACATGATGGTAATGTTTATTACGCGGCCTGGCTTTAGGATGGCATTAATTGTGGATTGTACCATGTACCTCTGCAACTATCGACCAGGGCGATTCGTGAGAGATATTTGGGGCTGGCCGGAATGCGTCGGCCTTGAGCATATTGCCAAGATGCGTGAGACTCGGATTTGGTATTCCGTATCTATTGGAAGTTGCTACTCCTGCTACTCCTGCTCGTGATTGCTGGCTGTACGGCCTGATATGATAAGGGGTTTGTGATGAAAGAGTTTTTCCTTTCTTGCCTCCCATACGATACGATACGATACCTACGTGGTACAAGGAAAAGATAACCGCATATCTTCGGCGTTTGACTATTTCTTGGTAGAGAGAAAAACCAGCGGGTACCGTTCCAGTCTCCAGTTCCTGGCTGGTCTGGATGGATGGAAATCGTCCCTCGGGCTGCTGGTTATCAACCGACCGATCAACAATGGTCCCGTCTATCTAGTAAAGAAAAGGCCAATGATACCCAAACAAATATGACTGTTGAAACAAGTCCCATTTGCAAGCAAGCCAGCCAGGCGTAGCCTGTCCGTCCCGTCCCCTCTGGTCTAGCCCAGGTCCGGTCAGTCCATATCCTCCAATGCGAGCTTCCCAGTGCTCGCTCGACGCGACCAATCTCCCGAAATAAGACACGAATCAAGCAGGCCCGCTCCCGAAAAAAAGAAAGAAAGAAAGACATTCCGCCAGTCTGGTCTGGGCGGGCGGGCGGGAGTGAGTGATGTAGCATTGGACAAGTAGTCAACTGTGATATATCAGGAACCCCCCCGTGGAATCTTGGGAAAGAAACAATTCACGCCAAATTGGAGTGGGTCAGCATGACGGTTCGTCTTGTCATAGGTGTGCCGTTGGGTGGTCGGGCAGGAAAGTTGGTCATGGGCAATCACTCGGGTGAAGAGGTAACCCTGACCCTGAGATGTGGGTCAAGATTTTTTTGTTTTGTTTTAACTCATTAATTTGTGAGTCGGGATAGTGTGATGGGGGCGTCACGGGAGTTGGATATTGTGGAGAGAGATATTGTGAGTGGGAGATGAAGTTGGGAGATGAGGTTGGGAGATATGTTGGGTGATGGCCACCCTGGTCGGCTTACGGACGGGCGAAAGGTATTGCGGATTTTCCTTTTTTCTCTCTTAGGGACGGGACGACCCGATGAGTGGAGCTTTTGGTAGAAAAGGGTTTTAAGATCGATTTTCCGTACTGGGCGCTACCGGAATGCGCAACTGAGATACTTATTTAGCTAAAGGAGATGACTATGTGATAACCACACCTCTGACTTGCGCTGACAATCTTCCAAAATGCTACTACGTATGACTTCCTCCGAATTTATCTTGGGGCTTTATTCGTTGGGTGCTGGGGGGCTTCCCGGTCCTACGATTAAGATCGTGGCCACTGGGAGCTCGAGGTCTATGTTGCTGATGCTACTTTGGGTGCGCGGGTACGGCGAAGAAGGAGCTCACAGGGCGGTTGGTCTTTGCGACAGGGTCAATACCTCTCCGCTCCTGTCGGGCGGTCGTTCTTATCTTTCCCAATATCTCCGGCCCAAACACCTGGTGCCCCTAACACGGGCATAGAATTTGGAGATATCAATGCTTTGAAAAGCTACAATTTGACGGGCGTATTAGATATAGGACAGTTATCATGGGACATTATTGGCGCTTCAACAACTTCTAGACTGTGTAGTCTGTGGACAGCTCCTGTAGTTCAAACCTGGCTGTCTAGGGGGCATATATTCGGAATTTAGACCTACAGGGTTTAGCGGGTTAGCTATCTATACACGAATAGCCGCTAGTCTACCTATCAATACCGGGTCGGGCACTCTTCAGTTCGGTATTCTTCCTGTTGGCGGAGAGTAATAATGGTACCTAGAGATCTATGGTGTTGTTCAGGTTAGGCCTCTGTTATATAGAAAAACGATTCGTTCGTTCCATATTATGGTTTTAGGTAGCAACAAATGGCTCCCTCGGAGAATTTGGGCCTAAACTAGGGTTTTGGCGTGGTTTTGGCAGCGGCCAATAGGGAACATCTGCGATTCGGGGGCCTATCTGCGCCTGCGGGGGATAAAAGCGAGAGTCAAATTTGAAGAAGAAATAGGATAGATTTAGTACGGCCGACGTCGTAGAACTTGTCATAAAACCGGCGCCCAGAACGGAGAGCTACCTAGTAACGCCCAGGATACAGTTGGACAAGGCAAAGAGTCCCATCCGCGGGCACGTGGTATTGAGCTTTCTATCGCTCTTTTTGGGTGCGTGTAGAGTATATCAAACGAAGTAGCAGCCCTTGCCGTTCCCTAAGAGGGTGGGGATATTCGTGGGCAAGGTTTCTACAGCTATGCTATGATATGTATGCGTAGGTCATAACGATAGATAAAAGCGTAGGAGGGATTTATGTGTAGGGTTAGCTAGAGAATGGCAGAAGCAAGAAGAAGTCTGACTAGACAGATACCAAACATGCACACTGCTCTTGGCCAAATATTCGCTAATTGGTTAATAGTTGCATTATGATCATTTCCTGGTCCTATTTTTTGTTTTAAAACTGCGTTGTTAATCTGCTCTGTTTTTGACCGCCTCCTCCTTCTTGTCTTGAGGTTCGTTAGTTGCTGCTTCTGTGACTGCTTTTATCTCTGGCTTAATCTTGTCTTCGCCCTCTGCTACGGCTGCGTCTTCCTTCTTGGCCTCTTCTTTCTCCGCTCCTTCTTTCTCTGCTCCTTCCTCTTCCACCTTACCCACTTCTACCGCCACCTCCACCTCCTCCACATCCTCAAAATTCAAGCTGCGAAACAACCTCCCCCTCACCCTCTCCACGCATACCTCCTTCCCCATCCTCTCCCACCCATGCTCGCTCCCCACCTCGGGCCGCTTATGCGGCGCCAGCACCACTAGCCACCGGCACTCACAGCTCAGTGTATACAGCAGCCCCCACACCTCGCTCGACGGACACAGGTGCAGCGCAAACGAGCAGACGACCACATCATTCTTTGTACTGCTCCTCCCGGGCGAGACCTCTAATCCGCCCGTCTGGATGTCGCGGAACGATTGCGTCCCGCATGGCCGGCCGCCGGTGCGAGTGGTGTAGAGAGAGGCAGTGAAGGGGTCGTGCGCGGAGATGAGGAGCTGGTAGGACGGGCGCCGCGTGGAGAACCAATGTACGGCGGTGATGGTGGCTTCGCCGGAGCCCGCTGCGAGGTCGAGGAGGCGATAGTAGGGCTTAGGAGGGTCGACTGTGAGGTGTTAGTGTGGAGGCGCGGTGGGGAGGGAAGGGGGTGGAGGGGCTTGCTTGGGACTATTGATTCGAGGATTAGGCGGAGGGCTTTTTGGACGCCGGGTTCGTGGGGGTTTTTGTATGTGTCTGCGACGAGGGTGTAGTAGTTGTCGACGCCGTGGGTGGTGTACGCGTCGCGGAAGGAGACGGACATCTTTGGGAGTGGGTGGGCGGGCGGGCGTCTGTATGTGTCGAGGTGTTTAGGGTGGGGCTTGGGGGTTGCAGGCAATAATCGATCGGCCGTTTCCACCATAGGCGAGGGCTGAGACCTGTGCTACTCTACTCGGCGTAGATCGTAGAGCCAACTGCATTACTAGCTGTGGGGAAGGGTTTCATGCGATCATGAAATCTCACTCGCAGAACAGAGTGTGGGGGTTTTATACAGTCACAGTCACGTCGCATTTGGGTACAGTAGATCTAAGATTCTGTTTTTTTTTTTTTTTTTTTTTTTTTACTGATCTGGCTGGCTATAGTAGCCCCAAGGAAGTAGGGTTCGAGCTCCGGATACACAAATCATGAAAAATCAACACGACAAAATTAAAAACTTTGCCAACATAAACCTATCTCTTCATGAGCCTTCACTTTCAACCGCTCAACCAGTTTAAAAATACCTAACAACCGCATCGTCGGTTTTGAGACAGTTACAGCTCTGGACTATTTGGTCTGTTCCTGCTCATATTTCTCATACTTCTTCCACTATATACAAAGCAGCAATCAGTAGCATCACCTAAAAATAATCATAATACATGCGAACTCACCTCCAACTCTGCCTTCAAATACAACCTATATTCTTCCCAAGGTTCTTCTCTGCTTCTAAGAATGCTTGCTCAAGCTTTTGTTCTTCTGTTAAACGAACCCTCTTCAACTGAATTCCACGAGCACCCTCCACCAAATCTACAATAGATGACTCGGTGAAAGTAAACACCATAACATCCAAAAGGACAACGAGCCCTATAGAACATAAATAAACACATTTCTAGCCAAGAGAAGATGTGGCTTGCCAGTAACTCGAATCACCCAATTAGGAGTGAACGTAAAATCATTCACGGGAAAAAATGTCATAGTCGATAAAAATAAAAGGGATGTTGAAGCATTCTGCTTCTGGACCTGTCCCGCTCACATTTGAATAGCCATTGCCGCTCCACATAAGACCGGGAGCATTGGTTCCCTCGGGAGCTGCACAGCCGAAACCGAGTTGATTGTTGATGTAGATTTCCTGGAATGTCTGGGCAGTTATCTTGGAAATTTATAATTTGTGTAGTGTTTGTTTAAATGAACTAAAGCGTAATTATACAGATGAACGGATATAAGTCTAGAAATAATCTATAAACCATGGGGGGGGGGGGAATCCCTCCCTATATACCCAGGCTTTCTCAAATATCATCGTGAGCTCTTTGAATTTTTGGCTCCATATCGTACGGATACTTGTGATTAGAAATGATCGGGTACGTGGGATTTCGGTAGCCCCGTAACTTTCAGCTAGAAGAGGCCTCTATATTCCAGCTAGACAAGAGTTCTCGATAGCCTCCTCAGCTAAACGAGTCCTCCACAGCTATATTACATTAGTATATGGATAAAACACAATTGCAACGGAACAACGCCTCACAAGTTCACTATATACTACCACACCTACGGTCCTCGATTGATGGGCTAGACAAGTAGCCTCTGAGTCCTCATCAAGATTCTTTGGGCATCAAGGTAATTTAGAGTTTATCGGTGTTTTCTGGAATCATCGCTTGCAGCAAAGCGTATTTATTGTACAGCGGTGGGTAATAAGTCACCAGACGGAACGCGAGTTTGCAGGCAAAACTGTGGCTACGTCGTCCGATGACTTATTGCCTACCGATTTACGAACTGATGATAAAAGAGAGAATCAAGTACAGTTTAGAAACAGAATTATATTACTCCAAAGCAAAAGTACAGATGCCTTAGAACCGCGTTCAAACGACATAATAAAACGCTAACAAAAAATAAAATTATTAACAATCACCTCAATTGTAATAACTTGCCACTAATAACAATCAATTGCATGGTTCTTCGGAATAAAGATTTAGCCGTGCGAATGGCTTCCTAAGATTAATAGAAGTGCAAAGGACTTCCGTAGCATTGTTTTTATGATCATGAGAAATGACTCGGAAAGGGTTGAAATCTTGGAATCTTGGAATCCAGTACCATATTCGAGTGTCCATAAAGCTCTGCAATGTGAACTGTTGGAACCAACCAGATGAATGACAGCGAGCCGGAAAGTCTTTGTCCACAAATACTTCTGTAGACGTACGCGTATGTGGCATTAATAAACTAAAATAAAGCTCATCTTGGTCTTGCCGGCAAGCTTATATCACTCTGATAGCTACTCCGTGGGACCATCAACCCTAACCTAAAACAACATCAAGTGTTCCAAATATTATAATAAGATCGCTGCATACATAGCTACCCGCCCTTGTGATCGAGGAGGAATTGAGTAATTGCCAGCTATGCAATTTCTCGACTGCGAGCTATATAACATGTATATACATTGTGCTAGTAACCTTCGTGGTACGGAAGTCATTTGCCCTTAATAAAATAGGAATTAAAACTTATCAACAAAAAAAAAACCCCTTTCTAACGAGAATTTATTCCCCAAAACACCAATTTTCACCCACCCTAATATGCACCAGCTATTCCATAAACGAGAATTTACATCAAAACCAATCCTTTCCATTTTCATAATGCTTGACATGACCTCACGCCACTCCCGAAAACACCCCACAATCCAACAATAATTATAAGCTCAGGCTTCTCCACGCTTACATATATACCCCATCTCCCCTATATATATCCTCATCTTCCCCAATCCCCACCTTCCATCAATTATCCAAATTTCCACAATGGCATGATACCTCATGACAGCCAGCGCCCAGGTTTCGTCTTCTACCTAAGCTAAGCTAAGCGACATGGCACGAACAACCCACGTATCCCTCCCCTCCCAATATCGGTTACCATTCCTTTCCCCTGCGCAGACAGGCACAAGGATCTGCGGGCTGGCCTGGGCGCCTATAATGTATGGTATACATATGTATATGTGTATAGCCGCATAATATCATTGCCTGAACCAATCACAGCTGCTCTGCGGCGCGGGAAAATAATCATAGTGGGACGATTTTTTGCTTCCTATGGCATGGTATCGGAAGATCCAAATCTTTGGGTTTGTTGTGCTGGCTGGCCAGATCACTTATAAACAACGTGCGAATTCCGTCCCTCTAGCTAGGAAATAGATAGTGTTTTGTCTTGTTGAGCTCAAGTACAAATCTTTGGATTTTTTCGATTTTTCTTTCGATTCCTTTTTCTATCTTTTTAAACCACTTTTTCCTTCTCTATTTATCAAAAGAATGGCATATATAAACAGATGGAAACACGTTTGGCTTCTCCGGTCCCTATTCGTTTTCGAATTTCTTCTCCTCACGGCCCTCCTAGGCCTCATTGGCTACGCAAACCCTGATACCTTCACCACAAAGCTCCGACTCGACGGGGCCCTCAATGGCTTCAACTCTAGCCCTGCTATTTCCACCGGGGAATCTACACCCTACGTCTGGACCGCCACGTAACTATCCCCCCCGCCCCCCTCGACCTACTTCTTCAGTCGGATATATATTGACAGACATAATCGAATATATCCAGATTAACGAAATATAATCTCTCGCTCTCGGTCGCATCATTCCTTCTATTTGTAGTGCAGGGCGCGCTATATATCCTGGAGTTCTATGTCCCGGTGGTGGCAGTGGTGCTGAAGGCAGCCTTGATGGGGGCGTGGGGGTTCTCAGTGCATTCACAGTCGGGGAGTGATTATACGGATGCGAAGCACCCGTCGCCGAGTCCGTGGTATCTGAGGAAGAGCTGCAATGTAGTGTACTATCAGAGCAATAAGAATTATTGCCATGAGGCCAAGGCGACATTTGGGATCTCGGTGATGTTACTGTGAGTTTTTTTCTTTCTTCTTTTTTGCATCCCAATAGGGGATATATCAAGACAGGTCTGATTTTGATATAGTGCGTGTTACGGAGCACTAATTGTGCTGGCGGTGGTGTCTTTGCTGGCGAAGAGACCGCCGGGGATGGAGAAGAAGGGGCATGATGTGGAGGATGGCAATGGGTCCGATAATGATTCTTTGGAGTTGGATGGGGGGGCTCGATGGTGATCATGGTGGCAGCGCGACTTTTGATAATGATATGGGTGGCCGTTCTTTTTGTTCCATTTGGTTTTTGGTGATGGTGTTTTGGTGTCTTTTTTTGTTGTATATACTGGACTGCATGTAGCTACGACCTCTAATTTCCTTATGAACATAATGACTATAGCTTGGACCCCACGAGAGCTGAGTACATGGGTGTTGCATGGTTAGAGATGTACGGAGAGGTCGAAGATTGCGTGAGAAAGGGGCCGGACGCATGCAGTGCATTGACCAGGCGCTGGTACTTGCGGATTCCTACTTGTGTAATCTATAAAAATATTTATTTAGGATTAAGCACGTATCCGTTTTGGGGATAAAATTAGAGTTCCATCATTGAGACCTTTCAGCCGGCACCTACACAGTCTCGTACCAAGGATTGCAGAGTTAAGATGTAATAGAGAGTCTGGGAACGAGAGCGGGCAGCTTCTATCTCATCTCCCCATAAGCTACACATGGATACATGTATCTGGAGCCGATTTCGTGGAGGGAAATGAAAGATTGGATGGCTGCGTGTGCGTGCCTGGTTTTCCTTAGACCGTTAGCCTTTTTGTCCGGTGGTTATGGTTTAAAGAGAACACAAGATGGGGTTCAAGTTTGGTGGCCTCGCGCTAGTATGGTAAAAACGTTGCCTCTTTACACGTCTGCCCCAACGAAACCTTTGCTTATCCGGGTGCTCAACACTCTATGCATCTGGTAGCTTCGTCCTTTTCAGCCTTACTTCACACCAGTAATACTGCTCTTCTCATGGCACAGCAACAAAATTATTGTGTACATGTAGTTTTGTTTCCTCTTAGCGGGTATCTAAGCACAGACATTATGCAAGGCTTGAGGCACTGTCGAATGGGTTATCACCTGAGGTACATCTCAGTTCAAAGCATGCTCGGCCTTGAAGAGATCTAACGATGGGCTGTGGATTGTTGTTTATGATTGTATGGTTTATGAGGTAAGTAGCTTCGTGGGCTATTGCTGCCCCTCGTGGGTAATACTAAGTGAGTGATTGAAGTGTAATAATTATATTACGATAACAGGAGCAACAGACTCTCACGAGAATATACACACTTATCTCAATAAGGGTCGGTCTTCACATCGTGACGCTACAGTGGTCTTTGCTTTGATTACATTGGCTTCTGCTGGTTACATGTACAGCCACTCTGCAAAATTCTCCGTGATTCCGATTTCGGAGTGAGACATTTCTCTGTGTAATCATCAAACAACCCCAAGGGAAGACTTTCCCTGTGACTAATGGCACCCGAAATCAATGAAGAATAAGATCAATGACCAGCTTCTTTATCTATAGTCACGAACTATATTATATATTTTTCATTGTTTTAAATCTCAACATTATAGGTAACATCAACATTTCGGGAGCGCCACACTGCGCACTGACATTGAAACCAAATCACGAACGCTTTTGTTTAGTGGCTGTACCTATTGACTATCAAAATAGGAGGATATGCGGTAAACAGAATATATTACATTATAATTACGGCTAGGCATCTCACTCCCCCCCCCCCACCTACGTCCCACCGCCCAACGGTTTCCTCCAAGACACTCCAGCAGACAAGAACCCCATTAGCCCCAGTATTTATCATAACCATTCCTCTCTCCAGTGACCCCCGCATCCACAACCCTCCACCCTCAACACAACCCACGCCCCCAGCCGTGTCAGTGGGCGGCCAGCAGCGGTGAATACATTCCGCACGTTTGGTGGGGCTTAGTGCAGTATGGCTACATCGTGATCACATCGTAGACGACGAACCACACCTTGCTTTTCCACAGCACTGCACCGAGTATACTCAACACTAGCTGGCCACCCACTGGCCACGGCTTGGGGTGTGGGATGTGGTGGGAGGTAGGAGATTATATATAGACGTGAGTACTAGGGGTGGAAATAACCGAGGAGATCATAGACCCTTACTGATGACGTCGGGAGGGAGTAGGTAGATGTTAGGATTGGGGTGGGTGTGCGTGGTGGTGGTGAGGATAGAGGTTTTTTTTTCTTTTTGGGAGGACTTCGAGCTGAGTGCCTGTAGGCATGAGTTCCGTTTCACAGGTTTTTCATCAGGCCCCGCCCGCACCTGTCCGAAGAAGAAGTATATACCCCGAGTATCGCTGCCCGCAGGCGCCATGCTGATTGTCTCCCTCGAGCAGAGGCCTGGAGGACTCAGGAGGAGTGCTAGCGGGTACACCGTTCATGGTGGTCGAAGAAGCATTAGTTATATAGTTTTCTCCTTTAACACAGTTCAATGCCCATTCTATCGCACTTATTCGTTATCTCTCGACCTTTGTAGCTGGCGAGACATTGGTGGCGCCGCCTATGACTGGTCTCTTTGTTGCGTGTGCGCGCTAGTCGGCTTTGTTCTCTTTGTTACTGCAAGCTAGGTCTATTTGCATGTGTCCCGGTGAGCATTTGGCATTGTCTGCCACCTTCTACCTTGATGCTGGGAATCGTGGTTTAATTATCCGTTGTTGGCGTTTCGGGTGGGGGGGCAGATCATGACGAATGTAATTAATGAATTAAACAACAAAAAAAAGCCAGATCATGACGATTTGTTATCGAGTGATAATCTATGATCTGCAACCACCTCATACTTTGATTGAATTAGTTGTATGTATACAACTCACACAGTTTTGCGCGCAGACGAGCGCAAACCCCGAGCTACATAGCGTAAGGTTTGAGCGCTAGCGCAGGTTTTCTAAACCTTAAATATATCTCTAGTGAAGCTTAAATCTTTGCGAGTTTGCCATTATTTCGGGATTTTGAAATTTCTCCGAACCTCTAAAATCCCCCGAGAGCACCCAGAGTCACTCGGACATTCACGGAGGTAGAGTACACATGATGGGGAAAGATGTACCCCGAGTGATAGCTTATGATCCATGCCGCAACAACACCACTCGAGAGAACACTCTTTCACCAAGCTTATATAGAGAAACCCAGCTGGTAGCATACATGTAGATCGCCCACACAGACAGAGCCCCCCTCCCTCCACACGCATACACCCGCACCCGCGCCCAGGATGTCGGCAGAGGGTTTTCGCAAGAGGGTTTCTTCTTTTTTTATATATATATTTTTCCTAAACACCCCATAGCCACCCACTCCTTACACCTAATCAATGCAATGCATGAAATAGATAAATACACAACAGTTGACTTGACAAAAAAAGACAAGAAAAAAAAGTGAAAAGAAAAAAACAGTGTAAGGGCGACTATAAAGCGCTACCAAGAACCCAAGTTCCTACACAAAAAGAGTAATAAAAATAAAAATAAAATAGACAATTGAAAATATTAACCCCCACTCGGCCCCGGCTCCCGGCCCAACGAGTTAAACTAACCAGTCCAAGGATCCAAAACTAAACTAGTCCGCCTTGATAGCGCCATAAATCCGCCTAACGAATGCATACGTGCTCAAGAAGCCGATGGTGCCCAGGAGCAGGCCGTACACGACGCAGGCCAGGAACGAGTAACTGAAGAAGAGAAGGGAACTGACGAAGCCCTCGATGTGTAGCTTTGTCATGAAGTACCATGCGCTATAGACGAAGATCCAGACGGCTGATCCAGCGCCGACGAGGAACGAGCGCCACCACCAGTTGTAGTTCTGTTTTTATCATTAGTTAGTTGTGTTCAAGAACGAGGGAATGGGAGGGGACGACAAACCTCCGAGCAGAGCTGGAAATAGGTAGTTACGATGGTGATCTCGACCACGGTCACAACGTTAATTCCGGCGATGAGCGCGAGGAAGCCGTACATGTAGTAGTACCCGCTCTTGTCTTGCCAAATGCTCTTGAATACGAATAGCAGCTCAATGAAGATGACTGCGAAGGGGATCAAGCCGCCCATGAGAACAGCAGGTCCAGTACGGAGGTACCATGGCTGCGCGGGGATCTGTCTGGCAATCATGGTGGTACGAGTGGGGTGCTCCCATGGAGCCCTCTTGAAGCCCAGGAACGAACCAACAAACACAAGCGGGAGTGAGATACACAGCCACATCATGATCAGCGCCACCAGTGTTCCGAACGGGATTGCAGTGGACGATGCTTGTGCCCAGACGAAAAGATTGAGAATAAATACCGATCCAAAGAGGAAGCCAGGGAAGAGGAGGGCTGTCATGAGAGCATTGTTCTTCCACTTCTCGCCCTTGAAAGTCTTGTAGACACGGGCGCTGAAGTAGCCAGAGAAGACGCCGGCAAACACAAAGAGAAAGAGTCCGAAGCTGATGAAGCCACCACGGTAGCTGGGGTTCAGGACACCGACAGCGCTGAGTACGATGAGTGCAACGGCCATGGCGAGCAATTGAACTCCACTGCCAACAATCGGCGCAAACAGTCCTCCGGCTCCAGGTGGCCTGAAGACATCTCCGTGGACCAATTTCCAGCCAGTGATATCATCAAGTAACTCATCTTCCTCTGCGCTCTCGGCAGCGGCGGCAACCGCTGCTTTCCGCTTGGATTCGGGATCGGTAGCGCCGGTGTCGTTGTAGTTCTGGATATCCCTAGAGAGAGTGCGTAGCATGATGATCGCGACGACGACGGTCAAGAGCATTGCGATGACAAGCGAGTTGACAATGGCGAGCCAGTGAATGGAAGCCGACTCGTCATCGTTGACAAAGTAGAGATCCCAGCGTGAGGCCCAGTCAATGTTGTTTTCCTCTTTCCAGTAGACAGAGTAGGTGTATGGGATGTTCAATCTCTTGCCATCATCTCCACCTTGGCCTCCGTCCTCTCTAGGAGTTTCCGGTGGGATGTAGAGCTCGAGCGGCTTCTGACCCTCAAGGGTCTCGGAGCACTTGCCCATCGGTCCGGCAATCGACTTGGTGTAGACCTCGAAGGCGACGATGACCTTGCGATCAGGATCTTCGGCGGTCTTGCGCCAGCGGATGACGAGAGTAACATGGTTATTGATGAATGCTTTCTGTTTGCATGTCAGTCATCCAAAGAGAATAAAAATAAAGAAAAGAACTCGAGAGGATCGAACAAACATCATTTTCGTAGAATCCGAGCTTGAAACCAGCAGCATAGTACTTCTTGGTCTTATCGACCGTCACAAACGAAGTAGCCCCCGGGAGATTATCGACGATCCTGTAACATTCATCATGCAGCTGTCAGCCCGGACTCCTCACATCCAACCAAACCAATGCCAGCAGCCCACTGGCCATCTAGAAAGCTCCGTGCATCCAAGCCACATCTCATCCCTGAGCGCATGCCCCAAACACGCAAATTCCAGGGGTAAGACCACAAAAAAAAAATGAGATGGAACAAAAGGCTGCGCAACCTACCATTCGGCCACATAACCACCCCTCACCAATTCCTTCGCTTTCTCCACACCCGCCCTATCGGTCTCTCTATCGCAGAGATGCTTGCACACCTCGTCCTGACCCACCGTAAGCTCGTAATCGCTGATCTGGATGCGATCGCCGCGCAGAACCTCGCCCAGGTTGAGGGCAATGGCTCTCGACGACCCAAAGCGCGCGCCGAAGCCGTCCTTGCTGGCAGGACACACGAATGGCTGCTCGGAGTATGCGTAGGGGAGCTGCGTGGTGGGGGAGGTGAGCTTGTTTGTCGAGAGAGGGATCGCGTCGCCGTCCTTGTATGAGCGGATAGACCAGCCTGAGCACACACACACACACACACCCGTCAGCCCATAGATTCCTGTGATATCACAATGTCTCCAACGGCAACACAGTGATGATGATTACGGGATGGCTGTGGGTCTGTGGAAAGGGGGGGGAGGGGGAGGGGCTGCTCTCCAGAACAAAGGCACTCACCGGGGATGTAGAATGCCGACGAGAGAGACACTCCCGTGGCCGATAGGAACAGCAGACTTTTAGAGATCCGCATGTTGAGCAGGAGGAGGAGCAAACCTTTTGCTTTGTGAGGGAAAGCAAAGAAATTCAAGACTAAAGGGTTTACTTGAGGGGAGGTGTTTTACGCGAACAGCAACAACAACAACAGCACTGGTAGTCTGTCCTGACGGGAGAGAGATCGATGGGAGAACAGAAATCTGGCGATAGGTGAAAGTCGGGACCGGAAATGAATGAGGCTTAAATGGGCGGGTTACGTAAGGTGTGTTGTGGGTTGGCTGGGCGTTCGTTGCGATAATAGCCGCGAGTGATGGGGGGTGATGTGGCACGGATACGAGGTGCAACTACAGTAGGTACATGTAGGTATAATAGAGCATACACCCACTGAACCGAGTGGGGGCAAGGAAAAGTTGAGCAAGAAAAAGAAGAAGAAGCCTGTTGATGGTGATGGTGATGGATGATAAATGATACATCCTGCTTGGCTATCGGAGCCTTGGAGGGCTACATGTACGTAAGCTCTATAGCTACTGCTCTATTGCTCTGTTACTCTATTGCTCTATTGCTCTATTGCTCGCGTGTGTCGTCTTATATGGCATTGTACCTACATGTAACAATATAGGTACCGGTACATCAAGGCATATCCAATATAGCCCCCCCAGAATACACGTACTCATCCACCCTTGCTTGACTCGCAAGGACGTACCACTGCACCCTGCACCAAACACCCGGAGGATCTCTTGTCCGCCAAACCTCATCGCATAAACACACTGTGCATAGTCCACTTCATTCTAATCCCCACACAGCCATTCGGTGTAATTTTTTATCCCCACCCTGCCCACCCACCGTCATCTCCCCGCCCATATATACCAGATCTGAAATGCCGTGCTCCTGGATATCGGATGCCCGGATGTAACATGAGGCTCAAACCAACGGCGGGGAGAACAGAAAGCTTGTCGAAAAACGGTCTCGGGCGCTAGCGAAACCCCGCAGGTTAATGCTGCCGACCCCTGTCGAAAGGGTTCACTGGGCGGAATTGGCAGTCGCCGCGCTGATCGGTAGACTTGGCGTCTTTTCGTTTTGTTGCTGCTTCATGGGATATCACGATAGATACATGTACTTGTAGGATGATCTCGAAAACCTCGTATCGATCATCCAGTTCTCTATAGATAGCTGTGTAATTCGAATAAAACCCACTCCACAGATAGCCTCTTCTTACAACCCACTCTATTCCCCTTCAAAGATTTAAACCCCCAATCCCACCGCGGCGCAGCTGACATAACCCCCAGCTCCAAATCTAACTACTCTCCACCGGTCCCTCCCCGGTAAAGTCATAACCACAACCACAACCACAACCACAACCACAACCACAACTACAAACCTCACTCACCGTGAAAGTGTAACCCAAGTATTAAAACAAATGTAGATCCCGTTATTTATCGCGTAATACCCGAACGCCTTTAGTTTTGCGAATTTTCCTTTTTTGTTGTCGACGGTCATTACCAGCTACTATTGAAACTACTAATTGTATTGCTACTGGTTAGTGCTACTGACTGGCTCCTAATTGCTACTGGCTAGTGCTACTGAGACCGACTAGTTCATGTAGTGGAAGTGGAGGTTACTACTATCTATATCTACAACTACGGTTTCAGTACTACAACTCATCCTGCATACAACACAACTCCCAGTATCACCTACCAAAACCATGCACCCCCCTCTCGAGCTCCTCCTCCTGCTCTCGCTGCACCTCACCCCAATCCTCGCAACTCTAATATTCCCCACCCCCGACACTCCACCCTGCGCGCAAGCCTGCGAAGACAAGACCGACCTGTCCAATGTCCCACTAGTACGTTCCTCTCCGAAACACCCATCTCTATGATCTTGAATCTGAAGCTAATCATGTATGACAGTGCGCCATCAACCCCCCACAAACCAGCGAGAACGACCTCACAAACACCATCAGCTGCCTCTGCACCGACCGGCACCTTCTCGCCTCCACAATCCCATGCGTGCTCCGGTCCTGCGCTGGGAACAGCTCCTCCATGTATATTACCACATGCCCCTGGATCCCTCTCCTCTCCTCTCTCCCACCTGATTCATCTCACCCTCCATGCACTAACACCTCCCAGCGAAACATACTTCACAACCCTCTACACGCTCTGTCACACGCACGGGCACACGCACTACCCGCCGCCCCCGCGCCTCCTCCGCGCGCTCGGCATCACCCCGCCGCCCAACGCCACCATCCCCGCCACCATCAGCGGTGTCCCCATGAACTCGGCGTTCCCCGAGGTCGCGGCGGTAACAACGCATCTGCGCGCGCTGCCGACGCAGAACATCCTCAATGCGCTAGCAGCGGAGGCGGAGAATGGGACTGGTAGTAGTAGCAGTAGTAGTGGGACGGGAAGGGTGGAGGTTGTGGGGCATGGGATGGTGGTTGCGGGGGCGGGGGTGGTGGGAGTGGCGGTGGTGGGCGTGGTGGTGTTGGTGGTGTTGGTGGTGTTTTAGTACTGCGGGTCTGGATATGGGCGCAGTTGTGTTTTTTAGGGCGGGGGAGGGGGGGGGGGGGGGGATGTATATAGGTGTAGATTTTGGGGGGAGGCGCAATGGTACTTATGACATGAATTCAGAATATCAACGATATATAACCGCTTATTCTGGGATCTAGAGCACCATGTAGCACTGCCCTGACTAGTCCTGGGGGGAAGTGTCAAATCCAACTATATATATGTGTATAACTAGTGCAGCTATCTGCGGCCGATTTACGCAGGTCTTCTCGTATAGATACATGTAGGCTAGAGTGATGTTATACCTTGTCTAAATCCGGGTCAGTTTTTTGCTGGTATATTGCAGGTATATATATATACCTGAACTATACAAATATAAAGCCTCATGCTTGCTGAAATCTGCATGCTATCCAACTTCTTTATCTCCCTATTCGATGTATTAGTGTACCCAAAGGACCCTTGAGGACTATAACGGGGCACGTAACCAAGGTATCCGCCGCGGGGGTAAGAAGCTAGTAAAGAAGTTTGCCAAGCAGATCGGTTCGATCACAAGCCATCACTCGGGCCAGACAGCTCCCAGAGATGATGCACGTTAGCTCTTCATCCAATTCAACCACCAGTATAAGCGCGAGGGATTAGTTGCAGTCTGCCTAACATGAATATTCCTTCGCGATATGATAGAAGACATCACGGTAGGTGGCTTAGATGTCCTCTTCACAGAATCTCACTCGTCTCATTATACACCTCGGAGGTGTGAACACCTAAAGTGCCATGGTGTGGATTGGTCGGCTAGATAGACGCGCTCGGCCAGGGCAGGTAAGTGAGAAAATTCCCCGGTGGGAAGGCCTTCATTATCCCCAAATTGCTGCAGTTTTTGCCGCCGGATTTTTTCAACTCTTTCTTCTTGTTCGTGCTTGTATATACCTAGGTATACGGAATTACACACATTGGGCTTGTATAATGTATATATAGTACTATTTCCGCCGCTGTCCTTGTGAGTGTGGGTTATTTATGGTCGTCCGCTCTTGAGGTCATATCATTCTTGGGCCTTGCCCCCCTACTTCTCCTTTTCTGCTTCGAGTCCAGAGGAGAGACAGTCTTCCTACCTCCTAGGAAAATTGAAAAGGATATATCCAGCGTAGGGACATCGCCAGAGATCCTTCTATGGATTATACTCTACGTTCTGATCATCACCACCTATATGGGGAGGGACGTGTGTGTATATTAGATGACTTCCCGTGAGCGTTTAGAAGGCGTTCAGAAGCAGTCTGGATGAAATTTAGAGTAATAAAATTTGGATGGCAACGCTCCAGATTCAAGATCTGAATGGAGTGGGTGGGGAGGGGGTTAAGTTCAAATTCCTAAATGTTTAAAATTTGAAAGGGCGAAATATGATTGGTTAGGAAGGGTTCTGGGTGGGTTATGGTGCTACGCGTAGTACTTAAAAACCTAGAAAGTACGTACTGTTCGCCATGGGAAGGCATTCGCATTCAGATTCAAAAATCTAATTCCTAAACGCCCCCCCAAATTCCCACGGGAAGTTGCCCATTATCATAATTTTCAAGTTTCTTTTGGACTTAGTGTGTTGAAACTTATAGTTACGTGTGGGTGACGGGCTTCCCCCGCCCCTCACCACACACCATACATAAACCAACCAACCTCACCCACTTCCCGACCCCTTTTCTTCATTAGTACCTATCCTGCAAAAGAAGAACCAGAGTTATGGGATATCCTATGTATGCACCGTCTGTTCTCAACATGAGTAGAACATCGACCCAATGCCACCATGACGAACACGTGTACAAAAAGCACAGCTCTCGGCACCGCACACGAATGCACTCGCCCATCACGAGAGGAAGGAGGTAGCATTGCTACCCCCCCAATTCCCGACCTCTCCATTCCTGCGCCTTAGCCCACGACCAATTCGGTCATTGAGTGTTTGTCGCCAACTCGGAGCATCCATCACTCGCCTGTTCACCCACCTGGTGTGTCTGGAAGAATTCACAAACCTGGTCTATCTCAAGGAGCTCACCCACCCGCTGTGTCTCAAGGAGCCCACTCACTTGGTGTGTCTGAAAGAATTTACCAACATGGTCTATCTCAAGGAGCTCACCCACCTGGTGTGTCTCAAGGAGCTCACTCACTTGGTGTGTCTGAAAGAATTTACCAAGCTGGTCTATCTCAAGGAGCTCACCCACCCGGTGTGTCTCAAGGAGCTCACCCACTTGGTGTGTCTGAAAGAATTTACCAGCCTGGTGTATCTCCAGTGCAGCGGGTAGATTCTTAGGTGAACTACGGCCTTATCCAAGGAGAGAGGAAGATACTTATGGCCCCTGTTGAATGAGTTCACCTATCTGGCGTTGGCTCTGATGCGGCGTGCATGGGTGAATCTATACTCACTTTTAAATAGTGTTTTTAGTCTGATAAGAACGTCTGAGAGATCTTTGTTATTTTTTCGCTATCGAACTAGGGGTATGTATAGTATACTGGGTACACACTCTAGTGATTAATACAGCTACTGACGTTAACATTGGCCAGATCAAGACGGATTTTGAGTCACTCACGCCGACATTTTCTCTCGTCGGTCTGTCTCGAGCTCGTTCCGTGGAAGCTAGGTCGGCTCGTCGGGTCTGGGGATTCTGTGGCATGTTTTCTGTCTAGCAATGATTATGGGTGATATGGGGGCAGGTGTGACTTGTGATGGGGGACAGGTTGATTGTTTGTGTCTTGCTCTTTTATCATAATTAATATAGCCATTCGAACCTTATTATGTGGGAGAAAGATCTTCAAAAAGCACAAGATATAGACACCGTGAGATCTGTCTCTTTCACGGGATGAGAGCTATCTTTACATCTATCAGCTTCTAAATCAAACCGTCCTCCTGTATTATCACTACATGTATCCAGACGTGGGTCGCGATCATGACACTCGAGGCGACGTTTGGTAGTGTCCTCGATTCCCTTGTTCCCATTGACCTTGTTCTTAAATTGTCATCATGTAGTTCGGCCTTAAGGACGGTGAGAAATGCAAGAGCTGGTATCTCTTAAAATTAAAGCAAATCAAGTGTGTACTATATAAAGGCTGGAAATGGGAAGATAATGCCTGCGATTTGGCACCCTGACGATTTCGAGGCTATGAAAAAAGACTATGAGGGAAGAAATCTGATTGGCCTAAGAGGAGATATGGGAATAAGGGAGTCTACACAATTCTCTTTTACTAGCCAGTTACCTTATTTCGTACGTGGCGGTGGATGTAGGGCAGTTCTGGGATTGCAATATTTCCATAGACTACGGTCTGCATGCAATTCATGAATTAAATTAAAAAAAAGTGTGCTATAGCCAGGAACTGTCCTTGGAAGTACTCGTCTGTGCAAGGACAGACATTGTACAGCGGTAGATAATAAGTGATGGGACGGGCTGAGACAGAGTGATGCCTGTTTTGGGTAGAACGCCACCAGCATACGGTGTTTGCAGGTATAACCGTATCTCAGGGCGTTCCATCACTTATTACCTATCGCTGTACAAATACGTGTATGTACCTGCACTTACTGCTCACAGACTTACTCTAGAACATGGCCTCTCCGAGCACCGATCTCAATATCGTTGAGCTCATCTAGCTCCATATAGATTCATCACCGAGGTAAGCACCTAACTCTGAGACTACATGTACTTCCACCCCTAAACCCGAACCAGAACATCCTGGTACCACATGGTGTCGGCGAGCTCTATATTACGCCTACTAAACCATTTATCATTATTTCCCCATCTCCTTAGGCCCTAAATCACATTTAAGCAAGAGATGCCAAAATGCTAAAATGCTAAAATGCTAAAATGCACCCGGAACCCATATATACCCCTCTACTAGTACTCCACAATGACAACCACCAATTCATTGACTGTGGCCATTAAAATCAAAACCTTCGTGGTATCATCTCACAAAAAACCATCAAGAAAGGCTGCTCAGATGCATTCTTCGATATAATCCCACCAACCACCACATGCGTGCAAACCAAGACTCTATAGCAGATTTGATTAACGGGCTCATCATGCTTTTGTGTATGCTTATTTCAAAACACAGTTTTCCATCTTCATCCGCGCGCGCTGCGTTTATAAAGGCTGAGGAACTCTGCCCAGTACTTAGCCCCTACTATGAATAAAGGCCATCAACACCGCTATAAGGATACTCCGCTACGTCCCTTCCTGCCATTTGTTCTGTCATCACTGGAGATCTTACATCTACTTCTACAAACACCCCGGCGTAGATCATCACGCCGTGTATGTTGGCTTACTAGAAGGACTGCATCTTGAATGGGACATGAGGATATATCTGGTCTATCAAGTATCTCGCTCTATGGAGACCTTCTGGCTCGTTTCAAGCAGCACCGTATACCACATAAGTAGGCACAAAGCTAACCACAGATCAGGAGGCCACAACTACGGTCTGCATGTAATTAATGAATTAAACAAAAAAAAAAAAAAAAAAAAAAATCAGGAGGCCACATAGTTATTACAGCCTACATATGTCTTCATGCTCACTTGAATCCGTCAAACGACAAATCACCATGATGGAACGCAACAGCTCTGAGGAGAAAAACAGATGCGTCTGTCCATAGATGTATCTGTCTGTATGGTCTAAGGCGACAAGTATTTCATAACGAGCCCTTGAATAACAGCTGTCTTGTCTTCTCACATCTATATAAAAGCATCTTCTCTTCGTTCTTAATGTATTAAATTTTAACATCAATAAATATAAAACGATTAACACCAATACAATAGCCCACCAAAACGGCCTGTACAAGTCATAACCCCAAAATGCCCACCAAAACCACCACCATTAACAACACCTTAGGGCACCTCCTTGAGCCACACCCATACACTGGCGAACTTGTGACGCTGCGTCACGTCGCTCAAGTCAATTCGATTTGCCAGGAGCTCAACACACTGTTTAGGGGTAATAACAGGAACAGGAACGGGAACAGCAACAGCAACAGGAACAGGAACAAGAACAGTGACTTTCCGAAACCGAGTACTCTGAAGAGGAGGACGAACAACAATAGTCATCATAGTGATAGTGATAATACCGAGGCTTCTGAGGAAGAGGGCGAGAGGATGTTGGAGGCGCAGGCGGGGGCGACAACACCAGTATACGATGGGTATGTGTATAGCACTGTGGATTATTTCGGGATACCAAAGGAGATTCCGCGTTTGTATAACCCGGACAATCTGATGGATGAGTACGAGGAGATAATGATCTCAATGGGGGTTCATTAGGCGGTAAGAAAATAGCGGTACGCTCCATCTCCTCATCGCTTTGTGGCTGCAACCACGAAGTTCGGAAGAGTCTATGCCTCGTCTTTTACCTCTGCCGTCTCTTCCTCGCTTTGTGGCTGCAACCACAAAGTTTGGATGAGGGGAGGTCTCAGAGGATGATTTGTAAGGACATAGTACAGGAAGGAATAGGAGAGGGAGGGGATTCCGATGTGGTTGCCGGCCACAAAGGTTGGAATAGGAAACGTTGTAGAAATCGATAAGACAAAATAGAAAACACAAAATATCTTGAAACGTGTCCTTGAGTCTATTAGTAGAGGAATAAACTCTTTTGTTCTCGACAATTCTCACAGTAAACGGCTATGCCCGATAGTTATGATGATTATTGTTATAGGAGAGTTTGAACGATCAGAGATTGAGTATTGAATACCTTCGATGACTGGTATTGCTAGAGAATGTAGGGGGATATCGAGGTGGTCGCCGGCCACAAAGATGAAAGAGGAGAAGGAGACGTTGCAACGGTTTTGTCGAAAAAACATTGAAACGTGTCATTAAGTCCAATTAACGTAGGAATAGACTCGCTTAATCTCGATGATTATCAGAGCAAACCGCTATGCCGATAGTTATGGTTATTATTGCTATGGAAGGATTTGAACGGCCAGAGATTGAGTATTGAGTACATTCGGGTAGTTTGTATTGCTAGGGAATGTAGGGGTATCGATGTGGTCGCCAGCCACAAAGATTGGAAGAGGAGAGGGGGGTGTTGCAACGGTTTTATCGAAGCCTTTTTTTTATTATCTGAAACGTGTCCCTAAGTCCCTTTTGGGCCTAAAGAACGACGACCAAAGATGTATTGATAGAGGCATAAACTCTCTTGTGTCCCAGCCCAACCGATATGGGCGAGCCTTATATAATTCTCAAAGTAAACTGCTATGCCCGATGGATATGATGAGAAAAAGAAGAAAAGACATCATCTACGAACTGGCATAACCAGCTTCAGTTTCGTTAATATGAGAGATGTGGCTGTGGTACGATCATTTTATTGTCCAACATTCGGACCCATCCTGCTGATGGGCGAGGCAACTTCGGTTGGTACCCGCTGGGTGTAGTTTCAAAATCATTGCCGATCGATAGATCGAGTGACGACATATGATCCAAGACTAACGAGTGATCATCCATGATCCACATTACCAGCATGTACCATGGCGTCACACCGCATTGATTTTGACCTAGACCTGAAACACCCAAACAATGTCTCGGAAGACCCCCACATGCCTTGCTGCTGCAGGTCATCCAAAAACCTCCGGAGGTTGAGGTGTTGGCTTAGTCATCGTCGAATCCTAGGCTGGGTGCCTGAATTTTGACCTGCAGCCCAAACAAGCAAGCATCGTTGTAACCGTGACCTCATATCAGAGCTCGATCATAGTTCTCTGTTAAGGCGTCCCCCTCTAGCTCTGCCTTCTGCCCTCTGCTCCGCGCCTTCGTATTCGCTCTTAAGCCCCTCCCCGCACCTTGGGCCCTGGAGGAGATAATGGGACGCCTGAGATTCGGGGGGGGGGGGGGATGCGGGTGTAACTGAGTGACTGCCTGAATTGCATTTATACCCAATCATTTGGACTAGCTAGGAAGGGAGAGAAGAGAGGAGGGTGCATTGTTGAAGATATCATATGTAGGTAGAGGAAGAGGAGCAAGAGGTCAGTACTGCAGCCTGCCCTTTCACGCGGGTAGCTGCGTACGTGTTGGATTAATTAACCCCTCATGCTCAGTGCACAGGAGAGCTGAGATTAGATGTATCTTTTTTTTTTCTGTGTGAGTCTATATGTATATAAAGAAGGCGCCATACACTGCACCGGTCTTTCCGCTCCCCTAAGCTGGTAAATCTCCATTTCTCATTTCTGGCTCACTGTTGCTTTCCGTCACCTTTTTTCCCTTCTCCTCCAGCAATACTGTGTCCTCTTCTCAGCTCCCCTACCTCGCCCCTCGCCCTCTCTCGACCTTCCACAACCAACAAGTCCTCCACTCCCCTCTACCTGTCTTATTCCCCCCTCCAACCCACCACATCGCCACACACGCAGCAATGGCACGCAGCTTCTCCCAAAATCTCGCCGCAAATCTCTACCAGCAGCTCAGTCTGCTCGGCGAGGCCCCCTCCGGCCCCAACGGCGCCGGCTCCCACCACGACGTCTCCCTCGCCTCTCAGCGGCACTCCCTCATCACCACCCCCGTGTTCACCGCAGCCGCCGGCCTCTTTGTCGATAAGCACTGCCCGGCGGCACTAAACCAATACGGGCTCCTCGGACGCGCATTGGAACTCGTTGATCCCGCGGATGTGCGGAAGCGGTCGAGCGGTGTGGATGCGGACCGCAGCAGCGACGACAGCGGGTATTATGATGGCGGAAGGAAGCCTGAGAAGAAAGGGGATCCCAGGGTATTTTTGAATGGGAATGCGCCGTGGTCCGCGTTTATTTGTGGGCTCCAGGGTTCGGGGAAGAGTCATACGCTGGCTTGTATGCTTGGTGAGTTTTTCTAATTTTTTTCCTACTGGTTTTCTGTGCAATTCCTTCGTGGGGAGAAGATAGCTAATGTGGGATATTGTAGAAAACATGCTCGTCAAGTCTCCCATCCTCGGAGCTCTCCCAAATCCCCTCACAGCAATGGTCTTTCATTTTGATATAAATAATAGTGCAAACGCCCTCCGCCCTTGCGAAGCCGCCTACCTGGCCACGCACATGCCCGTGCGCATCTTAGTTTCCTCCTCGAACTTTCCCCAGATGTCGCGCCTCTATTCCGGCATCGCCTCACAAAATCTTATCGTCAAGCCACTCAAGCTGAAGCAGTCCGACCTTAACATCGAGCGCATGCTCTCTCTCATGTCAGTTGACAAGAACTCCGACCATCCGCCATTGTACATGGAATACGTGCGCAAGATCCTGCGCGAACTGGCTACAGCGAGTAGCATCTACGGTTCGGGGTTCGACTATAAGCTGTTTCGGGAGATGATCCTGCAGGCGGATCTGACTCCTATGCAGAAAGGCCCACTGACGCTGCGGTTGGAGATCTTGGAGAGCTTTTTAGAAATGCGGGAGGGCGTGGAGGAGGTGTGGGATTTTACGCCCGGAGTGATTACGATTGTGGATCTGAGTGATCCATTTGTAGACGAGGCGAGTGCGTGTGCGTTGTTTGATATCTGCGTGGGCCTATTTTTAGAGAAGGATGTGAAGTATGGGCGGGTGATTGCTCTTGACGAAGCTCACAAGGTAACTCCTCTCACTTTTCTCTATCCCACAGCCTGCAATAACTAACAATATATAAAATAATCACAGTACATGACCTCCACCTCCCCCGCCCAAAAGCTCACCGACAACCTCCTTTCCGTCATCCGTCAGCAACGCCATCTCGCCACCCGCGTTCTCATTTCTACCCAGGAGCCCACAATCTCCCCTAAGCTCCTTGACCTCTGTAACATCATCATCGCCCACCGCTTTACCTCCCCAGAATGGCTCGCCTTCATGAAGCGCCATCTCGCGGCCGTCGCTGTCGAGTCCGACGCAAATGCCCTCTCCCTCCTCGCCCGCATCGTGGCCCTCAACGAGGGCGAAGCATATGTCTTTGCCCCCGCCGGAATCGTCTCCACAAGCGACTTTGAGCAGGACCGCTACTACGAGGACCAGCCCGAAATCGACGAGGACGAAGACGAAGAAGATGGTGAGGATGTCAGGAAGCTTGGAATGGGCTACCTCAAGATTAAAGTGCGGAAGCGTCTCACAGAGGACGGCGGAAAGAGTATCCTCGCAAATTCGACCCCCGTCACTGGCCCCGCACCCGTCGCAGGTACAATCCCGCAAGACGTCATCGACGCCATGCTCGCCAGCAAGATTAGCAGCCGTGGTGGGCGTGGCGGCCGCGGCGGCCGGGGCGGAAGAGGCGGAAGAGGCGGTGGGGACTCGTACGGCAGGCTGAACGAGCGAGCGCCGCCTCCTCAGCAGCAAGCCCCACCCCCACAGCGTGCACCCCCTCCCCGAGCCGCGCAGCGCACAAACGGTAACAGCAATGGTAACAGCAATGGAAACGGTGGCGGTGGCGTCCCTGTGAGCGAGCAATGGGAGGCACCACAGGCAGAGCAGTCAGGGAACGGGTGGAATGCTTATGAAGGCGTGCAGGCGGAGCCGTTCCCGTCGCGGGGACAGCCACAGCAGCAGCAGAGACATCAGCTGCCACAAAGGCCGCGGGGGAATAGTGGGAAGGGCAATGCGCCACAGAATAATGAGACTTCGGGTTGGGGTCCGGCGGCTGCTGGGGGGGGGGAATCGCTGGAGTGGGAGTGAGGTTGTGCGTTTCATCTGTGCTTACGCACTCACGAACTACACTAACCTACCTATCGACCGACTCGAGGGCTGCGTAGGGTTGTAATACTATCGTGTAGAAGTATATCAACATCTCACAGCAATGTGGCGGGGTTGGGTTGGGTGGGGTGGGGTGGGGCGTGCATGCAATGAGTACAGGGCGGAAAATAAGTAGAAGAAAAAAAGTGTTTGGTATTTTTATAGGTTAGATCTAGATAGCACCGAGGTCCATAGCACACTACTGTAGTTATGAGTCGGTTTGGTGTTGGCCTTACCTCTGTTTTTTTTTTTTTTGTCTAATCTTGTCTTACGGTGGGGGGAGGGGAGCATGAGAGTGAGAGTTGGGGGATCATTCAAGATGATCTCATTTGGAGGGGAGGGTGATGTCTTCTATGTTCTCCTTTTCTTTTTGGTCTAGTTTAGGTTGGGCGCAGTTTGGCTCTTCTCATTCTTTGGGTGTTTGCGTTCTTTCTGTTTTTACATCTTTTTTTCCCCCCCATCTGTTAGGAATATGAAGTTTTGTGCGATGTGACTTTGTTCTCTGAGTGGGAATGGGAGCCTGGAGCTTTTCATGCGTTTTGATCATTGATATCTGTCTGGGCATCTGGGATGGCGGCTGTGCTAGAAAGAACGCTCTGTGGAAGAATACCGTAGGTGTCATGGAACAAAACCGTGGCTTCAAGTATTCTTAGTCATTGTATATTATCAGCTCTTATTGCCTTATCTCGGTGATGAGACACATTCCATTCTCACATCCGATTACCGGCAGACCTGCATACTCGCGACAGGCATGAAGAAGAATACTTTGACCCCTGTTAGCGTGTCGTTGGGACCAAGTCCAAATATCGTCCCCCACAGCAGGTCGAGACCTCAGAGAAATGGGCGCTAGGCTACAGTGAGAGAGAGAGAGGTGTTTTCTTGGCGCACGAGTGAGAATGAGTGATGTACTTACTCTCATGCCTTGGCAAGATACCCCAAGTCTCTATCTCCAGCCTCCCTGTGGCCGTTACGTTGGTTACCCTCCAACCATAAGACACTACACAGTGCTAGGAGGTGTATGGAGTGTAAATATCGTAGCGAATGGCTGTCCTATGTGGTGGCTAGATACATCTAGTGATGGATGGCCTTTCACCGCGAAGTCCATGGCCAGGGAAGGGGCAATTCGAGTGGCTATCCATGAACCAGTCAACTCCCCCGCCAACCCCCCTCGTTGGCCTCCGGCACATGGAAGGAGGAGGGCGGTATTATCACATCACGATACGGAGGTTAGAATAACGCAGTTAACCAAGATAGAGGTAAAATTTAAGCAGGACACTCAAGCATATATAGTAGCTAATCATCCATAAGACCCCCCGCCCCGCGTTCTCTCCTGGACTCACCCTTTCTTCGTCCTCGAATACAACAGGAGCTGAGGCCGATCGAAGACAGATGGAGACAAGGATGAGCATCGCGAGGTCACCCCCCCGGACCCCCATAGACCGGCGATACTAGTCAAGAGGTAGATACTACTCTATACCATGGGACAGTTCGTGTCCGAATCTGAGTTACTACAGGATATACATCACGAGCAGTGCGGCTTACTCTGAGACCATGCAAGTCTATCCCCAACATTGTCCGGCATCATACCCCCCCCCCCCTCCCCCCCTCCAGCGGATAGGCCTCTCAATACTCATTCGATCCTTCTGAAACCCGCTGATCATTACCCCCCCCCCCCCAATCATACTGCGTTGATGACAGCTCCCAATACCACGTTGAGGATACATCTCAATCCTTCGCTCATAGAGCTTTGCGGGTTTGGTATACTAAATGGGAGTTATTCTACGGCTTGTCTCCAAAGCTCCTAACACAAGTAGGTCCAGTTTGGAATTGCTGCTTCGGCCTGTCGTATCCTGTATAAGACAGACAGAAACAGACCCCAAACAAGCACCGATAAATAACCACCCGTACGCTTTGCCTAGCGAGCTGGGCTTAGATTTGCACCCCCCCGGCGCCAAAATAATTTTTTGACAAGGAAATCAAGATGGTAGGCTCCAGCCAAACACAAAAACACCAAAGATTCCCTTTTGGTCTGTGCACATCGTCCACCGCACACCATTCTACACACCAAAGGGAGAGTCGGAACATTCAAATGCAAAGCACCCCACTCGCCCAGGACCGAAGGAGGCGGTTGCCTGATACTCTCACACAAGGACGCAGCCTTTTTCGCCGGGTTCAAGGCTGAAGGATGTTGTGCTTAGTTTCAGAGGGATAGAAGGAGATTAGTTGGAGGCGGCGAGGGACTACAGTTCCGACCACGACAGATCAACATTCCAACCACACATTGGCCGAGACGGAAAAAAACACCTATTTGTACCCATGTTACCATGTTATGGTTTTGTGTCTTGATAAATGATTTAATCACAGAATTTGCTGGCTTTGGGGACGCCTAACCAGGTTAGCTGGGTGTTTTCCTTTTCTTTTTAACGACGACCATTACTATGTGGTGCACCAAGCTACTCGAGACGTGTAGAGGAAAATGTCTCAAAGTGCCTCTACTTCGTATGGTCCATTTCCTCGCTTCTTCGCTCAAAGAGAGGCGGTGCCTCGAGGCAGATAAGTACCATATTCACATCTGTCAAAAAATCGCATTTTATTGTAATAGGGGTACATATGCAAACTTAGGGACTACTTCCAATCTTACTATTGGAAGCATCAGCCCTAGTGTGACTATATACCACCAGCACCATAATACACCTAAGCCTCGGGTGTTTCGAGGCGATTTGTCTCGAGGATGCTCGCCTCGTCAACCCCGAGTGAAAGTGAGAGGTTATCGAGTGATATTCCGTGATATACCCAACCAGGGTTGATCGGACAGGCTGCCTTGGTGAGCCAACTACAGTACCAAAAATAGTGGTGGTTTTCTTTACCATAGTGCTGCAGCATTGTTACGGTACGCATTTTTCTGGGAAATGCGGTATTGTTACAGTATTTCCTACGGCATCCCGCAGATTACCGAGTGGCCTGAGATGCCGTGTGACTACCGTACCGCAGCATTGTTTGATATGCTTACTCTACATGTAGTGACTTGGCGCCCGAGTGATACGCCATGATCACACCCCACACACACACACACCTGCTAAAAAGTTGGATTAGCCCCAGCCAAGGCTTGTGTAGGACATCTCTCTCTGCATTACATGCGGCGGCGGGTCGAAAAAGTGCTCTACACCTGCACCATCACCGCCGATGCATTCTCAGCGGCAGATCCGTTGGCGGGGTGAAAGCTGATGCTCTAGGGGATCACGCATTATCACTCGCCCCCATGCCCATCCTGTCCTGTCCTGTCCGGTCCTGATTCACTACATGCTTTATAAACTCCAACTCCGAGTCCTCACAAAGGTGTGTAATGTAATGTTCAGCGCGCGCGATGATTTCTTCTGGACACTTCATGAACATTGAGGAAATTTAACACTTATTGAATTCTTGTAATAATCTGACTACATAACCGAACCGAGAGACCCGCGCCGAATTAAAACTCCTAACCCTCCCAACCCAACCCTCCCAACTTCCACAACAGCCCCACTAGCCAGCTTATATCGCTACCACCATACCACTAACTACATGTAACCATAATCATTTCGTAAACATTAAAATCTAATAAGCTCCAGCGCCGTATCCAGCAGGATAGGTCCCCGCGGTAGGAGGAGCAGTCTCTGCACCCGTAGGAGCGGTCTCCTTGGCGGGAGGAGCGGTCTCCTTGACGGGAGGAGCAGTCTCGGCGGACGCAGGAGCAGTCTCCTGAGCAAGAGGTGCAGTCTCAGTGGCCGCAGGAGCAGTTTCATGGGCAGAGGGTGCAGTCTCCTGAGCAAGAGGTGCAGTCTCAGTGGCCGCAGGAGCAGTTTCATGGGCAGAGGGTGCAGTCTCCTGAGCAAGAGGTGCAGTCTCAGTGGCCGCAGGAGCAGTCTCAGTGGCCGCAGGAGCAGTCTCAGCGGCCGCAGGAGAAGTCTCATGGGTAGGGGGTGTAGTCTCTTTAGAAGGAGGTACAGTCTCTGTTGCTGCAGGCAGGGCAGTCTCCTTGACAGGAGGAGCACACTCCTGAGCAGGAGGAGCAGTTGCCTTCGCAGGAGGAGCAGACTCCTCCGGCACCGGGAGCTCAGTCTCCGCAGGCGCCGCAGTCTCCTCCGGCATCGGCATCGCGGTATCAGTAGGAGGAGCAGCCTCTTCAGGCGCGCCAGTCTCTGCTGGATGTCCGCTCTCTACAGGGAGGGCAGTCTCGGCCGGAGCGGCAATGCCGCTGGGGGCGTTGGTCTGTACGGGCTCGGGGAGAGCGGTACCGTTTCCTGCAGTGCCATTGTGGGCGGGAGCACCGGTGGGGGAGGGGAGAGTTGTGGAAGGTGGGAATACTCCTGCGGGTGGTGTAGTCTCTTTGGCCGGAGCATCGTCGTGGGCATCACCAGCAGCATCATCAGCAGCATCACCAGCAGCATCACCAGCAGCGTCGTCTGCGGAATCGTCGTCCGCAGCATCGCCGGCATATCCTTCACCAGCAGCATCACCAGCAGCACCACCAGCAGCACCGCCAGCAGCGACTTCTTCATGTCCTGCACCAGCACCATCTTCGGACGCATCATCAGCAGCATCATCATTTCCCTCTCCAGCAACACCATCAGGAGCAGCACCACCCGCAACGCCGCCTCCATAAGCACCACCCGCCACCTGCTCAACATGCGCAACATCGTCCGCCTCGAGCTCGAGATCGTCATGGTCACTAACATGAAAGCCGCCATTGCTATTAAGCCTCACCTTGCTACCGCTCTCGCCGCCCTTCAGCGCAGCCAACGACACCGTCACCGCGTTTCCAAACGCCTGGTTCATCTCCCCAACGCTCGGAAAGTCCATTCTCGCGGCCGCGTCCGCGTCCGAGGTGCAGCTCACGCTGGTGCCGACTTTGTTGACGAGCGGGAGAGAAAAGCATTTCAGCCCGCCAGCACAGTCAGTCCCGGCGGAGAAGGCGCCGTTGACGCATTGGGTGAACTTGTCGTCTATGCAGGCGGCGGGCTGGGTGGTAGCGTCGCAGTGGGAGGAGGCGGCGAAGGTCTTGAAGAGCCGGTTCTCGGCGATGGCGAGGGGGATTGACTCTGCGTTTTTGCCCCCGTTCTGGGGCACGGGGGAGGCGGTGGTTGTGAGGGGGAGGAGGAGGGAGAGTATAAGAGCGTACTGCATCTTGGGTGTTTTGGAAGTAAGCGGTTTTTTTTTTTAAAGAGAGGAGTGGAGAGCACTGCTCTCGAGATTTCCTGTGGGAAAGAGAGAAAGAACAATGAAGGAAATAAGGAAAAAATATTGATCAACAATAGCGAATGTGAATCGAGTATGAACTGATGAGCTTGTGAGAGGGAAGAAAGAAAAAAATCGAGACCGGCGGAATCCCAAAGGTTTATAAAGACCGCCCCAGCTCCCGCCCCCCAATACCAAGCTTTTCGAGTAGTAGCTCTAATTGCCCAGAAGAACCCGGGACCCTGGATTGGAAGCCATTCTGCGGATCATTGACAAATACTAAAAGTTTTAAGTTGTGCAGATCGATCCAACTGTTTTTTTCGCTTTTCTTTTGGCGGTTAGTGCCTTGATATTGTCCCCCCCCTCCCCTGCGTCCGCTCCGTTTTGCTGCTGGCCAATCAAGCGCTTTTAGCCAAGAACATGGCTGGCCGAGTAACTGGACAGCGCAACTGTCTCATCTGCGCGCGTAGCGATGCGCGTAAGGCGCTTCTATTTTGGTTCTGCGATTGACGGGCTCGCGTTTCGTTGGTGGTGGTCGCTCACTGTCTTGCATCTGTTTTAGAGACCGTTCTTACGGGGAGGGATGTCAGTCAGTGCCACTGCGGTACTACTACTATAGCTAGCTAGCCAGGAATTTTTTTTCATCCCTTCGGGTTTGGTGAGAGACCTGCATATTCCCGCACTGCTGTCCGTTCAAAGAAGGTAAAATGCAGGAAATCAATCAATCTTCAAAGTGTGACTGGTTAGTTGGGTGAGTGAGTGACTTTGTCGCCCGCGGTGGAAGCGGGACTGACTACTGAGGTGGGGGGTTCTAGAATCTGCGTGTCTCGTCAATCAGCCTGGGTCGGTGGGTAAAACAAATCCTCATAAACGAACAGCAGAAAAAACGGACAGCAGAAATAGCAAACAGCAGAAATAACGAAACCCGCAGCGGTGGTTGATCCAGGAGCAGCTGACTGGCGATGCTGGAGACATAAACACAAGTGTTGTATCATGGCTACATGGTAGACCACATTAGGAAGAAACAGCGATATACATACATACATCTGTAAGTTTTCCCCCTAAGAAAACCTAGCACGAAAGAACTACATCATGTAGACGACCCCTAGCTGTGCCAAACACCTTATCTGGCCGGCCACTGCTTGCTTGCTTGTATCTATATTTATAGCTATACCTGATTGGCCGACGGACCAAATTGCAAACTGCAGCCCGATCGATCAATTAATTGGTCAGGTACGATACTCAGCGTAGGTACGCAATCTGTATCATTCCCGTAACAATTGCGATCAAATAGGTATGTTGATTGCTGTATGAATAGGTACATGTAGGTGTTGTTGTTGTTGGATGAGCTAGCCCTCGGACCTCTCTCTCTCTGCCAAGACCAACCTCCCCGTTACTACTCTACATGTATTGTGTCAGCCACCAAAAACACAAACACCGGGTTTCGAAACTCCATACCACAGCTTGGCAACGCCGTTTGATGCTAAGACTTTCTTTACACACCCACAACGGCCTGTGCAAGTTTGGATATCATGACACAAGTCCCTGGTTTTGAACTTGCAAGCTGTGCGCACGGCCGGGGATGCACCTCCTCACCTTCCCGTACGTACTGCAGACACGGGAACGATCGTTCCCCCCAAAACAGCTTTCCATCCATTCCTCTGCATCTGCCAATGGACGGAGATACATTGAACCCTCTGATGCTCGCCCGCATAGGGGTGGTGGGGGGGGGGGGTGCGTTTCAGTGGTTTTTTTTATTTATTTTTAGGGACTCATGATGTAGATACATGTACATACATACATACATACATACATATAGAGATTCACCCCGCCACGAGCTGTTGTGTTTTAACCGGGTTTTCGTTTTCGACACTTTGGTACAAAAATCCTGGCGTAGGCGAGCTTTGGATACATGTAGGTACATGTAGATACATACACATGTATCCAGGGCATCCATCGCACGGCACACCCAGCAAAAGGAGTTCGAAAATGTATCAACTAAAAACCGTTTGTTCTCGCCTAGCTATAGGGGTGGGGGGGGGGGGGGAGTATCATTTCATAGCTTTACAGTACCAACTTGAGCCTCAATGTTAACGTCGAAAGTACATGTACATACCTACAAGTAGTGGGAGGGGCATCAGAATACATGTAGTTCCTACTAACTACTATGGTACGTAGATCAACCCCCAAATATTCATTAGCAGATTTCATGTGCTGCCAACCCACTGGGGCGAGTATTTCTGAGACCACCTGCAAAGCGTCGATGTCTGCTGCAAGTTCCACTCGCACGAGTGATATCCGGTGATCACTTGGCGGTGCACATGTAGTTGTGAGAGAGCAACGCAACAGCGAGGGAGTGACAGCTCCCTCTCTATTTCGAGACACCGCTATAAAAAGCTGAGCCAGTACTCATTACCTGTAGCCCGCCAGTCCGCCAGCCAGCCAGACAGACAGACAGACAGAATGCATGGGACTAGCTAGACGCCTTAATCACGAGTCATCACTCGACTGCATGGCATCCCCCGGGTACAGTTTGGGCCGGCTGTGCGTATATAGCGTCTACAATTAATCTCATGGCTAAAGGAGGGGAGGATAAGATAAGATAAGGTATATGTATGTATATGTGTATGTAGTCTCGGAGCTGTTTAGAAGGTTTGCTAGCGTAGAGTGAGGGCCTTCAGAGATCAACCGTGGGTGGTTGAAGGAATTGAAAACCTGGAATATATATATATATATACTCAGCCGGTATATTACACCTTTGCAGCGGGACGAATCAAAGAGTGGCCCAGGAGGGAGCTCCCTAGTAAAGTGAATATATATAGGAATGTCCCCAGCCATGATCAGTTGATGTGGAAAGGCAGCCTTGATCGTGAGGGCCGAGGACCAATGATTACAAGTGGTGTGAAAGCCTCCGTCCTGGAGCGATTCACCTTACACACATAACTGAAGCAGATGGAAGGACAATTGCAAGCTACATCTTCATTTGAGAGTCTCCTCTCCAGTGCCTAAACTACAAGCATGGCTGGATATATATATATGATGCCCTACAGACGGCCGCCCTTCTCCTCCGGCACCGTCACCACAACCTTGCCCCACGTCTCCCGCCCGCCCAGCGCCCGCAGCGCCGCACCCACGCTCTCCAGCCCCACAAACTCCCTCTCGTAGACCGTCGGCCTGAACTTTCCCGCCCGCACCAGCTCCAGCAGCCCGCTCCACACCTTCTCCACCGTGCGCTCCTCGCGCTCCTTCTGCGCATAAAGGCCCCAGTGGATGCCCACCACGCTCACATTCTTCAGCAGCACCCGGTTTGTCGCCACCCGCTCAATCACCCCGCCCGCAAACCCAACCACAACCACGCGCGCCCCCCACGCCACACACTTGAGCGACGCCTCCACCATCCCCACAGGATCAAACACCACATCCACGCCGCGGCCGCCCGTCAGCGCCATCACCGCCGCAGTCCACCCCCCCGCGCCGCCCGCCCCCCCGCTGTACACCACCCCATGGTCCGCCCCAAACCGCCGACACACCTCCAGCTTCTCCTCCGTCCCCGCCGTGGCAATCACCACCCCCGCGCCAAGCGCCTTGGCGATCTGCACGGCCGCCAGCCCAACCCCCCCGGCGCCCGCATGCACGAGCACGGTCTCGCCGGGCGCGAGCCGCGCGCGCAGCACAAGCGCCGCGTACGCCGTGGGCGCAGTGACGTAGAGGCCTGCGGCGTCGGCGGGCCGCCAGCCCGCGGGCACGGCGTGCAGCGTGTCTTCGCGCGCGGTGATGTGCGTGGCGTAGGCGCCCTGCGCGGCGCCAAACACGGCGGTGCCGACGGGGAACTTTGCCGTGGCGGAGGGTGCGTGGACGACGGTGCCGGCGAACTCGGAGCCGGCGATCCAGGGGAAGGGGGTTGCTGTTGGCCGGGGGGTTTGTTAGTATGTAGGCGTGTAAGGGGGAGGGGGGGGGGGGACGGACGTGCTGGTATTTGCCCCGGATTTGGAGAAGGTCAAAGAAGTTTGTGGCGGCGGCGCGGATGGCGATGAGGTATTCGTCGGCGGCGGGGACGGGGTCGGGGAGGGTTGTGACGGTGAGGTCGGAGGGGCCCTGGGAGGGGGGTGTTAGCTATGTGGGCTCGCTGTTTGGCTGGGGGGCTTGCCTCGACGTAGGAGCTTAGCTGGATTGCCTTCATCTTGAAGTGTCGGTATAGGTATGTATGTCGGTATAGGTATGTATTGTATGTCGGTACAGTTATATATGTCGGGACAAGTGTGTATGTCTTCTCCAATTCCTTCTCTCTCGGGGTCTCTCGATTGACAATGCTAAGTTCACAGAAGATCAAGCTCAGCTTAAGAATCCGGGGAAAAGCCAGCCCCCAGCCAGACGACAGCCTCGGCTAGCTGTAGGCCCGGCGTGCATGCACCGCAACTGCCTATTGCGTGCGTGCATATACACACATGTATGTACATATTCTCTGCATTGTGCTTTTATCATCACGTTCGACCTCGGTCCAGCTATGTACCTAGGTGTTGGTTCTGCAGCCGAATTACCGCAGCTCCCCAAATCCACTCTCGCCCTCACAGAGGACTGATTTCACTTGTCCCTCCTCTGGGTAGATTGCTTCCCTCCTCGTCGAACGGGAAGTAGGCACTTCCATGCCAGACTCGCGCTCGTCGGTTTTCACCCAGTCTGCCCGGGAGGGGGAAATGATCGTTTGGCGGGAAATGTCTGTTCTAGGGCTGCGCATGGTGGGTGTTGGTTGGCTGGCTGGGATTGGCTAGCTACATGAAACCCACAAAGTACTGCTACTGCTCTGCTACTGCTACTGCTACTGCTACTACTGCTACTACTACTGCTACTACTACTGCTGCTGCTGATACTGCTACTGCTACTGCCTGGCAAGACCGCAGGCCAAAACTACATGTATTTACCTACACCATCAGCAACCCCCCCACTCTGCACGTGCACACACACACGCAGAGCACTCAGCCCCATGGCCAAATCTACTCTATAATAAACAATAATAGTAATCTATATAATCCCAGTGACCACACCCATCTGCATGTCTCACCTGCACCACCGCGGGTGGCAGCCGCCGGCGCATGATTTGACGTTTCCGAAATTAAACCTGCCCGAGCCTCAAATCTTCTTCTTCTTCTTAAGCTCACCTGGCCCTCCTCACTTGCTTAAGCTCACCTGCCCACCTACCTCACTTGCTCACACGCGGCCCAGCAGTATCACAACCAACAATGTCTGACAGAACCCCAACCCACGCCACACAAACACGCCCGGTGATGTGAGATGGGATGGGATGGGATGGGATGGGATAATCACTCGGCCAGCCAGCCCAGCGCCAATTGCGTTTGCTGCACTCGGGCTGTGTGGCCGGCTGGTATGATAGCACTATTATATACTACACTACGCTACACTACACTACGCTACACTACGCTACACTACGCTACGCTACAGTACGCTCTGCTACACCGTGATGTGGTGGTGTGGCTACTACATAGGTACATACATGTACATACATACATGTATCCGTCTATGGGCGATCCAGGGAACGGGAGGGATGGGGCCGGCAGAAACAAAAGAAAGCATGGAAGGGAAAGACCCAAAGGATGGGGGGGGGGGGGGTAATGATGGGCAGCCACCTGATGCTGCGACAGACAAAAGAAAGAGGAAGGGGCGCCAAAGAAGAAAGAAATAGCTCTAGAATGGTTACAAAAGAAACACTACAAGCAAGTAGCAGAAGAAGCAGCACGAGGGAGGGCCCACAATCCGCCATGCATGCAGGCTCCCCACCACACCTCGTCATCCAACAAAAGAAACGATAGAAAAAACAACAAAAGAAAAAAAGAGAAAAACCCCCACCCACTACAGCATCACCACCCCCAACCCCACCACAACCACCACCACCAGCATCCCCGCCGCCCCCCCCCTCGCCGCCACCGCCGCCGACACCTCCTCCGTCCCCCCATCCGCCGTCGTCCCATTCTCCAACGTCCCATTCAGCACCAACGTCCGCGTCCCATTCACCTCCACCAACCGACTCACCGCACCGCCGCCCCCCTGCGCCGTCGCATTGCCCACCATGGCATCCACATACGCGCGCTCATGGTTCTCGTCGCACCCGCACACCCCATACTCCTGACACAGGCACACCACGGGCAGCGTCACATTGCCCGTTCCCGTGCCCGCGGCGGTGGTGTTGTCGTACTGCACGGCCCGCGCGTACGGGTAGCTGTACACGCTGTTCAGCCAGGCGCCGCTGAAGAGCAGCGAGACGGCCGAGAGCGTGAGGAGCGTGGGGAACAGGCCGCCGGGGGAGCGGCGCCCGCTGGTGAAGGGGACGGTGGCGCCGCCGCCGTAGAAGGAGCCTACGGCGCGTGGGGTGCCTGAGCCGGTGGTTGTGCGGCCGCCGGCGGTGCTGCGGGATCTGCTGCGGGGTTAGTGGCGTTGGGAGAGGGTGGGTGGGGAAGGGGGAGGAGCGGAGTGGAGAGGGAGAGAGAGAGAGAGAGAGAGAGGGAGGGAGAGGGAGTTACCCGCCAGCGCCTGTGCCGCCACCACCACTACGACCACCACCACCGCCGCCGCCGCCGCCGCCGCCGCCTCGGCCACCACCACCCCCTCCACCACCTCCTCCACCGCCTTTGCGCTTAATGAGGTAGTGAGGGGTGGTGTCTTCGATGGCGGCGGAGGTGGTATCGAGCAGGGGTGTCGCGGAGACGGACTCAGTCTTGTCCTGGGTGGTGTCGTCCAGACTTGGGATTGCATTCGCAACCGTGAGCAGGAGCAGGAGTGTTATTATCGGGGAGCGCATTGTTAATTATGCTGATGTTTGCTTTTTTTTCTTTCTTTTTTTCTTCTCTGTAGTGCTTGCTTGTAGAGAGAGAGAGTTTATATTCTATACTGAGTGCTGCGAGCGAGGGCCTGGTGGTTTAAGAAGTCCTGGCGGGGTGGGCTATAGCTGAAGGTGATAATGCTGATAACAATGAGAGGCAGTCAGAGATGCACTATCTGGGCGAGGTGCTGCTGCTGATTTGTGTGATTTGTGGAAAATGATGAGTGTGTGTACATGTGTGTTGGTTGAGCGAGTGAGCCAAGAGGGATTACTCTTTATGACGTTTGGGGGACGGCACTCACTCTGCAACCACCATTCAATCACTCACTCACCCACTCACTCACTACACCATTCAATCACTCACTCACCCACTCACCCACTACACCATTCACTAGCTGTTTGCAGTTTGAGAGGGTCCGCAGCCCGTAGAATGGGAACGAAGGAAGGAAGGTCTGGAGTCAGGAAAAGTGGCAGTGTTGATTGGTGAAATGAGGAGACAAAAGAACAAAGAGTCACCACCACCACCAGGCCAGCTACAGCAGCTACAGGCCAGACCACAGACCACCACCACCACCACCAGGCACAGCTACAGGCAAATGACAAACCCCTTCCCCCTCCAGCTTCCAACGCATCCTACATCCGATGCACACGCGCAATCTTGCAGCCCCCGCCCAAACCACAATTGCAACTGTACCTGCATTCCCAGCCCCCTGGGTCGATCGATTAACGAAACTATGCAAACCGAAAGGGGGAGGGGAAAGGCCTTGGACGGTTTGTTTGTCTCGCGCACTGGGAGCTACAGTATCTAGATGATCGCCTGTGTTTGGTCTTGGCCTTGGTCCTAGTCCTAGTTCTGGTCCTCTTGGCCTACGACTCTCCAGAATATCTCCCCGCTTTACATCTGGATCATGCTGCTTTAGAGCTAGCCAGCTTATAGAGCAGCAGATTAGATGCGATGCGCCGCAGCCATATGCATATGCATGCATGCCTACAACATCACGATGATCCAGGGTTCACGATGCAATGTTGTACAAACATGTATGTAGGTACATACCGCCAAAACTCGATAAATAGGCCATCTCCGGCCAGGGATCGTCTCTTTAACGATTGGCTGAAGGCTATAGATCAGCCTCAGAAGTGTCCATTAGTAGTCATTTTGATCTTGCATGCATAGCCAATTTCTCGAGTTTTGGCGGTACGCTAGCTACGAACAACCACGTTAATATTAACTCGGATGAGCGGTCCGGTCACACATATACATCTATGTATGTATATTCTAGTCCCGTTCCCAGGGGGGCAAATAAACTCAACTCATAATCACCGTACACACCGTTGTGCCCCACGCCTGCGCCACACGCCCCGCCCTAGGTCTAGCTAGGGTGCATGTCACACCAAATTAATGGAAGGGGGGGGGGTCATGTCACACGGAATGGAAGGGGGTCATTCTCCAGCGCTGACCCTTGTTGCCTACTATTTGCCGGAAAATTTTGGCACCCCCGGCAGTCTCGAAGCTCATGAGTTTAAATCATGATATCAACAGCCGGATAAGAACGACTACGACGAGAAATTTGTGGATGGGTGTTCCTATCCTCCTGTATATCACAACGCTTTGTATGGCCATCTTTCGAGGAAGAGGACCAAAATATTATGTTTATTGCAATCGCGGACGTTTTTGCAGGGTGCCAAAACTTTGCGGACGTGGCTGTACCTACGCTGGGCCACGAGGAATGTATTTAGCGGCTGGGGGGGGGGGGGGACGGGGAGGAGTCAGTCTGCCTCAGCTCATCACCACCGCTGACCGCTGCATGTAGTAGACCTACATGTACCTACATGTACATATACCTACATCTACTCGAGAGATGGGGTTTCATGCGCACGTGTCCAACCCAGCTCCCAGTCCCCCCCCCCCCTTCCCGTCAAGCTGATTTTTCTGCCTTCCACCTCGCCCAATATATATCCCTAGTCTGATAAGCTCAGCTCGACACAATCTGGCGCTGGGCCTGTTCTCAAAGCCGGAGACCACTAGATATGCTCCGGCAGGCCTCTCGATCTCCGGGGATTGGGATACAGCGCAAACACATTCCCAGTATGCTGTTTTGTTTGGTCCGGAGACTAATCTACGCTCGCCAGCTACATGTATCTGTCCGCCCATTCCTAGCTGCCCCCCGGCCCCAGCCAGTGCAGTACTGCATGTATGTAAAAATATATGTAGTTGCCATTCGTGGCTGCACGTGTTTTTTCCCTGCCAATACAATCTAAACGTCGGTACATATATACATACATTACATACATGTATGTAGGTACAACGAGATATTGCATCTCTTCTCCATCTACACAACTCCCATCTCACTAGTCTGGCTGTCAAATACCGGCTCGGCCTAGCTACAGCCTATGAAAGAGAAAAAAAGTCTTTAAAGTCTCTCCACCCGCCCCCCCCCCTTACAATTAGCTTCAAACACGGCCAACCCGGGTCTTGATTATGTAGTTAGCTATTTCGCCTGGAGACACCGCCGTCGGATTAATGGATTGGATTTGGTACGTTGAAAGACATTAATGGCCAGGCAGATACGTTACAGGCGCAGGTAACAGCGTACAGGTCATGTAGGCAGACAGATCTAGGTCTAACTAGCTAGCTAGCGAGCTACAAGTATAAGGTAGCTAATCTATGAGAGAGAGACATATTGTGAGATTATCTGAAACCCGTGCACGGTGCGTGTGGCTAGCTCAGCCTCATGGCGCTCGCAATGTCATGTCACAACGTTGAAACACATACGGGGGCCGGGGCAGGTATTACATATAACGGTATAAATAACTACGAGAGATATTATCATATGCATCCTCCAAGCTGATATCTCTTGGACGATCGAATGAGACATTGGAAAATCTCTCTCATGCATATATATCATGTGATCTCTATAGCTATATTTTGGTGGATAACGTCCGGGTAAACAACTTGCTGCATTTAATTATAATTATAATTACCAGTCTTTATATTAGAACGATTAATTTGGCCAACGACGTACTAGCTTCTGAATCTAAATATTTACAGTACCAAAAAAGCGGGTGGATCCAGTACCGCACCTAGCAAAATACTGCAAAACTACGGTATTACTACGGTATAATATTTAGAATTCAGATTTAATTCGGAAGTTTTAAACAATTCCGTATTGATACAGTACGTATTACATCCCCTTTTTTGGTACTGTAGTTCTTGGCGACAGATTTTGGTGTGAATATCCCCGCCAAGACCTCAAAATTTGAGCTCAAATTTTGGGAAACAGAGATTGGCCAGATCCCTCGATTACGCTGGTATGCCATATACATATTCCGCAGCATGCTGCGCTGCCTTAAGTTCAGTCAATCGCTTCTTTTATGGAACACGCTAATAATGCATGAGAGAGATTTTTCCAATGTCTCATTCATCCAAGGGGATAGCTAGCTACATACTACTAAAAAGAAAGGAAAAAACTTCATGACGTTTCCGAATATATACAATACAACTACTATTACATACAAGTATACACCAGACGAAGAGAAAGAAAAAAACACTTTTTGTTTGTATGTATGTCATATAGGTATATTGGCCGTGTTTAAATTTGGAAACGCTGTTGATATGAAAATTATGAGGACATGTATGTATGCACTTCCAAAGCTCGAAAGCTACGGTACTGTAAGCTATAAGTACATGTAGCTATGTAGATAGCTCCTGACACAGCTCAAAAGATGCCAATCCATGAGCCAGCCAATCACCCGCGAGATAATCCCAGGACGGAGATAACTAGAGTACGTACAGCCGCGTTCGAAAAGACTTGGCACCCCTAGGGCCAAACCACGAAGGAGTCTTTCTGCTTTCTAATTCTCTTGTATTCAGGGTCGTAATTGGAGGGAGAGCTTTAATATCTCCATTGTGACCCTGCCCCCATACGTTATGAAAATGCGGGAGTAAATATGGTTGTTGGTAGCTAGCTACAATTCATTAACGGACCCAATATAGTAGGGTGCCAGGACTTTTCAAACGCGGCTGTACATAGCCAGCCAGTTTTTTTTTTTTTTTCTCTTTCTTTCCTTCCTTCTTTCATTCTATTTTTCTTTCCTTTTCCCGTAGACTGCAAAAAGCATACTACCCCCCCCCCCCCCATCTCGAACGCAAAACATAGCTGGTGCCAACGCTCCAGATCAAGGAGAACCACACACAACCAGCATACGCACGGCAGATAGCTTTGGCATAGCTTCAAATATCATGTAACTACACATGTATGCTACCACCAATTCACCAGCTAGGCACAAAAAAAAGCATCCTCAAGGCCGCAGACCGTTGTATTGTCAAGCTGCCCCATCCATGCCCAGGGCGCCGGACGTCGACAACACATCGACCAGGCCACGGTCAATTGGAAACCAGTGCCCCCCCCCCCCCCCGGTCCCCATACACCCCACGTCACCTCATTTCCTGTCCTATAGAAGATTTCCCGAGAAGGAGCTCCAGCTGAGCTCGAGGAGGTGGTATATATAAAGAGCCTTTCTCCCCACACTCCCCTCACTCTCACTCTCTACTTTTCCAAGCTCGAGCTCGAGTGATGCTGCTGCAGTAGGTACCTAACATCCACACATGCCACCCAAGCCACGACGTTGGGGGAAGAAGAAAAAAAAAACGGTAAGGATAAGGTGTGGTACAGGGGCCCGGGGCCGGGGGTGGAGCAACGTTGAGGGCACGCGACATGTACCTACAGCATCTCGGGACCCCTCCTCTCCTCTGGCCAAGCCTCGAGACCTAACCCCTCAGTCCCTCCCTCCCCCCCACATGGTGTCCCGAGATAACTATATGATATGATATATGCTGTGCTGTGCTCATGTGCTGTCGACCGACCGCGCCGGTCCATCCGTACGTGGGGGCCGCGCCGCCGGGCAGAAAGAGATCGACTGCTGTATTGTATTGTACTATAGGTACTCCATGATACGTATGGACTATGGATTGTGGATCTGAATCAATCTCTATCTCTGTGGGGCCAATCTAGATCCTTTCCTGTACGTAGTACGTAGATTTTGGGCGGGAACAGAAAGAAAGAAGAAAAAAAAGAAAAAGGTCTCTAGTGCGGTAACTGAGGTTTTTGTTTTATCTTCATGTAGCGCATGGTGGTGGATAAGATAACTCAGGGTTGTTGCCAAGTCTAGCTACACATCTCAGCCTTACCATAAACCTAGCCCTTCGCAAATGAACCTCCGAGAAACCGACCTCCAAGCGTGCGAGGGCCCAGGACCAAACCTCTACTATTCTGATTGCTCCCCCCACTGCTGGCTAGTGGTTTGTCCGATTCCACCAGCTAATGTGGTACCAGCTTGTATTCCGATATAAAATAGGGTTAGGGTTTCGTGGTTTGTGGAGTACCTACATGTAGTATTGAATGGGCCGGGTTGATTCATTCTTGGCTCAATAGAAATAGTAAAGACATAGCATGCATAGGGGAACAAAATGTTATGGCGAATTTATTAAGCTACGCCATTCAATGGCAACAGACATATATTACAAACATTAAAGTTATATCATCAAGAAATAAACCTCAATGGGCATTATATATTAGAACTTACATATTGCACCTTTGCACACACGGGAGGGTACATTCTTACCTCTACTTACACTACAAACCGTCAAGAGACGTTGGCCAAACATCCGCAATCCGTGGATCATAGAACGTCACTCGGCCGAGTCACGGCTACACAGCCCGATCGCTAAAGAACACTTCAACCAACCAGGCCATTGCACGACATACACGAGCCAGCGAGTGAGAGATCGTGATCAGATACATTCACAATGGCGACGCCTGTCCCAACCAAAGGAGAAGAGAAGGAAGGAGACTTCGTCAAGGAAGAAGGACCCTTCTCCACCGCAGAAGGAGAAGCTCCCATCAAAGATGAATCGGATAACGACGAGGAGCCCCTCCCCCCGCAACGCAGCTCCGGACACCCTCTCGGGCCCTGCGTCGACCAGGCCAGCATATGGATCCCTCACATGGACCTCCTCGGCTACCGGTCCACCTACCTCCCGCTCGTCAACCCTTACATCTCAACACCTGAGGCTGCGGAGGAGGAGAAGGAGGAGGAGGGATGGGTGCCGTTGCTGGACAGGGAGGGGTATCCGCCTACTTTCATCCCGCCCGCGGAGTCAGATGAGGATGATGCAGCCATGGTCAAGAAGGAGGAGGAGCAAGATGAAGTGAAAGAGGAGGATCAAGATGAAGTGAAGGAGGAGGAGGATTACACCGAATGGGCGCCACAGCTTGTCGACAGGCGGCGATATTCACTAGCCTTCTCCCCACCTGTGGATCTCGGAGAGGATGAGGTCGTTGTCAAGGAGGAGGAACTCGATAGCTCGCCAGTGCGTTTCTACACGCCTAACCCCACCCATGCCCCATCGGCCCCCACAGCAGAGCAGCTATGCATCAGCTCTAGCAGTCCCTTCAGACCTCCATCACCATACATAGACCCCTTCGTTTCCCCACGGATGACCGCAGCTAGTACTGCGAGACTGCCGACTGGGTTGGGGGTGCGCAGCAGTGTCAGGACTGGTCCCCAGGGTGTGCACGGCCGTTCAGCGGAGGAGAATGATCTAGGAAGAGAAGGAGTCAGGCCCAGCCGCAGACGCAGAGCCTACCTGGCTGAGCCCCCTAAGACTAGCCATCGTGGAGCCACGACAGCTGAGCACCATCATCTCGAGGATAGAAATGCCCCAATGGAGCCCCCTAGTCCCCCGCGTAGAATTATGGTGCTTTCGCTTCGTCCTACGGCGTGCAGCCCTTCTGGATCCGTCAAGTCTGAGTATCCGAGTAGCCCGCCCATTCTACTGCTGTTTGGAGGTGCTAGTCCTGAGCCGGCACCGCAGCTACCACCACTTTCGGGGCGGGATGGGAGTAAGAGAGCTGGTAGTGGAGGCGCGGGTGGGAGCGGGGGTGGGAGGAGGAAGAAGGGGAGATGGGGGTAGTGTCTGTAGGGGCCAGAAGACATGAACGGTTGTTAGAGCTATCTGTTATCCTTTTCCTACTCTTCTCAGGGTCTGGCATAGAATGTGATAGAATATCTGCGAGTGTGGATGCTCGACCCACCGGGGGAGTGCAGGTACGGTACGTATATACACGTTATAGAGTGCATGTAGTTACTGATGTCTACCCAAGTCTCGGTCCTCCTTCATTGATAGCTGCAATCACTATCCCCGTGTTCTTTACCTGATATTGTTGAAATAAGCTACAAGTGCTTACATGTAGTTGTGGTTGTATTTATACACTGGTCTTCATCCATTATATTGCGAATCAAGGAGGGAAAGAAGATACGCCGGGGTTCAGGGGATCATTCTAGATCTCTACAAAGCACATATGTAGCTGCCTGGCCTTTCATATTCGCCGCATGAAAACATCTTCTCCGGGAGCACTTACACCCTGCTCTGTGCTCTGGGAGAGGCGCATGCATGCTACAGTCTGCGCGGCGCTGTGCACGAGTAAACACCGAGTGAGAATCTATGAAGTAGCTGTAATCAGCATCCACCACCAGAAACAGCGCAAGCTCTTTGGCCTTTTCCCTTGTTGCCTCATCCCCGGCCCCGCATTGCGCATCCGAGCTAGGTTAATTGCACGATCGGTGTCTACGCCCAGAACCAGATTCATCGCTGCTCCAGACAGACTGACCCCGCAATATGCAGCGGTAGGTGGCAATAGGTTTGATCCATTACTCCTATATATTCTATGATAGGCAATATGTGATGGAGCGAGCTGAGACAGCGTGGTGCCTACATTGGGCGAAACGCCACCAGCATACGGTGTTTGCAGGCCTAGGTATGTATAACTGGATATCATGGTAATATCCCATCACTTATTATCTGTATAGCTGTCCCTGTACCCACCCTATCCGCCACCACCACCACCACCACCTGGCTGCTGACACCCCGCAGAAGCAAGCTACGAGAGGCGGCCAGTGTCGGTATCAATGCAGCGATTCTGCGGGGACAAGCACTGCGGGGACCAGTACTGCTGGGACAAGCACTGCGGGGATCAGTACTGCGGGCATCTCGTGCAGCGCGCCACACCATGCGGCCTCCCTTCACTGCTTGCCGCGCTTGTAGGCCCAATCTTGAGCTACTACACAGGCAGCAGTCACGAAACCCTATTGCAGGCCTCGTTCACAGCGAGCCTCCGGTGTGCGGCGCGCACAAAACCAGCATCTATCCCACAACCACCACCGACAACACCATCACCAATACCATCATCATCATCAGTACCATCATCACTCGCAATGAGCAAATATACCACAACCACAGCCTCCCCCTCCAACCTTGAGCTCAAGCATAGCAAGAGGAAGCTCGACGAAAGACCAGCCACAATGGAGACTGAATGCACCGCCGACCCCCGCACCATCTTTGATGACCCAGTCAGCGAGGCCGATACACAGCCCGCAGTCTGTCCATCCACCCCCTCACATCCTGCAAATGATGCATCTCGCAAGGCTCTAGACGATGAGCCCTCTCTGCCCGCTCTGGCCGCCGACTTCACGCCCGGCTCAGGAAGCCCTGGAGCGTCCGTTGTCGACACCGACTACGAGAGCCCCTCGAGCGAGTATGGCCTGCCGCAGCCCCACGGCACCGACGCCCAGCATCCCCAAACCTGCGAATGTTCTGGCTATTACTACTACAGCAGTGATTTCTCCGAGACCCCGTCCGCTACACTAGATGACGACGACCTTAGCAGCGATCTCCCAGGACCCTTGGTTGACCCTAGCACGGGCTCCAGCGAGCTTAGCTCACCGCCTCCCCTTAGTGATGAGGCCGAGGACAGCGAGGATGGGATGCCGTCGAGAAGCAGCAGCGAGCTCAGTGATCTCAGTAGCGAGGCTGAGCGGCTCATCGAGGCCGAGGATGTTGTTGTGCTGCTGGCGGCATCCTCGCCGGCGGCTGTCTCCTTGCCGCTGCCGATTGTCCCGCCAGACACTCCGTCTGTGGCGACGAAAAGAAAGGCTATGGTTACCTACGGCCCAGGGAATAGGATCCTTTACGGTGTCAAGAGGCAGAAGAATAGGGATTGAGTGTTGTTGCGCCGCTGTGCAGCTGCCAGAGGGGCTTACTTACATCATGCTACAGCGTGGATATGTTTTTACTTTCTCTTATTAGTAGGTATACTTCTCAACGAGCTCTTAGGAAACATGCTAATTTGCTTGGCCCTTCCTAAGCCATCGAACGAACCAGCCAAAAAGCCGCCACGCCGTGCTGTGCTGCCAGAGGGGATTTTATCTTTTTACATCTATGCTACAGCGTATATGAATGAAATTAATTACTGTTAGTAAGTATACTTCTAAATGAGCTCTTAGGAAACATTGCTAATTTCCTTAGCTCTCCCAAAAGTCACCGAACGAATCACTGGGCCAATTACCAATCAATGCTCGAAAAAGCCACCATCATGCGAGTGAGATATTGTGACTCGGACAACCACCCTTGACGATACGAAAAGTTTCTTCATTGTATTTTTTCCCCATCAATTACTCTACGTATACTTGCTTTCGAGAAGCGACTGAATACAATACGAAACGTTTCTTCATTTTTATTCTTAACCTCAACTATGATGTATGTATGAAATAAACAAAATTAACTAGTCATTTTCTTCTTAGCTTTCTTCCTCCTCTTTGATACCCTCCTCTTCTACTCGCATTGCGTCCTCCACCATATTTTCTTCGTCTAATATACTCTCGTCGAATATACTCTCGTCGTACCCTTCGCTTTGCACCCGTGGTGCTTCATTTTCTTCGCATTCCTCTGCCCGCCTGTCTTCCACCTCCCTTTCCTCCGCATCTACTCCTCCTCCTGCTCCTGCTTCTAGCGCTCCTGCTGCCCCTGCCCCTCCTCCAGCTCCAGCTCCTGCTCCAGCTCCAGCTCCAGCTCCAGCTCCAGCTCCAGCTCCAGCTCCTGCTCCTGCTCCAGCTCCAGCTCCTGCTCCTGCTCCTGCTCCCGCCCCTGCTTGCCCCACCACCCTTGGTGCCACCTCCCCTCTCTCCCGCCTCCTCATCTGCACCCAGTCCCCCAGCGTCCTCCAACACTCCGTCTTAAACTCCATCGAGATCCCCGCCACAAGCCCGCTCGTGCTAGGAACCACATGCACCCTCGCCCCCTCCCACCCCTGGCCCGCACCCCACCTCTCCTCCTGCCACCCCCATACAAACTGCTCCTTCGTCAGGCGCCGCCCCCGCCTCGCCTGCCAGATGGCCTCCCATATACCCTTACCCACAATACACACGCTCTCAGGCCTCCACCTCCTCAGCTTCGCCTCACACACCGCCGACCCCGCCGCCATCTCCGCCCTGCTCAGGTCCGCCTGCCCCACCGACGCGCGCTCAACAAGATTCGTGAGCCCCAGCGAATACACCGCCGGCAGCCGCTGGTCCATCTCGGGCGGACACACACGGTCCGGCGTCAGCCCGCCCGCGTGCATCAGCCGCCAAAAGTGGTTGCGCGGGTGCGCATACATGTGGCCCACGGCCGCCGTCATCAGCCCCGGGTTCAGCCCAATCAGCACGCAGATGAGCGACGGCGCCAGCGCGTCGGGGACGGTGCGCAGCTCCTGCCCCCCACGCCCCCCCGCTTGCTGGCCGGCCTCCGCACCCACTGCTACTGCCACTGCTGCTGCTGCTGCTGTTGCCGCCCCCGCGCGCTGGCGCTGGCGCTTGGCCTGGCGGGCGCCGGTGCGTGCGGATGGGGCGGGGGCGGTGCGCTTGCGCTTTGTGGCGTCGGGCTTGGGCTTGGGCTTGGGCTTGAGCTTGGGTTTGGGCTTGGGCTTGGGCTTGGACTTTGGCTTTGGCTTTGGCTTTGGCTTTGTTGTGCGCGAAGGGCCGGGCTCGTAGGCCTCTTCAGACGAGGATGCGTCGCTGTCGGTGTATGCTGACGTGGGGGCAGAGCTGCTGTGGCCGCCGTCGGAGTCCGCGGCGTCCGCGGCGTCCGCGTCGACATCGACGATGGGGTCCTTGCGGAGCCTGGGGAGGCGGAACATTGCGGGTCTCGGTCTCTATGGTCACCTGCTTACAGCGCCGTGTTGTACAGGTCCCTCCGTGGGTACAGCGCAGGTTTATCGCAGTGCAGTGCGGTGGGCGGTGCTCTCTCTCACCTACTTGGGCCGTTATCTATATTTCGGCCCGGAGGGAGGAGGGCGAGGGAGGAGTGATGGGAAGGCCTTAAGCGCCCAGGCAGCCAGGCAGCCAGGCAATACGACGTGGCGATGTATGTAACGTTACACGAGCCGCCGGCGCTCTCTGTCGCCGGACGAATCGGAGAAAGAAGCCATGATTGTCGTCGGCGCTGGGGTGGGGGGGGGGGAGGGGGAAAACTGGCAAACCGATCATTGCCCGTGATAATTGATACTGCCAAGAGAAAAAAGGCCGTAGTGGTTTGGGGTTTGACATTTTTGGTTAGGCGAGGTGGCTACATGTAGTCTAGACTATTTCCCCCGGTTAGGGCACAGGTGCTGGCTAGTCTGCATTAGGGTGGGCATTATTATTATTACATGCAGTTACGCGAGCTAGCACCGAGCAGAGGTTATCCGCGAAAATATCATTGACCCCTGCCCTCGCGCTGGTCTAACTGACTATGGATGGATGCTTGGTGTTGCAATATTAGGGTTTTCAAAAGTATCCAGACGGGGCGGGGGACAGAGCATCCGGCAGCCGTGAGCATGCACTTGCAATTGAGGCATGTTTGGCGGGCTAGGGGGAGCACTAGGGCAACGAGTTATGTATTTCCTTTCTCTTTTTTGTGTATTGGGTATATATGGCGGTATCGATATTATCCCCATCCCGGGTTATTATTTCTAGTGGGAGCCAATATTTTCAAATATTGTATGTAGATATGGTGAACAAAACCACGAAAATATCGTCAAACGTCACGATACTACGCTACAGAAGAACTCGTCAAGCTAAAAAGCTACTTAGCTAAGCTGCCCTCACATATGTCATTATGACAGCCACCGCGGCGTACAACCGCGGTCGTGAGCAAGCAGTGTTTGCTAACTTACCCAGTCCATTGTAGAGTACAGTATCAGTATAAGTAGGCAGCCACCCCCCAACATCCAACCCCTCTCCACCCCCTTTTTCTGCCCTGCCCGTTGATTAATTGCCGGGCCGACGGTTTCGACATCGAACCAACACCATGCAAGAGAAGTGACAAATACTCTAGATGCCAAACACAAGTCGTGTCCGAACGAAGATTCGGGAAGGCTGCTAGCCCTAGCTTAAGGTGGCGAACCTATAGCCGTAGAGTCCCTGTTGACTTTGGCTTAGGGATGAGACACCCCCAACCCCCTCTGTCAATTTAGACTTTTAGCGAATCTGTAGACGAGAGTTGTGACTCCAATGAAGAGGGGGGGGGGTTTGGGTTTGGGTTTGGGGGGGTTGGCAATGCGCAGTAGAGGCACAATATTTAATTAGAAGGCTTCGTCTTTGCCGCAAGAGTCACCAGCTAGTACCCCCCCCCCCCCGGGGGACGACCACATTTATTAACCCGGCGCCCCAGACTCAGTTTCCATAGTACCTAGATGAGTCATAAGCGCGCATTGTTATACACTACTCTACATAGAGTAGTGCTCGCGGGCAAATTGCAAATGCGCGCCGCCTTCTCGTGGTCGGAGGCTGGGGGGGAGAGAAAAGAAACTCGAGACTCAGTCTTTTAATTCTGGAGGACACATCCACCCTGTCTTCCGCAAGCTGGCGAGAGAGAGGAGGAGGTTGGGTGTTTGTAATACCCGATTGGGAGGGGGGCACGATATGAGCCATGATGGCCGTTCAAAATGGAGATGCTCAGGCATCGGTTGAAAAAATTGATTGTTTGACACTCATCGATACTGAGCTCAGTTAGCAGCCGACTCACTCACCTGGCCAGACGATGACTGGGCTTTGATTTGTTGGGGATGTAGATCCTACTATTTTTTTTTCATTACACTAATTGCTCGCCGGGTAGGGTAGTGCAAAAAGCCCGTCCATCATATCAGTTTAACATATAGCTGCGCATTTTTAGACCGCTGAATCCCACCTAGTTCTGATAGGGTTGAGTTGAGGAACTACACTGCCTCATATCATAATATAACCTTCTGGGTGTTTCGAGGGCTATGCCTGCTTGCTAGCAGCTAGCAACGTTGTTTGGAATATAAGGCCACGTGAAGAGTAAAGGTGGCAATTCCATCATTTACACTTTATGTGTGGCCTCCACGTGACTAACAAATATTCAATGCGACGTCATGAACACGGATCTTTCCATAGCCTCGATTGGCAGGAAACGACCCACTGGTATTTAGATTGGAACTACCAGGCTGTAGAAGCTCTGGTATATCGAACCGCTCATGAGGGGTCGGGATGAGAAATATATCTATCCACGGAAGATTCTAGAGGGATATATGTCATCAACAACGACACTTTGTCCTGAGGAGTGCACGACTAGTGGTGCAATACCCACTAGAGGCGGGTGGGGATACTTTCTGCTCTGAGAAGTCATTATACATCCAACCCAGTGTTGATAAAGCAGAGATCGGAGAGATACCTTGGGGTTATTGCACAATCAAATTCCACCATATTCTATAACAAAACAATTATCAGAAAGGATGGGGCGAGATTCTCAGATGCAAGCCACAGCTTAGCTTACGCGAAAGATGGGATGGTTTTAAGAATAAATTAAGGCTGTTACTAGTGATGGCATAATACGAGACAAGGCTTGTCTGCTGGCAGTAGGTACATGACAGTACATACCTAGAATTGGGATCTTGGGTCAGGGCATCAATTTTTTTTTTTTTTTTTTTTTTTTTAATCAGGTTCCATTGTTTCTAGGTACAAGAAGTCGCATAAAGGATAACCTATGGCGTAAAAACCTAACCCCTAACGAGCCTTTTTCCGCCTATATAAAACTGACGAAGACAAAAGAGAAGAATGAGAGGGTGAAATCCTAAAAAGGTGGGGCCCCGAGGTCTATCCTCATGGGGGCGGTGGTGGTGTGGCGCAATGGTTTTATGAGATTTCCATAGCGTTCTGGGGGTTGGGGGGGGCTGAGAGCGAAGTGGGTTTCCTGTTGGGGCAGGAGGGGGCGAAGGAGCGGTGGTTCCCGTTGCAGTTGATGCACTTGGCGGGGGGGATTTCGCAGCAGTTCTCAAGGGGCGCTGATGCTGCGAACGCAGCGGTGGTCTTGAAGTTTGTGGGGGAGGGAGCACAGGGGGCAGGCGATGGGGGACCTGCATCCTTGGGTGGCGTGACCTAGTTTGCAGCAGTTCCTGCATTGGGTGGAGGCGGATGCTCGCCACATGACGTTGCAGCGTCTGGGGCGGGAAAAAAGGCGGATGGTAGTGCCAATAGTCGCTGCCTCTTCCGCCGTCACAGAGACGATGACAGAGGTGGTGGCTTTGGCGGAGCGAGAGGTTTCGTCCGTGTTGAGAAAACGGACGGAAGCTGGGGTGATCCCAACGGCGAGCACGAGAGCAGAGGGCAAGACTTCCTCGAGAGACTTCTGGTTAGGAAGCTCGTAGAGGGGGACGCCGTGAATGGCGAGGTCGACGTTGGTGGGAGCAGGGCGGAAAGTAGTAAAGGGGTTTTCTGGGGGTTACCCACGCGTTTAGGATTGTGGTGAGGGTCACACGGCGAGGGGCGAGAATGGCGACGGGATGGTGAGCGGTGACAGAGACGGAGCCTCTGCTGTTAATAGTGACGGTCAGGGAGGACTGGCGAAGGCGCTGGTGGCTTTTCCAAGCTGGTGGAAGCCAGCGGCGAAGATATGATCGGGATTATTGGCGTTAGCGATGAAGTGATGGGGGTTGTCGCGCGTTGGGCGGTGGGCGGCTGGGAATCACGGGGCGATCCCAATGGCTGACGGGGCTGGCAATTGCCTTCGCTGATGAGGTTTAGAGGTTGGGTGTGGATCGAACCACATTGGCATGGACAAGGTTGCCTCATTGGGCAAGCTTAGCGTCTTGAGGCCCTGAGTCTGTTACTGAGGTGTGAGGTGCTGGTTTCTCCCTATCTGATGGCGCTCAGCTTTTAGGACGACGAGAGGTCGAGGGCGAGGAGCGGCTTTGGGGGAAGCTAAGTGCCTCCTTCAGAGCGGCTGTCGTCTCTCAAACGCTTGAGACCGTTTGGTGCGAGTCAGGTTTTGCTTCACCTATTCTGATGCGATAAATGGTGATGTTGTAATATTCGCCTTCAAGCGTATCGCTGTTGGAGGAGACGCTAAACGCCGTTGGTAGAGAAAGGAGATGAATATCGATACGTTCCGTTGGTGAGCCTGTCAAATAGTCGAGGGTGGAGTTTGCCGGGAAGAGAGCTTCCCATATTTTCTTATCAATCATTGACATGAAGTATAAATGGGAGGAGTTTTTGGTGTGTGAAAATAATATCACGTAAAAATGAGGAGGTTGGTTTCAAAAACCAAGGATAAAGCGGAGAAGAAGGATGCAGGGCATCAATTTTAAGGCCTCACTAAAAGATACCCCAGGATCTTAGACACTAGGATTTGTCTCGGACATAAAGCCAACCTTACTAATATTCCGAGTGCGCATGCATGTTTGCAATTAGTTCTCGAAACGCGCTACCCCTCTTGGAAAAAACCCTACATGACGATAGCAAGGCTACGTCCAATCTGGAGCTTGCACTCGCACAGAACTTTGGTAGGGCTCAGTCAGAGGCACAACCCCACCATCTTACTGGCACACCAGATGGCCCAGATCTTGGCGCACCCACCCAGAACGCCAACAACCAACTACGGGAATACGTTGCGATAAGTACCCGTCCGCCAAAACCAAAACTAAACCCCCCCAATCACCCGGCGATCACTGCTGCCGTTGAGCATGAGATCAACCCACATCTCCCCCTGTCGGCAGCATCTGCCTTGCCCCTGCCACCGCCTATGACTCCAAATACCCAATGAACAGCCACCTCTGCGAACTACCTACATACCTCTCCCAGCAACTACCCGGCCTTTTTTCTCTCTCTCTCTCTCTGAGTCACATGTAAGTGGCCGTCCCCAGACGTACGATTCTTTGCCTGAGTGAAAAAAAGTGAGAATGGATAATCGCAGCGCGCTGCGGCCTTCTCCCGCCCTAGATAGAAGCTCTGGTAGAGGAGGAGGAGTAGAAGTGCGAGCTTTGTGTTACATAACTAATCCGTAAATTCGGCAACCCTTACCTCTCCGCTCGCTTCCTATTGCCATCATTCATTGTAGATTAAGCGGGGGGGAGGGTGGAGAAAACCTCCGCGGGCCATTGTGCCAAGAGGAGGAGAGTCGCGGTCCCTTGCCTGACATTGCTTCTGAGGAAATGATTCCAGAAGCGACTTGGAAGCTGCATCTTGGCGCGTCTTGGCACACACACACACACCAATGGTTGGGGCATCAAAAATCACTCGTTGGTATGTAGAATCTTTATCTGGCATGGCACACCATTGGTAGGAAGGCTTATTTGTTTTTCCCCCTCTCTCTCGTTTCAGCACACCCCCATCATCGCCATAAACCCCGGTATACGAATGCTTCCATCCGGCGAAAGAAGAAAAAAAGCCAGCATACAATACACACATACCGCCAAAACTCGAAAAATTGGCTATCTCCGGACCAGGATTCAGGTGACGAATTGCATACGGGAAGTCAATTTTGGGCAAAAACGAGTGATTCTTCATGTTTCGTCGCGCTTTTAATATGAGTGTAACTAAGCAAACGCCCCCCCGTACCACTTCACAACCCTGTCCGGAGATAGCCAATTTTTCGAGTTTTGGCGGTAGAACGAAGAACAATCATCATGCCAGTCACACCCTATCTATCACGATCGATCTTTTCAATTGGGGATGTAGGTACGATAGATTGATGCTTCTAGATAGAGAGATAACTAATAGTTGTCTATCGAAAATACCCGCCTGCCCACCCTTTTCCTTGCCACTTTCCCGGTCAAGAAGCGCGTGATCGAAACCTGAAACATCGATTAAATCTCGATTCCAATTACACGTGGTAAGCGGTACCCCAGAACCCTTTTGATCGTGCCTGCTCCTCCTCCATCCCCTCCTCCCCCCTCCCCGTCCCACCCCTTCCTATCAATTCTCCCACCTAATCGGCTCCATACACACTAACCACACAAAGTTAGAGCTTGGGCCACTTTGTCAGGACCCGATTATCCATGTAACGCTCCTCTGAGCCAGCAATACCTCCGACCTCGTAGGGTTATCATTCGTGAACATCGGGAGCTTGGACCACTTTATGGAAAACAGATATGTAGATTCAGCGGTACATACATATGTACATACCTCTACCCTACATGCATGTTTGGTGGTCTCAATCGCTCGGCGAATCGGAATGGTTTTCTTTCTTTTTCCACCTTCCTTGCCCTCGGCCCGTTTTGCAAGCGTTTTGGTATGGAAGGGAAAGTTTAAATACGAGTGATGAAACAACATGAGTTTATTGATGATTAGCTGGGGACATGTGCAGTACTTACAGGTGCGCGATCTCGTAATATTTGTTTCATAAAAACACGCGGCCAGTTCTCTCATACTGTTACTGGTCATCTGAGGTCCCAGTAATGGGTAGGAGCTTGGGATTTCATTTGTTGTGTATATTGGTGTTATGTAAACATTCCTACTTTGAATGGAAAACAAAGATACAATGTAAAATAGGGTAGTACTCACAATCAGCAGGCTACACGAAATAAAATAAACCTAGTAAATTGATTTTTATGAACGTTAACAGAAACTATTACACCCTTATTCCTTAACCTAAATCTGTATAGCTAGCTCCTTAACCCCTAAAAAAAAGCACCACCCTATGTAAATAATCGGAGAAAAAGATGAGACCGGACCATGAATCGTGGAAAATGAGTGAACCAAGGGAATAAAATAATAAACCACAAAGGGAATGACATGCAACAAAAGAAAACGAAGAAAAACGCCATCCATGGTAAATATATCCTCTAAGCGTAAACAGGTTTCCATGAAAAAATAAAAATAAAAATGAAATAAAAATAAAAATGGGTAGTAAGTAATAAAATGAATGGACAATACATGATACTCCGGAAAAGTAAATTTACCCCATGAGTGCAAGCCAACATATCATAGCGTCCAGGGCGGAATATGAATATCTAGGGTTGACAGAGAACTAAAAATATATATATAGTCACGCACTTAATCATGAATTGTAATACCCTAAAACATTGTTAGTTGCTGTAGTAACATAAAGCGCATAAAGTTTGGGGATCAAAAACATACAAATAGGAATCCCAAATCTCTCGAATTCAACCTGCCAATGCCCTTGGAAGCGTTTTCATCAAGAGCACCCTCAATCAATTTTCTTTTCTTATCTTGTAACGCAAGGACACGATCCTCGACTGTCTTCTCTACAACAAGTCTGTGGACAAAAACCCTGCGCTGTTGGCCGATTCGATGTGCGCGGTCGATAGCCTGACTCTCAATGAAGGGATTATAGAACGGGTCTAGAATGATAACTTGAGATGCAGCAACCAAATTCAGCCCGGAATTACCCGCCTTGAGGCTGACCAAGATGATGTTGACTTCTGCCTTATCTGTAAAGTCCAAGAGAGCTTGATTGCGATGCGTGCTCGACATTCCGCCGTCATAACGCCTGTATTTCCAGCCTCTAGCACTAATCGGCACTTCGATAAGATCCAATAGTGATGTAAACTGGCTGAAAACGATTGTCTTCTCCGTTGGATCGTTTCGTTCAACACTTTCGAGGATTTCGATACATTTGTCAATCTTAGCGCTACTTATCCACCGTTTCTGGAGATGCTTCATATCTAAATAGGTATTAGTTTTCATGACTTTCTATGAGGAGAAAAAAAAAGACACGTACATTGCCTCTTGCTCTTGGCATTTCTCATAGCGTCCTTTCTAACCTCCGCGAGAGTCCTTGGTGGGGCTTTTACCTTCGCCTTTCCCTTGCCCTTAGCGTCCTTTTTCTTCGAAGCCTTCTTAGCAGGCTTTTTACGATCAGACGTTTCAAGACCATCATCCGTTCCTTCTTCTGAATCAGGAACTACAAAATCGGCAAGATCTTCACCATCATCCTCTTCATCCTCTTCTTCATCATCATCATCCGTATCAAAAATCAGGTCTTCATCCTCCGAATTCTGATCTTTATCCCCAGGTTTTAAGGTTTCTGGTTGGTGAACTTTACGGAAAGTGGCCAGATTAATCACTCTGTCCACATTCATCTCGCCCCGACATTTAGGACATCTGCATCCCCCCTTATCCTCATCGCCCTGTTGAATGGTTGAGTCTATATGCTGAGTGTGGAGTCTAGCAAGACATTCGGAACAGAACTAGGCGCTGACATTAGTGTTTGAACATAGAAAAGAAGAGAAAGACACATACTGCATGGCCGCAAGGTATAATTATTGAAGGGTTTTCGTCGGCATCAAGGCAAACTATAAAGATATTAGTCTGGTCACTTTGAATAGCTACTGAGAGACATACTTGGGCACTCAAACGCGTCAAAATCCTTGAGTCTAGCCACAGTATCTGGTGCTAATTCCCTTGCCAGTTGACCCATTCTATCATCAACTGGCTCATTATTCGTCATCTCGGCATCCCTTATAAGATGCGGATGACAACATGCCTGCCTCAAGCGTAAAAGAAGCACCAGGATGTTCGAATAGTTTCTTCCTACAGCATTAGCACGAAGATATTTGTTGAATGCAAGAACCGATTTATCCTGGAGAGACTGGTAGAACGCTTGTTCATCCGGGCTAAAAACAGCATGCACCATCTCGATTGACTTTTCTGGTAGTGTGAGGATAGGTTTGCCATCAATCATTGACGATTTTGTCCGGCGAAGCAATATTGCTTTCATTAGTGCCTGTAATTTTCTGATCGCTTGAGTGATGGAATACTCGTTTTTGCCCTTGAGTGGTTTCGAGAAGTTCTGTTCCATATTTTAGTAAAAGTGCCATAATTCGGATTTATTTTTCATATTCTACCTTTGAGAATTCAGGCCATTCATTATACGGCTTGATCTGGAGGAACCTGACAAGGGAAAATAATCTGCAGGGTCGATTAGTGGATTTTCCGTCAGATCTTAATTCGTGATAATACTTACTCATCGCAACTGTTTTGCATAGGAGTTCCGGACAAGCAAAGTCGATATTCAGCATCAATGGAACAGCAGCCCCTCGCATACTGAGTGTCTTTGTTCTTAATGCATTGAGCTTCATCAATAATGACCCTATACCACTTGCTCTCTTCACCAATAAAAAAGAGCCCTGGAGGTAAACCCTCACGCCCTTGAGTTTCCCAGAGCTGCTTCTTCTTATATTCGTTACCGACGGTTCCGAAGGTGGTTAGAACAACTAAATAAGATTTAGCAGTCATGTTAATGGGTGACCTAATCAATCAAAAACTTACCATCAAACTTTGCAAGGTCTGCGAAAGACTTGGCTTTTTTGCTAGTGCCATGATGGATACAAACTTTCAAACTATTTTCAGGCTTTAGTTTTACCTTAATCTCTCTCTCCCACTGTTTCAACAGTGCAACAGGTGTTAGGATCAACGTGGTTTTCCTAGCCTCGTTGGTAGATTTTCTGGAAACCATGAGTGCTAGTGCCTGTATCGTTTTCCCAAGGCCCATATCATCCGCCAGGATTCCGCCCTTGTTACTTCCTTCTTCCATTGACTTCAACCAAGCCAAGCCAAGCTTTTGATGCTCCATAAGTGGATAGGTCATCTCTGGAGGGGTCCCCTCGCGGTCCTCTGGGGGTATTTCCATGTCAGGCCGGATATTTTCCATCAAAGTCTTAATCTCGTCTAGACTTTTGGTGGGATCGTGACGGATGTGGTCGATGTACCTATGGACTTCGGGCCTGTAATGAGAATGAGAATTAGGTACAGGCCAGTCATCATTATACTGTTTACCCAAATCCTGAAGCAAATTGCCCTGACTGTCCACGATTGCCAGTGATGGATCGGGGATAATCGGTTCCAAATAGTCGAATTCATCGTCAAAAATACCCCATCGAGCCGCCTGGTAACTAGTTATATCAGTATTTCTTGGTGGTTCATATATTCCATTTGTTCGCATGGGCGGTAGCCGTAAGTCTCCGTTTGGGTAATAACCGTTTTCGTTATCATTTTCGTCATCATCATCAACTTCAATAATTTGCCGATCTTGGGGAGCAATAGAATTTGAAGGCTGAACATAAGGATACATCTGGCTTCTAGCGGGTCTCAGTGGCGAAGAAAAGGGAGAATCCGCAACCTGTTGTTCTGAACGGCCGGGTTCCCCAAAATCACTTGAAGAGTATTCGGGATTATTATAAAGATCTTGGAGGGTCCTGCCTATTTCCTCATCGGCCTTCGAAGCCCTATGTCTTAACAATGATTAGCATGGGGTGAAGGGAAGGTATATGATATGAGCATAAGTTAAGAACCTTTCATTATCGATATCTTTGGGAGACCATTGCGATTGTTGTAACACAACATGTGACGGCTGCATATGCCTGAACAGCTGGGATTCCTGCAGACTATTGCTTGAAATTCGCCCCATCTCATTCTCTCGGTCAACGAGGCTGGCTAGATTTGGCGTAGATCGAGATAATCCAGGATCCCTAATACGGTCAATAATGATACTATTGTTAGGATGGTATGAAAGATTTATAGAATAAGGTTACTCGTTGGTGAATAAATGGGGTGCGTGCTACCTTAGTCGCGGAAGATACCCATACGAGCTCCCCCCATTACCAGTGTCCATAATTCCCGGCAGTGCCATGGGAATTGGACTCGGTGTAGTCTTCTGTGACTTCGCCTCACGAATGCCAAGATACTGAAGCTCGACTGGATCCTGGTCTCTATCTCGTTTCCTCCCACGATCGCCGTGTACCAACGACAAGTTTCCATAAGATGGACTAGAATCTCCGCTCCCGCTGCTTCCTTGACCTGATGAATCCATTAACTGGTCTTTCATTTCTCCCATTGAGCTCCCCCATTCTTGTTGCCTTGGGTCGTTAAGGTTATGCGTATCAATTTGCTGCTGGCAGAATCGAATGTTATCGCGAAGGGCTTCTTGAGAAGCATTTAGGGAAGCCATGACAGGGAAGTGTGAGGTTGTAGGCAGTCGACTATTCCGTGATGACTATATTATTTTTGCTTCTTCCTAGGGAACCGAGGGAGGGAGAAATGTGAGTAAAGACTGAAGAAAAGAAGGAAGCAGAACACCCCAACAGAAACAAAACCAGCTAGAAATAGAGGACGGAAAAAGGAAAAAAAAAAGAAAAGTCGGCTGAAATTTGTTGCGTGGACCAACCAAGGCGGGTAATGGAGGGGTGCAAGTAGCGGCTTGAGTGAGCTGTGAGCGTGAAGGAGGTAGGGAGCTTAATGATAACCTTGTTTCGTCGCGAAAGTAGCTGGAGAGCGCAAGGTGTCGATGCCTGTTTGGAGGAGATTCGGAGGATAGATAGAACGCACTGAGGGGTGTCGTTCGTCTCAGAAGGAGCACGCGCAGGGTGAGGCAGAGGCAGAGGCAGAGATGGAAGTCTGGGCAGCAGCTATGACAACAGGTAATAGAGGGCCAGCAGAGTAAGGAAGTGAGAGTGATTGAAAGTGAGTGATAGACGGACTGAGCGACGCACACAGAAAGATGTGCTCAGAGTGAAGCAATCAACCAAGCAGGCAGGCCCCTACGTAAAACATAAACACACTTACAGTTTGGTGAAGCTCTCTAGGTGCTGTAGAGTACTCCTTCCTGCCTGTTGTCTGGGGCGACGCGAGACCCGAACACCGAGGAGTTGAGTGAGCGAGTGGTTGAAGTGAAGTGAGGCTGTCAATTACAGCCCAAACAGGCGTGGGCGCAGGCGTGGAGGGGCGTGCAGGAAAGGATGCAGCTGGTCCTGCGGGTCTACCTGCCTATGGGTGTAAATACTCTGGTGTATGATGTCGTGCGACAGCTCAGAGGATCCTCTCCGCAACCCCAGCGAGTCGCGGGACTGGTACCTATCTATTTATCTTGTAGCAGTCACTCTAGAAGCACTTTCAATTTGACATTCTTTTTTCTTTCTTTCTTTTATTTCTCCCTTCCTCTAGGCTGGTTATTCGGTTTTGACAGGCGGCAAGGCTGCTCAGTTTAACGGAGGCGAAGGCGGCAGCTCATGAACCGGGGTCAGATGTCTCTTTAAATTGTGATACATAACTACATGTACATGGTACATGTATCATAGATGTAACCAACAGCAAAGATCTTATCTTCGAGGATCTAACCAGCTATGTAAATATAGGTATGTCCATACATGTACTGTGACCCAGAGTATACAACTTAGCACATACTAAGATGTATTTAAAAAAGCAAGCATCACGACTCCCACGGATCCTTTGCACGATCAATTCTGTGTGTTTTTAACCTACCTTAGGTACTACATACTACATCCTAGCCTTACGCCTTTATCTCAGGGCCGCTCTCTTCCTCCACCTTCTCGGGTTCTTCCATGTGAGTATTTCTTTCCTTTTTTCCACAACCCCATGATGTAACAATCAGTATTACTCATGCCTCCTCCTACGATTTCCCATATTACGAAGGATTCCGATAGTTATGAGTCACAACCCCAACCACCACTCACAAATATCATAAGTGGGAGCAGCGAGGTATGTAGATACACAAGGTTTGTACGAATATTTTATCTACGAGAGCGGCCTAGATAGGCAACAGGCTCGCAATTAATTCCCTTTAGCTAACTACATATAGTATTGTTCAATACAAACTCCACAACATACAGGCACCAACATTCGGCGTGGCAATTGCATGGCTAGAGATCACGAGGCTCAAAAAAGAATCAACCGGAAGATTGCTGACTCTAAGCGTGTGCCCGTCTGCTGGAGTATGTAGTATGTATGTAGTATGTGCTCTAAACAATATAATTATGTATACTAAAAATTTAACTAGGTCTTCTCGCTATGGGACTGTCCGTAAATACAGTAGTGTATTTGATATTGGATATCCGATATGACTCCGGGCGCTTTTGGCTACTGACAGCCATTTTGCTTCTATCACCGGGCGAAATACGTGGTTTTGCTTAACGACACCAGTACCTTCACATACAGGGTGATTTGTCAGGAATAGTATTTTTTCTACCTTGGCTTAACCAGGGCCATCTGGCTCGTCTTTTTTTTTTTGATGCGTCGGGGAATAGAAAGTAAGTCCCGGTGAGTACCGAGCTCTCCAAGCACTTTGTACACATTCAGTACCACAACTCTTACAACTCTTACATACTGTCAACCGGCCTGACGCGGTAATCATGCCGAACCGGAAGGAAGGTCAGTAGCCGTTCTGTCAGTACTCAGTTCAGCTGCAACCCGGAATACTAGTTCCGGAACCGGGATTCGTCTGCAACTGAGTTAAGTAAACAAACGAATTAACCCTCACTTATTTCTGCCCATACATGCTGATGCGACTAGCACTCTTCTACATACGAATCCCATAGTGTATCTCTATCTACCACAAGGCCGAGCAGACACAGCCAAAGAGTGGCGCAGATTTGTATCTTTGTACCACCCAGAAATGATCTCGTTAAGATCCCACTCCCACTTGGTACAGATGGGTCTTTCCTGGGGCCGGGGGCGGGGGGGTAGAATAAAGAATTCCTATATCACATCCCTTGCTTTACTTGTTTGCCCTCCCGCTACCGCACATGTAAACCTTGGAAAGTGCATTGCTTTTTCCTCCGTCTTTTCTTTTTGCTACCTAAAATAGATAATCCTACGATCCTCGCGAGGATTCCTGACGAACAAGGTGCCGAATGCCAACCTCAACCTCCCCGAAACAGATACCACGGCTCGATATGGTTATTCACATCACCGCATGAAAAATAGCACCTCTACATAGCCTTTCAACTATACAAAGCTTAGGGAACTGACATAGAAGGACGCAACAAGCGGTCTCGAGCTACTATCAGGCGCTTTTTGTATGTGACCACTGCCATTAATTCTGCTTTACCACGCACTTCGCACCTCGACAATAAGAACAACGCAACAGTCATTTTCTAGATCAGCCTTACCAATAAGCTTTCAGGCACGCCCAAGTCAAAACCACAAACAGCCATGGCCTTGCTCCACTCAGCGTTAAGCTTCAACACCCGGTAGTCGGAGGATAAAGCCGAAAGTAGAAGAAACATGACCGGTATTATACTCTACTCTGGAAGGTACTAACACGGGCCACGTAATCCTCCAACTTTCTCATCTCAACCACAGTCCTGATTTACATTGGAGGTCAGAATGATCTTCGCGTAAACACAGAGGGAGAGCCAATTCAGATGTGAGTGAAGCAACGAATAATTCGCCCGGGTTTGCAGTGGGGCGGAGCAAAGCCGTGGCCTGCAATGTTTAACCGTTCTGATCGTCATGCTTTTGCACATTCCCGACGGCTTCTTTATTACAATGCCTTACATTATATTTCTCCCTGTCAATTTTTTGGCCATCAGCAATTCTACTACACGAGATTAAAAGAGTAGAAGGGAAAGCTCGATGGCTATTCAACGACCTAATCTGCCCAACCGGGGCCTTAAACTGTCTCTGGCTACATATAGTGGAGTGAAGTCTTCCCACTGTAAAATACATGCACGCAGTTTAGTCCAGTTCTTCTCGAGACTAACCAGAACCTCCAACAGATCACTCACCCCTGTTTGCTCTCGCCGTTGGCTTTCATTTCTTTACTCTGTATCCCAAAGCCAATGATTCAGAATACATAAAAATTACAATTGAAGCAAATAGAAATAGAAAAATAAAATAAAATTGGGGTAGATTGGAAAGACCAAGAAATAAGAGAAAACCCAACATAAACGGAGATAATATGTACTTTAAAGGTCAGGTGAGATAAGGAAATTGCAGGGAAAACACCATCACCCAGAAAAACCTCCGCATGAAGATATACGGAATTCAATAGACCGCCCCCCCTTTTTTTTGGCCCTCTTTCCCCGAAACTATAACCCGGAGCAGTGCGAAGGATACAGGCCTCGAAGGAGCCTACCCCTTGGTTCTTAATAAGGTCCAGTCGATTTAGCGAATACACACGTGCGTACACCTGTCAAACATTAAACGAAATGACGAAATATAAAGATAAAAACAATAAATAAAAGAACAACTCCCTGAGCCAGAGAACATGAAACGAAACTACCAGTACATACATACACCAATCCCGCCCAGGTGCCAATAATTGCTAGTATAGTTCTTCCATAAAACACGAGAAGTAGTAGGCCCGCCAAAAAGGAAAAGATAAAAAAGAAGGGAAAATTAGATGAGAGAACGACTCGAGAAGATACTCCAAAGAAGATAGTTACCACCCTTAATACCTATGAAAAATTAACAAACTAGAGCCCCTAGTAATGTGAAGAGAAGAGAAAGTTCCGTTGAACTCCTCAAACCTTCCGAAGGTGCTCATTCGTCCACAGAAGGATCACGCAACAATACTCAGATCGGTCGTTGCTACAACCCCATTAGACTTAGGTGTATTTAACGCGCCCCCCTCCCCCTGCACATCTGCCTCAGTTGGGTCACCTATTTCCCGGGAGGGCGCCGAACTACTGATGCTATCCACCTTGCCAAGCCCGGATTCCGTTCCTTCTAGCACTTCATCCCTCTCGTCTTCCACATCAGCCTCCTCCGCCTCCTCCACTTCCTGCGCTTCCTGCGCTTCCTGCCCTCCTGCAACTCCCAGATCTACCCCAGATATCGCCAATCCTGCGCTCAACAAGTCTGATAACAAATCCTGGTCCTCTTCGCCTTCCTTCAACAAATCTGGAGGGCGAGCTCTTAGCTCTCTAGCCTTTGCAAGTGATATAGTCTTTGCATTGTAGCTCGATATGACTGGTTTTGATTCATCTCGATCGATGGTTGCCTTCATAATAGCACCCATCCACTTCTTCCCATCATCCCGAGTGTCGGTTGCGAAGTAGTGAAGCTTTGGTGGGGTAAACGTAACGCCCTTGGTGGCACCAGGAGCAGGAGGGACGAGCTTGAACGTGAACCACCCCTTATCTTTTTCGACTTCTTTACCTTTTTCTTTCGAGCATTGTGGCGATGTAGGCGATTTCTGTGCACTAGTATCTGCAGTTGATGTTTGTGGGGATCCGGAGGCTGAGATAGCAGGACTTGCACTTGGGCTCGTTGCCGCGGCGAAAGATGCATGCAAAGCGACAAGTCTGTCTTCCGTCGCTGGGAGCACTCTATGGGATGTAATGTCAATCAATCCCCTTTCCTTAGTGTCACGCTCTGAATAGAAATAAGACAATCTACGACCCTGCAACACAAAAAATCTAGATTTCCAAACACCAATTCCACTGGACCCACGCTTTTTCATCCAGCCGCTGTAGTCAGCCGTCTCCGCCGCCTCTCGAGGAGTTACTTCACGAAGGCCTTTCTCCCAAGCACTAGTGCTATGCTTTTTGGACTTTGTACGGAGGGCGGTTCCCGACGAAACGCCACGGATACGACGACCGGCGGATGATGATATCTTTGGTGGTTTTTCGGGAGTACCAGGTGTAATAATACGCAGTGGATCCGAGGCTATTGTTGCGTTAATAGAAGGAGTTGAACCGTCCAACGAATTGAAACTACGACCACCAGATTCGCCTTGAGGGGTTAGTTGCTCGGATAATGAGCGAGAATTTGGTAAAGGGGGTGGTGTGCTGGGTGATAACGCAAAGCCGATGGTTGATTCATCAGCATTCCTCTTTGGAGGACTGATTATCTTATTCGACGGGGACGGTGAAGGCCTTGGGGCATCATATGGGAATCCTTCCGGAGCTCCACTAAATGAGCTCATCCGTTTCTTATCTTTGCTACTCCCGCGAGCATGGTAAGCTTGGGCCGCCGTAACGATTGGCGAAGGTTTTCGCGATGTTTCGGCTGATGAGCCTGCGCTCCCGATTCTCGATTGACGGCTATGAGCTGTAGCACTTCTCAGCCTTTGTTCTTCTATGTAGCTACCTTTTCTGGCATGATTACCCCCATTCTTCTTTTGCAAGACTTTACGTTCTCTGGGGGTGGATTCTCCGCTTGAAAAGTAGCTACGTTCTGTCACTTTGGGGGCATGGGTTTGAGATCCCGAGAACCCACTATCTGCAGTTAAAACTGAATCTCCAGTACCAATACTGTTACTTGATTTATGCCCATTCTCTGGCGCTTTTGTCCCAGCATTTGACTTGAGTCCTCCTCCGAACGATGGAATCGACCAATTCCTATCGAATGATCCAACTCGTTGATGCGAGACTCCATCATTTCCCCCAGCTGTAAGCACGGCAGCACTCGCTGACAAAGCTGCGTTAAGAGCAGTGGCTGGCAGTTCCTGGCTAGAGAGGCGTCTATTACCACTCGACCGACGGTAATGCCCAGCAGTATCTGCATTTCGCTGTGGAGAGATTGGAGGGGACCGGGGAGCCTCAAAAACACCTGCGTAAGGTGGTGGCGCAGAAGGATTAGTCGAATTTGTTGCTGTCATTGGAGTATGAAGTGGCCCATGTCCAAGAACATTGACATCTAATTGGTTGGCATCATGAACGTTAATACGATGTTGTTGGCGCGAAGAGACTCGGTTATGCTGACTTTGAATTCGTGGCAAGACCGTTCCGCCAGTAACCGTGCTGCTCCTTTGACGTGCACTTTCTTTGCTGTTGTAGCTTGATGTAGACATCCTTGCGTCGCTACCACTGCGTCTTACTACTGCCGGAACAACTGTTTTTGCCTTTTTAACCAAGTTCTCGATCTCTTTCCATACCTCAAATCTTTTGCCAAAACTGCCAATCTCCAACTCCTTTAAGTGGGGCATTTCTAGCTGCAATAGCGTTGCACCAGTAACTTCCTCCTCTTCGAACTTTTGACAAGTCGCCAACGGGATGTTTCTGCTTTGAAGATATTGGGAAACCTGGTAAGGGGTCCAGGTTCTGATTTCTGCCTCAGAGTAGATGTACTCGTAGTTAGTTAGATCTTCGTTTCGATACACGTGATCGCCGACTTCGTCCTCTTCCTCTTCGTCTTCGAATTCTGAGTTTGAGTTTGATTCTATATCGTCTTGCCTTGAATATTCCGATGACGAATCTTCGATGACCTCTTCAGCGGGAGAAAGAGCTCGAGCGGGAATAGTTGATTGCATCGATGTATGACGTCTGCTACTAATCCTGCTAGCTCGACGCTGACGTGAGTTCGAGATCTCGGTTATAGCTTCATCAATATCACTGAGAGTGTCTTCAACTACAGGACTTCGCACGCCCTGGGGGTAGATCTGTTTATCTTCTGTATTAATTGCTGCAGGAACCAATCTTCCTCCCGGTGTGCTAGCAGTCGGCGTATTACTCCCCGTTGCAACTTTCTCGACGGCTAAAGGTTCTGTCTGATCATGCGGCTCATCGATGTCCGAGGATGAGATGTGGGAATCTGCGGGCGAAGACGGCCGAGGGGGGTCAGGAACGTATGTTGACGAGGTTTGAGCCGCAATTGGGGTTGTTGTGGCGGTGGAAATCGAACTTGGACCTGCCGATGAAGGGGCGACAGATGATTGTGTATTCTTCGATGGAGACTGGAACATGGTCGTAGTCACTGGGGTGGTGTACACTTAAGAACGCAAGTCACACTTAGCATAACAATTCCACACAGACCACATGCCACGCGTGATGATTTCCGGTTATCCCCGTGAGATTGCATTGTGGAGTAGATGTCGCAGAAACAATTCACAACGCATAACCTAGCAACATATATCTCCAAGAGAAATTTACGTCCAAGAATGAAATGCTCACCTTGAGGAAAAAGTCCAATTTCGTTTTTTGCAAGTGAGTGGCCCTGTCCCCGAAATCAGGTATTAGCGAGTGATTTCCATCAGGATCGGAGCTCCCTTGTCACAAAATCAATTGCCGGGAGAAATCCGGGCTGCTGGTTGGTGGACTATCTCCCTGTAGAGTATGGCTCGCGCGTCTTGCATAGGTACAACGCAGTCGGCAATGCAATGCACGCACGATAAGGAACGCGGTGATTGAACAACCAACAAATCCCCAGCAGCAAGGTGGGCATCTTCTTAGGTTCCTTTTCGTCCAGTGCCAAAGGCAGTGACGGTCAGGGGCAAGGTGGGGAAGCGAGGGTCTAAGAAAAGGGCAAAGTAACAAAGAATCCGGCGAACTCACCATATACCACCCATCTCCGAATTCGTCTTTGTTGCAATGGTCAGCGGTTGAAGAGTTATGAAGAGACGCGGAGGAGCCGGTCAATTCCTACCGTCCTTTTGCAACAGCTCTATATGTTCTCCCTTGCGCAACGTAAGTTCGTCGGGAGTGCGAGCTTTAAAATTGTGTAGCACCTGCAGTAAAACTGATACTCCTGGTACTGGTGGTGGTGGTGGTGGAATGGCGAGCGGTATGTGATATTGTCCATTAGTGGCGGACCCATCTCCAGTTACCGCATCGCTCCTGACTTCAGCCATGTCGCCGCCTCGCACTGCGGTCTTTTCCCCAGAGAACCCAACGTACTCCACCGCCTAAGGTGTTGTTACTGTTGTATGCCTACCTGCCCCTAACGTGTAGCTTACGAGCCTATTCGAGACTATACGGAAGAGAAGAGGGTGGGGTTAGGGAAGCAAACCCGTCAAGCGGGAGTGTGGACACCTGGCCGGATCCGACGTTGTATGAGCGAGAAGCAACCAGCTGTCGGCGTGAATCCTGCGTGTTAGCTGTGGGGCTCTTGAGTTTGCTCTATATGTCCTTTTGAGTAGGAGAAGGGGTACCGGGAACTCAAGGCGGGGAGGGGGGGGAGGGCAGGGAGGGCAGATGAAAGGAGTTGGAAAAGCAGTAAGTTGACAAGCTCGTGGTAATGTAGTAATGGCAGTTGTAGCAATTTAAGAGTAATCGCAGAACGTATGTAGAGTAGAGCCTCCTGTCGCCTTCACCCACATTCCCCACTTCACTCTTCCTTATCAAAAATAACCTTGCCGACTTTCTTTTTCTTCTCTTTCTTTGGTGACGCTGTTGGGGATTCTTCCGAGGCAGGTCGAGAGATGATGGGAATAATAGCCTGTGCTACGGCGCAAGTACGCAGCAGCAACGCCCGGGCCAACCTACATACTTAATGATGGCGGAGCAAATCCCCCTTGTCCCGCTGCAAGTTGCACAAAGAGTTCCTCCCCACCTCACTTCATCCAAAAGTTTTGGATACTCACCAGTCAAATCCAACACATGACGGACTGATGCCCGACTTGCCAAATCATCTCCACTGCTTTCAGTAATAGGGTCAGGGGAAGAACAGGGACGGGAACTCATACATAGAGTAGGGGCACCTACTCCTACGTATACATCCCCTGATCTACCTATTTTTTATTGCTTGCTGCCGTACAGACACAACGTCTAATTCCTTTGACTGGTTGGCATCTTGATTACCTGGTAAAAGACGTCTTACACCCACGGGGGACCGGCTTGTCACGAGAGATCTTTTTGACTCCACGATCTAACAGCCAAATTTCAATTCCGGAAATAGATCGCACTTACACTACTACTCTGTAAACTTTACTGATGCAGAATTGACTAGTTACTTAAGAAACAGCCGGTGCATAAGAACTCCCTTTCGGCCCTTTCGGGTGTAATTGCTGTTCGCTCAATACCTGTGGAGGGCATCATTGTGTTCTTCACAACAAGTAGGATAAATTATGCTATCAGCTACGCATCACACAACGAGTCTTGGCAAGAAAGCTAAAAACGTACTAAGGTTCTTCACTTCTTTTAAACAACAATCCCTCCCGCTCTTCACCTCCAGCGGTGGCCAACAAACCCTCCAAAGGCTTCAATAGACAAAGCTTAGCGGAAACACGCGCTGCCTGCACCATTTGGACAGTTGTACATGTCTGATCTACCCTTTGGCCAACACAGAGCGAAAAGCAACATTAAGATACACAGCAGCACAGCAACGTCACAAATTCCTCTCCTATAAAATGGGCAACCAAGCATGCCGTACAGATGCTACCTTTACTACAGACCTAAATTTACTCAACACTCAGATGACACCCACAGGAAGTGATCTTCTTAGTCACTAAGCGTTTATCCTGGCGTACTACAATCTCTCAAGGGTAAAGCACAGAGTGTCCTGAAATATCGGCAAAAACTTGACATGAATACTTGCCGAAGCTCTTTTCAAGTGATCATTTCCCTTTGTTGTATATGCATATTTATCCTTTTGAGAATACTACAGATATGGTTTCAGACCCCAAAGATAGAGGGAATTCGCACCTGCGAACGGCAGAAATCCCCCCTGTGTTGTGTACAGTGGATTAGAGCCCGAGTTCATTTCACAAACGCTCAAATCCTCTGATTTTACAAATTAGAAAACAATTAGGTTCACTACTAATTCAATTCTAGTACAATTTGCGTTATTCTACGGATAGTGCTTCCTAGTTCCCGAGAACAGCAAAATAGGATTATCCTACGTGATAGATCCTCTTAATCGAGCTCAAATTCGAGGTTTTAGCAAAAGAATCTTTAATCAACTTGTAGTAAGTTTATTATGGGAAACTTCACCAATAGCTCGGGATTTTGGTGCTAGTGGGAGGTTGGTCAAATGCTGGAGATAGGCATAAGTGAGGAGACATGTTTGTCCTTATTCTTGTTGTATCAACTTCAGCCACGGATAAATCTGCAATGGCAGGCGGCAGGAGCACGGGAGAGCGAATTATGACAGTCACAAACTCCCATACGATTAACGTAAGCGAGTCCATAACAGGCCAGGATTCGCGTCAATTTACCACTGTAGAACGCAATTTGCTGCTGTGGCACCCCAAAATGGATGTCTCATGTGACTGCAGCTCAATTGTACTTAAATACTGAAGTGCCCACATGTAATTTGTCTCCTTCTTGTTTTCTGAACCCCTTACTTCCATAAAGCATGAGAATCTTATGCCCCACAAACATTTTATTTCAGGCAAGTAACCTTTAGTAGATTCATCTGGGACTGTATAACCCCATATTGGGGTTGCCAAGACAGCCAGAGACACATCCAGAAGCATCATTAGCAGATAGCAAGGGTGGCAATTGTAAACCAGGAATAGAGAATAAGTGAAAAAGAAAGGACAACAGGGGTACAGTAAGTTTTTGAGAAACAGAAAGCAAACACAACTCTGATTATGACAGGAAGAACTGATACCCACATGGTACTACAGTACCGTACTTACGACACCAGTTGGGTATAAACACATCGAGAAAGATCAACTGCGCTTTCAACCACGCTCTGCTCTGCGATTGGTCCCCGCTCTATCGGTTGCTAACATCACCTCGAGGTTCACATACCCATCTTTGGCCGCCACGTCAATCCGAAGATTTGGGTCTGACAATTCAGATTTTGTCGAACATAGGAATACCATAATAAGCGAGCCGCCTGCCCTCGGTATTTTTGCTGTGTAATCAACTGCTGATCGATCGAGAGAGCGAATTAGTAATTATTAAGAAAGAAACAAACAAGGAAAGGAGGAGAGAATTGCTCAAGAATGATCGTGAATGGATCAAGTATCGCATCTACCAACAATGCGAGTGTTGGGGTTGGGGCTACAGCGGGAGTGAGTGGTGGAGGGGGTCAAAGTGGTATTGGAAGTGGAGGTGGAGGAAGAGGCCCCGGCAAAAGAACCAGGAAGGAACCAGTCGATAAATCAGATGCAACAGCATTTGCAGCGTGAGTGATTACGTTCTCCCTGAATCTGTCTATATCTCATACACTTTTCGCAACCCTTTGTCTGCTACATATTTCTCTGCATTCGACGCGCTTGACGCTAGTTGCTGGTAACTGACGTTTCGCCTCAACCACGTATGTCCAGTTCTGAGATGAACAAGGTCAACAACACGCTTCATGCATTCGTCGGTGGCAAGCAAAGATCGTGGATTTTGAATCACAATGCTACTCCGACACCTGGCGGGGAACCCGTCCGAACTACAATTCGATCACAGATAAACCCCATCAGGAGAAGGACAACGCCACTCAACAGAAAGCCTTCACAATCTACAACCGCAGGACGAAACACTACTAATATCATAACCATTGAGGACCGGAACCAAGGAATACCACTACTTGCTACCGTTGGCCCGGGAAAGTCGCCCCCGAGCTCTTTATCCCCGGACTCGCGAAATTTCGGTTTGCCACCTACTCGGACACAGAGATTACCTAGTGCCAATATGGAGGCAGTACTGCCCTCACCGGCGCCTAGTGATAGTCCATCAGCTATAGATAGGCGGGATGAAGAAGGGGAGGAGGGGGTAACATCGGCAGCGGCTCAAGACACACCAATCGGCTCACCAACCGATAGGGTGTATGACAGTGAGCAAGATCAGAGGCACGGAAGAACAGAGGATGGACAACATGTGATTGCTGCTGGTACCCGAAGAGAAACACAAACAGAGCTTTCGTCCAGCATCACTGGGGAGAAGGATATACAAATGATGAGTAACCCAGAAAATCATAGGTTACCCCGGGGATCATCAAAAAGGGTATTCGAAACCACAGAAGATCATGTCGAAAACGCCAAACGACGGAAGCAAACATCAATTTTACCAATCTCGGAGGTAAATGCAGTTTTACCACCGGCCCAAATCCCTCGGTCAGGTGAACAAGGTTCAGGGACTAGTTTGAATAGTCGTGTACAGAGTCCTGCGGTAGATAGTCAACAAATTTCACCTGTTTTGAACCAGCGAAGTTCCCAGTCTCCGATTATACCACCAAATAGTACTCCAGTAATCCCTTCAAATGCATCTTCCATAATAACGCCATCGTCGCAATCCTTCTCAGTGCCTCTGCATTATTCGACGTCGTCACTTCCACCCACAACCTCGTCACCCTTAACTCAGCCCCCAATGTTGGGTATCTCTTTGCCGAACTCTATATCAGATCTCAATTCGTGGAACCCTTTAGCATTAGCATCGCAACCCCGAGCACAGGGCCCAGCTTCCCCTCAGTTCCACTCGCAACACCTAAATCTACAGCAGCAGTACCTGCAGCAGCAACAGCACTTGCAGCACCAGCAGCAGCAGCAGCATCAAAAGCAGCTACAACTACAGCTTCAGCGGGAGCAGCAGCAGCAACAAATAAAACAACGGCAACAGCAATTACAACAGCAGCAACTACAACAGCAGCAGTCCCAACAGCAACAGCAGATTCAAAGACCTCATCAGGTGCTAGAACAGCAACACCCAGCGCAAGCGTCTCAAACAGCCTTAAGAGCTTTTCTTCCTCAAATCAATCATTTTATTCAAACAGAGGGTGGGGTTGGCCTACGACTATTCAACGCCGTGGAATGTTTTAGATTCAAGGTTCTCCGTGAAGCAATTTCCAAAGAAGATTGGTTTTTTGCAATTATGAGTCAGGTATATGCTCTGACATCAAACACCGAGGACCGAAATACTCTATTCAAAGAAACTGGGATATCTGCTTCCTTGCCCGGATTCCAGGTGCTAAATGAACTTCTTGAAGACAATCAACGACTGTGCGGAAGAACTCTAACATACCTTGCGGCATTTCCGGTGCCAATTGCGGATGCTAAACAACGACTGACCTTCTTTCCGAATTTCTTGGAAGAAGTCAGGAATTTCCTGACAGATGGATATAAGGTTGGTCCTACTAGCTTAAGGCGGCTATTTGATCCTCATCTCTACACAGTTGATTAGTCAGCTGACACCATTAGATCGTAGGAAGAATGAGGGATTGTTACTTTAAGGTAGGAAAAGTTCCGACTGATGAGGACCTTGCACGAGATTGGAATACCAGAGCTCCGGTATTTCGTTATACAGTTGTTCGTTACCTCCAGCACCAAGTGAAACTACTGCTTCATGCCGCTCAAGTAAGCACATTAGAGCACACAAATGAGCAAGAGCACCGGCAAGCTTTGCAGGGTCAAAATATTCAGATGCAACAATTGCAACGGAGCCATCAGCTACAGGATCAGCAGCTCCTGCAGCGGTTACAGGTACAAACCGTGCAGCCACAGCAGCAGCAACAGCAACGACAACAAAACCCCGCACCAACGGAGGGTGTCCCAATCCAAAATCACAACTATCAATCACAACTAGCCAATTTTCAACATCGGCAGATGGCAATCAACCATCAGTCTTCACCGCAAATCTCTCCCATTCCTAATTACAACACTCCCCAGAGCAATCTGCAGATATCAGCGACCGGTGGAGCCATCCAACCAGAGCAGACTAACGTTGCCAATGCCTCAAGGGTTGAGAATGGACAGCCGCATGTTTCCGCGTTGCAGCGCATCGCAACTCAAGGACAAAGACCATCAAATCCTAGCGTTATTAGAGGCAATGGCGCCCCCACGCCCTTGAGCATCGATACTCAAAGAGCTCAACAATTAGCGAGAAGCCAACCTTTTCAAGTCGGCTCTGTCAACAATTCTCCACTGCCAACATACACCCCAGGCTGGCTCACCATGCCCAGCTCTCACATGCACTCCCCGATAGTTACCCCAACAGCAAATCAAACGCCTAGTGGGATGGTAAATCGCGTACCGCCTAGCCCGGGAATGCAGCAGCAATACAATCAATCAGGATTGCCATCACCAGCGGAGACGCAGGCTCGCCGGAACTCACGAGCTCAGCTACAGGGACAGAGTCAGAGACGTGTAGCTTCAACACCAGCCCAGCAGGTCGCCACCCCACCGCAACAAACTATAAACTCTCCGGCGCGCCGACAAAGTTACGTTCAAGGTCATCCGCTGGAATCCTCTGACATGACCGTACTCAATTCTGGGCACATGCGACAAGTTAACGATACAAGTCTAATTGCCCAGCCGATACAACAGACATTTCCCCCGCAGCGACCCGAATTCATGACCCCAACTACAATGATAAATGCGCTACCTAGCCCGCGTGGTGTTATCCCATTACCAACACCGATACGAGCCTACACGCAGCTCCCTCAAAATGCGCTCCAATCCCATCTCATGAGCCCGAGATTTGCTGAACCCCTTCGAGTGGGCGGGGGCACACCGCCACGCTCCAAGCTTTATATCAGCATAAGTGATTTCGCTTTTCCGGGGGTTGCGATCAATTTCAAAAAATCATGCCAGAAAATCACATTCAATATTACTGAGGACACTGAAAAAAGACTTTCGAAAACTAGGCCAGGGACCAAACCAGGGGATGGACTGACTCGACCAATGGTTTCTCCAGGTTCACTCATATATCGACTACGATCTATCAAATGGACAAAAAGTACTCAACCTCTGACTCCAGACCAGGAATGGGTATCACAAGAAACGGATTGGCCAGTTAATACCTTCATTGAAGTGAATGGTTATCATGTTGAATTAAGGAGAAAACCGGCTTGGGGGAAGGATTTACCGGCGGATATAACAAGCTTCATCAGAACTGGCGATAACGAGATGAAGATCGTAGTTTTGACACCCAGAAGAACCGATAAAAGCGTCATGTATGCTATGGCAGTCGAGATTCATGAGTGTACGCACGAAGATGATATTACCAGTTCTCTTCATACCATTCCTCCTACCGTTGCAAAGGCCCTTATTACCAAACGTTTGATCGGCCAAAGTGCAGACAGTGATGATCTTATGGTTGTTGACAGCGACCACCTTTCCCTGGCTGTCACTTGTCCGTTGTCTTTCAAGCTCATGAACAGTCCTGTCCGGGGACGGTCCTGTACACACCTTGAATGTTTCGACTTCAAAAATTTTCTGGAAAGTCGCCCGCGACGCAGAGAATGGGAGCCACCGAATTCCGATGCTTGGAAATGCCCTATTTGCCGTGGGGATGCACGACCGGGAGAGTTGGTGCTTGATGGATTTTTAGTCGAAGTTTTGAATGCGATCAAGGAGGGTGACATGGGAGTCCAGGACCCAAGAAACATAGTTGTGAAGAAGGATGGGAGTTGGGAAATCAAGCATGAAAAGGAAAACGCCGTTAACGAAAAAAACGAAGACTCCTCAAATACCAATGGGGCGACTGGTGGTAACAGTAAGAAGGAGGTCGAGGTGATTTGCCTAGACGATGACGATGAATAGATATAGGTTGTTCGGGGTTTTTCTTTGTTATAAGGAAAATGGATTTGGTGTTTCTGATTTTCTTTCTCTTTCTTTTCCCTTCATTATTTTCTCGTGTGTTCAGCTGATGAGCGCAAAACTAGCATAGCGGGGATTCGGTTTTCCTTACTTTCTTTTTAATCACTGGAGTTTTGTATTCATTGCGGTCTTCTCATTCATTCCTGTTGTATACCGGCCGCAACTATCATAGGAGTGGACCGGTACGATTTTACCTTATCCTTACTTTACTTTTATTTTGGTTACATAGTTGGCTTTCATACACTGGCGTTATTGGTAGTGGTTTTCTACCTGCATTTCCCTCCATATTTCACGAATTGCTTTCTTTATGACCTGACTGGCTTCTCTTTCTTTCTGTTTCGCTGTTTTCTCTTTTTTTTTTTTTTACCTTTACTGGTGGTTCACCTATTCAGGCCCGTTTCTTCCTACCCCACGTCGGCAGGTGCCCGCCCATGATGCGAGTGTAAAGCCATACACCATTTATTGCATCACAAGTTTTCTGTGCCCTGTTCTCAGATTAAACGGGATCTTATAGTTACATGTATCGAGGGGTCGGAGGGGGAGGGGGGGGGTATGCATACTCAGCTGTTAGAAGTGGAGGATAATCTTATTTTAAGGACGAATGAATGAAGTTTGTATTTCTAGTCTCATATGAGACATAATACGGACTAGCAATATCGGCATTATTCCTCAAGTGTGTATCACAGTCTAGGTCAGATAAATAGTTGATCACAGCTGGTAAGCTACCGCTGCCAGTACTCCGGATAACGCTGGTGTGATATCTGTCTAGGTCCCTGGCTAGCGATGTATGAAAATGCGTTTAGAAATTATTGATCCCTAATATCTCACTCGTGTTTCGAGAAGACTGTTTTTTTAAAAAAAATTATTAATTGTATGCGGACTTCCGTCTATGGAGATAGAAGACTGTTGTTTACCCTTATTCTGTCAATGCTAGAAGTGGAGATTTATCTGGGAGATCTATTTCTCATAAGATAGTAGAGGAGCCCCCGGGCCACTCTTTATCCCGCCCCAAAGGTGTACCTGTATATTCTAGAATTTCAATTCCTTCTACCACCTATATTCAATCTTTGGTAGGAGGCAGCTAGCATTTCGTTGACAGTTTAAGCTAGAGAGTACAATCTGCGGGACTTACATGTAGCTCATTAAACAACTGAGCACAATATAATAATCATGGCGCACCCGTGATGTTGATGTTACCTTTAGTGTTAAGATTCAAAGCAACGAAAATATAATATAGTTTGTGACTATAGATAAAGGAAGGTAGGCCATTGATCACATTCTTCATTGATTTTGGGTACCATTGGAACAGTTCACGGGGGTTGATGGTCCTCCACGATTACATAGTGAAATGTCTCACTCAGAAATCTGAATCACGAACACTTTTGCGGGGTGGCTGTACAGCGATGGGTAATAAGTGATGGAACGCCCCTGAGATACGGTTATACCTGCAAACACCGTATGTTGGTGGCGTTTTACTCAAAACAGGTATCACTCTGTCTCAGCTCTTCCATCACTTATTACCTACCGCTGTACATGTAGGTAACACATCCAGTCAAATTTGGGGTAACGGCGAACCTGGGACAACGACGAAAGCACTTATTTCAGCCAGACAAGTGGTTGCATACTAGCCCGAGCGCCACTGTCTTGACTGACAAAGACATCTGTTCGTCGTTCAACCAGTTTCGCCGTTGCCCCCAAGATGACTGTACACTATGTATACTCATACATACCATACTCATAACCAGATATTCTCCTCAGCCCGGAAGTTATCTCAGCGAAGAGGTTCCCTAGATTTGTGCTCTGGTATAATGACAGGTTGCCGGTATTTAAAGATAAGATATGCAGTGAATCAAGTTTTTTACTTAGTTTACGTGGTTTTGTGAGATGCGATTAGAGCCCTCAAAGGGGTACAAACTCAAGCCGGCTTAGCTCTAACAATACTTTTTGTATTACGTCTACTATAAGTATATAACACCCCAAAGGTGGCATCTTAATTTTCTTTTTTTCCCCGCCTGACTTGTGCATGTCTGTTTAGTGGAAAGTAGTAATCCTCACTGCTGTTTTGCTGTACCCCTATTTCATATTGATCACCAACGGCTACTATAGCAATAGAAAGTGGTAAAGTGGTTTCCTGAGGATAAAAACACTCGAAAACCCGGCCACCGGAGTGTTTGCTTCTATCACAAGAGTAAAACACAAGATGAAGATCACGGCATTCACAGCTTTGTATCATCGGTAAAATGAGCTTTTATAATCGATTGGTTGTATATAGCACTTCGATCAAAGCAATAGGCGATGGCTTCTTCCCTAATGAGTAGAGATTTTTCAATGGTGCACAATATTCTATCGGAAGCCACGTGTAGTTGTGAGAAATACCATTGATGCGAGTGCATCACGCATCGTAGAGTGTTTTTCTTGACTGTAGAGTGTTTCCTTGAACTGTAAAGCAAGCTCGAAGAGAGTCAATCTGGGTTAATGAAAGGGGGGTGGATTCTGAATGGTAATGGCGATGATGTGTTTTGGAGGTTCGGACCGTTGGAAGGGGAAATCCCCTCCATCCTGAGTCATATATACATTCTGTAGCTTTATCGTCGTCTTCCATGCCCACATCACCCCCACAGATTTAATATATCCAAAAGAGATATGGTAGCCCCCCCCCCTCTGTCTCCTCTCCAAATCGCGTGTACCTTTGGGGTTCAAGTACGGCTAAAGCCGTGAATCGTCTGAGACGTCGGTTCTCGGAGCCGAAGGTGTTCCAGAGGGTACATACTGGAAACCTCTAGCCTGATAGTGACACTCGAGTACTCAGACCCCTGCATGTACATACATGCGAACTAATTTGAATTGAGGGAGTACATGTATATTGGGGTATGGGATATGAGACGAGTTCATAACGTAAAAACTGACGTATCGATAACACACTCTCCTACCAGCCCGGTAGAAAGCACGCATGCATTGCAATCCAGGCGCTCTCTACATGTAGGCTCGTAACAAGTACAGTGAGCAGCAAGCTACTCTTTGGGTATGGGTAAGAGACTAGGCGCTCTCACTTTTTTTTACGTAGTATCCATATTTGTCTCAAGTAAGTACCGCGATCGAACCGATGCAAAAACGGTTGGTTGAAATCAACTCATGAGTCATCACTCGGGACTGCCAAGGCCTACAAATTTTCGGGCTCACTTAATCAAGGATCTTTTTTTTTTTGTTTAACCCATACTTTATAAAGGGTCGTCTACTAAGCCTGGTTCTTATTTTCCGGTATTTTCACTTCTTAAATACATGTATCTATTGTTTTATCCCCGAGATGACTCACAAATATCCACCTCTTGAACAACGGGCCTATGTGTAGCTACACGTAGTTTATAAAGCAGATCTAGGACACGGGCCAGAATTAGAAATATGTCTGTCCTTTCCCAGACGTACATAGTTATGTCTTTCTCAAACTCATACTAATGTTATGGCTTTGGACTTGCCCTTTGCCAGATTATTACCACTGATACTCTGGTACTTACCAAGCGCCAAGCGGTCATTGGAATACAGTAATGTGCAAAGCTCTCAGACTTCTGAGTCAGAGATGGGACTAATATAGAACGAGACTAAAGTAACCTGGGGCCGTTCTCATCTAACCTTGTGGATCAAACTCTATAGTTAGATGATCGATTCACTATCAAAATCTATGGCTTGATATATTCACCTTCTTCACCACCATTCGGATAGTTGTGGTAGCACTCATCTCTGCTTACCCAGTAATTCAATTTGAGTAAAATGTACAGCCTCGTATGCTAACTACCCCGCACGCTAGGTATAAAACCTCTCTCGGACATCTCCGGAGGTTTGTGGGATGAAACTTGAATCGACCACACGCATGGTGACATACTCACTATGACGTTTCGAGTCCGGAGTTTGTATGTGGGGCGGTGAGTGATAGTCTATGGTTAGCGAGCGAAGGAAGCCACAACGTCAAGGTTTCATGGCCACTTACTAGTTCGCTCGCTAGGCTACGCCTACCTACTGAAGGTGTTACTATTAGGTGAAAATAATTGGCTGAGTGCTGTCGTTTTGATTGCCTACCAGGTTGAAATGGTCCGGGTGAATATTGGCTTGCATACAGTACCTTTCGTGCCGTAGTGCTACCGTAGTGCTACCGTATTGCTACGGTATTGTACGTACATACTATACCGTGTTCATACAAATACGGAGATAATACGGCATTGTTTGGAGTTAGCGTATTTGGGGGAATACTGTAGAAATGCTGCAGCACTATCGAAAGAATACTTAGTATGTAACTGGCTGATAGGTTACGGTTAACTGCATGTGGTTAACTGCTAGGCAAGGGTATGTAGGACGGGGACTGGAACGACGGTTGGGATAGGGGCGGGTGCGAGACCATGTCCGCTTCTACCAGCTAGTAGTTCAACATATAATTTGGTATTTAATAACCTATAATGATCAGGAAAGCTGTAGCACGAACTACTGATAGATCAATTGTGGTAGACTGAGATCCACGAGTGGGGGAAAATTTATTTTCAAAAAGTATTCCCTAAATCTTTATTACCCGGTGATGAAAGACTAGAAGTGAGTGAACTATTGATGAACAGAATTGTGGTGATGATAAATTCCGTGATGCTTCATGATGCATTGGGCCCTGGGAATCCTTCTCTAGGTGTACATCCAAATCTTGCATGTACACTCAAAAATTAAAGGAATACCCTAGCAATACCAGCCTCCTACCCGAAATACCACACTAATGCTACTACTTACCCCGAAATACCCCACTGATGCTACTGCTACGCTACCAATACTATCCTATATACTAATACTGTAGTAATATGGTATTTACTTAGATGCAGCATAGATAACACCCTTATTTCTGCTTCTGTATATACATGTAGGTATTTAGTTGAAAAACTAGAGCTAAATCTTGAGCTTCGTCGTAAGTATAGATCTATACTAGCTCGTAACAAGCATCTGAAACTAGCTGGAAACAACGTCGGGCCGTGGATCATTTAGCTATTCCGGTCGGTAACTACCTAATTCTAGTATGCAGGGTGAAGCTGGAATCAGGGGCACTTATTATAGTACGTACTGTGACAACCAACAGTGTTATTTTCCTTGTAACTGTACTGGGAGTGTTCAAGTACTCAAGAGTGGGGGCGTATGAGACACAAACGTTTTCGAAAAAGTACGTCGCTCAAAAGCCTAATCTATTATGCCATCAATATCCATTATAATTATGTTTATGCAAGATAAACTAAAAATCGAGCAGCAAGGCTTAGTCTATGAGGATGGAAATTATTTCCTCTTCAAACGAGATCTATCCCACCCACTGGTATCGGTAACAATCAAAAAAACTTCCTGGGTTCTGGTGACTCATATAACTCTCTGTACAAAGTTCTTTTACAACTACTCAACCATCCAATCACTTGCTCTTCCCCACAAAGTAACTCCGAGTGCGTAGCACGGGGGCTTAATGCAATTGCTGATTGCGCCCTTTTTTTTAACTCATTTCATTTTCTGTTTCTAGGTACACAATGATCGCATAATTGCTGATTGCACCTACTAGTTGCATATTTAAACGACCACATGCTCTCTAGGAATAGGTCAAACTACCGAGAGCACCCAAGGCGCTATCTTCGTATTCCCAATCTCGAAAAATAATCCAGGATCGTATTATTCGATTTATAATCCGTGATGGACTTACCCGGACCAGAAATCGTGATGCTCTTTACGTGGGGGCCGTGGCTTTTGGATGTAAATTAAAGCCTTAAAAACAACTCAATAGATGATACCAAAACAGCCGCTGGTGCCTGTCGATTTGATATGACTGCTACAGAAGTACTAGTATGAAGGAAATAGATTTGTAATTGGCGTCCTACCCCGCGGAAATCATCATGTGCAGCTGAAGGAGGGTGTCATTGTGCAGAATCTCGGCAAGCCGAGCTAGATGCCAAGGTCCCCCGGTTCGCTAAATTTCCACTTGACAAGGCTACCGGTATTGGTAGTGGACTTGTGTAACAGTGATAATGTTTGTGGTGACTGGGATTCTCTCCCAGGAAAATCTGCATGAATCGCTTACATGTAGGTACATGTACTTGCTCCTTTCCTTCTCGAATGTTTCCTAAAACGATTGGCCTGCGGGAGAAAACCTTTTGAGTTTAAAAAAAATGCTCTACTAAAAAGTCTTGTATATTCTACGTACTATATCATTATTGATAAAATTATTGGCGGGTTAGTAGAGGCGTATGTACGCGTAGGTCCAGTATTGAGATTGCATGTATGCGCTGCATGTGAACTGGAAAGTCTACGTCTAACAATGAGCCTGGAAGTAGAGAAAATCGATGGCATTGCATTTCCGGATCAATCAATATTAGTACCTACTCTACTGTTAGCTAGCTGCATGATGCACATCGTCCTGGCCTACACCGAGGCGTGGAAAATCTTAGACAATCGTTTCTCCTAGTGAAATCCAATGCTACTATTGCGTGAGTCAGTCATTTGCACCCATCCACCATAAGAATCTCACTCACTGGTATTTTTGAATATAAAGCCCACAACGTTCCAGCCCGATAAGACCAAGAAAATCAACAGACAAGAGAGTATCTTTACTCGATACCCAGCGGTTTTCTACATATATCAACCAGCACTCAAATATATCCCTCATATACCACGCATGCCAACTGCAATACCTATCTATATATACGTCACACATCAATTGCTTTCAGAATAACACATAATACGGCGGCGTCAAACTCTCCTTTTCTACCTGAATATACAGAAAAGAGATATTAGGTTGTATACGTACCTGGTTGCAACATACACACCTATTAGGATTCTTTGTTTCTTCTATAGTTATCGTACGATATAAAGACGCCTGCACGTTCCTATCCGGTCACATTCCAACTTGTCGATCAATTGCTACAACTCGATCAATTTAGCGAATCCTGCTTTTCAGGATGTTCAGCAGCGCATCCTCCATAGCGACTAGGAACTCAGTCGTGAGTTCCATGCGGTCTGCAATGCAAGTAGGCAAACCACAAATCACTATAATTGTTCAAGGCGAAGAACCCTCCCAGTATAATGGAGGGTTGAGATCATACTCGACGTTGGACACTATTAAGGGAGAGGTGACTATTACTACAACTACAGCAGAAATTCGATTCGATGATGTCCAGATTACGCTTGAAGGTAACATCCCTTCTACTCCACAGCGGGCGGGTTGGGGGTGAGGTGAAGCGATGCTGACAGGTAGGTATACAGGGAAACAACGAACATGGATGGATAGAATGGGGGCCACACCCGCAACATCGGGCCGAACTTCGTCGACAATCACAGTATGTTCATCACTACCTATATAGCCATAAACCATAGCCAATGACATTTTTAACAAGAAATCGTCCACAGTTTCTCAAGCTGACCCAGCCCACGGATGAAACCTTGCTACCGCATCCCCGCATCTTAGAAAGGGGAAGAAAGTACACATTCCCATTCACCTTTGTCATTCCCGACCGTCTCCTCCCAACGGCCTGCACACACACGCTCAAAAACGACTCAGTCCGAGAGGCACACCTCCAACTGCCCCCTTCTGCCGGCGACCCTTCCCTCGCAACAGACCAGGGGTGCCTGGCTGACGACTTATTTCCGGACATGACTCTGGTATCTTATTACCTCCAAGCCAAGTTGGTGCGCCGCCGGGAGTCGGACGGAAAGGCTGTTTCACTCGGGGATGCATTTCGGAGAATACGAATCCTCCCCGTCGTGGAGGAACTTCCGCCGATACATATAGCAGACCACCCGGGCGAGTACGTGATGCATGCAGAGAAGGATATCAAAAAGGGATTCTTCAAGGGGAAAATGGGACGCTTGACAGTGGAGGCCGAGCAGCCTAAGTCATTACGGTTATCGAAGGACTCGCTATGCCCAGCAACAACCATGGTACCAGTATCTCTCTGGTTCGTCCCTGCAGATGAAACACTAGAGCCACCAAAACTAGGGAGTTTGACTGCAAAGTTGAAGGTGTTGACCTTCTATTCAACATCCCAACTTAGTTATATTCCGGGACCAAACTCTAAAAATGCAGACCCTTCAGTAGGATATTATGGCGAATCACTGCTATTATCATCAAGGTGTATGGAGGGTGCCAAATGGGTTAAACAACCGTTAGCGCCTGGTACAGCGTCAACATATAAAACAACCGTTCTAGTCCCCATTACTGCTCCGAAATGTAAAGAGCTTGTTCCAAGCTTTTCAACGTGTCTTATGTCGCGCTCTTATACACTCGATTTCTCCATATCCGTACAAGCATCTACTCATACCAGCCCTTCCGTCTCACTAAAACTTCCATTGCAAGTCTCACACCCTGCTACTCCTTCCTCGCCAGTCCTTGCCGTATCCAATACAAATATCGACGAATTCTTCACCCCACGCTATATAGCTCCTCCAGAGTTAGAGCAGAACAGATCTGGACTACCAGGATATTCAATACTTGCTGGACGTGGGGTACCTGTGAGGATACCGTCCCCAGTTGGGATCTCACCTGGGTGCGGTTGACATTTTGTTCCCTTTGTTGCTTTCTCCCGTTCTCCGTTATTGCTTTTTTTCGGCTTAACTTAGTGACTTATTGTTTTTGTTTTTGTTTTTTATAGTGATTCCACCAGTAATGATACTGTGCAATAATCATGACTGTGATGACGATGAAAAGTATGATGACTTTTATGCCTCTCTATTTCTTTATTTCTTTATATTTTTTTTGCTTTGTTTTGCATATAGATGTCCAGAGGGATTTCTTAACTTCTCGTCCTTTGTAACGCTAGCCCTTTTTCCTTAGATCAAAACTATGTGTTTGATACCGTACCTATTGATAATAAAATGGATTTTAAAGGTCTTTCGTTGTTGAGTTCTTTTCTGTGATAAATTACTCACTCAAGCGTATGTCTCGATCTGGAGAAATGGAATGCTCATAACTTATATAGCTTATATTATTGACCGAAAGACAAATTTGATCAGAATTACTACATGCGAGTGATTCTATGTGATCCTAATACACTCTGTAGGCCTATCAAGCTGGATTTCTGACAGTAATAGGTAAACCAAAATATTCCTTAGTATATCCAGGTAACATAGTTTCTTAATGTCCTACATACATATAATCACCATTCCATAGCCTCTTTACTATCCAATTAAGAAGCTACAGTTAAATTCTATGTCCAAATGATATAATCCCATTTAGGTTTAGCTCTGATTAATCATAAATGATAGAAATTACTGTTATCTAAATGGAAAATTATTTCAAAAAGAAAAAGGTATTAAGGATCGAACAAGTCCACACGAATAAGCTTATGCTATAGGCTTATATCCGCACTTGTAGGGATGTTAACACGAGTGCAGTTCTGTAATCATACGTTATCACTCGTGGTTAAGCGCATCCGGTAAAGCTTGTTTTTTGTTTTTGTTTTTGTTTAACTCGTTAATTACATTCCGGTGAAGCTTGTGGGAGCTATATATTTCAAGTAATCCTTAGCAAAGATGTCTAAGTGGTAGTTTTTAAGCCAAGATAATAGTCGAGGACTCGAGGGTGTGAAACCTATGCCACTATGGTACGAGAAGATGCGTTTTAATTTGTACAGCCATATCCAATTTAGAGTAAACTCTCGATATAGATATGATAAACTGTACAATCTATATCGAGAGTTTACTCTAAATTGGAGATGGCTGTACAAGTTAAAAAGCATCTTTTTGTACCATAGTGTATGGAGGAATATGGAATCACGGGGGACCTTTGTGCACGCCAAGCTAGTAGGTCTATACATGTAGTAGGGACAAAGTCGCTAGCAGCAGTACTGTGATAGGGACCTACATATCTCAATGTGCGAAGGGCCGAGACAACCACATTTGAAGAAAATTCGCAAGTCTTGTTCATGACAAAATACTTAAATTATTATACCTTCAAAAGCGTCTCTCAGGATTGTGTTATAATTCCCCTGTTGCTCTTGCCATGATGGACTTAATTGAGCTCAACATGTACACTGTTCGTCCATCTCCAAAAGTTCCGCTTACACGCATATAAATTAACAAACTGCCCAAGAAGATCTTAACAAGAATATTAAGGCTACAAATTGTAAACCCTATACAACTCTAAACAGTAACCCGCACTTCTGGCAACAGATATTTACGACATCCTCTACAATACCGCGGCACTATTGTGTTATGCTCGCACTCGTAGTGCTACCATTGTGACCCTACCCCTCATCTTCGCACTATGTCATCAATCGCCTTTTTAGAACCATAGTATCTTTTTAGAGTGGGTCATAAGTACCGGCTCCCTTACTCGCAATCCCTTTTCCTATGCTATGAACACACCAATTACGCATCTCCCTCACCACAGTGAGAAGAGCCCTAAAACATTTTTCTCCAAGATCCAACTCTTTTAAAAGCCAGTCAACTCGATATAGTTACGGCATATCTGACGCTTTCAGGATATCAGAAAATAGAAGGCCCCGAAATTCAGGCATGACTGGGCCCGGGGCGTGTGGGGGCGTATGCTGAGAGGAGGTATTATCTATCAGAAGAAAACACACGCTCTGAAACCCTCCAGAAGTATGTATTTATTTACTAACATTAAGGGACCTGGCGGGAGATCTTGCTACGCCATCAATAATATCGACAACCGCTAACCCCATATGTCCATGGATCCAGTGATCCCGACTTGAGCATACTAAGGGGAAACAGTATTCCTAGGTTCTGGTAGGTGTAGTGAATCGGGGAAGAATTTCTGCACTAACCTAACCCGCTGCTCACGACATTCATTGGACAACATCGCAGTTTTTTTCCAGGAAGTAGAATAGATGGATGGGGATTTGCTACTCTCAAGACATGTACCGCGCGAGGCGACCAGTCGCCGCGGCCACTCACTCGCTGTCTCCCTTGGTAATTCTTGATACAGCGAGAGGTAAGATTATTGTAGAAACAGGGGCCTAAAAACAGGGTTTGTATGGCTGGTCAAGCCAATAGGGTTCCTCCCATATTTCTACAATAATCTTACCATAAGCTGTACAGAAAGAGAATAATCGAAGAATTGGGATATATATACGTACTCAAATTGCAAAACTAGCTTTATTTGTTCATTGTCAAGAAAAATGGCGAGTGAGTGGTCACGACAACTGGCCAGCCTCGCGCGGTAGTATATAATTTTTATATTTAATACTATTCACTAAGCCGGGTCTGTAGACAAGGCGCCTGGATAATTGATATTAGTCATACTCCTTACAGCCTTTTATTACGCATTCCAAAACGTTAGCCACAATATTATAGTAAGATGGGGAGCGGCGCTGAAAGGGACTGGGGCGTGAGTAAAAGTGTTTAAACACAAAACCTAGAAGCTTGAGCTAATTTCTGGGCGTCAAGGTGCTGGTCATATTACTAGCACTATATTTTATCGCTCACATCGCTGAAAGATTAAAAGCATGTTTGTACCTTATTGCCAACAGGCTAGGGTACATGAGTATTTGAATGCGTCTTAGCTTACAGTACTCTTTATTGCTCGGAAAGGTAAAAACGACACGCACATTGCAAGGAGAAAGCTGGGGGATAGAGATAGATGTCACTTGCAATTTTATGCAACCAATGAGAAAACTGAGGGCTCAAAAAAAGAAAAAGAAAAAGCCTAGCATTTCCACCTTACAAAATCAACCACTCCGTATTGCCAAACCACTAAATTAGCCACCCAACAGTTGGTTGATAGCGCCTTGTACACTCCCCCCACTCCTTCTAAGGGCCTCTACGTTTCTGTCGAAATCAAAGAAACCCATGTCATTAAGCTGCCTCAGCTGTTCTGCGTATCTTTCTTCTGGTGGCCTGGTATCTGCTGGGGTTTGTGGAGGCGGGGAACCGGCAAATGGCGCTCCCCCCTGTCCCATGGCACCAAGCAAAGCATTCATTGTAGCTGGATCAAATGGGGCCTGTTGACTGCCTGGTGGTCCTGCAGGATTCATTCCGCCAAGCATGCCCAACAACGCTGGGTTGATTCCGAACGGATGTGGTGGAGCTCCGCCAGCACCTGGTGATTGGGCGTTTGCTCCACCAGCAGGAGGAGGTCCACCAAACAAAGCAGCAAAGGGGTTTGCTCCACCAGCAACTCCAAATGGATTAGGTTGACCGGCAGTAGGTTGAGTGGCGTTTGTAGTAGACCCCTCCTGACCGGCAGGAGCGGGGGTTGTATCTGTTCTCCCTGGCTCCGGGAAAGACGGCGCAGGCGCACCACCCATTCCGCCAAAACCACGGCCACCAAGGGAACCGCCCATTTGACCCATTTGACGGAGGACATCAGGGTTGGTCATCATCTGACGGAACATGTCGCTATTCATAAGACGACGAGCCTCTGGTCCAAGCGATTGAAGCATAGGGTTGGATGCGATTATGTAATCGAGAAGCTGAGGGTTTCGAAGCATTTCATTCATTGTTGATGCGAATTGAGGGTTATTCATGGCTTGGGCAAGCTGCTCTGGGTCAGGTGGGGGGCCCATCTAGATTGATAAAATATTAGCTCCGTAAAACACTAAGTGGTGGATAGGGTCGGAAGAACACTCACCCCTCCGTCAGGTCCAAACATCTCCGCACTTGGCAGCTGCACATGACCTGCATATCTCGCCCCCGTCAATCCCGCAAGTGGGTTGTTTCCAGTCCCCGCTGCAAGATTCACCGGTACACTCGGTCTGTTTGCTGCTTCTGCATTCGCCGAGCCACCCGAAGCAGCACCTCTCTGCGCATTGGAAGCAGCACCCCTGACCATGTGAACTGTATGCCCAGATTGAATCTTGTAAGTTCCTATAGTTTCTTCATCCTTCAATACACGGCCAGAATAGATAAGTCTTTGTCTATCGGCTGGAACGTCGGAAAGCTCGGCAAGCCTTTTCTTGAGGTCTAGCACCGACGTGGTAGGAGGGAGAGATATCGGGAACTTATTTTCGTTGGACAATTTGACGGAGAATGTCACGGGTTCGGCGGGGGGAGCTTCTGAAGGAGAGGAGGGCCTCTCGGAAGGTTTTTCGTTGGAAGACATTTTTGATTAAAAGTTGCCCGTGAGGCGATATAGCGGTAAAAAAAAAAAAAAGGTGTTGCGGGGTGCGAGGAAGAAAACAAGCTTCTTATCCTGGGTATGTCGGGACCTTATGAAAGCTTTAACTTTCAAAGGGTTGTTGGGTGATGACGAGGTGGGTGGTGGTGATGATGGTGATGATAACGATGATGGTGGTGGTGGTGGAGGATCAGTGTTGGAAGGGAAGGGTTTATACGGGGGTGTGGAGGGGTTGACGTCGGAGAGCTGGCTTGGTATGCAGGCAATCTGACCAGATGACGCTTTATAATTCCAGAAACACCTGCTGTTCGATCCGAATACTATTCTACAGCATTCCATACAAATTCTAAGAATGAACTTCTACTACACTCGCTTTCACCCCATAATTCCACTTTACAAGCAGCGACCATGCTAATCTGTCGAGGCGCAGTTATTCGTGTATTTGTGTGTATCGGTGATACGTCCTGCAAGAAATCCTGCAGGGCGAAACCCATTGGTGATACAAGGATAGGGCAGACACCCCGCCACTTGCTTACAAATATGGGACATGCACATATGCCAAACAAGACCAGTGCTCGCACAACTGCGCATGAGTTGTGTACTCGCTGCCTCGATTCTCATGATAGATATCTTTCTCTACCTCTCCTAAATAAATATCCTTGATATTTTCGAAGCTATTGAAAACTCAATCACACATAAGTGGCAAAAAAGAGGAAGCAATAGTAGTATAGCCCAAATTCGCGAAACACTTTTTTTTTTTTTTGTTTACTCCAAAATTCGCGAAACACGGACAATACGTACGCCAAATTATATCTAAATCCTGTTAGCTATGACCCAGTGGTGAGAGGCATATAGGAGCTTAATTAAAATATTTCGAAAAATACGCATGACCCATAAAGCAATTAACCTGAAATGCCCTTAGAAGGTTCATAACGGTTGTCATCTCAACTCCGTTATGCCATTTCAAAAGCGTTACATGCTAGTCCCATCTAGTATAGATATCTTGAAGATAGATTAGGTGGTAGGTTGCTTGCGTTATGAGATAAAGACAGAGGCCGGTCGTTAAATTTAGAAGTTTCTCCGAATTTTATATATACATACACATATACTTTCATTACAGTTATTTATGCTAAAAAAAACTATGCCTTTTGATTATTTCTATCTCAATCCTCCTCGAGCTCATTTTCATCTTTTTAAATTTCAAATCGAGGAGTCAGTATGAAAAACGGGGCGGAACCATAACCACTACCATAGGACTACGGAACATAATGACGAATACCGAATTAAACCGGCACTGTAGGAAGAATACTGTACCAATACCGTATTCTTACCACATTACTAGCGTATTGACGAGAATACCGTAGTGATCCCACCCCCCTTTTTGGTACTGTATGTAGTCTACGGTCGAGTGATATCCCATGAATATCGAGCGTAACTAGCTACATGTAGCATGCAGAAACGTTAACCACTTAATCATAAGCTTATCACATTACATGGATATAAGTACATACACTTGGAGTATAAATATAATCTTTCTTTAAAATGCTTTATTATCGAATATGGGTTTTAAAACGCGTAAACTGCAGCTGGCGTGAGTTGGTATTAGAACGCTAAGCTACAATACTGAAAAAGGGTATGTATTAGCTACGAATACGCGATTACTACGGTATTCTTTTTTTTCTAGTGCCGTATTTTTTTACCAAAGCCCGTAGTCGTACAGTCTGATTTCACCCCGTATTTTCATACTGTACTTGGCCTCCTTCCTCAGATACATGCGCATAAAGCGAAGTCAACATAAGGTATTGCAAGAGCAATCATTTGGTCTAGTACTCTTTCTGACGTTACGGAATTAGTTCTACACGTGTGGTAATCATTATGTACAGCCACGTCCACAAAGTTTTGACACTCTGTAAAAATGTCCGCGATTGCAACAACCAAAATATTTTGATCCTCCCTCGAAAGATGGTCATACAAAGTGTTGTAATATGCAGCAGTATGTAAATATCTATTTGTAAATTTCTCTTTGTAGTCATTCTTATCCGGTTGTTGATATCATGATTTAAACTCACGAGCTTCGAGACTGGGGGTGCCAAAACCTTGCGGACGCGGTTGTATATATGTATATATATGTACCCTTACACCTGGCACGACCACGTCGAGGTTTTCAATTGGGAAATGAAAGTCACTGAAGACCAAACCCAAAAACCTATCCCTACACCAGGTACTTTAGGACGTAAAGGTTCATAACATACTCAAGATCTTTAATGAAAGGGTTGTTCTATTTCCTCTGTACCAGAATGTCCCTGAATTGCAGCCATTAATTTCTTTCAAAGGGTTCGAGGTATAAGTGAACAATGTTCAAAAACTTCCAGGAAGGCAACATGCAATTGCTAAGGCTTCTTTGTTCACCGCGCTATGTGGATTATCGGTGCACTGTACTATTGGCAGGTAATGAATGGGAAAGCCTCCAGTTTATCAACGAAATATCCGCGGGCACACCCCTAGGCCTATGGTATTATATAATTGCGGATCCTATGAAGCCCAAAACCACACGTAGTTGCACTAGATCCCGATCGATGTGGTCTCAGAATATAAATTTGCTCCTATCATGAATTATATGGTACCTTCTTATAATGGTGGGAAGACTTACTGAATCACAATCGGAGCCCGGCCGGGTCAATTGAATAGAGTTGGAGCGACGTTGGTATATCAAGCACGTGTCCTTTAGTTGTCTCAAGTTCGCGTGCCCCGTTGCTAAGTTCCCCATGATATATGCCGTGTCAGCCACAAGGTTATCTGTCAGTTCCCGGTGCACTATCGTGGCCAATTAATGAGAGTTTTTCTTTTCATTATATGTCCGATTCATATATCGGGCTGCTGCATATCATTATCTTTGATAACAGAACATATCTATAAACTCCGGGCAAATGATAAAGGTGGATTATGATCGGCCAAGTTCACCCATATTGCCTCTATGGCCCATTCAAACCCTCGATACTACGGAAAGCTGATGAGTGATGTAATTGTGGTACTCGTGCGCGCGTGGGTAGAATCAGAAAAAAACGTGGTACGGGATACATGTATACGTATACATACATACATACATACATACGTAGAGTTGTTAACGGCTGCGTGACATATACATATAGCCATTTTTCTGCTGCTGACATCTGAGTTGGATTCGTAGAAACGTTAATAATATTCGAGCTTCTATAACTAGACTCATGTGATGCCATGCCATGCTCCACGGCCGCGGAAGCATGAAACAAGCCATTGTACCTAAGCTATTGCGTTCTGCGCCGGTACCGGCAACCAGCCGTAATGAGCACCCGCGTTCCCCATAGTGGGGTGACCCAGATCGACTGTGCCACGCATGTAGGCAGAAAGTAATCAGCCGAGCGCTAACTAACTTATTGGGCCTATTATAGTATGCCTATATGTACATCTAATAAGTATATAATTATAACCTGCATATGCATGTGCGTTTATAGTCCTCTGATTGGCTCATTGAGAGACTTTGTTTCACTTGAAACATGTTGTGTTGGATATAACATAGGGTATTGTGCTCAGTGGTATTAGATATAACATAGGGTATTGTGCTGAGTGGTGTTAGATTGCAGCTTGAATTGGAGGTATTTCTGACTGATATATGGGGGATAAAGGCATATATAGATCAACCAGAGCGGATATAGTGATGAACTTTGCCTGTCAGGAAAATAGAGAAATAAGCCGCGAAGCGGCTTGCCTGTATATTGGACTGATTGATATACGTGTAGTACCGGCCGAAGGCCGGAAACCACTTGTACATGTATATGTAGCTTTACCCAGCCTCTGGGCAGCGTTCCCCCTTTATAATTATGTAATAAAGATCTAGAAGTTTACCGTTCTTTTGCCATGTGAGAATGCGGTACAGGGTATCTATAATATGTGACTTGCATGTTCACATAGTAGTACCTACATTCAATAACGGTTATTTCGCCAGCAACATGTACATGTAGCTAGTACTTTCTAAAACCAACATTATTAAGGTAATTACAAGTACATGTGCAGCGATAGGAAATAAGTGATGGAACGCCCTGAGATACAGTTATACCTACAAACACCGTATCTTGATGGCGTTTTACCCAAAATAGGTATCACTCTGTCTCAGTCCGTTCCATCACTTATTACCTACCGCTGTACATGTATATATGATTATAATACCCTCGGAAGTACGTATGAATAAGTCAATCAATCAATGAATGGGGTCCTCGGAATTAAGCTAACCAGCTTGTATAAGCTTAAGATTGAGAAAAGTACCTCGCATGATATTTCATGATTCGTCCTGTTATAAATATTTCAGCTATTATACATATGCAGATCTCATATCATATACATGTATACACTGCGAGGAGATTACATACATGTATTGTATGTAGTACATGTAGTATACCCTGGCCAGTTGGTGCTGAACCCTTCTATGTACTTGTACATGTGTACATGTATGTACCTCGTCGCCCAGGTCACCATGTTGAAACAATTGTACAGATAGGATATCCAAGTTAAAGCTAATTACCACCTTGGGCATGCGGCCCCAGAAAGCCTACGATAAATGGCATGGTGCAACAAACAACTTACAACAACTTAACAATGCGTCGATCCCAGCCCAGTATCATATTTTCGGTCAGGGTTCACAACCTATCACTCGCCTGTCGCCAACACCACATCCCCTACCAAGGCGCCTAGTTCTCGACTGATATATCAAATGCGATCCCGAAAAGTATTTAATTATCAGTGGCGTGGTGACTATACACACCCAGTAAAGAAGAATCAAACGTATATAAAACCGCCTGAGGTGTGTTGTGCAACGCCTAGCGTTTAGCTATAGGCCTGTACATACATGTAGTTACATGTACTGTAGAGCAGTTACTGCGGATTTACCTGCTACATGGGGGGGAGGGAGGAGGGGGGACGCCACACGGGGGATCCAACACTAAAGTAATGCAGTTGTCGTCTGGCCAATAAACGTAGTGCAACACCGCCATATCTGCATTCAAACGCTAGCGCCAACACGGCGCGATGAAGACAGGAGATGCCAGTACCTGCTTATTCAGGAGGAGGCATTAATGGGGTGTATGTTTCCTAAAGATGGAGTCGTACTGTTATTTGTTAATGTCTCATTACGGAAACGGTTGCCAACAATTTGAGGCTCAGCTGAGGTAAGGCAAGTTTTGAAATCCCAGACGCTGGTACGGTTGGCATGCGCGGTACCTGAGTTTGAAAGAGGGGCAAAAGTGCAAATACCGTTGAGAATAAGGTTTTTGGTTACGCAATACTCCGATGTCAGAATAGTTACGTGTTGTGACATTCGACATTCAAAACCTGCCTGCCGATGGAGCCTCAAACACAATCCCGAGATATTAAGCTTTGGCGTTCATTTTTGGCAGGTGGGTCCCAGATCTCCCGTGGGCTTGGGGGACGAACGTCTCGAGATTTGATATCTGAGAGCAAACTTTTGACAAAGGATATTATTTATAATAATGATCTCTTTTAATTAACCCCGATCCCAACCAGCTTTTCAAAGCTCTAAGCCAAAATCCCTCAAACTAACAAATAGGTACAAAGCTAATACAGAAAATAAAAATAAAAAAAGAGTGTAAAGGCTGGCCCATTCAAGGGCGTTATTCCCTATCAAAACAAAAAAACGAAAAAACCACAATGGGAAATATATACAAGAGAAATAAAATCGCTCTAAGCCCGATCGACCCGCATCGGAAAGTTGTTGGCGGTGAGCATTATGGAGGAGCGAAACACACACCGAATTTGAGGGTCGGGCCGAAACGCTCTGTGCATTGGGTGTGCTATAACATCCATGCAAAGAAAAAGGAAATGTGGGCCCCCAACACCACAACATATCTCGACATGAGCTTTCCTCGCACATGCCCTGCGATTTCATAACGCACCTAATAAACGAACCCTCGCAAAAACACTAACACCAGAAACCGACCCAAAATACAGGAACCATGTCCATAGAAAGATAGAATAAGAAATCATCCATTCGGGTATCGAAAGAGGAAAAAAACCGCTATGCGCCAGTAAAACTAAGGAATAAAATAATTTGCCGAAATGTTGAGTAAAGGAGAGACTTGTCGAAATAGAAGTTGCTACACTATAATTAAGATAGCCGAAAATAATCAACGATTTACAGTAAGGTTATCGTAGTGGGCGAAAAATAGTAAGGGACTTTTCTCCGCTCGAAGGGGGTCGAAAAGTTAATAAACAATCAGGTGGTACATATCCGGGTACACTCGTCTAGAGACTGGATTTAGGATTTATGCCTTGTTGGCGCCGGGCCTAACGCGCTCAGGAAGCTTCCATGGCATGCAAACAGTCTGGAGTGCGTTAATATTTGGATCGTTTCGCTATTCCGATAAACGGGGTTACAAACCTCGCCTTCACTGTAAGCCCAAAAGTACATAGCAAGCCCAACCAGGTAGTAAATCGCAGCGTTTGTTCCCTGGTAGAGAAGAGCAGCGGCGAGGATGGCGAGAGGATATAGTGCAAGTCTAGCAGCGATACTTCGGTGGAAAGCGGTGTTGGGAATAATGAGCGGTAGTGGATATTCCCAGCAAACCCCCATTATTCCGAATAGAATATTGAAAATTTGGAGAATTGGAGCAGGCTTAACCGCCACATCCAGAGTTCTAGATATTCAGTGTTAGGGATTGGGCTTTCTTTTAGATAAAGTTTGGAATCGTACTTTGTCCACATGTCCCAAAAGATCTTAGGCCAGAATATTCCATGAATCCCAGCGGCTATCTGATAGGTAGCAGCAGTGAGGATGATGAGACGGGCGAGGTGATTCTTGATGAGTCTTCCCATTTTGGCTTATCCGATTTTCACGTATTGAAGATTGAAAAATTGTTCGAGAAGCTTGATCAATAAACTACTTTTTGCAGCAAGGTGGAAACAGCAAGCTGTTTATCTTTTCTAGAAGAGTTTTAAAGATGAGTAAGGCTGAGAGAGTATTTGAACGTTTGTCCCGAGAAGTGAACCTGTCACAGACTCGGATGTATCGATGGTTATATAAAAGATGAAGGATAGAGGCGAAGGTGTGGCACAAATAAGAGTGAAAGACTAAAAAGAAAGAAAAAAGCCAATAACCAGTAGTAACCCGAGGCCTTGGGATAGTAGCACTTTACAGAATTATCCAGTAGCGGGCGGGGGTGCTGACGAGATTAGAAATTGGTGGTTGGTAGGGGCAAGAACGCAGCCAGTGAATTCAGAATTTGGAGTGGAGGAAAGGAAAGGACATGCGGGAGATCCGGAATAGAAAAAGACCATCGATAGCGCCATGCCTTGAAGTCACTTGGACATGAATCTATGAATTACAGGGGTTGACTGGTCCAAGTTTAGGAGCCCGATGTGCGACGAGTGTGCAGAATCAGGTCTGGGATCCTAAAACGGAACAGCGTATGATACTATTGTGGTAAAACGACATGGGTTTCAGCGTTAATATGCCGGATAGGCGCTCTCGCTTAACTTTGTGGACTGGGAACGGACATGGGTTCGCATATGTAAATCACTCACCATCTCCCGAATAGTAGCGTAACGACTTCTTGTTGGTTGTGGTAAATGCGTTACTGCACCCTGCAGCCCTTCCATCAATCACAGGCCTTAGGGTCTCGCCTCCCATTATCCGACTATGCCAGGTACCAAGAGCACTCGATAAACCCTGCTGATTGGCGTAGCAGAAGTCTGAGATGCCTTTTTTAACTATCCCTTGGCCTGGTGAGACATGCGAATTCGGGACCCCCCCAGGCTTGGTGATGTCGTTACCGGAAAAGGAGGGTTCATTGTCGGGTGAGGAAGTGATCATTGCCTACAAAGAACTCTTTAATCTTTTCAATTCACTATTACCACTCTTCGTTCATGTTGTTGTCACTTTAACTGGGCAATGATCATTTCCTTCTCGGGCAACGAACCCTTCCTTTCCGGTCTTCCTTTCCGGTAACGACATCGCCAAACCTAGGGGGGTCCCGAATCTGCATGTCTCACCATGCCAAGGGATAGTCTCTGCTTGTCAGAATAGTAATACATTAAGTTTCTCCACTCAAAAAAACGAAAGGAATGTTGGTTCTTAGTCCTCATCACCCCGCACTCATCGGGGACGCCTATTCGTCAGTGCTTGATGAATATCTCCTCAAGAGACATTGGCATTCTAGCAGTGAGCGAACCGATCGGGTTCGGCAGACAAAATCCGAGATAAGACGATTGGCACGTCCGCCCCACGCATCTCGCTTCTTATTTTTGTTGGTTCCTTCTTCTACTCTCAGACTATGAACGTCCAATGGAATCTCTCGATTCGCCAACAGTCCCAAGACAGTAGGCTTACCCAACGGCACTGGTCTGGACTATCATTGGGCGCTACACATCTGGACCCAATATCCCGTCATTTAAGTAAGTAGGTACGTCTACTTGCGCCAGGGCAACAAGCCGCCATGGTTCTAGAATGAGGAAAGCTGCAATCACCTTAGACAATATTGTTGACGGGCACATAACAGTCGTTGTACCTGTGTATTATAGTGAGACCGACGATTTGAAATTTTGTTTGAGGGAATGGTACCATCAGGATCAGGTATGAAACTACCTACCACAGATGAATCTATCTATTGTTTTTTTTTTTTATTGTGCCGACTTCAACGGGATTTAGGAGTGGAGAAACCACAGGCCATCCCCCGTAAATCTCGGTCGCTGTCAGGGTGCTTACTTGCAGGCACGTGAACTGAGCATGATTGATGATGTTCACGGCGCTTAAATGTCTTAGCACTGTAGAGTGCGTATTATGTACCTACCCTCAACTAGCCCATGCCCACAACGACGAAGTAGCGATGACTTTCCAATCGATGAGATTCCCGAGGTCATTCTCGTTTGTCCATCCCGAGTGATGCCATCATGCACTGACCCCCGGACGCTTTCTTATCATCGTATCAGTGAAAGTACAAGATGTTGGGTTTTTTCATAACAAATCCCAGAAAACAGGAGTGTGGGTTATAGATGTAGGTAGTGGGGTCGGTTATGGAGCTATGTGGGATGATTTGCTAGCTTCAGTGGTGAGATTTTACTTCTCGTTACTGTATGCTTGGGAGTTAAGATGTTGGAAATCGGGGTAAATGGATAGCTAACAGGGAAGAAGACTATGTGTGTGGACGAACACAAATGTGCGATGAAGTAAAGTTGTGGTGCAGCGGTACCTACATCTAGCCTATTCGCTCGTAAGGAACCGACTCTAGTACGACGGGACCCTGGCCGGCTAATATGTGGTTTAGTCCAAATTTGGGTCATTTTGGCCAACAACAAGGCTGCAAGCCACGCGAAAGACTCCCCACATGCGATCAACCTTTTCTTAGTAGCAACTAATATGGCTTTTCCAAATACCCAAAAGTGGAAGCGTTTTTGATAACTGTGCCTCCCCTCACAGAAATGAAATTCTGTCCACTCATTCCCCTGCAAAATTTAGTAGCGCTTCAGCGCTTCAACGACTCTGTTGGCTCTGGTGTCCCAATATTCTCGACGGCGACAATATCATAATGCGATTGCCCCCCTCCCAGCTGCAGTCTCTACCGAGAGTGCACGATGCAACATTGCCCCCACCCGCTGCACCTACAACTGTGAGAGAGCCCTAACTCCGTGTGACGTGCCTACGCTTCAACATTTTCCTTCTCGACGTCCCTGAATCACTCGTAGACTCGGACTCCTACTTACTCATACAAGTACTCCTGATCCCCGGGCCCCTCTGACCCGGATACCATTGTGCTAGGAACCCAGTATCTGGCGGCCCCAACAATCGAAAATTCTCTGCAGGTTAAGGAGATCGTTACAGCCTTCGACATCTTTCCTTCTTATTCACAAGCCTAAGTCGCAGCATCTACCCCGTGCTTGGGTGATTTGCGATCTTTAAAACTGCCCCCCGCAACCTAGCAATCGGTTGACTGTGTCAATCCTTTTCATCGGGTTAAGGCTGGTCCAAGTAACTCAAGCTCCCTGACGGGGAATACCTTTAAACAACAACTCCTGGAACCAAGTCGCATATTACTCCTGGTAGGACCCCTTCAAAATCCCTTCCCCTTGATGTTTGTCTAGCTTTCCACTACCTTTCTACCTTACCTTATTGGCCTCTGATACCACCTTCACCGCTCTCTTCCTCTCATCCAACTCCTCTTTACTCTTCTCTTCTCCTTCTCCGAGCTTCGTCAAGAGGAACTCAAAGACCTTTCATTAAATCACCCTTTGCTTTTGTCACAATTGAACACAATTTATCTCTCAACATTTTTAAATCGTGTATTTGTCGCAGGCCGACCTTTACAGCAGGACCGAAAGCTAAATCATATTCAGTGTTAGTAAAATAAAATGGCGGTTTCTGCAGCCGAGTCGTGGGTAAAAAGAGAGCTCACCGGAAGGAGGTTATTGTTTTGGATATTTTGGTGGGGTTCGCATTGGGGCCTTTTCGCCTTTGGATGGTAAGTCAAAATGTTCAATTATTGCATGATATACTCTGACCAAAGGTCCTATACATAGGTGGAAACAAGCTGTTGATCCCAAGCTGGCGGGTCTTAATACGCTCACCTTTTCTGTTTGGTTGTCCCGAGGTGCAGGATTAGCACTTTCATATGATGGAGGATTGATCTTACTGCCAATGTGCAGAAATATCCTCAGAGTGATTAGACCGCAAATCAAGTGGCTGCCTTTGGACGAAAGTCAATGGTTTCACAGGCAAACCGCGTACACGATGCTTTTATTCACAATCATTCACACCACAGCTCATTATGTTAAGTCAGTAAATGTTCACTCACATCTCTTAAGAAAGCTGACTAAAGATTTCTAGCTTCTTCAACGTTGAAAAATCACAAATTCGGCCTACCACCGCCATCAAGATTCACTACACCCAAGCTGGTGGCATCACTGGCCATGTTATGCTTTTCTGTATGCTTCTTATGTACACCACTGCCCATCACAAGATCCGCCAGCAGTGCTTTGAGGCATTTTGGTATACCCATCATCTTGCTCTTATCTTCATCCTCGCCCTTTATACACACGCTGTTGGGTGTTTCGTACGTGATACTGCTGAGCCATTTTCTCCTTTCGAGGGTGAGATTTTCTGGAAGCATTGCATTGGATATCAAAGTTGGCGATTTACCCTTTGGACCTTTGGCATCTATTTTTTTGAGCGTATATGGAGGGAAATCCGGGCCAGAAAACAGACTGAAATTACTAAAGTTGTTAAACACCCGTACGGTATGTAACAAGTTCCTCTCTCTTTACAGTATCAACAATACTAATAGATTTTTGTTTAGGTGCCATGGAGCTTCAATTCAAAAAGTCTTCAATGAAGTACAAATCCGGCCAATATCTTTTCCTCAACGTCCCAGCCATCTCAAAGTACCAATGGCACCCGTTCACGATTACCTCGTGCCCATCAGACCCGTATATTTCAGTTCACATTAGACAAGTTGGTGATTTCACCAAGGCTCTTGGAGACATGCTTGGCGCTGGAGCAGATGCAAAGGGGTTCGAACATTTAGATCCTATGGGGCAATACGAAATTGCCTGTCAGAACGGAGCTCAGATGCCAACCCTTAGAATCGACGGGCCATATGGTGCACCTGCAGAGGATGTCTTTGATAATGAGATTGCTGTTCTTATCGGTACAGGTATCGGTGTCACTCCTTGGGCATCTATCTTAAAGAGCATCTGGCATAAACGCAACGCACCCGGGGGTTCTGACATGCGCCTCCGTCGTGTTGAGTTTATCTGGGTTTGTCGTGATATCTCTTCTTTTGAATGGTTCCAAACACTTCTTTCTTCGCTCGAGAGACAAGGAGGGGCCAACTCCACCGACTTCTTGCGTATCCACACATATCTCACCCAAAGACTTGACGTCGACACCGCACAAAACATTGTATTGAACAGCGTGGGGATGGAAGTCGACCCGTTGACCCAGCTTAGAACCGGTACTCAATATGGGCGTCCTGACTTCCCGAAGCTTTTCGCCACAATGAGAGACGGGATCATGGATCAAAGCTATATTGGATTAGAAGGTACTCTGAAGACGAACGTTGGTGTCTATTTCTGCGGACCTAGCGTAGCAGCAAGAGATATTAGGAAGGCATGCAATTCTGCGTCGACGCCGGAAGTTAATTTTGGTTTCTGGAAGGAACAGTAAGTATCCCATTTTTATATAATTCTTAAGTTGATTTTCCTTACTAACTCCTAGTAATAGTTTCTAATTGTTTATCCGTTTATTGGTGGCTCGAAACCCGTGCCTGGTTATTTTGCGGTGGCGTTCTTTTGTCAAGTATTTATCTGATTTTTTCCTCTTTTCCCTTTTGTATGATGGTAGGGGCGATACCTGGTGTTGGAATTTGGTATTTTATTTTGTTTATTACATCATCCTAAAGACATCGATACATAAGTACATGTATTTATTTCTTATTTCAGAATGTACAGTCAGTATACTGTTGTCCCTTTGACTTAGACATGGTGTCCAAACTACTTTTAATTGTTAGACGGTGATGTTTTGTGTAGTAAGAAAAATCTGTTTTTGGTTTCTAAAAGCTTTTTACGTAAAAGGAAGGTATCTCCACGTGATCGAAATGACAAACTCTTGCCTTGATAATGTGGTTTGCATCTATGTCGGTTGGGTGCCTGGTTGTTGTTCTTTCAAAAGTTGCCTAACAAAAGGCAGTTCTTTTTGCTCATCGAGCGATATAGTGCAGCTGCGCAGGCTATTGGGAGATCGTGCAAAACAATCCTGTGTTTGTCCCTCCCGATCGAAGGGTTAGGTTTACAACACCAAACCCCGTCATCATTGGCCATTATTTTTGTAGTGCCAAGAACAGATTGTTCGTCCAGAGCCTGCCAGAAAATTTTTGGTTGCCAGGCCAGCGACCACGCCCAGCCAGCGAGTCATCATACTGCTTGTTGGCCTGCTGGCTTTCCCCTCCCCTTTCTCTCTTTTCCCTTGCCCTCTTTTTCTGCCCCTCACCAAACACGTCTACATAACATAACGCCTGGACACCACCACAACGACCCGCCAACTTTCCCTCTTTCCTCTCTCTCCCTTCCTCACCCATCAGACAAAAGGTATTTATATTCCAAGCTTTACTAAATAAATACATCTCCCCGTTCCTATCATTTGCTTTTGGTTTGGGTTACTAACATATCCTGTCCCTTCACCAAGAAGAACCCATCACGACTTATCGCTAGCGTTATCTCAAAGACAACCTTTACTCTAACTTCACGCGACACTTAATTTTCTTCAAAAATGGCCACCCAAGCTTCTGCCACTACAGTCCCAACCTTCAAGCTCGTCCTTGTTGGTGATGGTGGTACTGGAAAGGTATGCTTTTTTTCTCTTTTCTTATTTTTCTTCGCGTTCTTGTCGTCGCGGTTATTGCCATGCACGTTGTTTCCCATCATCATCACCATCATCACCACCACCACCCGTCCCCTGCAGCCAGGAGTGTAAGGCTTGCATCTTTATCACCGTTTAACTTTGGCGGATTAAGATGACCTCGATATGAGCCTATCAAACTTTCAAATCAGACTAGATCTTGGTTGCTAACAAATATTTTTTTTTTGGCTGTTAGACCACCTTCGTCAAGCGCCATTTAACTGGTGAGTTCGAGAAGAAGTACATTGCCACTCTTGGTGTTGAGGTTCAGTATGTCGCCCAATTTCTTTATTTCTATTGTTGCTTTTCACGAAAATTCGGCGTCTTGTGGCACTATGTTGCGCTAGTACTTTTTTGTCGATACTAGATGAACTTCAGTGCTAACATGATTTATTATAGCCCCCTTGGGTTCTTCACCAACTATGGTGAACTCAAATTCGATGTGTGGGATACCGCTGGCCAGGAGAAGTTCGGAGGACTGAGAGATGGTTATTATATCAACGGTAACTGCGGTATTATCATGTTCGACGTTACCTCCAGAATCACCTACAAGAACGTCCCCAACTGGCACCGTAAGTTCCCTCATTTTTTTTTGAATGAGATCACCCTCATTTTGAGTAAAAATTTTTATATTAACATCGACTTCTCCCCCAGGTGACCTCGTCCGAGTTTGCGAGAACATCCCTATCGTCCTCACCGGTAACAAGGTCGATGTTAAGGAACGTAAGGTCAAGGCCAAGACCATCACTTTCCACCGCAAGAAGAACCTCCAGTACTATGACATTTCTGCCAAGTCCAACTACAACTTCGAGAAGCCCTTTTTGTGGTTGGCTAGAAAGCTCGTCGGCAATCCCGGCCTTGAGTTCGTTGCTTCCCCAGCATTGGCCCCACCTGAGGTCACTGTCGACCACACCCTCTTGGAGGCTTACAACAAGGAGATGGAGGAGGCTGCCCAGCACCCTCTGCCTGATGAAGATGATGCGTACGTTTTGTCCCACTGATTTTGCTTTGGCGTCAAGTATACATTTGCTAATGCCTGATATAGTGATTTGTAAACGAGAAAATTCTACGAACCCCAAAAGATAATGATCGGATCACGATGCCCCATGCCCTCGTCATTTTCCCCAGCGTCGCCAGTTTGTCCGATCTCATTTCCTTTTTTCTTCTATCTTTCTTAACTTTTCTTTTTACTGGGACTAGCCAGGGATAAATGGGGGAAATGAATCTCTTGTGCTACGACAATTCGGTTGCTTTGTTCTTGTGGTTTCTAAAAGATGAGAAGGAGAGAATATAATCGATAAAATTAAATTAAAGTTCGCATTCTAGGGGGAACCACTTTTCCTTTAATTCTTTCCTTCTTCTTCGGTTGTAGCGGTTTGTGAAGATATGGGTTTTATTTGGTATGGTTGGGTCTCTTTCTTTGGTTTTCAGCATAGGAGCTTCGTCATATGGTTAAGCAAAGCTTCGCATGTGCGTTCAACTGTTCGGAAGATAGATTGAATGAGATGATAGACAATAAGTTGCTATGAAGTATACAGTCCGGAGTCCGTAGCTTTCGATTCAATTTGTTGAGCAAACCACAGCTTCACGCGTTCTTTTTTAGCTGCCTTGTCGCGTCCTTATTACAACACACCAGTGATGCGCAGGTATCCTAAAGCGGTGAGGAGATGCATGTCGCTGTTGGTTCCAGAGTAGGCAGTAACACCCGAAGCAGTGCTGCTGGCTGTTGCACAATCACTTGTTCTTCCCCGAGCAACTTGGTTACATTTACAAACTCCGGTGTCTATCATATACCTACACGTACCTACATGTAGATGGGTGTGGGAGTAAAGTAGGTACATTTAGGTACAGTCACTCACGGGGGTGAATTACTGCAAACACAACCATCAGAAGGAATCCGCCGTCACTAGGTGAACGACTGTACTCTGCTTTCCACGACTTTAATTCCGGGTATCAACCGTGGGGCCGTCCGTAGATAGCCACATGGGCTAGGCATAACGCGGGGGAACGAGGTTCACAAGCCTCAATTGGGGATAAACGTCACTAGCCAGGGGTACATAGAGTACCTAGCTACATGTACCTACTCTATGCGCGTAAAGTGGATTTTTTTTGTCGCGTTTTGCTGTTTGAGTCATGGGCACGGGCGTTGGACACAGATCAGCATGTGGCTTCGCTTCGAGGGCTTGGTGAGTCACCCCCCTGGTAGGGTAGGGTCGGTGAGTGGGTCATGGGGGATCACTCGCAGGGTTGGATTGGGAATGGGGGGGCGGGGGGGCGGGGGGCGGGTATGGCCCGGTATTGACTCTTGGAGCGCTCCGAGGGCCTGAAGCTAAAAGTTACTCCTCGCCCCGTTTCCATAATCACAATGGTATGGCAGCTAGTATGGAGGTCTAGCCGGGTGTATAGTGGAAGACTCTATTCTAGGAGGAAGGTTGTTGTTGGAGCAACCAGTGCGACGGCGGCCCGATCCAATGGGCTCCAATTTCACTAGTGAGGAGCGGAATGCGGTGTAGTAGTGGTTTAGTCACACCATAGTCACAGATGCCGGCGAACTAGCCCGGGGGGGTTTCTAGTTGTGAATGCGTGGTGTAAAGGGCGGGCGACATGGAGAGGAAGAACAGAGGTTAGTTGAGAGAGCGGAGGTATTTAGATTGTGGCCGTTGCATTCGACGTAAAGTGTTGCGTTGCGTGAAGAAGAACTTCGTTATTTTCAGAAAACGGAATGTAACCCAGTCAGTATAAGGGGTAAAGAGGACTTGAATGGTGAGAATGGAACGAAGACTGGTTGATAAATGTTTTTTTTGGGGGGGTAACTGGATGAGTAGTGGGTTGTGGTCCTTTTCTATCAAATGCTCGGTCTGGGGGGCGATACATTAATTCTCACCCGATAGTAAAAAGGACAGCCAAGACTTATTAATATAGGTCTCAGAGTGTATCATTACACGGATATGTAGGTCTTGGTCACTGTTATATACAGCACAATCCAACGAATTCATTCTCCTCTGATAAGCTCAATGTCAACCTTATGCTCTATCCAGAAGGGTTCGTAAGACTTTTTTTCTAGTTTCAGATCAATCAATGACTTTCATCTGCAAAGCTTCTTTCTCCCGTCGGATCCTTTGTCCTTTCGCGAAGGGACAGCTGGGCTCTGACACGATATCCCGTGACATGTCGAAACACCATCTAAAAAAGATAAATACATACACCCTGTACTAGGCACAATAAAGCACAAGTGAAGGAGAACAGCGGCGACATGCCCCAGTTCATGGTAGTTATTAGTTCTGCACCCCATTGCTCCATTGTTGATCCACTCGGGTCCCAGCTTTCGATATGAATCACCCATGAGTCACCACCGCCAGTAGTGCACGGCTAGTGCCGTTCACCGGATCACAGCCTATCACTCGCCGTCCCAAGCCCCTTTCAGAACCTAGGGTGGCCGGGGGAGAGTGTCCGCCATTGATAAAGAAGCTGGAAACCCGCCGCCCCCAGGTCTAAACACTGAACAATATGTACCCGCAGCATGAGTCTATTCACATTCGTAAGTCCATCCTCCCGGCGATGCGCGAAACTAGCCATGTACCAGCTAAACTAAACCGCCGCCGCAGGGCACAAAAGTCCCAGGCCCGGCGTTCAGCTTCGCCTCCGCAACGCCGCTCACAACTGGCACCGGCGGGCGTACGGCACTACACATCGCCGTGCTTCATGGTGATAAAGTAGCAGTGACTGAGCTGCTCCGCGGCGGCGCCGACGTTGGCGCTGCGGATGATAGCGGTATGCGGGCTCTGCACGTTGCGGCGGGCGCTGCGGGGGGCAGCGCAGATATGTGTGAGCTGCTGCTGGAGGCAGGCGCAGATATCAATTGTGTTGACCGGGCGGGCGATACGGCGCTACATCTAGCGGCTTTGTGTGGGGGTGTGGCGACGGTAGGGATACTACTGGGCTGGGGGGCGAAACTTGTTATGAATGGGCGGGGGAAGACGCCAGGGGTGATGGCTGAAGAAGCGGGATGGAGCGATGTAGTAGCGTTGTTTCCCGCGGAGGGGGCGTGGCGTTCGTGGGAGGTGATGTTGGATACGTTTGGAGAAAGCTCCTGTGAGGGGAGGTTAGGGTATGGACCATGTGACAAATTTGAAGACGGGGGCGGGTGCGGGTTTTGTAGTGTATTTTATAAGGTGGGCGGGGAGGAAGAGGGGGAGGCGGTGATGAAAGTGAGATGTAGGAAAAGAAAGTGGGAGAGTAGAGAGTAGAAGTAGAAGTAATTGTAATTACCGCCAACGATTGCCGTTTTCATATGTAATTATAGTATTGGTAGAAATTAGAGATAAAGGCTGGTTTTATATAGTACCCGTGCAATTGGCTGCGGGTCGGTCAATGGCACAAAAACTTACGTATATATAATATTATTATCAGAAAAGAATTCGACCAACTAATCGGCCAAATACTTGGTACAGTAGCCATGGATTGTAATTGCTTTTGTATAACAAGGACACGCCCCCACATAGTATGTGTAGTTTATGACAAACCCTGTCGGTGTTTACTTGAAAATGGTTAGACAAGTGCAGGCCGGGGCCATTTCAACGTTTTACAGGCAGCCGAATGTTTCTGGGAAAGCTGCGCCCGCGGCTAATTTGGGGGCATGAATGTCCGAAAAGCCCTAAGACGAAGCCTCCCATGTCTCTTGGTTTAGTAATTATCCAGGAGCTGGCCATGTATTATCTAAATATGGTTTTCTTGTGCCCATCGGTAAACACCAACGCTACTCACCTAAGCCCTTATAGTTTCCCTAACCATCTGTATTTAAGTAAGCTCCAATGGTTATCTAAACTACTCATATAGTTTAGATCGCGTGGGAATTCCAATATAACTTAGTGATAACCTAAAGTCAAGAAGGAATTAGAGAGAGTGATTGAAGAACCTTTGAGGGTTTGCACAACCAGAGATCATGAAACATCACTCGAAGTCCCGAGATGTCTCGGGGTAAACCAGTCTCCCAAGTCAAGCCCTACGACCAAGCTCAAGCTCCATACCCGAGCTTGAATAGATTATAAATCTAGTACTAGGAGCGAGTTTCGGCGCTGTATCGATTTTTCTTTGTAGCTGCCAGAGCCCAAAAGTGTTTCACATGACACGAGACCTCGCCAAAGAGTCTTGTCACGAAACCGGTGTTCCGGACAGCTCAACACCACATATGTCAAGTCTCGAGGCAGCCTTGAAGCCTACCAAGAATAGAAAACAGCACCATGGATATCACCATGTCAATGATCAGTGGTATGCCTTAACCCACAGCTGGCCGCCAAGGGGTGTTACTTGCCACTTCTCAAGCGTATTCTGCAAGTTCTCCAAAGCCCTCCAGTGCACACCATTAGTAAACGCTTTAGTCGGGCAAACAAGAAGCAGTTGAAAGCTTCTTTGGTGTCAGGCCTTGGCTCACCGATCCCCACTTGGTTTTCCAACAAGATGGGGCAGGGCTTGGCTTTGGTCCCCACCCTAACTGTACTGTGGAGAACACCAGACTCAAAACCCCCGGAACCTACGGGGACCAAAAGGTCCAAGGGGGTCAAACTAAGTCCACTCATAGACCCTTAGGATAAAAGCTTAGGGCCCAACCAAAAAAAGAAGTTGTAAACCTCCCGCAGGTAAAGGGTAGAAGTGAAGGACGAAAAGAAGCAGGGTCAGTAACACAGGAAACAGGAAGAGCCCTTATAGGCGCGAAGAAGAAGTCGTCATTGAATAGGGAGAGAGTTAAAGGAATATAGAAGGCTAAAAGAAAAGGTGGGAGCTAAAATAGAATGGTGATCCGATAGAAATAGAGAGAGCCAACAGGAACAGAGGGGAAGGCAATGGGGAATAGAGGAATCCAAAAAAAAGAACAGAAGGAGAACCGTTTGTAACCAACCAGAGAGCCAGCAGCAAAAGGAGCAGTGGGAGCCAAAAAGACCAATGGGAGCTAACATTAACACAGGAATCCACAGCTGCAGAAGAAGCCAAAAGGGAACAGATATCCGAAAGAAACACAGAGAGAAGGCTAGAAGCAATGGGAATGGAGAAGGGGATAGCGGGAGCCAATCAGGGAATAAGGAATAAGAGGGGAGCTAACAAGGAGTGGGGGGGAGGGGCCGGATTCCGATTGACGAATGTAGGGGCAGCTTCGTTGGGGGTTTTTGCGGGGAGTGGAACGGTAGACAGGGACAGGGACGATAATAGAGGAAAGGTTTTAGGTTTGTTAAGAGGTCGTGGCTTGTGCGCACTGCGTTTGTTCGTTGTGTTCCGTTGCATAAAACTCATGAGTCAACGGCAAGAGGAGAACTCATGGTAACGTTTCTCAAATGGCTACCTGGACTTGTAACCGGCCAGATACATAACAGATGTTAGATCCATCAATGCCAAATCACAACGCACACCAGTGTCCCATAATCCACCTGCAACAAAACTCTGAGTTTGTTGCACCGGCAGCTACGTACATGTACCGCGCACACAAAAGCAATTGCAGCAGTCCAGAACCCTCTCCATCACCCAAGCCAAAGCTGGGCACCTAACCACATACCGTCTCTCTACCCGAGTGATATTCCATGACCGGCGCTCAAAGGTGGGGGGGATGAGCTACAACTATCGCCGTCGCTCGAAAGGGGACAGTTTCACAACGTATGTGTAGCAACCGATGGTCTCCGTGCCGAACATCAGTAAAGGAAGGCATGATCAAGCGTACCGCATCCCAAGAATCCGCGCGCGACAGGTGCACACGACCTCCTCCCACCCACTAGCCAGTCAGCCAGCAGCCGATATGGCAGAAAGGTTACATAGACATAGATCATGCGTGAATTAGCAAGTGAAACACACGAAGGGATCAACGGGTTTCAAAAAGGGATCAAAGCAAGAGTTCGGTTTACCGCGGGGTGGTGGGGCAAAAACTTTCGTGCTGGATTTTATTTACCTCACACCTTGGCGAAAGGTACCTGGAGTGGAAGGCTAACTTAAGTCCCTCAAACACATTGTCATTTCAGGTGCTGTGGCAGTGGCGTATGTGTTTGTGCATGCCCTCGAAAGGAAACAAGTACGACAGCGAGGCCGGGGTTCGATTCCCGCCACAGCAACCTTCTCTTTTTGTATTTTTAAACCTGCAAAATAGCTTTTGAAGAAAGATTACGTACGCTCTTTCTTTGAGTTTCTGCGCCCACAACAACAAGTACATACTACAGCCACGTCCGCAAAGTTCTAGCACCCTGTAAAAACGTCCGCGATTGCAACAAACAAAAATATTTTTGGTCCCCTTCCTCGAAAGATGGTCACACACAGTGTTGTGATACATATATACAGCAGTATAGAAATATCTATCTGTAAGATTCCCTCTGTAGTCGTTCTTATCCGGTTGTTGATATCATGATTTGAGCTCATGAACTTCGAGACTGGCGGTGCCAAAACTTTGCGGACGCGGCTGTACATACGTACATAATCTCCCCCAGCCCAAACAACCCACAAAGCTACGTCATGTGCTACATGTATGTATGTATACATATGACATCCCCCCCCCCCCCCATGCTACCTCCAGGCCCTACACACACGCAGCTACAGCCACCACAGTCCCCAATTAAAAGCCCAGCCACACACACCCCCTGCACGCCGGTACTGTAACCCTACATGTATCGCGAGTTGACAAAACCAGCCAGAGCCAGACGCTGCGTTACGTCACAGCAACTCCAACGCCGCCTTGTAAATCAACACAACCACAGCTACATGTAGGAAGATCCGATCAAGAAAGAGATGTTATATCTCTTTCATCCTCTATACTCTATCCTTGTAGCATCATCTCAGGGGCTCGGGGCTTTAATCGCAGATACATACATACTTGAAAGATTGGCCCGCTGATACATGTAGTCTATTCAGTCTGGGGTAGCTGCAACGTCGCAGTGTCTGGTTGGTTTTTGTCAACCCGCAATACATACATACATGTATGTATCCATATCCACGGAACAAGCCACATCCCCCCCGGATAATTATAAGAAAGAGTCTAAAGAACACCCCACACGACAGCCGCCAGCCAGCCAGGCCTACTCACCTGTCACTGCGCTGCTCCTGTAGATGGCTGGCTGGCTGGCTGGCTGGCTGGACGGATACAGTGATGTATGTAGCCTAAGGAGAGAGAGAGAAGCTCGAAGAGGGGGGGGGGGGGAGTGGTTGCCATAAGAGGTGGCCGTATCTGCGTCAGCAGCCATCACTCGGTGCCAAGCCGCACCCACCCACCAATTAACCATGGCCAGCTTATAGTTTAATATCTGAGTACATACATGTAAGCAATGAACGGTCTTGGACTTGATCACGAGAGAAGAAGAAGAAGAAGAAGAAGAAGAAGAAAAAGAGCTCGTAGAGTAGAAGATAACTACACTACACTACACAATTACTACAACAATATATATACATGCATGGGTGGTGGTATATACTCGCGCGCTACTTAATAAATTACAAGCTACAAGCTCCATGTCTTGAAGATGCATGATCAATCGACAATGGGGGGGGAACAATTGCAAGTCTGGGCCGGGCTAATGATGATGATGCTGATGATGGTGACGATGCTAACGGACCAGATAGCGAACGAAACAAACGAATGGTATAGAGCTATGAGCTATGAGCTATGGTTGCTACTGCTGCTGCCAATAAATAAAAAAATGACGGTTAAAAAAATGACGGTTAAAAATGAAAAGATAAAAAGAATAAAGAAACCAATCCCCACCCCCCCAAAAAACTCCCCCAATTCCACACCCACCTTTCCCCTCACGCCGCCTCTCCCTCAACCTCACTCTCCGCGCCACCCCCGCCAGCGCCCGCACCCCTCCCCTTCTTCCTTCCAAATAGCCCCTTCTCCCTCTCCCCCCCCTCTTCCCTCCTCTTCCCCACCCCCACCCCCACAGCCCCCAAAAACCCCCCCTCCCCCCTCTCCCTCTCCCCTCCTCCTTCCTTCCAAAACCCCGCCCCTTCCCCCACGGCAACGGACTGCCCCCCCCCCCCCCCTCCCTCCGGCGTCTCAGGCGCCTCCGCCTCCTCGCCCCCGCCCCCCTCCTTCTTGCTGCTGCTGCTGCCACCGCCCCTCCCAAAAAACCCGCCCTCCTTCTTCCAGTTTGGCAGATTAAACTTTCCCGTGGACCCCTTGCGGCTCAGCGCGCCCAGCCGCCCCAGCAGCGACGAGTCCTTCGCCACGCTCTCCGACGCGTCCGTGCCCACGCTACGCAGCGAGTCCTTCGACCGCGCCGCGTCAGGCGCATGCCGCGCCTCAAACGTCGGCGCCGCGGGGTTGAGCCGCGGCGCGGCGGGCGCCTGTACCGGTACCGGTGCCGGCGCTGGCGCTGGCGAGAACCAGCTGTGACCATGGCTGTGACTATGGCTGTGACTGTGACTATGGCTGTGGCTATGGCTGTGGCCCGAGGCGCTCGCGGGCGAGATGGGGCGGGACGAGGAGGAGGGCGGATACTCGCTCCACGAGGCGAGCAGACTTGAGCGGTTGCGCGGCATGTTCATGTCGTGAGACGTGGGCCAGCCAAAAGCGGCGGAGACGTCTGAGCCCGGGATGGGCAGGGTGTTGTTGATGTCGAATGACGCGATCGACGACGGGCGGGAGTCAAAGAGGCGCGCGGGCTCAATGGGGTCGAAGGAGGGGTTGAAGGGGTTGAAGGCGGTGCGGCGGCCCGAGTGTTCGCTGTTTGTGCGCTCGAGGCCTGGGGCGGCGCCTTTCTTGAAGCGCGAGAAGTCCCAGCTGCTGCCGTGGGAGCCGCTGCGGCGGCGGGTGCCGATGGGGTCGAGGCCGGGGGGGTCGTGGGATTTGGGGACGCTGCGGGACTCGGCATTCGAGAGGGTGCCGAGGAGGGGGCCTTCGAGGGGGATGGTCTTGCCGCGCTGGCGGTTGAAGGAGTTGGAGAAGAGCTTGACGAAGCGGCGCCCGCCCGAGACGGACTCGGGGGGGTTCGTAGACGGTGCTTCGGGCATGTGCGGGAAAAGGGGGATGTGGTTGAAGCTGCTGCCGGGCGAGGACAGGTGCGTTGAGGCCGACCCTGAGGATTGCGGAGAGGCGGTGGTGAGACCGAGGCCATCCAGGTTGAGATTGCGGTCCTCAAGGTGTGGAGAGCTGCCTTTGGGACTTGGGGGAGAGTCTTCAAACGAGAAGAGATTGGACGGGAGAAGAGAGTTTGCAGTGGGCGACATGGGCGCACCCCCGGTGATGCGCTCGAGCTCCATGGAGGCGGACATTGGGTCGTCGCCTTGGTCGGTCGGGGCGGCGCCATTGGCAATGTTGAAGAACGGACTAGGCATGAGGGCCGTGGAGAAGGCGTTCCCCATGGGACGCTGCAGATGCAGGCTGTTGACCGACTGGGTGTCGGAGAAGATCTGGTCCTGCGACGGGAAAGAGTTGGTGGAGCCGGAGAGCGTGTGCGTTCTGGACTTGCGGTTCCGGTGGCGGCGCTGCTTGGTCTTCTTCTGCGGGACGGTGTCGCTCTGGCTCCCTCTGCGGCTTTGCGAGGACAGGAGATGTTCCTTGGAGCGCATGTAGTCAATCTCCGCCTGTAGGGGGGGGGGGGATGTCAGTAATGATCGAATTGCAGGAAACCAAGGGAGGATTGACTGACCGCCTGGTAGCTGTTGTAAACATTGACATATCTCGTCTCCAGCTTTCTCTGGCGCACCTTCCATTCCCGCTCCTCTCTCTCGTCTTCTGCGATCCTGACGCTCTCCTTCTCGTCCTCGACCTTCCACTGCTCTCTCCGCGCCTCGGCAGCCTTGATGGCGCCGATCAGAGACCGGATCTCCTCCTCCATCTCCACAATGTTCTTCTGCAGCACCTTCATCTCTTCCCCGAGTTCCTTCTCCCTCTTCAGCGCATTCTTCCGCACCTCGTCCGCCTCCTGCTCAACAACACTGACCTTCTCGACCGCTGCCGCCCTCTCCTCATCCCACCGCGCAGAGTCATCGCGCATCCTCCGGATCTCCTCCTCTTTGGCCCGCAGGGCCTTGTCCGTCTTAGTCCTCAGCGCCTCTGCCGCCCGCTTCACCTCCTCCAGCGAGCGCGTCTCACTGCGGAGCTTCTGGCGACTAAGATCCTCCTCATTCTTCTTCTCCTTGAGCAAGTCCAGCTCCGCCCTCAGCACCGCCTCGGCGCTCTTGAACTCCTCCTCTGTATGCGCCAGCTGCGCGTCCACATCGTCAGTATCCCTGTGCACCACCTCCAGCGCAGTCGTCAGCGTCTCCACCGAGTGCTGCTCCTCCGCGGCGGCCGCCGCCGCCGCACCCTGACTCTGCTGCACCTGCTGCTCCGCCGCAGCGGGCGAGTTCCTGCGCTGGTCCGCCGACCCCTTCCCGACGCGGCGGTGGTGGTGGTGGGCGTGCTGCGGCTGGGGCTCGACGTGGTGCGAGTGGATGCTGGGTAGGTCCTCGGAGGAGTCCGTCTTGGGGCCGACAGACGACTCGGCCGACAAGGCCGAGAGCGACTTGCGCCGCGTGCGCAAGCGGATCAGCTGGCCGGGGGCCTGGAAGTTGTGGGCGTTGGCGGCGATGACGCGCACGTTGTAGAGGTTGTCGGGGTTGAGGCCCGTGACGGTCACGCTGGTCTCGCCGCGCTTCTCGGATTCGCCGACTGTGTGGGTGCTTGTTAGTATTTATCGCCATTGCCTTGGGCTGCGGGTGAGATTGGGGGGGGGGGGGGGTGGATGCGGGGCGGCGACTAACCATTGATTCCATTGATCTGGATAATATGCTTTGCTACAGACCCCGCCTTCTCGGGAAGGCTCCAGTGCAGCGTGATTGTGTCTGCGGCAATGCCGTGCAACGAGACACGCGGCGGAGCGGGCAGATCGAGGCCGAGAAGCTTCACAAGGGTCGGTATCGGGATCTTGAGTAGCGTCGATGCTCTATAGCACATCCTATTTGCCATCAGTTTTCTGCCATCGCGGTAGCGTGTGGGGAGGGATGGGATGGGATGGGATATGTGTGTGTATGCGGGTGAGTGGCTTACCATGCCAGGGCGACAATCGTGCCAATGATGACGAGAACCATCACGACGTGCTAATGGCTGCGTAGTTGCTGCTGCTGCTGCTGCTGCTGCTGCTTGTGCTCCGTGGTGAACCTGATCGATCGACGGTGGATGATGTCGTCGAGGGGGAGGAGGAGGCGGAGGAGGAGGATGAGAGATACTTCCTGTTCAGGGTCCAGCGTGTGTGATGTGAGAGTGTGTGGGTGAGTGAAAGTTTTATTATCAGAGACTGAAGGGGGACGAGGAGTGCCGGCGGGGATTAGTCATCCGCCTGCCACAGCGCGGATTACGTGATTGCTGAGTGATCCGCTGGGATAGGACAGTGCATGACGCTGTGTAGAGTACCTACAGTACCTACAGGTACATGTGTGTATGTGTACATGTAGCTGTGCCCGTAACTCTGTAACTTGGAGTGCAGGCAGCGACCAGGACAGCAGGTCCTTCCATCCATCAGGACTGGGCAGAGACCAGTTGATAAAGAACGATAGCAAACAGGCCTGGGGTCGGCCCACGAACTCCGAGCAGAGGAGATATTACATGTGTTGAAGGTAGGGGGGATGGGTACGAGGCTGTACCTACATGTAAGTACCTACAGTACCGTAGTGCGAGTCTCTGCTCTGGCTTTGGAATACACGTAGAGTACTCTACTGTAGGTACACGGAGCACATGCTGTGCTGGCAGCACGCAAGTTACGTGGCTAGCGAGCGAGCAGGAGGCTGGAACGTCGGTCTCTCTCTCTCTCTCTTTCTCTGGCTCTCTGGGGCCCCGATCTCGAGATACTGCTCTGCTCTGCTTTGGGACTCTAGAGTAGCAGTACATACATACATACCTACATGCACCTAGCCATCGTTTTACTCTGGCACTGCACTTGCGCAGTTGGACAGTTGACCCGGGGTCGAGACACGGTAGCATTGTAGACTGTAGACTAGATATCTCTAGATGATTGGCCTACGGATTCCTGAGCGGTCGATACACCAAGGTAGAAAGCATCGCCTCTCCAAGCAGAGACGGGTGCAATAATAACAGTAACAGTAACAGTAACAGTAACTCAAACAATCCAATGGTCCCGTCCCCCCCTTCTCTCTCCATGACCCAGGGTTAGGGATCCACACACCCTACCTACATGTACCTACTCCACTCCACCACCCGCTAGCCCGACAACGCACGGAAGGGCTCTCGGACACCCCCAAAGTTCATGTGTTCGGGCCGCAATTTCCACCATCGGCACAAGCCCTCCCGAGGCTGCACATGGCTCCCGGCTGTATCCGCGGAGTGGGGGGGAATGTAAGGTACCGCCGAGTGATGGGATGTGATTTATTCGATCCAGCGTTGACAGGCTTGGTTGGGGGTGGCTGCTGAAACAAGTTGCGACTGGCGGGATCCAGTGCGCCAGTAACATAGAGTAGAGCAGGTGTGTGCTCGACGTCTTAGATGGCCATATGTACTCTACATCGTATCAAAACCGTCGATTCACAAAAGGCTTAACATCATCGATCCCACTGGTAACGAATCCTGATCGGCTCCATGTCTACCCCACAGCTTGAATCAAGTGCTATTGTTTCTGGGTACAAGCCCGTTGATACTATGGCGTATCGTCGTCCGATCTCATATACCTATTACCTACATGTATACATCTCCAGTGGGGGGCCAAAACTAAAGTTCACTCCAGGGAAATTTCACTTTAATTTGACCGCCCGCGAATTAAGGGCGTCACGGGCGGCGGGCGGCGGGGCTACATGTTCAAGCATACAGTACTCTAATATTATTAGAGAGTACATGTATTATCCGTAACCCACTATATATTTAACAGCCAGCCAGCAAGCAAGCAAGCAAGCCAATACTTACGCCAAGCCCCCCCCCCCCACATACTAAATTACAAACCCTTACCCACTGCCCACACACTCCCTTCCCTCCGTGTGGGGAAACCCCCCAGCACAGCTTCCTGCACAAGTATTTGCTTTTTTTCTTCTTCTCCCTCTTCTCTTTATGCCTCTTGTCTCGAGTGAACACACAAGGGTTCCTCACGAGATTTTCTTCCTTTCTTCTAGAGTTATGCATGCATACATGCACCTCCTACTACTCTACTACTAATTATGTATGCGGCAGCTAGCGCCCAATTCGGGCGTGGTGAGTGTGAGAAGGCACAAAACAGGATTCTTCCAGAAGGGGGGGGGGGGAAGTTCCCGTTCTGTTTTTGGCCGCCCTTTCGGTACATGACATCGTATGTAGAGTACATACGAGCTAGCTACAGTGTAGTGTAACTTAGCTAGGTCCAAGATGCAGCCAGCAAGCAAGCAGCAAGCAGCAACCTGATTTCATCGATCCAGCGCCGGAGAATTTGAAGGGGCACAGCGGGCTACCGTAAAATCTGAGAATATATATCTGTTGCATATTGGCGTTCAAAAGACTGCCTCTGGTTGGCCTATACCCCTGCTGTCTCGCAACATATATGTATTGTATACTCAGATTTTACGGTAGAGGGCTAAAGTAGAGTAAAAGGTGACCCCTGTACAGGTAGGTGGTGCGGTTCGAAACTCTGACATCAACAACGGTCTGAGGCGTGATGTGATGCGATGTGCTTATTTGCGAGGAGGAGGAGGAGGAGGCTCTCACACAAAGCAAAATGTCAAGAAGCGAAACACAAAGCAAAGCAAAACAAAATCTCAACAATCAGATCAGGTGGGCGACGCCTTCTCAGGGTCGAGACCCAACCAAACCGGGTTTTTTTTACTTGTTTTTTTAACACGCCGGAAAGTTTTTTTTCACCCCTTCCTTTGGCGGAGGGGGAAAAAAGAAAAAAAGAAAAGAAATAACCCTACTACACTTAGGAGATGGTTAGAGGATATATCATCATCATCACCATTCATCGACTGGTTAGAGGAGGGGAGCGGAGGCTCCATTGGAAGCAATCGTCTGACCAAATTGGTTTTTATTTTTTGGTATTGCATCATATATGTAGAGTACTATCTTTTTTTTTTTTTGCTTTGCTTTACCCGAATAACTCGCAGGCGGAAAAATAAACTTACAGAATCTAAAAGTTGACAACCGATGGGGCAGCTGAAGAAGAGATGGGGAGCCGCAATGTACCGCCTTGCAGATTTGGGGGTGTGGTGGATGACTGTCTGCCTACTGTGCAGGCTACATGGCAATGAGTAAGAAAAAATACCCGAAGGAGGGAGAAAAAAAAGTTTGTTGGGGGCCCGGTAGTAAAAGGGCTCTTTTTTTTTTTTTTTTTTTTTTTTTTTTTTTTACCTGGCGACAAGATAGACTGGAGGACCTTTGGGTTTGTAGATGGGGAAGGTTCCCGACAACCCAACGTAAATCATAAACCTACCACTGGCACTACCACCCCACCACCCAACAAGCCACAAGGGGGGAGGATGGGGGGTGAGGAAAGCCGTTTCACCAAAAACAGTTTTGTGGGGGAGGGGATTGAAGAGGGGGGGGGGGCGTGGAGGATTTCCTTTGGGGTAGCATTGTAGTTAGGCTGTCTGTCACAAGCATTTCGTTGTGCTGCTGCTCTCGGACGTCGGGCTTCCGTGATGGGTTTTGGCTGTTCAGTTTGCCTGCCCAGGTTTGTCTTAGGTTCGGATCTCCTCAACAAGAAATAACTGCTCAACATCCGGGGCAGGTTACGCAGCGGCCGTTGCGAAGGGCGGACGGACAGGGCAGGGCAGGGCAGGCAGGCAGGCAAGCAGGGACTGATGCATAGACTACGTGAGTGAGTGACTACCGCTACATGTAGGTTACGTCCATGATGTAGTGTACATACATGTACTGAATATCACAACCCCTAGTTGTTACTCTCCAACAAGGTCTGTCTGAATGTCTGATGTACCTAGGTACACCTACACCTACTTAGAGTGCTCTGCTCCCACTCCCTGCACGCATGTGGTTGGGCTACTTACCTATCTCTCTCTCCCCCCCCGTATCCTCCTCCACATACTGGGCCCTCCTTCCTCTCCACTACAACTACATACTCCATACATATACTCCCACTATATACTGCTTGCATTACCACCATCACCACTACAACCACAACCATAACCACAACCACAACCACAACCACCTGCAGCTGCAACTCCCCCCGAACGATAGAGAAGAGGGCAGATAGATAGATAGAGAGAGTGTGTGAGATAGATAGAAGAGAAGAGAAGATACCTAGAGAGTGAGAAAAGAAAAAAAACCCACCCATCTCTGAGCTTGCCGGCAGCCCCCGTTCTACATTACATACCTACCCAAAGCCCATACATACATACATACAACATACCTCTCCTCCCACCAACCCTCCCCTCCCCCCCCCCCTCCTCCCCACCACAATCACTTTACCCTATCTACATACTCTTGACACGCCTTGCAGCAGCCCTCATCCCCTCCGTCTCTTTCCCTCCCAAACACGTACATACAAACAAAACAAGCATCGGCCAGCCACATCTGACAGCTTCTCCTCCTATCTATAGTACCCACACACATAGACACACTCACTCACCCACCCACTGCGACCCGTCATAGAAATACTACAGCCCCCCCCCCCCCCCTTTACCCAACTGCCTCTTTGCTCTCTGTCTCTGTCTCTCTCCCACTACCACCCTTACTACAGACGACCGACTACAGTTTCTACAGTCTAAATTGAACGCCGGTCTTAAACTACTACTACTATGCAGTATGTCAGGAGTCTCAGTGGTTCGGTCTCAAAGACCTGGAATTCGATAAAGTACATTGCTTCCCCCGTAACCTTCACACCACCTCCACCCCCCCGCCCCTTCCCCTAGGAGCTCTGGTTAACAAGTTTTCCACCACAGTCCTGCTACACTAAGCGGTGCTATCGACGTGATTGTAGTCGAGCAGGAGAATGGTAACCCCCCCCCCTCCCCCCTCTGCTTGGAGCGCCCCCCCATGCTTACCACCGGGAAACCCCATAGGCGATCTCTCATGCTCCCCGTTCCACGTCCGGTTCGGTAAATTCTCGCTCCTACGGCCGTCCGAGAAAAAGGCGAGTTCCCTCCCCACCAGGAAGTCGAGGAAGGGGATCTGACTGTGTGAGAGCAGGTTGAGTTCCGCGTGAACGGCGTGAAAACAGACTACCCCATGAAGCTCGGCGACGGCGGCGAGGCCTTCTTCGTGTTCGAGACGAGCCACGCCGTGCCGGCGGATATGCAGACGTCGCCGCTGGTCTCGCCGTCGGCGAGTCCTCGCTCAATGGCCACCATACCCGATCCGACGACGTTACAGGAGCCCGACTATCTAAATATCGGAGATAGCGGCGGTCTGGACAAGGATTTTGAAGGGGCCCTGCCAATTGGCCCCAGAAGGGCGCAGAGTGATCTCGGTATGTGATATGTGGATGGCAGCGGCGGCGAGAGAGAGGAGTGGGAGGGGGGGTATTTAGTCGAGTTTGCTGATTTTTAGTGAGACTTACCAGGAGGACTTACGCCGCTGAGTTCGTCACCGGAGAACAACCGCCCCGCGAGCGGCGATTGGAGCGGCGCTGCTGTGCACCTGGAGCGGAGCGTGTCGGAGGATATACTCCCAACCAGTAATCGCCGATACACGCTTTCCGGGAATGGCGGGGGTCCGATGCGCACGCGGTCGCCCCCGCCGCTCGAGCACGCTGCAGCGGTCGAGCGGGCGTTGGCGCTGTCACGGAAGCTGTCGATCAGTAATATCCCCACACACATCACCGACAGGGGTGACGTCATGTTGGACATGAACGGGTACAACCTCGATCAGGAGGAGTCGCTGCAGGCTGAGATGATTGCGCGCAAGATTCTTGCCGAGGAGCTGGACGGCGACTATGACATTGGGTCGCTGATCTCGGCCGACAGGAACGGGAACCTGTGGATCTACTCGAGCGAGGATGCAAAGGAGCAGGCGAGCCGTGAGCATGGCGGCATTTCGCACATGTACGAGGCCGTGTCCGATCAGGGGTATTCGTCGGACGATGCAAAGAGCGATTCGTCCTCTGGGTATGGGAGCACGAGAATACAGAGATTGTCCACGCCGCCTTCGACACCCCCGCTGCCAGGGCAGGAGACTACCGATGACTCAGTCAAGAATTACGCAAAGACTCTGAGGCTCACGTCGACGCAGCTCAAGAGTTTGAACTTGAAGCCGGGGGCGAATGAGATCAGTTTCAGCGTCAACAAAGCAACCTGTACTGCTTACATGTATGTCTGGAAGCACGATGTTCCGATCGTGATTTCAGACATTGATGGGACAATCACAAAGTGAGCCCCCCCCTCCCCCATGTTCCGATCAAGATTTGGGAGTAAAAATGCTTATCGTGGATTGTAGATCTGATGCGCTGGGCCACGTCTTGACGATGATTGGCAGAGATTGGACGCACCTGGGAGTAGCGAAGCTCTATACCGACATTGCAGCAAACGGATACCATCTGCTTTATCTGACCAGTCGGGCTGTAGGGCAGGCAGACACCACGCGGAATTATCTTAATGGGATTGTACAGGATAAATACAAATTGCCAAAAGGACCGGTGATCATGAGCCCGGATCGGACGTTTTCCGCTTTGAGAAGGTGTGTGATTTTTTTTTTGTTTCCCCGCTTGTTTGCTCCTGCATTTCTGCATATTAAGAGGAATTTTTTTACTTATTTTTTCGCAATCGTGCAGAGAGGTATATCTGCGCAAGCCCGAAGTGTTCAAGATGGCATGTCTGAGGGATATCTTGAATTTGTTTGGGCAGAACCGTAACCCATTTTATGCGGGTTTTGGAAACAGGCTTACGGATGCGCTGTCCTACCGTTCCGTCAAGATTCCTTCGACCAGGATCTTCACTATCAATTCGTATGCCGAGGTTTCACTGGACTTGCTTACGCTTACAACATATAAAAGTTCATATGTAAATATGAGGGATCTTGTGGACCACTACTTCCCGCCCGTCGGGCTACTGAGCCAGGATGAGCAGTACACAGATTTCAACTACTGGCGCGAGACCATTCTCGATCCGGAGGACTTCTCGGACAGTGAAGAGGAAAACGACGATGATGACGAGGACGATGAAGAGGAGGAGGAAGAGGAGGAGGAGGAAGAGGGTGAGATGGGTGAGAGCTACTATGAGTCCGAGCACGGCATGGGCGAGAGCTACTACGCAGAAAACGCTGAGGATGGCGACGGCGAAGAGGAATATGACGAAGAAGAAGAAGAAGAAGAAGAAGAAGCCGCAGCCGAAGCCGAAGCCGAGATCGAGGCCGCGGCCGATAATGCCGAAGACGACGAGGAAGAGGGCGAGCTCGATGACGACGAGAATGTCAAGCTCGCGGATAACCATGTCGAGGAACAGGACGACGTAGAAAAGGCGAAGGAACGGAAGTCCATTGCCTCCAAGATCCCCGGTCTGGGTCTTGGCAATATCGGACTTAAGATGGATATCGACCAGGGGAGGCTGCATCAGGCCGTTGAATTCGTCGAGAAGGAGATGAGCGGCATTGCCGACGAAGTCGTCCGTGAAATTCAGGTGCTGACGGAGAAGAAGAAGGAGGAGCCCAAGACGGAGGAGGAGAAGGAGCCAGCCGGTGAGGGCATTGGTATCTAATCGATAGGGGATGAAGAAGACCAGTGACTTGTAATTTTTGTTTTAGCCCTACCCTCTCTCTCTTTCTCGTTCTCTTTGTTGGAATGCTCTTTTTATTTTTGGATTATGGGTGTTTTGTTTTGTGTTTGGAGTAAATTCATGGGGTTGCATTATTCATTAGTATTTTTTTTTGTTTACCCTCTCTCTCATTGTTTTTCCTTGCTGTTTCCTTTTTTTTTTTTGCAATCATGAGTTGGTACATTGTATTTTATCTCACCTGTTTTGTTTTTTCTGCTTTTCCACGTCTGTCTGTCTGTTTGTTTTGCATTGGGGAGGGGATGTTGTACATGTAGATACATCTTAACTCTGTTCGTGGTGATGGTGGTTGGGTGGTGTGTGGGGGGTGGAACCCGTGTTTATTATAATTCGTTGTCGCCGTTGTTCGTTATTGTTGGGCAGCATAGCATACATGCATCGTAGACCATTTCCATTTTTTCCATTTTTCCGTTTTCGGTTTTTGCTGTTTCTCTGTCAAGAAAAAAAACAAAGGGGAGGTACCTACTATTGCACATGCGCAAAATACAAGAAATATTTTTTTTTCTCCCTCTCGACCGGGCGGAGGGTCCATCCGGGCGGGACACGGCCGCTCACTCGGATCACTGTTCGCCCGACATGTGAAGTTGGTTGCGGACCCCATTCGCATCCGCTGCTGACATGTGATTGCGGTGTAGCAAGGGTGCGGGACAATCTGGGGTTGTGATTGGGGGGGCCAGCGGTGGTGGGTGTGGTGTTGCCGAGGAAGGTTTGTGTGCTGTGCATGTATCATGTATGCGGGTGGTGGTGGTTGTGAGGGGTGAGGCGGGAGTGGGAGTGTGTGGCTGGATCGAGGCGGATATGGGTAGTGGTGGTGGTGGTGAGACGTGGAGAGAAGAGGAGATTAGATATCATATCTACACATCTATCAAACCGGTGAGCGGGATCGGCGGAAGGCTTCTTTTGACAGGCGCTATCTCGGTATATATATTCCTGGCGCCGCTGCCGGCGGTCGATCATCCTGCTTTAGGGAGGGGTGAACTTGAAGGCTGCCAGTGGTGATCCCAAGGAGGAGTGGTGATGTTGGTTGGGGATGATAGCGACGCACATACCCCATGTACATGTAATGTATGCACGGCGGGTGATGATGACGTAGATAAACGTGGTGGGCGATGATGGGTGATGGATGGGTGATGGGTACATGTAAGTACTGGGAGTGGAGCTGGGTGTTGGGCTCGGTGGGTGGGTGTGATTGAAACGTGCGTCATGGGGTGTCACTCGATGTGGCTTTCCTTGCTCCGGGGGGGTGAGGGCAGGGGGGTAGGGGGAGGTTGGGTGTGTATGCGAGTGTATGCTGCTACTGGCTTGGGGTCACTTACGTCCCGCGGCGGATAAACACACGCGCCTGGCCTCTTTGTTGGTACCGGGTTCATGGACGGTCACTCGGGTGCCGGGAAGGGGGGTTTGTTGTGTAGTCGGGTTTTCGGAACATGGGTGCAGGATACGTGTGTCCAAGCAGTCACTGGTGGGAATTATAACAACGTCTTTTTTTTTCAGAGGAAGCACTGCTGTGATCGATGAACTTGCCGGTCATGAGGTATCACTCGGCGTATGGGGGGGGGGTTTGGTGCCCGGCCTTTTGGCCCTTTGGCTGTGTGTGAGGCCTGCTTTATTTTCTATTCATTGTAATAGGGTAGAACTTGGGCTACGAGAGGGTTGCGGGCTCGACACAGGTAGCAGGGCGGGTAGGTGGACGTGCACAACTCACCACTACACCACGTCTCAACCACCACGATGTAAGCCCCTCATCACTCTCCTCTTATACCGCGATAGGTAATAGGTGGTGGAACTCCCCGAGATACAGTTATACCTACAAACACCGTGTTTTCATGATGTTTTACCCAAAACAGGTATCGCTCTGCCGCAGCCCGTTCCATCACTTATTCCCAGCCAGGGTTCTCGACCAGCGGATTCCACAATACCTTTCAAATCTCGCCCCGTCTGGCTTGGAAAGCCGAGTGAGTATCCGTGCTTCACGGCTTTTTTGTTTAACTCACTAATTGTATGCAGGTGATTCACGTCGCTATATGTGCGCGGGGGTCTTTTTTTTCTTCTCTCCAGTTTTGGGTGTTGCGTCATGGGCGGTCACTCGTACTAACGATAGACCGAGTGGCCGACCAAAGGTCTGGGAAAAGACAGATATAAAGAGCGGGATCCACGGAACAGACATTCTCATATACACACCAAGTTGTCAACGGCGTTGGCCGCTATAGAAATGAAGCGTGGTTGGGACATGACTTCAAGCCTGAGCAGAGTCCCTGGCTAGCAAGATGTGGTCTTTAGGGGGTATCGACTATAAATGTCTTGGTAGTTTGGATACAGCACTTTGGTAGCGCTCATATGAGTCGCGTGGCTTTATAGGTTTGTGGATTGTTGGTTAACTAGGTCAGTGGGTTTGAATATTTAAACTGCGCTCACCAAGCTTCGGAATGTCCCTGGGACACCAGTGGTAGAACTTCTATAGCCTTACTAATTTCTGATCTTTCTTCGATACCAAGTACCACCAAGTCACTCCTTTGACACAGACAAATCTGAGAAAGAGGATGCAGAGGATACAGCCGATAGAACCAAGTCTCGTGTACGTCCCATGTACACGTCCAAGTCTCTAAAGAACCATCTGTCGTCTGTTAACACTTTCGGTTGGCAACTGCCCTCGAGACCTGGTCCCTAGCCATTCTTTATAACAGCTTAAGGAGATGGCTGGTGATTATGAATCAGTCTGATAAAGCTACCAAACCAAGTTAAATCGGTAGCTAGTTCAGGTAGCATCCGCACCAGTGCTTAATTACAACACCTGAACGTAACAAATTATCTAAGAGATATTTTGTTTTGTGCGTGGCATAGAAGCACTAGTGTTGGTAACCTTAGCGCCGATGGGTACCATACATGACAAGACTAAATCGACCATAGTCTGATTCGGATTGCAGTTGTGATAGCTACCTAGGTATTGCCGATCTCCGGAAAAGTCTTTCCTGTGGACTTGTGGCCTCGCGGAGCTGTTGTAATGTATATACATGTGCGTAAAATGTCACCAAATGAGTTACATCACGATAAAATTTTCCATGGTTAGAGCTGTTTGAAACTACTTTTCGTTGGCGAAAAGATTTCGATTTTTGTGTACTCCGATGGTAGGTCTCAAGACTACATATGTGTCTTGTCTCCTCGCTGTCCTCGCAGGTAACACCTCCTCCCGGGATTAAGTCTCAAGACAAAGTTCTCGTCTTGTGCCCGTTACGTACTTACTCATTGGGATCTAACGAAGGTGTAAGGACAATCTCAACTGGGCACCCCAGACGAAGGGGCCAAACACGACTTTAGAATTTTATACCGATTCGGAACATGGATTTGTATGGAACCCAAGTGATGATACATGATTCTAGCTAGCAAACTAGGAGAGCTAGAGCGGGTTTATAATTGTCCTCGAGGGGGCAGTTATATATAGTCTGTGGGTGCATTTTGAAGTCCACCATAGCTCGGTCTGCTCGGTTTATAGCCCTATCGAAAACCTATTCGTGTAGTAGCCAAGGGGGACAAGGCATTACCAGCTGCAGAGATATAACCTGTGAACCGGGGTAGTGGCCGGCCTTAGAGTTAATTCCTAGACAGTCGTGTTGACAATACCCGGTGATACATTTCAGAAAGTTCGCGAATCATCTTCTTTCCCATCATTACGAGGGGGTACTATTACTACCATTTCTGGGTAGACCAAAAAAGAATGGACATTGTTCCCTGGCCATTACATACTTGTAGTGAGGATCTCCCCCTCACCCGGTAGGTCAATGATCGGTCTTACCAGATATCCTCCTGCCAAGCAAAAGAGTAAATTCCCGCGTTAGCACACAGGTCCGGAGCTGTTCTACTCCATCAACGCGCCCTCTACATTCAGAACCCAACACTGGATGGTTCCGCGCCATTCAGCACGTGTAAGTCTACTGCTCATCATGGACACTTGTCTAGCCTAGAATTGCCGCACGGAATCAGACACATATCTCTGGATCTGCGGGTAATTGCTTCTCCATCGACCCCGAGCTCGTCACAGCAGAGTAGTGATGGACCGGAGGAGTAGGATAATCTAGATAAGACGACCACTGAGACAAGACGGGGTATGTAATTCAAGACCGGGTCTCATCAAGCAGTGCTACTGCAGTATTATATGCTGGAAACGACAATTCCTGCCTCCGTTTCTGATGATGAGATCTGGTACCCAGATGGTAGGCCCGACTCCCAGAAGCATACCGCGAGGGCAAGACGAGACGTGTCTAGCTAGCTATTCTAGCCGAGTTTTGCACTAGATGACGAGCTTGGCTCGGGAGTCCCAAGACGCACGCAAGAGAAGGGCAGATCTTTTGTGAGGTCGACTGCAGGATCATGAATCATGGATCAGAGTTTTCGTCCTGATATCTAGCTAGAGTAGAGTGTATACATACAGGTGCATACTCGTAAAGTCATGACGTTTCCGAACACGACTGCTACTGCATACCGTACAAAACAAGCGCCAAATCCATCCTTTTGTATGTTATGTGATATTGATCGTGTTCGGAAATGCTATGAGATTACGGGTAGAGGTACTTAGAGTACAGTTGTACATATAGGTCTTTCCCAGCGACAAAAAAACGCGGTACCGAAAAGCAGCCAGCGTGTTTCAGCGCCTCCCATAAAAGCAAATTCGTAGGGAGGTGTGTCCCGGCCGGACCGGATACAAGCCTTTCCACCGCCAGAAAACAGGTTAATTGCGAACCAAGACAGCAGCCCAGGCCCGTCCTGGGGGGGGGGGGGGGGCAAAAAAACAACCAGCACCTGCCGTGAGACAGGAAGTAGGTACCGGTACCTGAAGGAGTAGCCTTGGTCCGGGTACGAGCGAGACATATTACCTACATGTATCTACTCTACTCTACATAGGTACATGTACTATACTCTATGTAGGTACATGTGTACATTCTTAGGTAGCACAGATACCCCCAACCCTTGTAGACTAGAGTACGGTAGAGGCCTGCGACATGAGCGCTCACTCGCACACCGCACCGCATCCGACGTGTGTCCGGCCAATTGACCAACCGCGGCCGCAGCGGTGTTTTTTCCTCGCCGACCGGACTAATAGAAGAAAGGAAAGGGAAAGAAAGAAAAAGAAAAAAAGAGCACTTCACTCGTGCCGGCCAGCTTGTAATTACATAACAAGATTTGTTCCTGCACTTTTCATCCAATCCAACCCGATCCTATGAGCATACACACAAAAACCGAAAAACCGAAAACCGAAAAAGAGAAGGGGAAAAAAAAGCAAAGTGAGAGTTATAATCTCCGGGACCAGATGCAGAATCGGGTTTCAGCTTTTTACTTTCAGCTGACAGAAGTGAGGGAGGGCAAAGGAGCGCTGATCCGGGTTTCTCGGTCTCCCATTCTGTTGGTTCATTTCCAACCAGCCCGCCCGCCAGCCAGCAACAGGCAAGGATTAATTCAGTGGGTTGATCGGTGCATATGCACAAGAAGATGGAAATAGTGAGCTATGTATGTATGTGGCTGGCTGGGTGGATGGGATGGAAAGCCAATATTTCCCACAGAAGCAATTTGGCAGGTTTCCACACGCGGTATCCCATCGCCAGGTATCGGATGGAACGCGCAACACACGTGCGGGGCTGAAAATTAGCAGCAGCAGCAGGAAGGAAGGAAGGAAGGGAGGAAGCCAATGATTGCACAGGCCGCTTTGGGCAACGTATTCCCCGTGCCCGGGGCGACGGCGTGCGGCTATTGGCGGGGGTTATAAATAACCTCGCAGCTACAAGTCTCCGAATGGTATGGTACACCCACTACATAAGGCTACTCTCACTCTTAGAAAAGCTTGCGTCGTCTCTTTTCTTTACTTCTTTTCTCGCTTGAGAGCAGAAGTGGAAGTGGAGTAGAGAGGCAGTTCGAGTTGTCTACTTACATACGGCCCAAACAGCACTTTCTGCCAGTTTCTGTACCGATTCAGTACAAATACCTGATTATGCGGGTTGCGGGGTGGAATGCGTGCGTACGTATGTAGGCAGAGTGCCTACCTATTGTAGGTACCTATTCTATCTACGTACACAGTCTGTGACCCGGACGGACTGACTGACCGTCACTGACCCCACACTCGGAAAAAAAAGAAGAAAAAACGTAAATATAGCTATATAGAGTTTTGGGACCGATAGGCAGAGCAGGCGTTGATAGCTTTGTATCGGGCCTGCCGAACGAACGACTGGCTGATTAATCCTGAACTGGCTGGTTCTTCACCGCTATCAGCCGGCGTTTGGTATAGTGGTGGAAAAAGTAATTAAACCAACGGAGAAGAAGAAGGATGCCTGGATGCTGGAAAACTATAGAAGGGGAAAACTACATGTAGATACATCTAGAAGCTGAGAACGCGAGTAGCAGGGGGCTACCTACATAGGTGGGGGATGCGTTTCAAGACGTTTTCTCTACTCAATTGGATATCGAATAGGGCAACCTCGTGGACTCAGTCTTGAGTCATTTGGGTCGCCGCTATATGTACTTACTGTTACAGCTCTTTAGTTTCCTCCAAAAGTTCACACTAAACTGAAAGCACTGCGCGTATCCAGCGTATACGTACATGTACATACTCTACTCGTATTTTTCTGACGTTTTTGAACTGGGCCATTATTGCATACACCCAAAATCATGAGTTTGGCGTATTTTTGTATGGGATGCAATATCAGTCGCGTTCAAAAACGTCAGAAAAATACGAGTACTCCATGCTGCTGTGCAGGCTCCCCCACATGTAGAACCTCCAAAAAGAAAGGCGACGTAATAGGTCGACTGTGTACGTGCGGTTAAGATAAAGCTCATATTTAGATGGTTACAGGGAACTCACAGGGCTGTCGTTTGGTTTGATATTACTGCAGAACTCCAAGCTGATGCTTCCTAGGAAGTCAATGATATCTTCTAATTATCTTGAGACGCGCCAATTAGCGGTAAATCACATCAACACTTATTTTTTACATCTAGTGGTGGAGATAAACATAAAAAAGGCCGGCTATCAGGAAGTTATAAACACTTTATGAAAAACACAAAGAAAACGGCTGGCCGAGCCAAAGTCTGGAAAGGGAAATGAAGAAGAGAAACTAAGGAAAGAAAAGCAAACCGGGAATCATTCCGCTTAGAGACCATAATCAATGTACAAGCAGGTAAGCTTGATTCTTTGCCTACGCATGTACAAAGTTTGCTAATCGATAACTATCCCAACTGCATCCAGAGAGGCAGAAGAGAGTTTGCCTCAAAAAAGATAACACAAACCCGGATAAAACCTCGAGACGCCGATCAAACGAGCCAAACAGTAAAAAGAATAGTAAATGGGATGCAATAAAAGGACAATGGTAGAAAAAGATAGTCGATGGCTACAATGGCAGCAGTTGTAGTGGCGTTAGCACTAAAAACAGCACTCTATCGTGCAGTGCTTCTGCTAAAAAATCTCTTCCGAAATGTCCCTTTCAAATTGGGTTTTGGGCCTAGTGCGTTACTCCTTTTTTTCCTCTGTATTTTTAAGGAGTTTAGTGGAGGTGACGTTGGGATTGCGACATCATTAAGAGCAGTGCTCGAGATATCTTTTAAACACTCCCTTGACAGCCCAAATTCCGAATCTGTTGTTGGGTTGTTGGCCATAGGTGTAAGAATTTGGGGGGCTGTCTCATAAGTAACACTCACATCCTCTTGCGTCATCGGGAGCCGCCGTTTATCATCCTTAGAAGACGCGGCACTCTTACGCCAAGTGTGTTTCCAATCATTGCTGTTCTTCCTTCCTGTGGCTGAAAACGAGAACGCCCTTTTCATTGGGACAATGTTCGGAACATTTTTGGGTGGTTGCTTAGATTTCACTGAGCTGCCTGTCATCCTTTTCCCAATAGCATTAAAATCATCACCATCCCCGGATTCACAGGATTGGATTGACGAGGCCTCTGACTGACTCCCATAGCTCTGTAAACTATGCATAGATTTCCTTGCAACTGTTGATACCAAACTAACCACAGACAACCTTTTCATAAGGTTGCTTGTGTCCGCTCTTTTTCGAGTTCCAGGACCCATCGATCCAAAGGATAGCATATCCTTTGTCCAAACATCTGCTAGCTTTGCCTCAATGCTATTCCTATCAGAGCGCTTGGGTGAAAAAATTGGCACTCGATTGATGCTCAAAACAGAAAGGCTTCTATTGATGCTAGGGGCGTTTGACTGCGAACAAATGACTTCGGAGAGGGCATGAGTATTTTTGATGATAACATTGGCGACATCTGATTTTGGATCGCTTCCCGAACGATGAAGAGATTGGTGTCTAACTAAAGTTCCAGGACGGCCAAAGACAGTTCCGATCGGTTTCACATCGGAATTCATTGAACCAAAAAGATCAAAGTTCGTTGAGCTGTACTCTTGGTAGTCTCTGCTTTCAGCTGTCGCTCTGTCCAATATCTGAGTTCTCCATACCTCCTCCTCTTTCGCTGAACAAGCACTGACTAATATTTCGTAAATTCGATGCCCTGCCTCGAATATAATTTTCCATGAGAAAAGTGCAGAATGACAAGTCAAACCTGTGATTTAATTATCAGAGATTGAGCTTCTAAAGGCAACTAGAAAACCGACCTCGGCCCTGATTCACCTCCTCAATACGGGCGGTAGCCAAAGTTATAGCGAACTTCACGCTATACCTGTTATCTGCTTTTGAAACTGTCGCTAACAAAAGGTAGGACTTGTATAGTAAACAGGCTAGGTATTCCCCAGTAACGCCTGTTTGCCGTTGCCAAACGACATGTAGTACACCGCACAGGACAATGTGTCCCAAAAGACGTATAGAAAATCCGGACTGTGAAAGCATTGCAAGAGTGGTTAGGCATGGTTTCACTCATAGAAAGCATGAAAACACAAGTTGTGTCATGGAGTGGAATTACCTTTTCCTGAAAGTCTATTCGATCCTGCAATAACCATGTCTTCTCTATCCTCTCTCGTGTTCTTGGTGCCTCGCGTTTTGCTGTGTTAATCTGGTATGCCGTCTCTTCCAGTCGATAACGAACCTTTTCAAGTAGTCTATTTGTTTGGGGGCAGTCCATTGCTGGCGTATATTTCACTATCTCCGCAAAAAACAGAGGATACTTGCATATCCTTTGTATGGGCTGCGAAAGGTGGGGAGTCAGCGTGTATCCTCAAAATCATGTACATTTTCTAAGGACAGAATCTCCATACCTTAACAAGCATATCATCTAATGTCAGAGCACGCTTCCCATACTCTCGTTGATTATCTAGCGAATTTATTGCTCCAGCCAGCATCTCGCATCCTTTCTCCCATGAATTCCATGATTGGCCGCGAAATTGGCTTAGGTCTTGGCACACGAGTTCGTATTTTGCGGAGTACTCTTCGTAGACAAAGAACCCTCTCATCTGTACCCTCCCCCCAAAACAATATCAGGACCAGTTGCAATGTTACCATACAATTTACTGCTCACCATTTTATCGAACACTTCTGCCACTTTAGCGGCTGCCTCTGGGTTTGACAAAATGTGTGTCCTCTCCAATTCACCTACTTGCGGGCTGATATCAAGAAACTTCCCTTTATAATTCTGGATTTGGTGTGACGCAGCAGGGAGCATGCGAAAGATTTCTGACAACAAGCTCTCATGGAGATCAAGTATTTCGGCAACGTTGCGTTTGATGGCGTCCTTAACATCTGCGGATATGCAATCGCAATCATTGAGCACAGAGAAATAGAGCTTTCCACGCTCAGCAAACGAAACAGTCACCTATTTTAAAGATGCGGTCCGAAACTTACATTCATCAAAACCTTTAAATCTGCGATGTAATACTCTTCTGTGTTTATCAATTCTTCAAGTGCGCATCTGCGATCCCTCATTCTTGTTACAGTGGCGTCATCTAGTGTGCCGCCACTAGACTTTCTTCTGGTGGATCCACCTGCGATAGAAAGAGAGGCAAATGTATTTGATGCCGTCTTTACAGCAGTAACAAACCTCATTGATGAAGAGGGTGTTTTTGTATCCGCTTTTGAGGAAGGCATAGAAGAAACTGCATCGCCGTCAATGAGCGCAGGAGCGCCCTCGACTGATGGATATACGAATTTTCGGTGGTTTGTTTCTTTCCGGCGGAACGATTTTATCCACTTTCGGAATTGCAGTGTGTCCCTCTCCCTTCGATATGGTACATCTAACTCGTTTTGTGAAATTTCACCATTAGAGGAAGTAGTCGTTAACTCCTCAAACTCCTCAAAAAAATCAGCGGTTTCAGTAGATTCGGTAGTCCTTTTTAGTGCCAAATTCAATGAACTCCGATCTGCCTCCACCATCTCCGTATATACCACAGGAATTGCCCAATCAGCGTCCGATGAATGTGAGCACGGACTTGTTGCAGAGCTAGCAGTGGATTCGTTGATTGACGATGGCTGGCATTCTGCAGCTCCGAGGCCCATGGATAGGATAGATAGTTTGTCTGCTGTTGAGTGGAAGCTCTGGATGGTACTACTTTCCCTCGAAGATCCTGCATTTGTAGTTGCTGTTGTTGAGACGAAAGGCCGAATAAAATATGGAGGTTTCCAGGCTACAGAATCTTTGAAGTATAATGAATCACCGTCTGATTGCTGCGCTGGAATAGGCATGGCCATCTCTGAAAGAAATAATGAGAAAGCGCAGAGATAAGACGAACAACAACAACAACAACAATAACAACAACAACAACAACAATAAGAAGAAGGTGGCGAAGAAGAAGAGGGAGAAGGAGAGGAAGTGCAACCAAAGTGTAAGATAACCAAAACAAAGGGAGGAGTTTAGAAGCAAGGCATGGCAAGAAGGGGAATTGGGGAACGTATTCTATATTTACAGCTTTGTGACCTACTGCGGAAAACAAATAAGCTAGCTGTAGGCGACGGCCGCGTAGAACGAGAGTGATTATCAAATTTCAACAACCAAAAAACGAGATCGAGTAGGAGGAAAAGAGAGAGCAAGAGAGAAAAAAATACGTACCTTGGCAATAGAATAGAAAGACAGAGAAAGAGCGGAATAATAGAGAGTGTGAGGGACAGAACAAGAGAAGGGATAAACTGGATTCACAGCCTCAGCACTCGACGGATATCATATGCGGCCAACAACTGGGAAGCATACATGTACTCTACTCATGCAGCTCGTCTGTCTCGTAGTGGTGCCCATCATGACACGCTGCTGGTTCAATTAGCAGATATTTTTATTTATTTCTATGATTGCTCCCATCGGAGGTGAGCGGGTTGGAGCTTCCTAGGGGCTTTGTGGTATTCCGCTATCTCTCAAACGCAAGCATGCAAGAACGCACCGGTTACCATATCGGTTACTAGGGAGGTCTCAGTAAATATTCGCCATTCAGGATTCACCCCGTGGTCCACTTCCTTACCACGATAACAATGCAGGATCACAGCAGGTCAACAATTGACCAGGCCTTGTATCAGAGCTCAAGTTTTGATTTGTGGGAGTCAAGTGCAAGGTCGCTAAAGACGCATGCACGAAAAAACCAAAACCAGGCTGAAAGCTGAGTTGTTGCTGCGGAACATTGCTTGAAAAAGCACGCAATGGATCTCAACATGCCACAATGTATATGGAGTAGATAACGAACGTGCTGCCACGGGAGAAGTGGAATTGAATACTCCGGGAATCGACATCTCCTCGTCAACCCTGGGTTGATGCGAGATCGTCGATCTCCCGGCGCAACTCGTTTCGGGATATGACGTCGCCAAGGTGGTAGATTTGGGATGGCTTCGCCCTAATAGCGTAATTCCCAGCACGGAGACCCCGCTTTTCCATAAATTATCATCCCCCACTTCCCCAGCTCATGGTTGCCTGAGGCCTCACAAAAGGCTATAACCTAACCCACCACTCACAGAAATGGATATTCACATGCCCTCTGTCGCCTCTTCCCCAACTCCTCACAACAATGCGCCTCAGGACGGTAACGGGAATGCGAAGGAGGATCTCCTAGCTTTGATGAAGGAGAAAGATAATGTGGAAGCTGAGCTGAAGGCTCTGGGAAGCGTCTTAGACTCGGTACGTTATCCGGACCGGAAGGCTTTTATATCATTCAAGCATTCGTTCTTTTAGAAGTTTGGCCTCGGGTCACCTATTTGAATTCCTCTGTGGAGCTGAGAATGGATGGAAAGCTGACGTGGAATGTTTTAAATCAGCACAAAGTAAACATGCAGACGCCGCTCTGTACTTTTGATGGATACCCACGTGACGATATCGACGTCGCCCAAATTCGCATCGCTCGGTCACGAATAATACACCTCCGCAACGACTATAAGGGCCTCATGAACAAGATCGAAAAGGGTCTTCATGCCCATCATGCAACTATTGCAGCCTCACTCGCTACTACACCACCATCCCCATTGGCCTCTTCCTCTACGCAACTGATAGAAGCGCCCTTCGCAAAGGTCAACACGGTTGTACCAGGAAGTCCCGCTGCTGAAGCTGGCATGAGACCAGGGGACCTTATTAAACGGTTCGGTACTGTGAACGCTTTGAATCATTCAAGACTGTCAAGAGTAGCCGAGCTTGTTACCCAGGATGAAGGCGTAAGTACTTTGCCATTTATTTCAAATCCCTCTGCTATAAAAGTCGCTATCCACAGGTCGCTAAATTAACCGAAACATCTAGAGACCTGTTAATGTTCTACTCTCTAGAAAGGATGATTCTGGTACAGAGGTCAATATCCATGTCAGCCTGACACCAAGAAAAGATTGGGGGGGCAGGGGTCTTCTAGGCTGCCATCTTTTACCCTTATAACCATCATACGAAACCAGTTTTTGAATTGTATCGAGGGGTAGGTGTTTACATTACACTTATAAATTTGCGACATACCAGAATATTCTTATTTCTAAATGATGGTTTCTGGGACCTAAATCCATTTAGCTTGCCGGCTCTGCTAATGTAGGGATTTTTATCTTAGATAATCGCAATGCTCTTCTAGGTATATAAACCATCTATGGTGTTACTACACAGTGTGATTCCCTGAATGGAATTCTCAAGCCATTTCGGCAGATACCAGTCGACATTTCTAGGCTTAACTTTAATATCCAGTATTATTATTAGCCGGTAATATTACAAACTCGAACGCCTAATTTTTCTATTCATGATTCAAACAACCCAATATCTCAATATACAAATTGATCGTATCTTTGTGAAAAAGAGTACAGCTCTCTACTAAACATAAAATCGCATGAAACACTAAGCATTCTTAATACGCTCCACTAGGATTAACTTGAAACAAGACATTCTACCAAACGAAGTAAATAAGAGAAGAAAAGAAAGAAGAAAATGAGAATATATATATATATATATATATATATACAGGAACGGAGAAAACCCAAAACGAAGAAAGAAAGGAAAAAGGGAGAACGCAGGAACGCCAAGTTTACTTTTCCGTCCTATTCAGTGAGGGGATCCCTCCGGGAAGTGTCAAATACTCCAAGGAACACCAGCAAATACAGTAGAAGACCAACAAAAAAAAGAAAATAAAGTTAATCAGGGAGGCATTAGGCGCTGGACAACTCAAGGATTGGACTCGTATTTTATCGACAAGTGCGCATGTTGGAGATAACGAGGAATATTGAATTATCCAGTACTTATTGCCTCCGCCGAGTAAGATCTGAGCCTCACGGCCTACGCTAAGCCCCCATAACCATTCAGGGCATTAAACGGGTTTCGGCAGTCAAGCATAGGCTTAAGGCTCATCAGTATCAGCGGCTTCGTATATTCCAACACCCTGTCTTTCTGCCTCCTTTTTTATCCAGTTATAAACTCCTGCTGACATCTCCTCTCTTGCTTTCTTCTTGCCATAAAGATTTTTCAGAGGGCCAACCATGACGTCTTTGGGGCCATTGGGTCGTCTGATAATCGCCGTGACATCATACATCCCCGGAGTGCGTGTGTCAGGCGTGAATTTATATTCAGGAGTGTTGACACCAAGACGAGGACAGACAACTTCATGAGTAATCGTTAGCCATCTTATAACTTCTTTAAGACATAAACGGACCGAGGTAGAAGAGACATAAGGAGCCAGGATATAGGGTAATTACGATTTATAATCGCCGCCGGTTTAGATCCTTTGGGATATATTACATCTCCGGTGGCTTTACTCAGCTTTCCCGATTTCTTGGTACCCCCCGATATGGAGCCATTAGAGGATGGCGCTGGTGAATTCTTTTGCAGCCAAATCCAAGCCGCTTTGGAGGCCGCAACTTTTGCAGAGCGTTTGTTTTTAAATGCAGCGTTCTTGTCACCGAATACCTCGTCTTCAAGACCGGGATAACCGGGTTCTGCAGGAAGCCTGATTTCGCATGAGAAGCCGGCACTGGGTGTAGCATAGTCTGTGAATTCTGGCCTCGTTTTCCTACTATTACACCAATCTGTAAAGGATGAATGAGCCCCTTTCCAACTTCAAAATAAAAAAGATTATTGAGCGATTCTGGTTTATGTGCCGGAAATAGAGAAAGTAATCTAAAATCATGGTGTGGGTAAGGGAAACTTTCTCACCACTTAATTTCCCAACCCAATTCGTATCGTCTTTTTCGGGGCTTTCATTCATCATCGACTTCGAATTCTTCGGCAAACTCCTCAGATATTCAAGTCCCAAACCCGCCACTGCCTCCTTCGCATGCTTCTTACTGGGATAAGCCCCTTCGGCCTGGAATTCTTGTATTCCCTCCGGTCCCACTAGCCTCAAGGTTGCGCTAAACCCAAGCGGCAATTCCGCTTTAAATTCGAAAGAAGGCGACATTCTCACTTGTGTTTGGCAGAGCTCGTGGAGATCCTTGACATGTGTTGTCGTTATTGAGGTAGAGATTACAATGGGTTCAGTAACTAAATGTTTCTCCTCTTTGATCTTCTTAGATCTAGAGGAATTTTGTTGAACTTCTTCCATAGGGTTGAGGGCGCAGTAAGTATCGGCTGGGATGAAGTCTGTGTCGCTATATTCTTCGGGTGGATGTTGCTCTTTTTTGATTCGTGGTGATGGGCTCCGTGGTAGTGGATATGACATCTTGGAAGTGGCTTCTTCCTCAACAGACATTGCAGATTCTTTTCCGGAGTGCAAAGGTTTCGACAGTGGCACAAAATCCGATGCGGCAGTACCAGGAGTATTAGAGAATGTAGTGGTCATAGCGACTACTGCAGCCGCGTGAGTGAGAGTGGTAATATGTGAGCGTGAGTATAAGAGCGAGTAGGAGTGCAGATGGAAGTTGTGAGCGATAAAGCTGTGAATCGGCGGGCTATCTACTATTGTGGTTTTGTAGAGGTGCTGATGATGATAATAATAAGGACAACGATGATCGCTGTGGAGTGGGTGTTCAGGCAGGCAATTCAGGCCACCAGCGGTTGCGGTTGGGGTGCTAGTTATAAGTAAGACGACACATGGTGGGGAAAGGAACGGTGCCGCCTGAACCTTGCAGGTGCTGATCAGCCACAGTGTTAGTCTTGGACTATCTCCCTAATCAGGTAAGCTGTATATGTAATCGAGTGACTCGTACCCAAATATTCGTCCACGCGATCAAATTATAACGATATGGGGCATCATCCGCTCCTCTATTTTCAGGACTTGTGGCTCACCATTGCATACAAGATTTGCAGCGAGGGGTATCGTAAAAACTCGATAGGTGAGCCCGGGCCTAAACCAAAAACACTTTACAGGGTGGAGAAACATAAAGCAACCAATCAAAGAGCTCGTATTCGATAGAGTCTTTATTGTAGAAACAAGGGGGTTTGTATGGCTAGCTGAGTGGCACCAAGGTGGTGGGCTCTTGCAATTTGGTGGATTATGCCTCTTTCAGCTAATACTAGCCCAATTTAGTAACTTATGATGATTTTTGATTGGGTGTATTACTATTACCGCACGAACGGTACATGGTAAAAACGAGCTCTCTGATTGGTTGCTTTATGTTTCTCCACCTATATTCTTGGATTAAGCCCAGTGTAGCTCATGACCTATGGTACCTGACTACATGTAAGTACATGCTTACCAGCAAAAGAACCAGAAAATGCAAGTATGAGGGATCGTCACCACTCCATACAAATAATCCTTGCCCTGAGCAACTGGTTCTTTTGCTGGTAAGCGTGTACGTGCACGGTCCAGGCTGCGAATTTGGGAGTTTCATCCGTCCAAGGGATAGGGGGTCAGCATTACTTACTAGACTAAGAAATAAAGGCTTGCAATTACGAGTGATTTGGCCAAGCCCTGATCTGAGGTCTTGGCGGTATTTTCACATCAAAACCTACTGCCAAGAACTAAATATTTACTCGCACTTTCTGCCAAGAATCTTCTCGGACCCCAATTGAAACACTAGGGTCCTTCTTTGCCAAATCGTACTCTTTTAGTTCTGACTTTCACAGGAATATACCGTATGAAGCCGCTCAGACAAAAAAGATATGTAATTGATCTGGATACTGCAAAGACGTGAGATCGCTCGCCACAGTTCTTTGAGCGGCTTCAAACGGCCGCGAGAGTACATGTACCTACTGTCGTTCAAGGGTATTGGCGGACCTGGGTGTTGGCGGACAGGCCAAAAGAGAGACAGCCAAGCCAAGTTTTGCCTGCAATCCGTCAACACCCAGTATCCACCAATACCCCGTGAACGGCAGTACTTATCGTTAAATGGTGTCTATAATCACGGCGCCTAACATGTGTATTTCAGACTCAGAATGACTGAGAAGTAAATACACATGTATCTACATGTACCGCGAGGTCATTCAGTCGCCCTCGCCGTTCCCCTTGGCAATTCTTAATACAGAAAGAGGATTGAGGAATTGGGATATAACTTCATAAATACTCAACAACTAGCTTTATTTGTTCATTGCCAAGAAAAATGGTGAGTGGGTGGTCACGGCGACTGAAGGGTAGGTACAGCCACTCATCAAAGGTGTCTGTGATTCACATCAAAGTTGGCCCGTGCGTAATGTGGCTTACTACTGTCAAATTAAGGAACTAAAATGTATCTATATAATTATATCCAGTGAGTAACAGAAAATAAAATACCATGAATGTCTAATATTAACTTTGACCGCCATTAACTATCACTATATTAAGATTTTGAACATTTCAATAGGCACTTTGATTCCGGACATGTCACATTAAATCCGAAATCACGAACACTTTTGATGAGTGGCTGTACAGTCAACTTTGGGGCAACGACGAACCTGGGACAACGACGAAAACACAGATTTCAGCCAAACAAGTGGTTGCATGCCAGCCTGAGCGCCGCTGTCTTGACTGGCGATGACCCCTGTTCGTCGTTCAACCGGTTTCGTCGTTGCCCCCAAGACGACTGTACAGTCGTTTCTGGGTCAACGACGAACCCGGCTCGATGACGAGTGGCTACTTTTTGGGCTGATAGTCAGTCAAAGCAAAGGGGTCGGGGCGCTTTTGTTGGCTTTTATTGGCTTCGATTGGCCTATTCGCCACCGAACTGGTTTCGTCGTTGACCCCGAGACGACTGTACTCATTTCGTCAGAATTGAAATACTGACATAATACCTTCACCAATCACGAGCCACATTGGCCAGGTTTTCCTTATATAAGCCGTATTTTAAGCGGGCGATATGAGTAGCTACATGTAGTTACAGAGTGCATGTAGCAGAGTAATAGTCATTCACGGGTGAGGACGAACCCTGGATTTATGTAGACGAGCAGGGATTTTTGGGCAAATAGGGAACGATGGTAAGATCGCTTTGGCAGCTTGGCTGTTTTTTGCCATATTGAAAACCATAATTTCTAGCAGTTCGTATATTTCACTACATCGTCATTAATATAAGGCTCTATTCGGGCGGACGTCAATACCATGGTACTCACCTCGAGTAGGAAGGTGTGTAAGTCAGTGTAGTATTTGAGTATCTAGATGGCCCAAGCCATTGAATACGCCACAAATACCATGGTTTTAACGAATACCTTCGGAGGTATTTATTTCCCATTGTTTTGTATGCCTCTACTCAACTCCATCCGAACTTTGGCAAATGCTTAGTTTTATCTCAGAGCATGATACCATATCACAGTATTGAATACCACGCCCGTCCGAACAGAGCCTAAACGGCCGCGGCCTTGTGATCTATAAACTACCAGAGTTAACTACCTTTACATGCATTTACTGAATTATAGCTTCTCGACCGGAGTCAATCTATTACAACGAGCCAATACATTATAGCGAGATACAAGAATATTCGCATATATGCCATAGGCCATGAAAAAAAGAATATTTGCATAATGTGATATATATGGGCAATCTATTATATACAGTCGCACCTCGCTATCTCGTAATTCGATATATCGGATCTCTTGCTGTCTCGTACGGGTTTGCGTGACAGGTACTGCCTTCCTCCACATAAACCTATTTGCTATCTCGTATATTTTGGTATATTTGCTATCTCGTATATTTTGGTATTTGCTATCTCGTACGGGTTGGGCTCCCAGGATACGCTAACGACATAACGAGGTGCGACTGTACTAGATTATTGTCTGATGTACAAGGCATTGGGATAAAGTGAGAGAACTGATCCTCACCTGTCAACACCCCGTTTAGTTCGCTCACTCAATCCCAGAGCCTTTTATGTAACTCGCTCTCCACTTAAGAACCTGAAAATGCGAGTGATGGAGACTTGGCTCATACAGCGATGGGTAATAAGTGATGGAAAGCCCTGAGATACGGCTATACCTGCAAACACCGTATGTTGGTGGCGTTTTACTCAAAACAGGTATCACTCTGTCTCAGCCGTTCCATCACTTATTACCTACCGCTGTACAAATTCCTTGTCATGGCACCTGCATTTTCAGGTTCTTATGGTGGATGGCGAGTACAGTCGCCTCTGGGTTAACGGCGAACCAGGCTCGATGACGAATGACTACATGTACTTTTGGGGCTGATAGTCAGTCAAAGCAAAGGGGTCGGTGCGCTTTTGTTGGCTTTTGTTAGCTTCGATAGGCCTATTCGCCATCGAACCGGTTCGTCGTTGACCATAGTAACCATGGCCCACCTCACCAAAAATTGGCGAAAATGGTAGCGCTGGCATACCTGTTAATAACTTACATGTAGTATGGAGTGATCAATTATTATATGTATTACGGGGATTGGTGCGAGAGGCCTTGGGGGGCGACCTTGTAATCCCTGTTCGCACCAGTTCAGTATTGTAGCCCTTCCAGCCATAAAGATCGAGTTAGAGGTGAGGTTCTTCAATGTTTACTTCCCAGAGCCAATGAAAGAATTGACTGAAGTGGTGTATACAGGTCGCCCTCTATTCCTTCTTGCACCATACTAGGAATGGCTGGAAAATATTAAGGGATAGTAACCCCCGCAATGAGAATCAAGTTTTGCTGGCAACCGTAAGTGAGAGAATACATGTAGGTAAATAGACCACCACCGGGGGAGGGGCTTGCAAAGGGAGCTGGTCATGAACAAGTGCCGTGGGGGCTGGCCCACGAGGGAAACTGTTGGAGTTGGTCGACTACTTTGAGTACATTCGGGTAGGGGAGATTCTTGAACAAGAGCAAGGCCTCAGGTATCGACAACTAACTATTTTAAAAAATATATGTCACTGTGTGCCTTGATATTAATGGCTCTTAGGCGGCGACCATTGAAGAAATCACTCGACTATGATCATCCAATTCCGCAGAATAGGGCTACATGTAGAAATATTAGGGCCCCGGTATCAGACATTGCATGTAGTTTGATAATGAATTCAATTATTTCATGCACTGCTCAGGAGGGATGTAACGTATTTCACCGGGAAAGCGATCATCACCGGGAAAGCAACCGAACCTCACAAAAAGAGGTTATGGGCATCAAAACACAATATATGAAGGGAGGCAAATATAAGAGGGTTCAGTATGTCTTTTCCTGATCCTGGATTTATATAATGATATAAACCAAAATTTGGTAAAGTCGATAGAGCTTACAGTCCTTAATCCAGTCAACGACTTCTCTGAAACAATACTCTCGCTAGATAGAGGTAAATCATGTCAAAAATAGTTGGGAGATAACACTTCTGGCTACTTAGTTCTGTAACTGTATATAAATCCAACTTTCTTCAGCAATTTTGGATCATCCCATTGTCGCCCTTGGTTGCTTTCCCGGTGATGATCGCTTTCCCGGTGAAATACGTTATAGCCTGAGACACCCTAGCCGCAAGTATTATCTTCAGAAAACGGACGTTTTTTTTTTTTTGTATATATGGGAGACCTTAGTTTTCTGCATGCACGGCACCAAGCATCTTTTAAGAAAATAGACCTACTGATTTTTGTAGATTGATGTCCTACTTTGTTCTTTTTTTTTTGTTTAACTCATGTCCTAGTTTGCTCCCTCAAGGTATCTTGCATCATACATGTAGCTACATGTACCACGGTGTCAAGGGTAAGTGAGTAGAACGTGGTGGTTTGGAATATGAACCACCGCGTTCTGCTCACACCGTAGTACATGCATGTATGTATATACGAGCAAGCCGCTGTCCTCTGCCTAGAAGTAAGAAACGGAACTTAGCCCTACCAATACCCCCCTCCTATGTACCGACACACACACACTAACTTTGTCTGTTTTAGCGACCCGTGTGATCTTTTCTTGCCATGGGCTAATAATGGTACATAATTATCGAGTGATATTTCATGACTTGATATATGCATATTTGCAGAAATAGTACATGCGCTATTCTCGTTTGAGCTGACAGCTTCATCGGTGCATCACTAATTGAGGCTCCGCGAGATGTTCTGTTTACCACTGACATTGGAATCTACCGATTGGTTCAGTTCTGCCGGTTGTAACCCGACTCGACATATGTATGCATGTTGGCAAGGAAGTGAGAGTGCGGCGAAGTGTGTCGTTCTTACATCAGAATCAAAGATGCGCATGAGGGTATTGGTACAAGCAATACTCATCTCATCAGATGACTCTAGCTGTGACTTCAGGTGTCAGTCCTGCCTGTGTTTGAGGCCAATATGAATCGGTACTAGTGGGATTTGATATTCTAACCGACACTTCATATCAACCATGCCCGCCCTTTAGCCATCAAATTTCACTGCATGAGACACAGATATGGTGCGCACACTATTAAGGTGAACTCCAAGGCCAATGAAAGCCGCAATTCATCTTGAGGGGGTATAAATGGGTATAATATTGTTCCACTTTGCTCAGTCTTGGCGCCTTTTATCCGCAACTTCAAACTCTTATAAATTTTTAATTAAAGTAGATATCAATAATCTGGAAATAAAAACCAAAGTTCATCACTAGTACTGCACTTTTTATTTATCGGTTTTTTAAATTCTTTTTTGGCAAAGTTATAAGCCCTTGACTTTCCGCCCGATTTCGTCACCTTTAAGAGTGGGCGCACCATAGATGTAGTTTAATAATACACAACCAAAAACACAAATTTAGCTGTTGACTTCTAAAGGTGCCTGCAATTAGTAAGAAAGGGAAGCGATTTTGTAACTGTATCTTGGTAAAACCACATGTGCATGCTTTGATTCTTGGTTTCTACATATGAGCGGCCAAAAGAAGGAACTACATGCATTATATACATTTACGCGCAAGAAATATACAGTCAAGTCCTGGTATTCGGAAATTCCCAACTAATCATACTACAGACTATAACTAAAACAAGGCAGCGTTTGTTGGTATCCGTTGTAATACTCCCCCTCGTCCAAAAACTGAAATAAAACATCTACTTTTGCATGATTTCAAGCCTTCAATCCAGGAGACATCTATCAAGCAACCAAAGCACGCAGGCTTCTTTTCTTCTTTTTACCAGAAAAAAAAGCAAGAAACGTCTCGAGCAAATGCAAGTTCAACTTGACTAAAAACAATTTTTTCTCAAAAAGAAGACCCTGACATATTGGTTTTTCCATGAAGCTAGGGAATATAGTTAAAAAAAGGGGGCGGGGAGGTGGGATGAAATTGACAGATGCAGCTGAAGTGTCATTAACAATGCAGCTGAACTCAAAAGAAAGAGGAATGAGAATAAAAATAAGCCATAGACGATACCTGGACATGGACGGATACAGAAATGGAAACTGTACCCATACAAGAAACGCAACCAAAGAGTTTTTGAACACTGGAAAAGACAAAAAAATAAACATGGTTGATCGCCAATCAAGCCTAAAGGTCCAAACTGATAAGAAAAAAAAGGCCCCGAAGAAAAGCTAAACCCCAACCCACAGAATGGAAAAGCAAGCAAGCAAGTAAAACCCGATACAAGGACCAACACAACACGACGATACTAAAAAAAAGGCCTAAACAAAGCAACAAGATTTTTTCTGAACGCCGGTGAAGTATCAACACTCCCAACACCCTTTCCCCCATTTCTCCCTTGCTATCGTTCCCATTATAACTTTTGTTCGTCTTTCTTTTTAAGCAGCGTAGACTGAGTGGTAGCCACGCGAGTCAGCTTCAAGGCGGTCCATTCTACCGTCTTTAGCTGCAAGGTACATCGTGTTCATTCGTTGGATGTCGAGAGGCTCCGTGGGGTCATTCTGACCAGGAAGAGCACCAGGGGGGCCAGGAGGTGGCATTTGACCTGGTTGAGGAGGTGGGTGCATATGAGCAGCATGAGGACTACAGGAAAACACAAAGACGCAAAAAATCAGCAAACAAACGCTTCCCCACATTATCACACTTTTTCTTTGAGCGAGCCGAGAAGAGAAGCCGAGAAGAGAGGGGATGACATATGGGACATAAGCGCATAGGTAAGCAATGTTTGTACAAAGATTGAAAGAACTTTTGCCATGGGGAAATAAAAGAAAAAAAGGCAACGTGTGAATAGATACATCGAACTATAAGATATGAAAGGAAACCGTGTAACTACTTTAGTGGAGCGAAATTCGCGTAATGGTGCTGGGGAGGAAGTCCCATTGACGGGTAGACCGGGGGCGGAGGAGCAGGTCTGTAAGGTGTTCCGGCGGGACCAGAATTGTTTTGACTGCGGCCCCAGCTCAACCTGACCCTTGAATTCCCGATAGGATAACCCTGCATTTGATTGATTGCCATCTCCGCCGCGTGCCTTTGGACGAACTGCACAAACCCGCAACCTTTTCCAGGTGGGATTTTCACATAAGTAATTTCTCCAAATCCTTGGAAGAATGAGCGAAGTTCATCTTCAGTTACATAGCCCGATAGTCCTCCGACAAATACGGTAGTGTTATTGGGATCAGTAAACTGATTCATGGGCTGAGGTGCACCATAATAGCCCATAGGAGGGGCACCCATTGAGTACATTCCCACAGGTGCGGCACCGCCAGGCATTGCTTGACCAGTGGCGGCGCTCTTATTCTTGGGGGTGGCGGTTGAGATGCGCATGGGTCGGTTTCCGCAGTAAACACCTTGCATTTCAGACAAGGCACGTTGTTGATCCAATTCCTCAGAAAAGCGAACAAATCCGTATCCACGTGACATACCGCTCACAGGATCAGTCATTATCTTGGCAGACTTGCAAGACGGAAACCTGGACTGGAAAAGAGAGACAAGAACATATTCATTAACTTCAGGCCCAAGATCGCCGACAAAGATGGAGAATTCGGGGCCACGATCATCGCTAGAAATAAAAATTTGTTAGTTTACTAACTATAGAAGTAAGGGATATAAGTAAACGCACCGTCGATCAGCCAATCCCCCACCAGAAGCCCAATTCAATTTGAAGGGACGGGCACTTCCGGGAATGGCATTGCCGTTGAGCGTCAAGGCTTTAGCTGCTGCAGCAGGACTATTGAAATCAACAAAGCAGTAACCAGCGTTTCTATATTATAAATAGCCATTATTAGCATTCGGTAAGCCAATAGTTAGGTAGTAAACGCGTACCCGGAGAATTTGTCACGAATCATCTTGACATTGACAGGCTCGCCCATCTGGAACCAAATGTTGCGGACAAATGCCTCATCGATCCAAGGCTCCAGCTCACCCATCCTAAGAAACCAATACTATTAGAATACTATTACATAAAAGGCTACTCGAGTGATATGCATTTAAAGGGAGACATCGAACTTACCACAAAGTTGTCTTGGCATCGGTAGATGGTGCCCCATTGGAGGATCCGGTTGCAGAGTTATTAGGGTAAGGCGCCGGAGAAGCGGTGGGTTGCTGGGAAACGGGCTGGACAGCCGTCGGAGCGCCAGTGGAGGCACCGGCCGTCGGGGAGGCGGAGCCCTGCTGTTGGTTGTAATCGTATTGGAAAGACATGGTTTTTGGTTTGGTTGTTAAATGCGGATGAAACTGTTGGTCAAGGATGATGTTAGCCTTTGTTGAGGTCGACTCGGATACCGATGGAAATTTCCGGTTCGTAGCGCCGAAAATCTTTTTGGAAGGAGAAATGCCTTCTGGATGTCTCGAAGACCAACAAAATCCGAGAGAAAATTGCAGGAAATTGTTATGCAATGAATATTTCGTTACTCCTCTCAAAAGGTTTTAGCGAAAACGACTAACGAGTGTACGCTGGCAAAGATGAATCTGTGGCGATGAGAGATGGGTATATGACGCCTTTTCGTAGGAGTAGAAAAACACACCTTTGACTACGTGAATCTGGCTGGCCGGCGTGCAAGGGGAATTCGTCAAATTGCAGTGAGGTCTTTAGAGATGTAAGGGCCGTGGCAAATATCGCTCTAAAAAACGTAAGGGACGTGTCAACATTTAATCACACCATGAAAATGAGACAGAATGCTAGTGCATAGAATGAATTGAAAAGAGGAAGCGAGGGACATCATGAATACATGGGGAAGGGGAAAACAATACTATTTAGTCGTTTAGAAGACGTTAAAAGAGAAACGGACAACGATAGCCTTTAAATTTGTCTTAAAAGAAAAAATTATCTTGTTGAGGGGAGAGGACAGACCTCGAGAGGAAGGGGGTTTGAGTGGAGGGGGAGGGGGGGGGGAGAGAAGTGGATTGAGGGTTGCGGAAAGGATTGGAAAAGTAGAGGGGGATGGGATGGTGGAGAGGCTAGGAGTGAGGCCGATTTGACTTGGGAGACGATGACGAAGTGCGAAGAAGCTGAAATGTGTGTGCACGGGTGGTAGTGATTATCGGTAGTCGCGGTAGTAATATGTAGCAGAAGCAACAGGAAGCAACAGGAAGCGAAACAAACCTTTGAAGTTATTCTGTTCAGGAAACCGAAACCAAACGATACTAGCTAAATAACAGGAATAATGAGAAAAGGTAGATCCGTCCGTGTATAGGATTTGACGATGTGAGTGAGGAGGATGATAGAGAGCGAGAGGTTTTAGAATGGAATAGAATAGTATGCAGAGAGATCAAGGAAACAGAAACTCAGAAGAGACCAGAGAGAGACTGGGGGGCGCAGAGAGGTAGAAAGAAGAAGGGAAGACAGGGAAGGGTGGGAAAGCGGTGGTAGATGTACAGAATTATGAGAGAATACTGCATGTGTCCATACATGGTCATCAGCTAAAAAAAACATTACAAAGTGCGAGGAGTCGGAGTTTAGCGTCTGTTCAGCGCGTCACAGTCAAGTCAGTCAACCGTCAATCAAAGGCAAAGAATGCCCACGAAGGCTTTTGACGTATGTACATGTGTATTTGTGGTGACCGCCGTGGGTGCTACTCGTTCTTCTCCTTAAGTACACGCATACATGTATTTTTCTTTCAAAGGTCGCTCATAAATGTACTTAACAAGTAGGCAGGCCTCATTCTTTTTTCGCTACATACAACTTTATCATTGCTTGACCACCCACCTCTCTAGAGTACAGCCATCGGGCTCTCGCTCCAGGGTTGTTGCCAAAAGTGCATACATAGCCGTATAAGATGTCAAGGGAGGGTCAGCGCGGTGACTGGGGCTGGGTTGAGGTTCTGGAAATAGACTTTTTGAAAGAAGTTTGGATGTTGAATAATATCCCTATCGCCCCTGATGTTTTTCTTTATCGTCTTGCATAATAAAGTAGGTGTAGATGTTTGTATACAGACCAGACTTGGTAATTGAAGGTGAACTCTGTCAAAGAATTCATCATCATCTCGTCTCCAAAGTTGAGATATCTACACTCTGACTGAGCATGCTCCAAACTATTCGGTGTCCAGGTTATAATAACCTATGTCCATTTCGATGATTGGCCACGGTTCCTAACAATGAAAATCAACCCCAGTCCATGCAGTACGCGTTTTGCTTGGCTTGAGCTAGCTTAACTAACGGTTCTTCTACCTCCGAGTCCGGCCCTCACCGCAAACCATCTATCGCCACATGAACTAATGCATTCCCACTGCAAATATCCGCATCCGTCCTGTCTACAAAAGTACAGGCGTACGAGCTTCTACCTCGAATAATCATTTCCAGAGGACAGACTTATGTGAGGTTTCATTCATTTTTGTCAGGACTTTACGCCTCGGAAGGAGATATTAGACGTACATGTATTTATCAATTTATCTCGGTCTAGTGCCCGGCAACGGCGCGCGCTGACGGCATGCTCATTCCATCTCACATGATGACATATCCTCCGCTAGATCGGCTACTCGGGAATTGTTCTCGAGATCTTATCGGCGTCACAATATCAATAATACTAACGTATAACACAATATCAATAAGAACTACATGTAGGTACAAGATATCGATGGTGCCGTGAAAAGGTGATGAAGGGATGAGAAGCTGGGCCCGAAAAAAAGCAACTTGATCAAATTCAAGGATTCAAAACAGAGAGGGATATTTCTTCTTCTGAATTGTTGATTCGAGCATGAAGATGTGCATTTTTCTTAATTACATATATATGTAATTACATGTTTTATCTGTTCCAGAAACGCTCAAAAATAGAAAGCGGACAACCAACGCACAATTCCATTCAGACACACAGTCACACAAGCACACACAAGTGTAGCTTCCTTGTCGTTCTCGTAACGTGTCGTAACGTGTCCTCGGGGCGACGAAGAGAGCGTCTTAAGGAAAACGAGCGGACGGAACCAGTTTTGCGGGTAGCCGCCATAACGTAACAAAGAATGCTGGAGAAAACAAATAAGGTCGGAGGATTACTAAAACGGGAGCTGACAAAAACGTCCGTAGATTGCAGGGATCTACTTCCTTGGTAGAGCATACGCTAGACTAACGCCAAGAAATGAAAGGCTCAATTGTCCAGACTGAACGGGTCCTAAGTGAAGTATCCGACAGTACCGATATTTCTGGCGAGTACGCCCATGGGCTTAAAGCAAAGTGGTAGGAGGAAAGTCAAGGATAACTGGTGGTGTATGCATATTCCCGTGACCTGAGCCAATCAGCAAGCGATTTTCTACCACCACTTTGCTTTAAGCCCATGGGCGTACTCGCCAGAAATATCGGTACTTTAAAGTTGCCGATGCACAACTCACGATTTTAAGATATAACTGTACAGCCGCGTTCGAAAAGTCCTGGCACCCTACTACATTGAGTCCATTCATGAATGGTAGCCACCAACAACCATATTTGCTCCCGCACATTCATAACGTTCAAGATATGATCGTAATGGAGATATTAAAGCTCTCTCTAATTATGACCTTGAATATAAGAGAATCAGAAAGCAGAAAAGACTTCTTCGTGGTTTGGACTAGGGATGCCAAGTCTTTTCGAACGCGGCTGTACAGCAGTAGATAATAAATGATGGAACGGGCTGAGACAGGTATTACTCTGTCTAGGGCGTTCCATCACTTATTACCTACCGCTGTACATGCGAGACTTAGTGAAAACCGATGACCAAAGAAACCACCGGGTAGTCTTTATAATTATAGTATTGATAGTAGAGTAGAGCTAGAGTATTCTCAAGAAATGTGCCAAGATATCGAATTTGCTGGATGGGGTCTTGGTCATGGTACCCTCTACTCAAATCCCATATCAATTCCCACGTGAGACGTGAAGGTTATAAAGTTCACAATCATTTAAAAAAATCTAAGTATTATATGTACCTACATAGAGTACATACACACATGTATTGTACATGTACCTACATGTACATACATGCATGTTCTTTAAGACTTGAAACTAATCCCAATCGGGCGATAATCAGCCATGTTAATCCCAATAGGGCACAGTCGTTCCCTGGTCAATGGCGAACCTGGCTCAACGACGAACGGCATTATTCGGGCTAATAGTCAGGCTTTTGTTGGCTTCGATTTGCCCACTCGCCATCGAATCGGGCTCGCCGTTGACCTGGGAACGACTGTAATAATTCTTTCCTAATGAGGTCTAAGTTTTTCGGGCAGATTGCACCAAATGTTTGAGAGGTCATAGTGTAGCTAATTCTTATTTATTTTAAATTCGCTTTTATGGGAATGTTTATAACTATTATTAGACCCCATTTTATAAAAAGACATTATTTCTGGACAAGTGTTGTGTTGTTTAAAGTTGATGAGGTGAAGGGGTTGAGGTGGTTGCTCTGACTGGCTGGTTATGGCTGTCTGGCTGTTCTCTTATATAGATAATCTTTGTTTCTGTCACTTGGTTCTTTTGCTGGTAAGCAAGTAGAGTATCTTCCCCGACTGGATCATCACAAAACATTAGCTGTTATTATAATTTAGTTTATGTTATCGGCCTATCAAGAACGTACCGCAACCCCATGTAGGTACTCTAGTCTTCTAGATGTGCAGGCACATTATGTCAATCCAGACACAAATATATACTGGGTGACTTCCCATGGGAATCCGGGGGAGCTCAGGAATGAGATTTTTGAATCTGGATGCGAATGCCTTCCCATGGCGAACAAGACTTTCTAGATTTTTAAGTATTACTTTGGTTTAGTGCGTAGTATCAGGACCCACCCGGAACCCTTCTTAACCAAGTATATTTCGCCTTTTAAATTTTCAAGATTTAGAAATTTGAACGTACCCCCCCTCCTCCTCAATTTAGATTGGATCCTGAATTTGGAGCGTTGCCATCCAAATTTTATTCTAAACGTCCACGGGAAGTCGCCCACTATATCCATAAGATAGTACTTTAGCTATGAGGTGTTTACTTAAATGTTTCCAACATAGTAACATCGGGCGAGCCTCGCACGCAATTGAGACACGATACCTGACAAAGTTGGCATAATTAAGGTACATGTATGTGCATAGCCAGTGTATACATATGTATTCATGTCTTTTAAATGGTCAAAATATGGTGGGCTACGATTCGAGCGCGTTAAGCAAATTAAATTATCAGAAACCATCGATCGTAGAGTCCATTATATATTAGGTACCTGGATATAACGTGGTATACGTCTTCTATTGTTCTTTATGAAGCTCAAATTAAAGGTAGGTGCGTATTTTTATGTATGTAGTCAATTTTATCTGATTCTAGCGCTATAGCGGCTCAAGCTAGGCCTCATTACTCTTATTCTATATGAATAAAAGATAAGGGAGATGTAGGACTACAGGTCTCAAGGTTTCTGAAGGCTTCAAAAACTCTGAAGTTAAGAGGATTTCCCTGGCTTAAAATTTGCGAGTTCTTGTTACACAGAGTACACATTGGGCTAGATTTTATCAACTCTAAGTGCTAATTTTTCAGTGAGAAGAAACTTCCAAACCCCAAATATGCACTCCCAAGCCGGAAAACCCAAACATCCATGTATGTATCTCGACGTAAGAGTATCATGTTACGTAAAAGGTTCTCTTGTCCGAGTCACAACGACCTCAGCTCCCTAGATCTTATTGCAATCTCTTTGTTTCTTCATAAGTTTTCCTCGTAGATAAAATCTCCCCAGATCTGGAGACCACCGTGTATGCTCGGTATCTTGGAATTAAGAAGAAGTCTTAGCAACGATCAATTCGATCAATGCCAAGTCTGTATTACCGCACCATTCGAGCCCGAACTAGACATTTTCAGACTTTAATGTGAGCGATTAAGGGGTAGCTAAAGAATACTTTAGCGCCTTCCACTACATGTAACCTGCTATTATATTTATAGGATAAGAAAGTTTGATTCCTCGTTTTGCTTGGAAACTTAGAGTAAAAGGAAAGGCGATAATTGTCTAGCTCATTTTGGTGGTCTTACGCCAGTTGGAACGTTTGTATATGTTGTACCAATGAAATACCACATGTTCATGGCGTTGGAACTTTAGCTATTATAAATTTCAGTGATTAGTACGCCCTAAATATGGAAGAAATTCAGGGAGTATTTACATGTAAGTATACTATTCATTCAACAGATTAGCAAGATCATAGGAAGGTTCATGGCAAAGAACTAATTGGCACTATAGGCCGCAGTATCAGACCGCAGCATTAGTTGATAATGTATGATTATTATAGTGTGTTGTATAATCATGCTTTTCTGGTTGGATCCAGGGCGGAGTTGTAACTCTCAAACTCGTCCGGATTGTTTAAGCCGATTCGTTTACCGAAAGGGCTGACAAACCCAACTGGGGAAGCAAGTGTATTATGTATGCCTTTTGTTTGCTTCTGAGAAGACCGCCTACCAAGATTATCAGTCCTGGAGCCAAGGTGAGCTTTAGAAATTGAGTTCAAGCTCTTTTGATGCTGAGCATCAGGGGTGATCCCCTGCAGTGCAAGCATCGTTCTTACACCGTCTTCACGTTTGCTAACTTTGCGGTCCCCTTGAGATCGGGGCCTGGCAGGGAACAGCTCATCCGTCTCAAAAGCTTTTATCTTCTTTGAAACTCTTCGTTTCTTTCCAGGTACCGTATCGCTATCTTCTATCTTAGATATAGAGTTGTCTAGGGTTCTTTTCTCAACCATTTTCTTATTGACGGCCGCAATCCCAGCTGACTTAGAAGCATGCTGATCGTCAACTGAGGCCAAATGGATCGATGAAACAGGTGCCCCGGGTAGGTTTAGCTGTACAGTCCCAGGATCTAATTAAGTGGATGTTAGAAACATATGGGATGAATAAAAGGGAGTTCAAATTGAGACAAACAAATGATAAACCAAAACCTTGCTAAGTGCATTCTTGCAGTAAATTCTGCTTCTCTCATCTGAGTAGTCTTTTGGCTCACTGAAGCCAACCCAATTGGTTTCCATTCCATGCTTTCCTTATTAGTGCCCCTCGGAATACAAATGTTATGTCCCCCGATCTCCTCCAATCGCTCGCCACCTCCGATGGTAACTGGTCTATATGATGATCTGATAGGTACTGCAGTACTGGTACCTTCGTTCCTATTTGATTGTTGGGACTCGAGCTTCCTTTCGGTTCCGTGGATATTGACATTGATGCTGTGCTGGAGCCATTTAGAAGACAGTGAAATAGGAGGGGTATAGAATGCTTCTTGAAGCACTGGCGAGAATATCAAATATTTTTCTAAGGTATTGTGTTTTTTCCCAATTGTGATGAGTATCTCTATGTGTGAGGTGTTTAGTGGCAAACCTGAAGGTGCAAAGGGGATTAGTGTCGGGTCCTCAGAATTCCAGCTGGTGGCCGTCTCAATCGTGTTGATTGCCTCAATCGAGGATGTTGGAGTAGAGGCGGAGAGGTTATCTTTCGATTTCCCAGGATTTCGGGGAGGTGAATTAAATATAAAGGCCAATTCCTCTGTTCTTGCTACACGTAAACCCGAGAATTTGATCCTGGCACCTTTAGGCCATATTTTGGCTTGTGGTAGAACCCTCCAACCACTTACTACACCATCAATCTTAACCTCAATCCTCACATCACCCTTGGGATGATTTGTGCTGTGACGTTCAATATCGGCATCGAATTCGACCACTATGCAGAATGGAAGGGGCGAACCAGTTGCTGCAGGACAGATGACATTGGTTCTTAATATTGGGTGTGTCATTCCCTGCATTGGGCTCCACGTGATTCTCGAGGTTGATTCAGAGATCCTGGATAGTTTTGAGATAGTGTCCGAAGATATATCCTGAAGCTCTAGGAACGTATGGATTCCATAAGAGTGGAAACTAGGCATGATGGCTAGAGTTCAACTTTATAGTCTTGAGACCCACATGGTTTGATGAGAGAGGCTATGATACTCGCAAGGGCTGAGACCCGGGGCCCTCAACCCTGAGCCCTACCTCAGAACTCGTTGGTAAGCGTCACCCAAGATGTAGTACCCCACTCTACCTTCCCTACATGTAGGTACCCTACGCAATTCAGTCAGTCCCATGTATCCATCGCTGCCTTCGCCCGCTCCATCAGATGTTTCAACAACCTCCTATCACACTCTACCGCATCCCCGCTCGTCGGGCCCGCTGAAGGCTGGATCTCGTCCTGAGTCAAACCTAATAGCATATCTCGATGTTCAGCTTCTTGAAGTTTCGAGGAAATATGCTAAGAAATTCCACGAGGGCGGCTATTTTGATATAAAAACAATCACTGAAGATCTTGAGAGATTGGTAGATGTACTTTGGGTTTCCTCTACTCGTCTGTCTCTCGCTTTGTTTTCTATTATACCCTAGCCACACTCTCTCAGATACTAGGGGATATTCGATTATGGACGCCCCGCTAATTCAGACGTTGGTAAAGCAACCCTTCAAATACATTATATGCTCCAGATGGCGAACTCCTTCAACGATTATCTTGCCTCGTTCCCCCCTCACTTGAGAGCTACACTCCGTCTATTAGACACATTTGATAGATGCTTCTACACCCTTATAACAGGAACATCTGCTGACACATCCACGCCACTCCCACCTGTATTTTCAGTATCTCAAATGAACATGACCGAAAAGGTGCGGCTAAAAAGCATGATCGAGAGAACAAGACTGCATGTGGTGAAGCTACTGGGGAATGTGAGGGGGGCGCCTGATCCATTCACCGAGGATGCGGGAACTTTTGGCGAAATAAATGAACAAACAGCCACCGATACAGAAAATGAAACAGAGGTTGATGGATGTGGAAGTTACGCAGACGACGAGGAGCTAGAAATTGAGGTATCAAAAGTTTATGATCGATGCATGGTTCAACTTGGGGAAGGTTTAAAGACGGTCGGATAAATTTTAAATGAAAGGAACGTTCATATCGCAAACATGCTACATACATGCATGTATGTATTATCTAGGATGACATTTGAGCTTTTAGCTGGGCGTGTCTCTTGAGTGGGTTTTGTACGTGTGTATATAATCATAGTTCTTCGGGCTGTATTTTTTTCTATATACCTATACTCATGGTCATGGTGCGTAAAGGCTCAAAGGATGGTGAAGAAATGCTTATATATCATGAAAAATAAAGCTGGGGTATCCAGTGCCTCATGTAGCTGGTATGATTTCCGGGTGATGTTTCATGATCGTTAGTGTAACCCCAGGTTTCCTCGGCTTAGTGTTGGCAAGCTTCCTGTATATAACGATTTCCGTTTTCGAATAGGCACCAGATCGAATGGCAGCAGGAGATTGGCGAACTCAACTGCGCTGATCCCTCGACCCACTGCTCCATCAAAAAGGATCGTTATGTGAATAAACCGATCGCTTCCCTTAAACTAGGTCACCTGAATGTATCGATCAGTGGAAGGGTTGTTAATCTTTACCACCGAGAGACTAATTCCAAAGCGGAGAAAGAGGTAAAAAAATCATTAAGCATAATCATCAAAGACATAGACGGTATAATTGAGGTAGCTTATTTCCACTTATCTTGTGGTACAGGTAAAATACGAGATACCGTCAACCCTAGATGCCAACAGAAATGAAGCTGGCTTTTATCTCGGGCGGTTGTGTAAGGTATACGCTACCGAAATCTTTGCTCTAGATCCTCGGTCCCTTCAGAGCTCACCAGACAGCTTACACTTCACAATTTAGGTTCCTTGAAGAGGATGACACGCTGTTTAGGACACTAATCAGCTGTACCTTGAGAAGCAAAGGGCAGGAATTCATGTCGCTGAGAACCTTTTTAGAGATTGGGCCTAAACTTAAGGGAGTTATGGTGCTGGTTTGCATTAAGGCAGTACGTCATTACTGATTGTAGGTGACAGACTAGTCTCGTGAAGTAAACACACAGGCTGGGCACGAGACTAGTGACAGACCGCAGCTAATTAGTACCATCAATGATTTATTACCGAGGAATAGGTATGTAGTCGTGATACACCACCCTCCCCCCACCAGTCCTAGGAACACATTACTAATGTTTCTCAGTTTCAACAATTGATGGAAGATCACTTAACAAAGTTGATATCGTTGTCTTTGACCACACTTGCGACAGCAGATTGACTATGTATGGAGCAATTTCATGTTCAGCAAGGACCTGGAGTACGCACGAAACAGGTTTGTTCGCAACTCTTTTCACACCAACGATCTAACATTGGAGAGTTCTCCTCATAACCTCTGCCCATAGTGAAGTAGGGTGGGGGGGGGGGGGGGGTAAACGCCATCTGATAGTCAATCGAGCCACAACGATCGACGTCAACCCAATAACTGAAGCCACAGCGCGGCTGCGAGCTTACGCTCAGCTCCTCAACCCTATATTCGTCTCACCTCAGTTCCCCGTAAACCAGGTTTTTGACTGGGAAAGAGAGTTAAGTAGTGCCAACAACGTTAAATTACTTGATCGTCTCAGTGAAATCAATGATTTCGTAAAATCACGCCCCCAGGACCAATGTGTCGGCTACATAAGCATAATCATTGCCGAAATTAACCTAGTTTCTATGTAAGTTACATGTATAGAATCACCCTCATAAGTTAAACCTGGCTAATAAATAAGCACTATCAATGTAGATATATGAAAAATATGTTATTTTATGGAGACTGGTGAAGCAAACAATCTCTTTCAACCTTTAATGCAAGATATACTGAACTTTTACACAGCTGCGAAACCCCCGTCTTCACAAATGAACTCCAAGTCGAATGTAGAAGATGCAACAAGCAATTCTAAAGTCTACTTCCTAATCGTAATATAATGCATTATTAAGATTACTGTAGAACTTACTCAGTATGCGAGAAAATCTAGATCGAACTTGTCATCGATGAAACTGGATGCCTACATGGAAACAAGGCACTATTTTCCCGCGGTTCTTGAAGTAGTTTCTTTGGGTGCTTAGTTGAAGCGTTGGCTAGGGGAGCGAGCATCGATAATTTTCGGGACTTCGAACAGAGAAATCTCCTCACCAGACTTACCATAATCTTTAGCTTAGATTTTAAAATTGAGGGAGTTTTAATTTGAGACGTCCAGTAATAGCCGCCATATGATTCATTATAGTTATAGGAAGCTAAAAGTTTTAAAAAGAGGCCGCGAGGAACCTTTACTCTGCGGGTAGTTGGTTAGAGGGGGGAGAGTAAACTCCTACCAATGAGGCGCAATGATATCATTCGAGCTGTGCCAATTAGCAGCCCACAAAGAGGTACACCTTCAAAGATTAATAGTCAATATATATACGGCGAGCTTCTCAAAACCACTAGGCTTATTTGATGAACTAGAGTCGACCATATTAAGTTACAGACGTTACAGGTTTTAATGCAATTGAATTAAACAAAAAAAAGATTTGGTGTAATAAACGTGGTTGGAATCGAGTGATATTTAATGATTACCAGTTATTCCCCTATGATCAGCTGAATGTACTAGGGTGTAGCGAAAAGTGATCAGAATCTGATAAGAGAAATACACGTATTCACCGCAGCATTTGCTTATCAGATTCTGATCACTTACCCTCAACACCCGGTACATATTATGATTAAGCGGCCGGATATGGAGGTTTAGGGTGACTTTGCAATGCCTAAGAATTCATTTGGTATTATTAGAATATGAAATAACCATTCTTCAGGCAGCAGGCCACTATTAGGTAGCCAAAGCCAGTTGTAAAAACAGCCAAAGTATAGTATTGATGGCAAATCTGCTTTAATTATTTTTCCATTATAAGAGAAATCTGCAGACTTAAATTCTCCTCAAGAAGATTTGCGTGAAGATTAATTCTCTCGTCACGATACTTATATATATCGGTTCAGAAGCATTGAAATTCGAAAGTCCATCAGCAAGCTACCGGGTGTCTCCGGAGACTTCTGCCAGTCTCCGGAGACCGCCGCCAAGGCGCGTTCTCTCCTCACACCTCTCCTGCATCCTCGTGTCTCGCTTACTCCCTTGAACCTCTGGAGGCGCCTTGTACTCTCTGGATGCTCTCCGGAGACATCAATCAGTGGCTCCGCGGCCAACAAGACTTGCGCGCATTGGCCTTGTCAGCGCTTTCATTCATTCGGCCCCTGAGATAATCGGAATCGTTCTGACTTGTCATGCTTTTAAAAATGTTCCACGGCCTTCTTTTATTCTATTCTATACATACAGGCATCTATCTACCAGGCATCTATCTACCATATATCAAACTCGTTCCATGTTTTTAAATCGATTCTAGTATTTACTAGCCATTGGCCTTTCTCTACTTGAAACAAATGGGCCATTCCCAAGATCTTCGTATATTCACTACCCAAAACCTTTGTCGGGGCGCCTCGACTCTCAAACCATCTGTGAGCCTTCGAAGGCCCTTGTCCTAGCCTCCAGCAGTTCAACAAGGGCAAGTTGATATGTATTCCTTGTAGTACTATCGCGTAGCTGGAAGATTGCCGTACATTCTGATAATCTCTGAAATGCACGGTACTGTAGTTTCCACTTTTATCCACGTCGTTTAAATGTCGCTTCCTAAATGGTGCTTCACCTGTACATCTTATATTATGGATCTCGTGACTCTCTGGATTTTGAAAAACCGATACGGGACCTGTAGGCATTTAAAACATCTCACGGGATATTCAAGAAGGCTCAATAAGCCCTCTTCACTCGGCCTAGCCCTTCGCCGTATTCGACACGCTCTCGCCAGTCTTGTTCTATTAAAGTTGATAGAATCGCGATATCCGATAACCTAATAAGACTAGTGTCTAATCACGGTAACTTAGGTTTCGGAGAACCCTCCTCTTTGTTTTGCAGCGTTGCGGTCGTCATTGTTGAAGATGTCTATCATGCATCGCGAACTCTCCCGATGGCTCCCCAAGCCTTCGTAATGTTCGGAAGAAGAAAACGACATCTTTCAGATTTAATACCCGTATTTCCATTGCCATCGCCTCGAGTGGAAATCGAGAATTTGAACGATCGCGTCGACCTTGTTTGAAACTCGTAGGCCTTCTTTATTTGTTGTTTATGGTAATTTCGTGACATCTGTTGAAAACATTGGTATATTCCCGAAGCGCTCCACATGATCTCTAAAGTGTGATAGTAGGTGTAGCTTAATGAAATTGAAATGAGAACTGCGAATCTCCTCCAGCTCCTCCAGGCCTCTCTCAAGGCTTACGGGGCCTTCTAGTGCCCTTGTCCGATCTTCGCATCTTTCTTGAGTGCGTTTATAGGCCTAAATTCCAGAAACACATCCTTGTGTGTATGGAACTCTTCGAGTATCCTGTAGATATTCTAAGCGTCTCGCTGGTGTGCGTTGTGTATTGTCTTGCCATTAGATGGAAATCAATTAGAGCTCTTCTTACGCTCTCGAAATCCTCTTCAACGCCTGGGGGTTTCAAGAAACACTGCAAAGGCTCCTAACACTATCCGACCAAGATGTCGCATTTCTTTACCTTGCCATTGGTGGTTAGCGATATGACTTGTTAGGTACAATGCGAGCCCTGGATAAAAGGCAGGCTTGATCAAATTCCTCTAGCTTGTGCTTCTTCAGAAACAATTGAACCCACCCCATCATATGTTTTAATAGTCCCAAATAAAGATTATGCAAGATATCCATGAAGATTAAATGCATTGACCTGGCTGAAGGCGTGTCACATAGTCTTAATGCTTGACGATACCAGGTACTCCACAGGTGTGTGTTATCAAAATTATCCATCTTATACCTCTCGGCCATTCTATATCTCTCTTGAATCCGAAGCGCTTGGCTTGTTGAAGGCCTCCAAGGCCTTTGAAATCAACCGCACCTTGGGCAGGCATGATTATTGATGTTAGTAATGTCTGGCGTGCTCTGGATGATCAGCAATCCATCGCGTAGTATTGGATAACATAATCGCTCGAACCCATCCATAGCGTGGTATCAATTCCGCTTTCTGCGAGCTCCGGAGGCCATCGAGAATATCTCCGAGGACCTTGTGAAGAGCCATCTGGCTCTGCCGGCGGTTCATCTGCGTCACCCTAACTTCGGTGGAACAGGTAGTAGTGCTAGTAATACTATCGCGTAATTTGAGGGCTTATTTCGGGTTTCCGACGTGATATTTCCAATGGTCAAATAAACAGGCCAAGCCTTTTTATCACCACTGAAATTTGTTAGGTGGGTGCCATCCGATCATAAATCACTGAATGCGACCGTTGATCCCTCTGGCAGGGTATTCTTAATATCCAAATATCGTTAGCGAAGGCTCGATGTTGTGAGGGCTTTAAAACCTGCATCTCCCACCACCAGTCCGACGTGTGCATTTCCCCATACATCCGTTCTCCCATCTCATTATACTCCATCGTTGGAGCATACACCAAAGACTCCCTGAATGCACGCTGCCCCAAAAGGAATCGTACTATTGCCATAGGATCGCGGTAGTAGTAAGGGACCACCTCTCCACCTATTTCAACCCCTGAGTGCACCCAACCCTCTGTCCCAAGACCGTCCCTAGAAGACATCTCATCAAGACAACGTGCAAAGCCTCTACCAGTTGTGTAGGAGCCTTTTGGAAGGCTAGCGGAGCGAAAATAATCGTCTATTTGCCCTTGGGACACCCCAGACCGTAGAAACCAACGTGATAATTTGAATTCCTCTGGGGACTGTAGCGGGCTCCATGGGCTTCTGAAAGCTCTCTGTCGCTCGTTATATCCTGGTGTCGGAAAAGGGCTTCACCTGCGCCTCGTCATATATCGTAGTGGCTAGATTAAACAGTGGGCGTCCAGAGTCTAAATCACCACTCGGTTAAATCGGATTCGGATTAAGTGACGCTCCGCCAAATCCCAGTCCTCATTGTGCTCTCCTAGGCCGCCGTGAAAGGCTCCTCAACTTCTTGGCGTGGCTGGGAAGGCTAATGTCTCTTAATTCAGCTCTGCGAATCTTTCTTTCGCCAGATGTCGATCAAAATATCAGGGCTCGAGTAGGTCCGTATGCAAAATGGACAACGAGATCTCATTGTTGATATTAGACGTTGGTAAGGCTCCTCAGGCCTTTGGAACCGCTCATAGAATGCATCATGCTCCTCCGACCTCTCTTGGCACCAACGCCAAGAGCCAGTACTAAAATTTCATCACCAACACATGCAATGATACCAACATAATGGTGAGATATCATGATCCAACCCCAACTCAACACAAACATCTAATAGATGGCGTGGCGAGGTTTGATGCACTATCATACATGTATATAAGCTCCATTGAACCTCCATAATACGGCTCCAGAAGCTTTCAAGAATCCTATCTAAGCTGGCGAAATCTACCTATAGTTGAATACAATACCAATCTGCCTTTCAAGATCTCCATCCTCACCTACATATAAAATGGCGTTAGATCCTAATCTCTATCAGAATCATCATTGACATCTAGATACACAGCCACCACTACACCCTCGTGATTCATCCACCGATTCAAATTGGGGCCTTGCATCAAGCCCTGAAGAAGGCCCGACCTTCAAAGCAGCAGCCCCAACTTCAAACAAAAACCCCTGTTGAACCTAACCAAAATCGTTTACTGGAAGCTGAATCAGGCGTTAACCATAACGAAGAAGTCCTGCCAAGCCTCGAAAGAAGCGTTCAGACTTTGAAGTTTTGCGCTACAGAGGAAACACCGTATACTAGGCATTCTTCCCCGAGCTCGGTGTACCTTCTGGGAGATCCTCAAACCACTATATCCAACCGCGATCGATTATCATCCCGAATCTCTTGTGGCCAGTTACTGAGGAAGATTCCAGACGGGAGAAAGCAAGATTCTCCAGAGCCAGACAGAATCCCGAAGGCTCCAGCACGCAAAGAAGGCTCATCACGCCTCCAAGCGTCGGCTTATATTCAAGGAAGGCACTCCAACACCTCGAGAAATGCCTCCAAGAGGAAGACAATACCAGCGTTCAAATGCACCATTGCAGAGGTGAGGCGGATACTGCAGCTTACTGGGAAGGGCGCCCTCTACAAGGCTCTGCGCACCGACTTGGGGGCAGATGATTAGGCTAGGGTGGGTTAACAAGATAACCTCTGGAGAAGGTTTATACAATCGTTTAGTTTCTACCTTATCGACCACAGGGCTATCAACGCCTTGAAGCCTCGTTCGCGGAAGGCTTCAGAAGACTCAAGAAGATAGCAGCAGCCCTGAACTTTCTTATTGTTGATCGAACCCAGAAGTCTAGCAGAACACAGCCGTATAGAAGCGCACTAGACAATATAGAGGCCTGAAGACCCTGCAGAAGGCTCGCCTGAGGGTCCTTTGAAGGAATAGGGAATCGCACCTAGACCTGCAATAACTATCCATGTTATTGACCGGTGAAGACTTCGAGCCTAAAGCGCTGTCTACGGCACTTCTGACTGGTTCGGTCCAGCATCCCTACCCTCACTTGGCGTCCTTGGGGTGTTAACTGCAAGATTTAACAAAGGTTGCGATGAAGCGTGTCAAGGCCAAGCGCCCGAGAGAAGATGGTGCCATCAATAATCCTCCGGCCGGGCGCCAATGCGTATCCATAAAACCGGAATATTGCCGTATTGGTGGCGCCGATGAGTTGGAGGCCTGGCTCCAAAACTAGTGAGGCAAAACCATTGAGATTTCTTGGTGCTTTCCATAGGCCCACCGCACTGCTCAGGGCTTCTCACAGGCCTCAAACCCCCCTCCCGATGGGTGGGATGACTTGACACGGATGATCTGATTCGGCAGAGCTTGAGGCGGACAAAGAAATCTTCAATTTGCAGCTCGAGTGAATAAGAAAGGTTTGCAATTTCCTATTCCCACTCAAGATAGAGATTTTCAAGTAATATTGGCCGTGATCGCGGCGTATTGAGAGGTTTCAAGCGGCTGGGAGAAGGCTCAATAGGCATTATAGGCGGCGCTTCCTAATGGCATTACCTTTGATTCTTGCCATTCTGATCGTCTTCGCTTTTGGACTGTTGCTGACAAAACCACCTGTTCATTGAGCGAATCACGCGTGGGGAGATAAGGCATGATCAAGCGAAGAGGGCGAAGAGGAAGAGGAAGAGGGCGAAGAGGAAGAGGAAGAGAGGAAGAGGAAGAGGAAGAGCAAGAGCGAAGGGCGGCGATGGCGGCGATGAGAAGAAGAGGAAGAGGAAGAGGGCGATGGCGGCGATGGCGGCGATGAGGAACGGAGGATGAGGGCGATGAGGACTATGTGGACGATCTAGCCTAGGTTCATCAAGGCCTATTATGGAAATTCGGAAGGCTGGTTGGGGGGTATCAAAAGCGCTGAAAGGCTCATTGGATGATTATCGAGTTGAGGGGGTATACCTAGCCTCTTAAAACTTATTTCTTTTTGTTTTTCGTTTTTTCGTTGGTGTTGAAGCATGTTTTATTTTTAGAGATGCATTTGTTATCCTCTTATAGATTAGCGTGATATGTTAGTAATTATATAGATCAAATTCAGACTAGTGAAAGTTTTAGCGAGCCATTGAAAAGGCTTCTAAAGCCTTTAGCTCAATCGAATAGCTATATCAGGTTAGAGTATTTATCGTAGAGACAAAAACAAACCCAGTAATGGTGTTATATAGTAGAGGCCCCAAGGGCCTTCTTCAGGATTTTCGAGATGCCTCTTCTGCTCCACTACCACCACAGCCAGCATGCCTCAGACCAAAATCACAAGCAGCGGTTCGATGGACTCAATCAGCGTGCCCCAATATCGGCCTCCGTTAATGGTACGAGTGCAATGAGTGTGTCTAGTGTGGCTAGCTCATTTAATTCCATAAACTCTATAGTCTCTGAATCGACAACAGGCGGATTTTAATCTTGACCCACCGAGCCTTGTGGAGAGCTTCAGTAGCTATCCCGAGGATCGTGTAGTGGAGAATACCCCTCCGTGGGTGGGTGGGACTTGACGATCATCCAGAGGAAGATGGCTGCTTTGGAGGTCTATGAAGATGGACTACGACTATGTGGATGACTATGAGGATGAGTATGAAGCACCTGGAGATGAGAATCTCGCACCTCCAAACTCTCACCACCAATACCAGCTCCTCCCGACCTGCACCAAGGCCCTCTCTGAGCGTGAGCCCTCTCCACCACCATTACAAAGGCCCCCCCCCCCAGATCGAATACAACCTCAGGCTCCACCACCATTACTGAAGGCCCAACCTCCCAGGCGAATACCATCTCAGGCTCTAGAAAGAAGAAATTTCCAGGCTCCCCCAAACCAGGCATCACGGCTCGGGAAAAGGGTGGCAGAGGCTCCTGTGGCCTCCGCCATGGCTCTTGTGGCCTCCCGTAAGAGATCAAGTAGGCCAGTAGAAGAAGCAATTGCTTCTTCTTCTGTTCGATAAAAAACTCTTATTTGCTCACCATACTCTCTGGTTTTGTCTATCTTGATCGTACAAAGTATGGCAATCGTAATTCAGTTAATCCACCCAAACCGACAACAATAGCGGGACCCCGGAAGGCGTCAAGCCATCGAGATCTTCCTTTACATCTCCAAGTTCCTCGATTAGATTAGTTAAGCACCTTGCGACCTGGCGTGAAACAGTAATCTGTACCACCGGCTTCACATTCATATCGTACACCTCCGGCTACCCAATATTGTGGTTCCTCTCGTGCATGAGACACCTGGGCGAGTCACTTGGCGGATCGGATTGCAAGTTGCCAGATTACAAGCCGATAGTTAAACAAGCGGAGAAACTTCTTGGGCGTTATCTGCTTGAGGAGCCTTGGTACAACCTGAAACTCTCGTGGTTAATATTCGAAGATTTTGGGCAGAAAACAAGCGATTATTTTAATACAAGCTTAAATCTGACCAAAAGTGCGAGGAGGCGTGAGTACTTTTAGAGCCTTCCATAAGGCTCAGAGAGCCCTGCTTATCTGACTAGGTTCAAATTGTATGTTCACGGTGAGATCACACCTTGTTTATGCCATCAAAGACTATATGGCGAGGCTACCTGTATGGGATGAGTGAGCTTCATACAGATTCAAGAGCCACGAAAGTCAATTATCTACTCGAAAAGGACCGTTTCATTAGTGACCCTGAGGCTATTCGGTAGCATTTCTTTTGGGTTAGCGCTTTGAAGGCTCTAACAGACCTCAGACAGGCCGCACTTCTGGGCTCAGAAATTGTTGGCGTGATATTTCTAAAAAAGTATTACAAAGCGACAAGATCGTGGTGCAAAGGATCCTGATTTCGTCGATGGTATTTCTCGCGTTCATATGCCTAGTCTGTACCGAATCTGGTTTGTCCTCCGATGTTGGGCACTGGGAATTACATAGAAGGTTTGCACTTCAACCCGAGCCAGAATCTGGGATATCATGTGTAAGGCGTCTCCAGCCCTGTGAAAGGCTCCTGCTGACTTTGTCAATGCGTATTCTAGGATGATGGATACATGGAAGAAGAAATGCACTGAGCAAGAGGGCACACTAGAAGTGATACAAGGAACAATTAAAGAAGGTCGCATCAGCCCAGTTGCACATGGTGATGGTGCTGCAGCGTACTAATATTGTTACAATATAGGTTGAGTGAATTACGGCGCCCAAAGAGCGTGATATCAAAGGTTGGTCAGAAGGAAGACGATGCGCGCGGCAGCAGATATCGCGCGTGAGGGCTGCAAAGGCCCGCCACAAGGCTCAGGGAGCTTAGAGCTACAGAGAAAGATACGATGCGACAACAACGCGCGCCACTCAGTAGCTAGGTTGTTGAAAGGGTAGAGGGGCTCGTGAAGGGGTAGACAAGCATAACCAACGGCTTCTGGAAGCCTAGCCAAGGGCGTAGGAGGCATAAGGTAGGAGTTGTATTTCGATATGATAGATAAATAATTGTATTTTCTTTACTGCCTATCTGAATTCTCAGATGCTATTAAAATATTATTTTTTGGGTTGGGTTACTAAGTCCCATGGAGCCTTCTAAGATCCCCTAGAGGTTCTCCCGAGCCTCAGAGGGAGCAGATCGAGAGTGTGGGAGGCGTGCTGAATCCTCGGGAGGCATGGGAGGGGCTCAGGAGATGGATCGGATGCTCAGGAGAGCAGGGAGAGCTATGAGTCCCCTGAGGGCATGAGGGGTGAAGAGTTTTCAGAGGCTCAGGAGAGTGCAGGAGAGCTTGCTGAGCCTCGGGGTATGGGAGGGTGAAGAGTTTTCTTAGTGGCTCAGGAGAGTGTAGGAGACATGGAGTCCCTAGGGCATGGGAGGGTGAAGAGTTTTCTTAGTGGCTCAGGAGAGTGTAGGAGCTTATGGAGTCTCGGGAGGGTATGGAGGGTGGCAAGGCTTTCAGAGGCCTGGGAGAGTGCAGGAGAGCCTGAGCTGAGATGAGGGGATGGGTGCGTTTCTTAGTGCTCAGAGAGTGTAGGAGAGCTTGCTGAGATCTCGGAGGCGTGAGGGTGCGTTTTTAGTGGCTCAGAGAGTGTAGAGAGTCATGAGTCCCCTGGGAGGGCATGAGGGTGAAGAGTTTTCAGAGGCTCAGAGAGTGAGAGCTGAGTATGCATGAGGCCAGTGCTTTTCTGAGTGGCTCAGAGAGTGCAGGAGAGCTTGCTGAGATCTCGGAGGTGCATGAGGCTAGAAGAAATCTTTTGGTGACTCAGAGAGCCTGGACGGCTCGCTTAGATGTCAGGAGGGTGTGGAGGTGGTGCATTTTCTTATTGGCACAAGAGAGTGTAGGAGGGCTCGCTTAACTCTCGGAGGCAGGAGAGGATGATGAGGTATTTTTAATAGCTCAGAGAGCCTAGAATCTGCTCGCTTAGCTCTCGGGAGGCGTGGGATAGGTGACTAGTATTTTTAGTGGCTCAGGAGACTATAGAGAGGCTGCCACACCCTCAAGAGGTGTGAGGAGAGTGGCTAGTGTTTTAAGGGCTCGAGAGTAGGAGGCCTTCCTGAGCCTTCGGATACATGGCGAGGTTAACGGTTTTTCTATAAGCTTGGAATAGTGTCTCAGTAATTGTGATACGCGATTATCTTACTATACAATCATCGCCGGTATAAGATAGTTAGCCATTGTTAGTGATAGGAATCGCCCTCCAGATAGCATCGGAGACGCCACTGCTCTCGGACGGCCCCGAGCCTTTCAAAGCGGCCAGTATTCGTTTCGCGAGATCTCCCGAGAGCCTAACGCGTCGCGGTCGCGATAAATACTTAACGCGTTCGGAGGCTCCATGATACTAACGCCGGAGGCTCGCGATAGCGCAAGAACGATTCGGGAGGCCTCCCAGCCATCAAGGGATGCCTCCTGGAGGACTAGTCGGGTGCGCTACCTTCTCCGGAGAATTAAGGTTTGACAGGTATCTCCGGAGATCTCCCATGTCTCCCGCTTCTCCCAACAAGTTGGTACAGTTTGCTGATGTCGAGAAATGTGATGTTTTTGAACGCGACTGATATTGCATACCATACAAAATGCGCCAAGATCCTGATTTTAGGTGTATGCAATAGTGGCCCAGTCCAAAAACGCGAGTAGTATTTCTCTGACGTTTTTGAACTGGGCCATTATTGCATACACCCAGCCATGAGTTGTCGATTTTTTGTACAAGATGCAATAAATATCAGTCATTCAAGAACGTCAGAGAATATAAAGATACATACATGTATACTTATGATGCTTCTAATTTCATAAATGTTTCCGAGTCAACCAATATCAGTACGATATATAAAAAGGTGGATTCCGTGACCTTTTGTATGATGCACAGAAGTCGTTTCGAAACATCATGGAATTAATAGTATATGTATACGGCGCCAAGATTAAAGATTGCTTCGATAACCATATTTTCACAGTATTAGGTACAGTCCCCGCGCGCCAAAAAAAAGAATATTTGACAATGTCAGTGTGCAGAGCGTCTCTCTCTCCAAAAGACTGAGTACCGGGCGTTGAGGGTAAATACGAAGAATCTGATAAGGAATCTTGCTGTGAAATAGGTGTGTTTATCTTATCAGATTCTCGTTGTTTATGGTTGACCCCCGGTACATGTATATTAGAGTCTGTTCAACCCGCACTCTACTCAAATTAGGATCTTGGCGTATTTTTGTATGGGATGCAATACACCACGGTACAAAAATCGTTGTGTTTTTGACACAATTAAACTGTGTAAAATAATTGTGTCAAAGCTGCATTTAAAGTGTGTTAGTGACACATGATCTGGTCATGTAAATTGCGTTATTGACACAATTTAATTGCCTTCCCTACTAAATATTTTAGCCCAATCAAATTGTGTCAATAACGCAATTTAGACACAAGATCGTTGTGTCAAAACTGTGTCGAAACTGTGTAGAAACTGTGTAAAAATTGTGTAAAAATTGTGTCAATGCTGCATAAAAACTGTGTAAAACTTGTGTCAACGCTGCATAAAAACTGTGTAAAACTTGTGTAAAAACTGTGTAAAAACTGTGTGTTTTACACATAAGACTTGTGTCGTTATTGTGTTTCTAGTTCATGAAACCTGTGTTAGTGACGCATATTCTCTGTGTCCCTTATGCATGAAAACTGTGTTAGCGACACATTTTATTTACATCCAGTTGTGTTTATAGCGCAATATTTCAGAATAAGTTTTGTCACCGACACATATCAGTTGTGTCTCTAGCACAACTAAATTGTGCCATCGACACACTAGCTTTTTCATAGTGTCAGTAACACAATATAAATTGTGTTATCGACACGATCAGTTAGTGTCCATGACACAATTTACGTTGTCGGTAATTGTGTCAACGACACAGTTTACTACGTTGTTGGTAATTGTGTCAACGACACAGTCTACTACGTTGTCGGCAATTGTGTCAACGACACAGTTTTATTGTGTTACTGACACTTTATGATTATCTAATATTATGTAGAACACGTGATCGGATCACGTGTTCTACTATAGCTATAGTACCCCCGAGAAGATACATGTAATGCAACCCTTATTTTCAAAGCAAACCAAATCTCCGTAACCCCCTTTTATCATATATCGTCTCAAGCAAATTAGCCGGTTTACGTTCATTAGCTTCGTTTTAAGTAGCTCTCCTGTTCGTTATGGAAAAATGGGTTAGCCAGATTCATACCCTGCCTATATGTATGAGCCATTACAGCCTTGTTTCTCTGTATATCCCATTTACATCGGTCGTTTAGATTGATGAACTTACATATCCTGGAGGATTCACTTGCTGGAAATGTTTCCATTCATTTTTCAATCCCCGGCTTGAATTAATAAGATTATTAGCCTGTGCTAGACTTAGTTCGTACTCTTCCATTTCACGGGTCTTCCTACTTTTTGTAATTTCACGTGTAGTTCTTCTCAACTGACTTTTATTCAAATTGTCCTCATTATTCTCAATGACTTCCGAAGCCATGATATCATTTGTATTGATATCATTTGTAGTAGCCTTTGGCTTGTTTTTTGATCCCTTGGGCCTGCCTCTCGGTTTCTTGCTCTGTGTCCCATTGGCTTCTCCCAACTGTGAATTCTCGGGAGTATCTATAACACCAGTCTCCATCTCTGTCTGTTTGGGAACAGGATTGCTAGACCCCATCTTTGTGCTTTTTTAAGAATGTTTTTTTTCATGCATGGCGGCTTTCGAGTGGCGGAGTCTTATGGCGGGTTCGCCCTGTTGCCCCTTGGCCGTGGTGCCCTCGTCTCCTGCAATAATTAGTGCACTCTAATGTTCAGTCAGTAAGAATATTTATCAACCCTATTCATATCGTTTTCACACACATACATTTCTCCTACGAGAGCTAGTTGCAAAGGATTCTTGTGTAGGCGGGGGGCTAGCCATGCTACAAGGCACCATTTGACTACTCTCTATGCAATCAACATCCATATCTCCCACCTGTTCGTTTCCATCGTATTTATTGGCATTGTCCATATCCGATAAATGTTGTTCATCAGCAGTTTGTAATGGCCTGGTCCTCTGTCCTCCTCGCAAAATGTCAGGGTCTATGGGCTGTGAAAATATTTGATTGTCAGTGTCTGGTATACCGTAAAGCATATAAACAAAATATTTATTGTCGGAATTGCGAAGCGCCAACCAATTCATCTCCAGAATTATCCTCTGGTTCGATATCCTCTTCGGCGAAGAAGTAAGACTAATTGAAAAATTGTGTCAGCATACAGTAGGCACGGATCATCACGAACGGACTGTTTGGATTAGATGCAACCTGTTTCAAAACCTTCACTTCAGCGCAAGTGTCACCACATGTTTTAATAAGCTGTTTTAGTTCCATGGGGTACTGCAGAGGTTTCCATTCCCGGTTACGCCCATTCAAAAGACGATATGCACGGATTTCGTTCTCTCCGATTGGTATATAGGAAGACGTATCCCGAACAAATCTATCGAAACTTATCTTTCGATCAAATGTATATATTCTGTCTTTGATATCAACATCAAATGTACCTGCGTCTTTTGATTTAGAAATATTCTCATCTGTCATATCCGGAGGTGACGATACTGCGACTGTTGTGGGTGAAGGAAGTTGTGGCTCCTCCTCTACTGGACTTGGTGTGAAGTCGTCGAGGAGTGGTTCAACCGGTTCGATAGGGCTCGTCGGTGGAGGAGGCACTTTTCGTCTTGATTTGATCGTAGGCTTAACCAATTGGCGTTCAGGAGCAAATGCGACAGATGGGAGCTTCTTTTTTGAAATTGTTTTCGGTGCAGGTTGTGTGTTCTGGGAGCCTTCATCCGAATCAACAACGCGAGATGCTGAAATTACAGCCGATGCTTTGCTCTTGCCCCTGGCTCTGCTGTTTGACTTAGTAACTTTCGAGTTAGCATTATCAGTGGCACCCTTTCGTCGTCTTGCTGGCTTTGCTGGGTCTGGATGGCGGCGGTTCCATGACCTAACACGATCCCAACATAGTGTACGAATTACGTCAGCTGTAACTGTCCGATCCCACCCCCACGACGGAGGAGCTGTTGCAGTAATTCCTTTTATTGCAGGGTACATCTTATTCTCATAATCATATGATTTAAATCTCTGGCGGAGATGCATGCCTCTCTTAATGCATTCCTCTAATACCCACTGCCGGCGTTCTCTTTTTAATCTTTCTTGTATGGATTTATCTGTGTTTGATACACCCATCCGGCGATTTAAATCTTGTCTAAACTGTACGGAATTGGTCTTTGTCTCGAACAGCGGCGTGTCGCTGTTATCATCGTTGTGTTGTGACGTCGTGTTGCGGGTTTCAGGAACCGGAGGTGCTATCATACCCAATGTCACGTCAGTAGGGAAGACAATAATGTCAGCGGATGTAGCCGAGCTACCATTGTTACTGGTGGTTTCCTGTGAGAGATTAGATCTCTGATTTGCAGTAGGTTTAGCAATCGTCGATGGTTGAGGCTGGCTTAACAGTGGGGGTGACAGGGGCTTCGGTGATTGCGACTCTTCATCGGCTTCGTCCAGCGCTTCGTTGTAGCTACGGGTTCGGTCCCTAGCGGAATTATTGCGGCGGGGAGACTTATTTACTGTTTGGGTTGCATCAGCTGAGTTGCGTTTTCGAACGGTATCGGTATACTGCTTAGTTGATGGTACTGAACGACCCAATGGCATTGTTGAATGTGTTAGTACCCCCTGACTTGGAGTGTTCTCTTGATCCTGAGGCTTTGAATCTGCTATTCGTGATTAATATGTTAGGCAAAGTTTCGGATGATGATGATGATGATGAAGATGAAGAAGATGATGATGATGATATGATGATGATATGATGAAAGAGATGTATATAGGGACTTACATTTGGTAGTTCCGGGAACCGGAACTAGTTCTTCTCCTCTGAAAATGAGCCTCAACCTTCGTAGCTCCTCCTTCTCTTCAGCCTCCATCTTGGCCCTCAGGGCCTGAACCATCTGCTCGTAAGATGACATGAAAGGAAAGGATAGATTTCAGTGAAGGGATAAGAGAGAGGTAGAGGTGATCGATGGTTAATTACAGATTTCTAGAATTCTAGAAGTAGAAGGATGGTAAGGGATCAGGTGCAAGTTCTTCGTTAGAGAAGGGTGGTTGTTGATGCGGGGGGGCATTAGGTTAGCTATACTATTCCTGGTTAGTCGTGATCCAAGTACTAATACAAATTTAGACTAGCATCTGACTGAGGATATCAAATTCTGATACTACATGTAACGAACAACTTAAACGTCCGTATATACGTATACGTATACCGAAGTACCGCACAATACTACTGATCCTTCAATCGTTGTAATGTCTAATTCTAGATTCCGTCGTCGTGCATGTCACTGCTCTTTACTAGATGTGCGCCCACACTATGTAACCAATCGGGCCGATTGGAACCGCCATAGAGCTGTTCAGGAACAGGATCGACTGCAAGAACTGTTTAGACCTAGAGACCCTTCATCTTCGCCGCCATATGTTCCACCAGCAACCTCCGGCACCCGTGTGGAGCGGGACGTTCAACATGGTATCTACAACCGCGATGACGAAGTATCAGATAACTTGAACATGGACCAAATTGATGAAGTGGTTGGAAGGAATATGATTTTAGATTCCAGCTCACCGGCTCGGGGGGAGGGGTATGAAGGCAACCAGATACCCATGAATTCCGATGTATCTGGTGATGATGTCATCTCAACATCCAGTGCCGAATCATCGGAGCAGGACTATGGAACTGGACAGGTATTGGAGTCAGAGGTGGAAGAGCTAGAAGTGGAAGAGCTAGAAGTGGAAGAGCCAGAGGTGGAAGAGCCAGAGGTGGAAGAGTCAGAAGATGAAGAGCCAGAGGTGGAAGTGCCAGAAGTGGAAGAGTCAGAAGTGGAAGAGTCAGAAGATGAAGAATTACCGCACTATATAGGCGATGAAGGACAATTGCGAGACTATCGGGATCCGGCTGATGATCATATGGATGATCATATCGATCAGTTTGATGAGTATCACGATAGAATGCTCGATCATGTTGACATCCTGGAACATCAATCGGACACAGACAACGAAAGCATCGATAGCAATAACATGTCTGAGGTTTTACCCTCCAATATGAACTATATGGTCAACCACGACATGACCCCAGGTTCAAAAGGAAGTGAAGGGAGTGAAGAGCAGAATATATCATCATTGATGAATGACCGATCCCCAAGCCCGCCACAACTCCCCGACAATGTTAGCATATCATCTGATGAAATGAGTGGGATTGAGTATGATACAGATCACGATGCCAGTGGGGTTGCTATTCATACAAGTGAAGACCGGATGTCACAAGACTCTCTCGAAGATATTCAAGTTGGAGGTACGGTTGGTTTAGATGCGGGGCATCAAGATACATCATCTGTAGGGGACGATGGGTCATTAGAAAGCGACTTGGATGAACCGTTATTGGAAAATGACGACATTGAAGTCTCAGACAGTAACCCCGATATCTTATCTGATGACCAAGTGGGTCAAATGAGACGAGGCTTTTTTGATACGGAGAGTGAATCCAGCGACCAGTTGACCCAAGATGCATACGAAACAAGCTCGGAAGATTCAGAAGCTCAACAATTTCAATACGGCGACAGAGTTCAGTCAATGTCAAGACAAGAAATTGCTTCAGTGACAATACACGATCTCAAATTAACGCATAGAATATCAAGGCTTGCCAGTAGCGACATCACAACACTGATAGAGAATCTTTTAGGAGAAGAAGAGGGTCATTCCTGTTGGGATTATCGCACCACCAAGAATTGGATAAAAAACAAGACGGGTATCATCCCAGTATCGTATGACTGCTGCAAGAACTCTTGCATGTCATACGCTATGTACCCAGATAAGGATAATTGCGACTATTGCTCGCATCCCAGGTACAAAATTAAGGCTGGAATGAGGGAATCATGGATGACTCACGAGTACATACCGATCATACATAGGATTATGGTATGGTATGCTGACTCAACAAGAGCCTCGTTACTGGTATCATACAGGAGATATGCTGAAGGACAAGGTAAAGATCCATTGGCCGCGTGAATATGTATGTTTTCTTTATCCTGACAGAAATGTATATATAGTGAACCACACCGACTTTTGGAATGGTGAATTATTCAGTGATATGAAAGAGAAGGGGTTATTTGAGGCTCCCACCGACCTGGGTCTACTGCTTACAACCGATGGCGTACAGGTCTTCAAAGCAAAGACCAGTTTCACTATTTGGCCTATCGTACTACAATGCCTGAACTTACCTCCCACGATTCGTACAAAGCGTCAGAATCTATTATGTGCAGGATTCATACCGGGTCCCAAGGGACCAAAGAATATAGACTCTTTTCTATATCCCCTTGTTAAAGAGCTCGAGAGCCTTCAAAGGGGTATCATGGCGCTAAACGGGTCAGTATCAAAAGAGCTACATATTCGGGACAGACGGTTCCATTTGAGGGCGCATTTGTGTCTAGTTAGTGCGGACATGGTTGCCAGGGAGAAGTTAATGAAAGTAACTGGAAACAGATCTTACTGTTATTGTGAATACTGTCTTGTCAGAGGTGTATGGAACCGTGGGCTCTACTGCCCAATGTCATCGCCGATGGACGCGCCGAGAACTGCGCGAGAGAGAAAAGGATCAGGCTATCCTTGGACTGATTGGGATAGAGATCACCTACCGATGAGATCCAACGAAGAGTTTAGACGAGTGGCTACACAAATCGCACAACGAGGAGCAAACGCCAAGCAAATATCGAAATATGGAGTAAAGGGCCTATCGATTCTGAGTCAACTAAAGTCTATTGATTTCCCTAGAAGCTTCCCTCCAGACTCAATGCATCTCTGGTTTGAAAACATTATACCGGATTTAGTAAAGCATTGGAGAGGCAAATACAGAGTTGAACAAGACGTACAAGCAAGCGAAGAAAACTTGTCAAATCGTTCCGGTAGTGATAGCGAAACTTCTGATTCGGATGATGAATCAAGTGTGGTAGACGCAACATCTTCCGAGAATGAGGCGGCGAACAATCAAAGAGTAGGCTAATTTGCACCTATACATATTACAAGATGGAAGACTAATTTGCGTTGCATAGAATATCAATAGAAAATCGGCCCCACAGGTTAATGCCAGAAGTCAGGAAAGGGTACAAAACAGGGGTAATGGGAAAGGAAATAAGCCGAAATTGATTCAAAAAACATTCAGAGTGAGGGAGCCTAAAGTAGTTCAAACCGACGACGAGTACAACATCGCCCTTTCTGATTGGGAGTGGATTAGTAGCGATATCGCTACAAGCAGTAGCACGTTTCCAGCCTTATTTGGCTCAGTACTACGAAACTTTCTTGAGCACGTTCACGAGCTTACGGCATCGGAATGGCAAACGTTCACTATCTTACTGGCACCTGTTTACTTAAAAGAAGTACTTCCAAATGAAGACTATAATGAATACATATCGCTGGTAGAGGCCATACAGATTGCATGCGATCATATACTCACAGTAGAAGAGATTTGTGAGGTAGAAGAGCGTACTAGGAGGTTTAGTGAGTACTACGAGAACCGCTATTACCGAAAGGAGTGGTCGAGACTCAAGGCCTGCCTACCAGTATTCCACCAAATAATCCATGTACCGCAAGGTATTCGGTGGGCAGGGCCAATGTTTGTCTATAGCCAATGGGCAATGGAGAGGTTTTGTGGTACATTAGCCGGCATGGCGAAATCGAGGGTCCTGACCAACAGAAATCTTGCTATTGGCCTTGCTTTGGTGGAGCAGAAAAATGCATTAATATATGTAATCGACAATACCCATAACACACCCTCATCGAGCGATGAAGATGACGACGGGAACATAAAACTGGCGAGGCTACTGGGGAAGCGCCTACAGAAGGCACAAGCACATGGGATATCGAAGGCTGCGATGGCCGATCAAAGAGTTGACATACTCAAGTTTTGTGGACCATCGAAACGACAAAATCTAACAACATATCAGCGCATGTGCATCAAGAGCTTTCTGCTGAATGAAGAACACTACGAGAATGAGATGAATTTGGATGATGTGGACCTCAAGGCCGACGCTGATAGCTTCGACATCCCTACTATATGCTGGTCTTTTCGAGCTGCACTATATGATATGACTAGAGTTCGCGGTGATGTGTACGGATTCAAATCAGTTGCCATGTCAGCGAGAAGAGGAAACCAAACGCGTTCAACATCACTAATTCGATTTGAGACAATCTCTCGGCGGACCGGACAAATGGAAAGCAATTTCGGAGAAGTGCAGTTCTTCTTCGTTGTCGATGTGGCGGAGGAGATCAGGCCAAGACAAAGCAATGTAAAAGAAAGAAGTCAATTAACGACTAGATTATTAGTTCAAGAGAAAGAGCGTGGTGAGGAGAGAGAGGCCAGGGAGAATGAACTATTAATGGCATATATCAGATGGTTTCCAGCTATGAGAGACGGTAGACTGCTGTACCGTGGTGGTAAAGGAAGATTAAGGATGATAATGGCAAGTGATATTCATGAATTGGTAGAAATTTATTGAGAAAGGAGCGAGAGTCTACGTTATTATTAAGTGGCCTTGTGCTGTGGTAATATAATATTGTATGTCACATTCTGTATGTACCATCGATTTTCCAACGTACGTACCTAAAGCTAGTATAATTAAAGTATATATATATATTAAGATAATTAATTACGTAAGACACATGCATATGTCACTTGTACAATTGTGCCGTATTGTGTTATTAGCAATCGTTCAGATTATAATTGTCTTAACTTCTATAACGAGATAATTGTGTATGCAGCCTTGGTAGGGCTATTTTTCATACGGAGGGAAATTGTAAATGGATATATATATGGAGAATTGTGTAGAGAAAATAGTATTGTGTTAGTAGCACATAAAGGAAATCAAGCGATTTGTGTTACTGACACAATTGGACTTAGTAAAGCTAATTGTGTTAGTAGCACATAAAGAAGCTAACCCGATCTGTGTTACTGACACAATTGGACTTAGAAATTTTCGAAGCCTAATGATAAAGCTAATTGTGTTAATAGCACATAAAGCAAATCAAGCGATTTGTGTAACTGACACAATTGGACTTAGTAAAGCTAGTTGTGTTAGTAGCACATAAAGAAGCTAAACCAGTTTGTGTAACTGACACAATTGGACTTGGTAAAGCTAGTTGTGTTAGTAGCACATAAAGAAGCTCAACTAATTTGTGTTACTGACACAATTGGACTTAGAGATTTTGACGATGATAAAAGTAGTTGTGTTAGTAGCAGCGTAAAAAATTTCAACTAATTTGTATTCTTGTGCGATTCTTGTGAAGTTAGAATCGTGGTAAATTCTGGCTCGCTTTTTTTATTGTGTTCTTGACACGACTTAGCGATTTTTGGGTAAAACATATAGGTAGTATTGTGTGTTTAATATAATATCGGCGAAACAATCTGGGATTCGCGCGATTATTTACATGGGTTTCTCTAGTCTGTAAAGTGTGTGATTAGCTTGTTCGTGTTAGCGTATTCTTAACACAATTATAGATAATTTGGCGATTAAAATTGTGTCACGCAACCCTTACCCAAATTTTTGTACAGTAGGGAATATCGGTCGCGTTCAAAAGCGTCAGGAAGTTCTGAGTATATTGAAAGATAAATTACGTAAATTTGATCTTCGTATTTTTAAGTAACGTTGTAAAAACCATATGCGTATTGCATACCATATAAATCTGTATAAGTCGCAATTTAGTATGGTATGCAATAGCGGTTTCTTTCTTTTACAAACGTCAGTATGTACATGTAGGTACATGTACCGGGTGTTGAGGGTAGGTGATCAGGATCTGATAGGTAAATGCTGCGGTGAATACGTGTATTTCTCTTATCAGATTCTGATCACTTTTCGCTACACCCTAGTACATATGTAGTTATGCATAGGCTACAGAAACTGGGAAGATTAATTCGGACCAATGGCTGTTGTGAATTCTAGATGAGGCTTTTTTCCCCAATGGCATATACCTACTTGATCTTGGCATCTACTAACCCTTTCGGGGGTGATGACGCCCCTGGGCCGCTGCCGCTTGATGAATATGGACGTTTCTGCACCAGCCACACTTTTGCGTCAGATCCAACGGCTTTTCTGCGTAGTCTTAACAGAGTTAAAGAAAGTTGTCTGCTGTTGTCCGTCCTCCTCTTCGTCCCAACAACTCTCGCGATTTTGGTATCCATCTCTCTGCCCCCCATTCATTCTACCCAAACAGCTGTTTATGCTACTACGTATACTCACGTACATATATCTAGCCCGTAGCTTCCTACGTTTTACACCCGGCTATCAGTTCGCAACATACACGTGATTTCTCCGCTACTCAACTGCCGTTGCTATTCAAACGAAATACAAAAGTCGATATACAAATAAATATTCTAAAGCTCTCTTTCACGTTTGTCGTAGCTGAACAATGCCGCCACCTCCACCCCCAAAACGCAGACCTACTGTCCTGGTACTATCGCATATCCCTATCCATTATTGCCATACTGTTCTGGCTTGAGTGTTTAAATGTACCATCATCTAATCATGCATTGTTTTAATGTAGGTGACGGATTCTAGAGACCCAGGCACCCGTGGCCCGCAACGCAGAGCATCAGCAGCTACCTCAATCCCATCAATGGCTCGTTTTATTAGTGTTGATTCTGTCCTTCAGAATTCTTCTGAAATTCCGTCAGGCCAGAGTCGAAACCCACTTGCAAATCTCCAACGTTCCCGTGGCCCTGTATCTCCTTCTACCCCAAGACCCACAGATCCTCGTCGTTTCCTGGGTCAAAACCTTCCAGTTCGTTCCTCTAAGCTATCGGAAAAACTTGTGTTATTACCAGAAACAGAGGAGGAAGGAGATCGCTGGGATTACGCTGAGGATGATAATGATGATACACCTATTAAAGATGACGAGGAAGAATGGCGGAATAGACTTGCAGAAGAAGACGAATCTTCCGAGCAGCGTCCGAGAAAGAGTTATGCCGAGCGGCTACCAAAGTCCCGAAGGGCGGAAAAGTTGAGTCGTGTGACTGCTTATTGTACAGCAGATTCAAATAGACTTAAAGCAACTTCAAACTTCTTAAGAGAGAAACATTCTGCAAGGACAAAACTCTATGACGAGTGCTTGTATTGCGCATACCATTTACCGCTGATGCCTGGTAGTGATGGATACAGGGTTCGTTCATCACCAGTGCTCAAAAGCCCAGGGGGGAAAGCAGTGTTAGATGTACAAATTGAGAGGTCGGAGCAGAGGGATTATCGCGAAGGGTATTTTGAAAATGCCTATTCAAGAACTAGACGACCGAGTGGTGATGGGATGGATGGGGAAGAGGAGGGGGAGCATGGGCAATCCAAGTCTCCCGAAAACACACACAACTTCCTCGATCATAGGGACTCTAGGGATGAGGAGACATATAGACCAGAGAGCCCACGAGAATCGCAGATGGAAATGAACTCTTTTGCAGAAATGTTCGTGTTTAGTTATGGAGTTGTGGTATTTTGGAATTTGACAGAGAGGCAGGAGAAGGTAAGCTGGTGTTGCTTTGAGGTGTAGTTGTAATTGACTGATATTGTTGATAGGATATTTTAGCCGACCTTACTTTCGCGGAAAATGATCTCGGCACACCTTTAATAATGGGCCCAATGAAAGAAGAAGATTTTGAAACGGAAGAGTTTCATTTTCAGTACTCGTCTCGCACTAGATCCCCACGCGTAATTGATCCCTCTCCTTGATCCATTTCAATTTATTACCTTATGTCAACCTGAGTCTGAGAAGTTTTCGTTATCTCTCACTACAGATATACAACGATATGATCACTCTGAGGTCAGGGGACATAATGATCAAGCTTGCTATCTCGCATGCGATAGCACAATCTACGAAACTTTGTCGATTCGAGGAGAGAATGAACTCAACCATGCTTGGAGTTCAGCATATACCAAAGAAACTTGCACTTACAGGCAACCTTGGTATGAAGAGGGAAGAAGTCGTTAAGATGAGTGGACGACTTTTTAAGCTAAGAGTAGATGTTAATTTATGCATGTATCCCAACTACAGATTGACTTGCAGTTAACCTTTTCATACTGACATCAGTCGCAATTCGATAGCTAGCAATGTTCTTGACGTGCCCGAATTTTTCTGGGACTCAGAGCCAACACTTCATCCATTGTACGCTGCTGTTCGCGAGTACCTTGAGATAAAACAGCGTATTTTGGTCTTGAACGAAAGATGCAGGGTTTTCCTCGACCTCGCAGATATCCTTTCGGACTCAATTGCGGACAGCAATATGTCACGGATCACCTGGATAATTATCATCCTGATTGTGCTGTCAATATTTGTGACCGTAGCAGAGGTAGCGATTAGATTTGGGATTTTGAAAAAGAAAGGCACAGTGGGTGCCGGGACCTTAGCTGAGCTATAAATGTAAATCGAATGCGGCATTGTGAAGCTGTCGACAGAATAGAGGAGGTGTAGTCTTAGCGAGTTGTTGGAGTGATCCTTCATTATCTATCATCTCTTATCAAGTGAGTTCTATAGAAAAGTCCTTTCTGATTCTACTAGTAAGGCCCTTGGGTTTGTTTAATTTGTGGCTAAGGTCAGTACATGTAGCCACCCTACGCTTTCTCATACTGTATCGTAATATGTATATACTATGTTTCTTCTTCACTTCAACTTGAAACGGATAATTTGGGAGATGTGATTGACAATATAAAATCACAATGGAACCACGGATATAATACATGAACTACAAATATAATATTAATATTCAGGGGGGGTCTTTTCTTTTCGCAGAGCATGGGATTCCTGGCCTAGACATCTTACATACTACCGATTCCGCCGGGAATGTCAAGTACAAAGTACAGCCACTCATCAAAAGTGTTCGTGATTCACATCAAAGTTGGTCAGTGCGTGATGTGGCTTACCAGATTTTACGGTCAAATTGAGGAACTAAAATCTATCTATATAGTTGTATCTAGTGAGTGTCAGAGAATAAAAATACCATTAATTTCTAATATTGACTTTTACCACCATTGACCGTTGCTGTGTTGAGGCTTTGAACATTTCAATGGGCACTTTGATTCCTGACTTGAGCCGGACATGTCACATTAAATCCGAATCATGAACACTTTTGATGAGTGGCTGTACATACATCATGTATTACCAAAGATACGTACGTGGATTCAGCGTCTTATACAGCGAAATATCAGAATCCATCACATCCTCTTTTTCGGTACTGTATGCTTGTAGATATAAAATTACCTCCACACTAAATTAATATATAACGGTGTTGTGAGGTTTAGCCTCCTTGAAAATACGCCATCCAGAGTTTTGTCCGTGAGTGGTGCTCTGTGGGAATGGATTTCTGTAGCCTGTTTGATCCCTTCGTGCCTCTTCAGGACCGAGAATTTGACTTACTATAAGGCATAATTATATAACTCTCACGTCGTAAACCTTGTTTAGCTACAAAATCACTACATATAATTATAATCTCTCCTATACCTATATCTACATGTATTCAGGCGGCCCCCCGGCTTGGAAAACGGTTAGATTTACTACATTAAATGTCACCGCTCCATTGTTGTCCTAGCGTGTCCCAACTGTACATGTGGAACGCATGAATAAATGGTAATGGAGTAAAAGACACCGGGAATAATTGTTACGAGCTCTCCCTGCGTATTAGTATAGTGGTCAGGTTATGTTTCAATTTGCCAGTACCTTGTGAAATGACTTTTGGCAAGAAATTAGTTCATTTGGATTTGGGGGTACTCCGTGTCCCTGCTCAGCGAGATCCCGACTGAGCGAGACTCACATACAAACATTTCTTGGCTGCAGACTCGACGGCCAGTGTTTACGTGGTAGGAGACCCCAATTCTCGGTCAATAGGGATCTCGCCGAGGAGGGAAACGGAGTAGTATAGTGGGTCTAGAGTAAATAAAAAATCTTACACTTCAGTTACATGTATCTACATACAGAGTATCTGTACCTTAAAATCTGGGTATTGGATAGATGCGTAGTTGTTAGAATGTTATGTAAGTTCGGTGTGCCGTTAAATCCAAGGAAGTCACTGGGGATAGTGGTGGTCCCTGCATGATGCAAGGGCCGGCACGATCGCTGCGGTACCTAGATTCTGCATGAGATTTTGTCCGGTGCTTGAAGCTTTTTCTCTCCTCTAGAGTACGCAGAGGAGGGTTATTTTGGAGCAGAGTAGAAGTGATCTAGTTTCGAACATTGCATTGTTCCAAGCGGTGGTTATCCTAGTTCAATTCCGTTTGTGGTTTATTAACCCAGATTACAAATAGAAATGTATACACGCCTGTTCTGATTTGGGTATTTACATACCACCCGTTTGTGCGTTAATTTGGCTCCTTGGCGCCATTGAGTCTCTTGTTTGGGTGCATGTATAGAAACTGATACCTGCTCAACTGCAGTGATACATTACCTCCCTCCGTTTGCTGTTTCTGCTCTCTACCTCAACTTGTCGATCATTTTGGCTTGTCTTCAACCCAGCTCTCTAAGAAACCCATAACAATTCAATCCTAAAGTACCTGTCCTATCTACGCAAACAAATACAGTAACTATCACAATCATGGCCACTGTCCGCAATCGGCTCCCAACACTATTTGAAGTCCTGAGCCGAAGGACCTTACCGCCAGTTGATTTATTCTCCTTTTACATATACATGCGGGACCAACAAAGATCCGTTGATTACCTTGACTTTTGGTACATCCCCACGCGTTTAACTTACCATAGCCCTTGATCGTCGTTTCAAGAGGAGGAGGAGATGGAAAAACAGTGGCTTGTATAGGAATCTCATATACCAAAACCCGACTCCTAACCATGATATTCTGTTACAGGCTTGATGTCGCCCAACATATATCGCTTTGCCGTCATTATGTGCGCGAGTTGCGCCGGAGTGTCCTCGTCTCTACCCCCGACCTTGATAAGAATGGTAGTCACAGGTCCTCGCAGATGCTCGATATGCCCGATGACCATGAGTATGAGCTCAAGAACGATGATCAGCGCCTCTCAGCCTTTCTTCGTTCCGAAAACACATCTACCGGAGATCCTACACCACGTCGCTCGATGGGAGATACCTTGGAGACAAGAGAGGTATCTGGTCGCCCTTCTTTTATGTCTTCCTCAGCTCTCGATCCAAATGGGACGGACTCAGACTCCCCCAGGATAGGTGTCTCACGCTCAGATATACGTGCATCTGCCGAAAAAATTCTTTACACCTATCTTCTTGAAGGCTCTGAAAGGGAAATTGTGTTACCCGAGGTCATCACTCGGAGTATTGCAAACGCTATAGAAGTCGACGGTAGAGACGATCCTGAGGTATTTGACGAGGCAAAAGATTACGTGTTTCAAGCAATGGAGCGAGATGCGTTTCCTCGCTTCCTTGCAGCAAAGGCTCTTGGCAACTTAGTTCCTGGTAGTGGTATGCTGAGATTGATTGTTGGGCTGTTGGCGATGTTTGGTGGTTTTTGGGCGGGGTTTGCTCTAATATTTCTAGACATTCAACCAAGAGAGACAAGACTATGGGTCAGCCACCATTGCCTTTATTCTGCATCCCCTACTTATTGCTGTGCTGACATTGTCTGTATCATATAGCTTATCCTACCGTTTGCTGTAGGGGTTTATTGTCTTATGGCACAGCAGTACTCGCTAGACCCGATAATGGGGTTAATGGGTATTAGCGAATATACTTTCATGTCTTTCATGAAAGTACGAGAGCCATATGTGAGGAAATTGTTAGGCAAGAGATCAGTTGGTATCTTACTAATGACTTTCGTGATCGTCACTGCTTTAACTTGTCTTTATGTCTTCGTGCCTGGGCACCGATTATGAAGGCAGATAGGACATCTTTAGTACATGCTCCATGGAGATTGTAGGGCCTGCCAAACTCTTCGAACGATGGGGCAGAGAGGGGCAATAACTTACTAGTTCGTCTGAGGATCTTGTTTATACCTTAACAATTTTCCGTACCTGCTTTCATGTATTTCACTCTTGTATTTCACGTTGGATAAAGTGCCTCCTAAGCCGAGGGGAATGATAGTTGTGTTTCGTTCAAATTGCAACCCAAAGAGTCCTCGCCGCTATAGCATACTTGTAAAAAGATGAACAGGAACGGATTTAGGGCCAGTGTGGCAACCCGGGTCCATTCAGCTTGAAGTTCTAGATTATTCACCGGCAAAGGTCTTATACCACGGGTTTTAATGCTTCAGCACTCTGATGCGTTCACTCATTTTAATGTAAAGCGTTAGCCTCATAATAACGCCTGATGAATTAGCCTCGGTTCCAGGTTCAGGTCATGTGATACTATCTTGTGTGGCTGATTATCAGTGCTAGGCCTAGTTTGATATCAAACTCCAACCCTACTTCATTTGGCCTCATTACCTATGCCAAATATTTTTTAACCATCCAAAACCAGCTTCTAACGATCATCAGCATAAAATCAATTTGCTCCGTTGCCTCCATGGAGGCGACGGAGCCCACAGAGCACACGGAGAAATTTTGTCTCAGTGCGGCGACCCTATTTGCCCCTCCTCCCATCAACAAGCTACCGCGTGTCTCCGGAGACTTCTGCTAGTCTCCGGAGACCGCTGCCAAGACGCGTTCTCTCCTCACACCTCTCCGCGTCCTTGTCTTACTCCTTGAACCTCCGGGCTTCATCTTCTCTGGATCTTTCTCGGAGACATCAATCAGCTCATGGCAGACCCCACAAGCACTTGCCAGGGCTCACCGAGCCTTTCGAATGGCCGCGCGCTTTCATTCAAAGGGCCTAATCAACACTTGCGAGGGCCCCCCTGAGATATTCGTTACGGCTTGTCATGCTTTTGAAATGTTCCGCGAGCCTTCTTTTATTCCATACATGTATCTATCTTCTATCTACTGCACCCTATATATGAATCTCATTCCATGTTTTTAAATTGATTCTAGTATTTACTAGCCATTGGCCTTTCTCTACTTGAAACAAATGGGTCATTCCCAAGATGCTTCGTATATTCACTACCCAAAATCTCTGTCGGGAGCGCCTCCTGACTCTCAGAAGGCCATGCGAGCCTCCCGGAGAGCCCTTGTCCCTAGCCTCCAGCAGTTCAACAAGGGCAAGTTGATATGTCTTCCTTGTAGCACTATCACGTAGCTGGAACATTGCCCGTACATTCTTGATGTCTCCTGAAAAGGCACCCTCTGATTCTGTAGTCTCCACTCTTATCCACGCCTCGTTTCAGTATTCTTCCTAAATAATAGTCTTCACCTGTACACCTGTTATTATGGATCTCGTGACTCTCTGGATTTTGAAAACCGATACCGACCTGTAGGCATTTAAACATCTCACGGGATAGTCAAGAAGGCTCAATAAGCCCTCTTCACTCCGGCCTAGCCCTTCGCCGTATTCCGACACCGCTCTTGCCAGTACTGTCCTATTAAAGTTGATAGAATCCGCGATATCCGATAACCTAATAAGGCTAGTACTAGTATCTAATGCGGCCAACTTGGGTTTCGGAGAACCCTCCTGTTTGTTTTTCACTATTTGCCGGTCGTCATTGTTGAAGATGTCTATCATGCATTGCAGACTCTCCCGATGGCACCCCAAGCCTTCGTAATGTTCCGGAAGAGAAAGAACGACATCTTTCAGATTTAATACCCGTATTTCCATTGCCATACGCCTCGAGTGGAAATCGAGAATTTGAACGGTCGCGTCGACATTGTTTGAGGCTGTATAGGCCTTCTTTATTTGTTGTTTATGGGCGAGCTCGCTGACATCTGTTGAAAACATTGGTATATTCCCAAAACGCCCACACATGATCTCTAAAGTGTGATAGTAGGTGCATCTTAATGAAATTGAAATGAGAGCCCTCATGAATCTCCTCCAGCTCCTCCAGGCCTCTCTCAAGGCTTACGGGGCCTTCTAGTGCCCTTGTCCGATCTTTCGGATCTTTCTTAGTGCGTTTATGGGCCCTAAATTCCAGAAACACATCCTTGTGTGTATGGAACTCTTCGAGGTATCCCTGTAGATATTCTAGCTGCCTCCCTGGTGGCAGACAGTATTGTGCCATTAGATGGAAATCAATTAGAGCTCTTACACACTTCAGCGCCTCCCGAATCCTCTTCAACGCCGCTGGGGCTTCCAAAGAGCCACGGCAAAGGCTCCTAACACTATCCCACCAAGATGTCGATTTCTTACGCTTGCCATTGAGTGGTTGCGCGATATGACTTGTTAGGTACAGCGAGCCCTGGATAAGGCCCAACAGACGCCCAGGCTTGATCAAATTCCTCTAGCCGCTTTGTGCTTCTTCAGAAACAATTGAACCCACCCCATCATATGTTTTAATAGTCCCAAATAAAGATTATGCTATCCAGAAGTCGTGACACATTGATCTCTAAGGCAAGGCCCAGAAGGCATTGTACATAGTCTTAATGCACTTCGATACCAGGTACTCCACAGGTGTGTTATCAAAGGTATCCATCTTATACCTCTCGCCATTTCCATATATCTCTTGAATCCTAAGATTTTGTTGAAGGCCTCCAAGGCCTTTGAATCAACTTCGCACCTTGGCAGGCATGATTATTGAGGTTTAGTAATGCGGCGTGTTTCTGGATGATCAGCAATCCATGCGCATAGTATTGATAACATAATCGCTCGAACCCATCCGCACATGGTATCAATTCCCCGCTCTGCCCAGGGCTCCGGAGGCCATCGAGAATATCTCCGAGGACCTTGTGAAGAGCCATCTGGCTCTGCCGACGCAGTTCATCTGCACGTGCCCCCACCCCTAACTTCGGTGGAACAGGTAGTAGTGCTAGTAATACTATCGCGTAATTTGAGGGCTTATTTCGGGTTTCCGACGTGATATTTCCAATGGTCAAATAAACAGGCCAAGCCTTTTTATCACCACTGAAATTTGTTAGGTGGGTGCCATCCGATGCGCAAATCACTGGTACAACCGTTGATCCCTCTGGCAGGGTATTCTTAAGATCCATTAGCGAAGGCTCAGTACGCATTTATGAGGGCTTTAAAAACCTGCATCTCCCACCACCAGTCCGCCGTGTGCATTTCCCCATACATCCGTTCTCCCATCTCATTATACTCCATCGTTGGAGCATACACCAAAGACTCCCTGAATGCACGCTGCCCCAAAAGGAATCAGACTTATTGCCATAGGATCGCGGTAGTAGTAAGGACCACCTCTCCACCTATTTCAACCCCTGAGTGCACCCAGCCCTCTGTCCCAAGGCCGCCCCTAGAAGACATCTCATCAAGACAGCGTGCAAAGCCCCTACCAGTTGTGTAGGAGCCTTTTGGAAAGGCTAGCGGGCGAAAATAATCGTCTATTGCCTTGGGACACCCCAGACCGTAAAACCAACGTGATAATTTGAATTCCTCTGCAGACTGTAGCGGGCTCCATGGGCTCCTGAAAGCTCTCTGTCACCTCGTTATATCCTGGTGTCGGGAAAAGGGCTTCACCTGCGCCCTCATATATCGTAGTGGCTAGATTAAACAGTGGGCGTCCAGAGTCTAAATCACCACTCGGTTCGTCGGATTCGGATTCGGATTCGTGACGCTCCGCCAAATCCCAGTCCTCATTGTGCTCTCCTAGGCCGCCGTGAAGGCTCCCCAAGGCTTCTTCGCGTGGCTGGGAGAGCTGTGTATTATACCATTCAGCTGCCTGTCCCGAATGCTCTTTCGCCAGATGTCGATCAAAACTTCCAGGGCTCGAGTAGGTTCGTATGCAAAATGGACAACGAGATCTCATTGTTGAAATTAGAACTAGACTTTGGTAAGGCTCCTTAGGCCTCTGGAACCGCTCATTGGGAATGCATCATGGGTCTCCGACGCGAGCTCTTGGCACCAACGCCAAGAGCACTAAAGCTATGTTTATGTTATGTGATACCAACATAATGAGTGAGATATCATGATCCAACTCCAACACAAACATCTAATAGATGGCGTGGCGAGGTTTGATGCACTATCATACATGTATATAAGCTCCATTGAACCTCCATATACAACAGAAGCTTTGAAGAATCCTATCTAAGCCCACGAATCTACCTATAATTGAATACAATACCAATCTGCCTTTCAAGATGTCCATCCTCACCTACATATAAAATGGTACGTTAGATCCCTAATCTCTATCAGAATCATCATTGACATCTAGATACACAGCCACCACTACACCCTTGTGATTCATCCTCTGATTCAAATTGGGAAGGCCCACCAAGCCCTGAAGAAGGCCCGACCCCAACCTTCAAGCGCCCGACCCCAACCTTGAAACAAAAACACCCTGTTGAACCTAACCAAAATCGTTTACTGGAAGCTGAATCAGGCGTTAACCAAAGTTGCGATAACGAAGAAGTCCTGCCAAGCCCTCCGAAAGAAGCGTTCCGACTTTGAAGTTTTACCAGAAGAAACTTACCGTATACTAGGCATTCTTCCCCGAGCTCGGATTGTACCACTTGGAGAAAACATCAGAACCATTATATCCATACGATCGATTATCGTCCCCGAATCTCTTGTGGCAGTTACAGGAAAAATTCCATGAGCGGGAGAAGCAAAAGATTCTCCAGAGCCCAGACAGAATCCCCGAAGGCTCCAGCACGCACAAAGAAGGCTTATCACGCCTCCAAGAAGCGTCGGCTTATATTCAAGGAAAGGCACTCCAACACCTCGAGAAATGCCTCAAGAGAAGACAATAAGCGGCGTTCAAATGCACCACAATTGCAGCAGATGTGGTAGGTGCTGCAGATTACTGGGAAGGGCGCCCTCTACAAGGCTCTGCTTGCACCGGGGAGATGATCAGGCTAGGGTGGGTTAACAAGCTAACCTCTGGAGAAGGATTATACAATCGTTTAGTTACCTACCTAATCGACCACAGGCTATCAACGCCTTGAAGCCTCGTTACATGGAAGGCTTCAGAGGACTCGAAGAAGATAGCAGCAGTCCTGAACTTTTTATTGTTGATCGAACCCAGAAGTCCAGCAGAACACAGCCAGTGTAGGCGCACTAGACAATATAGAGGCCCCAGAAGACCCTGCACAAGGCTCGCCTGAGGATCCTTGGAAGGAATTGGGAATCGCACCTAGACCTGCAATAACTATCCATGTTATTGACCCGGTGAACTCGAGCCCCAAGAAGCGCTGTCTATCGTCGACTGGTTGGTCCAGCATCCCTAACCCCTCACTTGCCGTCCTCCGGGATGTTAAACTTGCAAGAGTTAACAAAGGTTGTGATGAGCGTGTCTTAAAGGCCCCGTAAGCACCCGAGAAGCCATCGAGCCTTCTATGGAGCCATCAATAATCCTCCGCCCGGGCGCCAATGCGTATCCATAAAACCGGAATATTGCCGTATTGGTGGCGCCGATGAGTTGGAGGCCTGGCTCAAAACCAGTGAGGCAAAACCATTGAGAGTTCTTGTGATTGCTCCATAGGCCCGCCCGCACTGCTTAGGGGGCTTCTCACAGGCCTCAAACTCCCCCTCCCGATGGGTGGGATGACTTGACACGGATGAGCTGATTCGGCGAACTTGAGGCGGACAAAGAAATCTTCAATTTGCAGATCGAGTGAATAAGAAAGGTTTGCAATTTCCTATTCCTCAAGATAGAGATTTCCAAATAATATTGGCCGTCCTCCATGGCGTATTGAGAGGTTTCAAGCGGCTCGGGAGAAAGGCTCAATAGGCATTATAGGCGGCGCTTCCCTAATGGCATTACCTTTGATTCTTGCCATTCTGATCGTCTTCGCTTTTGGACTGTTGCTGACAGAAACCACCTGTTCAGTGAATCGCGGCATAGGGAGATAGGCATGATCAAGCGAAGAGGATGAAGAAGGCGAAGAGGAGGAGGGATGGCGATGGCGAAGAGGAAGAGGAAGGAAGAGGAAGAGGAAGAGGAAGAGGGCGATGGCAGCGATGGCGGCGATGAGGCGATGAGGACGATGAGGACTATGTGAACGATTTAGCCTAGGTTAATCAAGGCCTATTATGGGGCTCGGAAGGCTCGTTGGGGTATCAGCCTAGGTTAATCAGGGCTTATTATGGGGGCTCGGAAGGCTCGTTGGGGGTATCAAAGCGCACAGAAGGCTCATTGGATGATTATCAAGTTGGGGGGTATACCTATCCTCTTAAGCTTATTTCTTTTTGTTTTTTCGTTGGTGTTGAAGTATGTTTTATTTTTCGAGAGGCATTTGTTATCCTACTATAGATTAGCGTGATATGTTGGTAATTATATAGCTCGAATTCAGACTAGTGTGATTTTAGCAAGCCATTGAAAAGGCTTCTAAAGCCTTTAGCTCCGATCGGAATAGCTATATCAGGTTAGAGTATTTATCGCCAAGAGACAAAGCAAACCCAGAATGGTGTTATATAGTAGAAGGGCCTTCTTCAAGGTTTTCGAGATGCCTTTTCTGCTCCACTACCACCACAGCCAGCATGCCTCCCAGACCAAAATCACAGAAAGCGCCCAGTTCGATGGGCTCAATCAGCGTCTTAATCTCGTCTTCTGTTAGTAAACGCCACGGGTGCAATGAGTGTTTCCAGTGTGGCCAGCTCTTTCAATTCTATAAACTCTATAGTTTCTGCTGGATCGACAACAGGCGGACACAGATTTTGTAACGCCCACCGAGCCTTGTAGAGAGCTCAGTAGCTATCCGAGGATCAAGCAGTGGAGAATACTCCTCCGTGGGTGGGTCGGACTTGACGATCATCAGAGAAAGATGACGCTGCTTTGGAGATCTATGAAGATGACTACGACTATGTGGATGACTATGAAGATGAGTATGAACCTGGAGATGAGAATCTCGCACCTCCAAACTCTCCACCACCAATACCAGCTCCTCCCCGACCTGCACCAAGGCCCCTCTCTGAACGTAGGCCCTCTCCACCACCATTACAAGGCCCCCCAGATCGAATACAATCTCAGGCTCCAACCATTACAAGGCCCAACCTCCCAGGCGAATACCATCTCAGGCTCCCCCAGAACGAAGACATTTCCAGGCTCCCCCAAACCAGGCATCACGGCTCGGGAAAAGGGTGGCAGAGGCTCCTGTGGCCTCCGCCAGGGCTCTTGTGGCCTCCCGTAAGAGATCAAGTAGACCAGTAGAAGAAGAATTGCTTCTTCTTCTGTTCCGGTGAAAATAACGCAGGTATTTGCTCACTATACTCTCTGGTTTGTCTATACTGATCGTACAAGTATGGCAATCGTCATGCAGTTAATCCACCCAAACCGACAACGCAACGGGACTCCCGGAAGGCGTCGCAAGCCATCGAGATACCTTCCTTTACATCTCCAAGTTCCTCGATTCGTTTGTCAAGCACCTTGCGACCTGAGCGTGAAGCAATAGTACACCACCGGCTTCACATTCATATCGTACACCTCCGGCTACCCAATATTGTGGTTCCCCTCTCGTGCATGAGACACCTGGGCCGGAGTTACTTGGCGGATCGGATTGCAAGTTGCCAGATTACAAGCCGATTGTTAAACAAGCCGCAGAGCTTCTTGGGCATTATACACTGCTTGAGGAGCCTTGGCCACAACCTGACTCTCTTGTGGTCAATTTTCGAAGATTTTGGGCAGAAGCAAACGATTATTTTAATACAAGCTTAAATCTGACCAAAAGTGCGAGGGGAGAGTACTTTTAGAGCCGATAAGGCTCAAATTTCTTTACTATATCTTCAAATTGTATGTTCACGAGTGAGATCACACCTTGTTTATGCCATTAAAGACTATATGGCAAGGGGCTTCCTGTATGGGATGAATGAAACCTTCTGGATACAAGCAAATCTACTCGAAAAGGACCGTTTCATTAGTGACCCTGAGAACTATTCGGTAAGCATTCTTTTTAGCGCTTTGAGAAGGCTCTAACAGACTTCAGACAGGCCGCGGCACTTCTGGGCTCAGAAATTGTTGATGTGATATTTCTGAAGTATTACAAAGGCGACAAGATGCGTGGTGCAAAGGATCCTGATTTCGTCGATGGTATTTCTCCGGCATCCATATGCCTAGTCTGTACCGGAATCTGATTTGTCCTCCGATGTTGGACGACTGGGAATTACATAGAAGGTTCGCACTTCAACCCGAGCCAGAATACGGATATCATGTGTAAGGCGTCTCCAGCCCTGTGAAAGGCTCCTGCTGACTTGTGAATGTCAAATGCGTATTCTAGGATGATGGATACATGGAAGAAGAGAAGTGCACAGAATCAAATCGCGTTCTAGAAGTGATCTGACGATTGGAGAGAAGGTCCGCGTCAGCCCAGTTGCACATGGTGATGGTGCTGCGCGTACTAATATTGTTACAATATAGGTTGAGGAATTACAAGGGCCCAAAGAGGTGATATCAAGGTTGGTCAGAAGGAAGAGCGATCTTGGCGTTGGCAGCAGATATCATGGCGTGGAGGGCTGCAAAAGCCCGTCGCAAGGCTCAGGAGTTAGAGCTACAGTAGAGCATAGCGATGTGGACAACAATGCCGTGCCACTAGAAATTTAGGTGAAAGGGTAGAGGCTCGGTGAAGGGGTAGGCGTTACACCAGCTTCTGAAGCCTAGCCAAGGGCGTAGGAGGCATAAGCGGTAGGAGTTGCTATGGTGGATATGGATAGATAAATAATTGTATTTTCTTTACGGTCTATCAGAATTCTTGTATGCTATTAAAATATTATTTGTTTGGGTTGGGTTACTGAGTCCCATTGAGCCTTCCAAGCATCCCCTAGGAGGTTCTCCTGAGCCCTCAGGAGAGGGAGGCTCAGGAGAGTGTGGGAGAGCGTGCTTAACCCTCGGGAGGGTAGGGGAGGGGCTCAGGAGATGGATCGGATGCTCAGGAGAGTGCAGGAGAGCTCGCTGAGCCCTCGGGAGGGCATGGGAGGGGTGAAGAGTTTTCTTAGTGGCTCAGGAGAGTGTAGGAGAGCTTGCTGAGATCTCGGGAGGGTGCATGAGGCTAGAAGAAATCTTTTGGTGACTCAGGAGAGCCTGGTACGGCTCGCTTAGATGTCAGGAGGTTATGGGAGGGGTGGTGAGTTTTCTTATTGGCACAGGAGAGTGTAGGAGGCTCGCTTAACTCTCAGGAGGCGTGGGAGGGAATGACTAGTATTTTTAATAGCTCAGGAGGCCTGGGGCCGGCTTGCTTGGGCTCTCGGGAGGCGTGGGATGGGTGACTAGTATTTTTAGTGGCTCAGGAGACTACAGGAGGCTGCCACACCCTCAAGAGGCGTGTGAGAGGGTGGCTAGTGTTTTATAGGCTCGGGTGAGTATAAGAGGCCTTCCTGAGCCCTTGGAATGCGAGGAGGTTAACGGTTTTCTATAAGCAGGATAGTGTCTCTGTAAATTCATTATCACGTGATTATCTTCTTATACAATCACTGCCGGTATGCCATAGTGCTAGCTATTGTTAGGGGATAGGAATCGTCCTCCAGATAGCATCGGAGACGTCACTCGTTCTCGGGATGGCCTCCTGAGCCTTTCAAAGGGCTGTATCTGCTCTCGTGAGACCCTCCCGATAGCGCCCATTGCGTTCGTGAGACCCTCCCGATAGCGCCCAATGCGTTCGGGGGGGTCTCGCGATAGCGCCCAATGCGTTCGGGAGGGCCTCCCGAGCCATTGCGATGTCTCTGGAGGACTAGTCGGGTGCGCTACCTTCTCCGGAGAATTAAGGTTTGACGGGTATCTCCGGAGATCTCCCATGTCTCCCACTTCTCCCAACAAGTTGGTACAGTTTGCTGATGAGGTTCGACTCCCTCCCACCCATTAATGTTAAAGACAAAACGCTAACGATTCAGAGGGGAGCGCGTCCGGGTGCAAAGGTAGTATCTGGAAAGCAGCACTTGATACCCAAACAGAATGCATCCCGAAAGCGCCCACCGCATCCCACAGAGCGCCCACTTGACATCCAGCCAGGAAGCATCTCAGAAACATTCGGCATCTCAGAAAGCACCTATCCTCACAGTCCATGCCTTCTTCAGTGCCGTTTATTCTCGCGATATTGACTATAGCTCTTCCACACGGCACATAAACCTTTCCTCGATCGTTCGGTGGCGATTCTCACCCACTTACCCCTATCGTTCCTCCCCGCCTTTTGAGGCGTTGGCGAAACTCTATGAGCAGTCCCCGGATTCCCTCAAGCCCTCAGGTATATTTACCAGAAGCATAATAAAGATATGATATTATTGAGTTTCCTTCATCTATCAGGGACGAAGAAATGCTCCTATAGCAGAAAGTGAGGTTAGTAGTATTCGATATGACGACGCTTTGAGAAGCATCGTTAACGTTCGTCTGATAACCTATCTCTCGAGGTCCTTGTTACCTAGCTCGAGTGCAAACGTTCTCTCAATGCAGGCTCAGAGGATTGAAAAGGAGTGCAGCACGCTAATCGGGGAGCACACTCTTTTATATGAGCCTTTTCCCCCTGCAGCGAGGCTTTCAGTACTGGTAGTAAATATGTGGGCAGCTGCCAGTCGCAGGGTGGGATGTGCAGTAGATCTCGACGAGGTCGTTATCAAACAGGTGAATGCTCTTGAAACGTTGACGAGTGCTCTAGAAGCGTAATTGATGACGATAGGTCAGAAGTCTACACTCGAGTCTTTTCGCGATCTTGCGAGTTAAAGGGCGCCTGGCAGATTCGACCATCTATGGGCTTGGAAAGCTCTCGAGTCCTGATGCCAGTGCGAGGGCTGCTCAAGTAGAGTATCTTTTGAAGAATGATCGCTTCTTGAGCCCTGCGCAGCATTACGAGGTATGATCGATCCCCAACGAGCACTCGGGTGTCAATGCTCAGAGAGCACTCGCGAACGCTGCTAACAGATACTAGACCTACCGTCTACGGTTTCTTGCGCCAGAGATTATCGACATATTGTACTATAAATACTTTGATGGTGTCAGAATGCGAGGGGTAAAAGACCCCGAGTTCCTAGAGCGGATTACCCCTACGTTTATTTGCCTGATATCGACTGCGATTTGGCATGGCATTCGGGCATGGTCAACAGGAACATACGTGAAGCCTGACCATTTGCAGTCACAGAACGAGAGTGTTGTTAGTATGCATCCCTGATACCCATACATCCCCTTACAGCTATAGCGAGTGCTTTGAGAGTGGTGACGGACGCTCTCGAGATTATCGAGTGCTTTGAGAGCACTGACGGACGCTCTCAGGGCTATAATCGATTTGCTCGCTGACATTGAAATACGAATAGAAACTTTCAACAGGATGAGCAACACATGGAAGGGGAGGAGTAGGCAGAACCAGGAGGCAACGTTGGAGGTGATCAAGGACAACCTCCGGGAAAAGGTATGCTATAAGGATGGATGCTATACTGGCGGAGTGCTTTTCTGAAGGCGGAGGCTAACCTGGAGGCTAATGTTGATAGATACGAGAGAAGAAGGGCATCACTATCGAGGTGATACCGGAAGATGGGTTCAGCGAGGACGACGAAGAGTTAGTGGCCGATCTTGAGGCATTCCGGAACGCTCGGAAAGCACCCCCGAGTGCTCGAGAGGATATCTCTGGTTCCGACAACGGTGGCGGTCAGGATGAGGTGGTTCACGCTCAACTTCGGGGCATTGAAGCGGAAGAGGAAGGCGAAGAGGAAGAAGAGGAGCAAGAAGAGGGTGATCACGAAGGGGGCGAGGAGGAAGAGTATGCCAAGAGCACCCGCGAGTGCTTTGGAGAGCACTGCCGCTTTGGGCCTTGAAGTGCTTTGGAAACACTGGGAGGCGCTTTGGAGGCAAGTGATTTGGAAAGCACTGGGAGGCGCTCTGGAGGCGAGTGCTTTGGAGAGTACTGGCGAAGTGCTTTGGAGGCGAAGTCTCTGAAGAGCACTGGCTAGTGCTTTGGAGCGTATCGGCGAGTGCTTTGGAGATGGGAGTACCTATATACCTATATTATATTCAATTAGCGAGTTGGAGACGGTTTGTAGTTTTAGGATTTAGCAATCGAATCACGGTTTTGAATGCTCTTGAGAGCAGTGCCCACTAAAGCAAAGAGTAGTATGCATAGTAAAAACAGGGTACTGAAGGGTAAAATGCGGTGTATCGAGCGCTGCTGGAGCAGTCGGGAGTCTTCCGTAAGCGATTAGCGATATCTTGAGTCGTCAGAGCTCCAGGAGGCCCAGGAGATAGGTAGTAGTCTCCGGCGAAGCATTCCGTTCTTGAGCGTCGGCGAAGAGCATTCCGTGGCGAGCGTCGCGAAGAAGCATTCCGTCGCGAGAGCGTCAGGCGAGAGAGCATTGTCGCGAGAGCGTCAGGCGAGAGAGCATTCCGTCGCGAGAGCGTCAGGCGAGAGAGTGCTCCGTCGAGATAACGTCTGAAGTGAGGTAGCTCCGTCAGGGTGAGCGTATTGCTCTCGGGGCGCACTAGATGCATTAGTCTTGCGCCTGAAAGCAGGGGAAACTAGTGGTCGCCAGGGCGGAATGCTATGCGCCAGAAGGCGCCAGGAACGCTCCGTTGCTTCTCTGGAGAGGCAGTTTGTCTACCGAGCACCCTGGGCGCCTGGAGCGTCCAGAGCGTCTGGCGGAGGTTGGAGGTTTGCTGATGAAGGATATCTTTTTAGAATTCAGGGTGTACAAGAAGACGTTAAAGGATGCGAGGGATCGAACGAAAGCAATAAGTGCCTCCCAGAGCACCCAGCGACGCTCCCAGAGCACCCAGCGACGCTTTCAGAGCAACCAGCGAGGCTCCCAGAGCACACAGCGAGGCTTAGAGGAGATCCGGGATATTCGGGAAAGATCGCACTTCAACTTCATCAAATTGCACGTCTTAATGCACTACCGGGAGCACGTTTAGCGCTTTGGGAGCATCCCTCAATACTCCACGGACGTCAGCGAGCTTGCCCATGTACGGCAGGTAAAAGAAGCTTACAGAGCGTCCAACAGGTAGATGCTGCGATGCAGATACTGGACTATGGAGGGAGACGATTGGCGTTGGAGATTCGAATTCTAAACCTGAAAGACATCGTCGGAGGTCCTGAGAGCACTGACGACATCCTCTGGAGCCATCGGGATAACCTCAATGAGTTGCTCGACATTTTCAAAATCGAATACCGCAAGAAAACCCCAAATGAACGCTTAATAGTAGAAAGCGGACTGCCCCTAAAGCGTCTTTACAACCCCTCCGCGAAATCGGCAAGACTTTTCAACGTGGCAGATGGACTGCACGTGAGCCATATGACACTATATCGCCTGATAAAGGAGTATGCTGAGAATGCGGGATGCTTTGAGAGAATTCTGGAGCGTCAGGTAGAGGTTTTCACATGCCTGCAGGTTCCGATAACAATCTTCCAAAGGCCTGACGTATACAAGGTTCACAACATCAGGTGTACGGGAACAGCGTCATTTAGAAAGGGGAAAATAAGAAAGAATTGGGCATGGGTATCCGTAGGTTCCTCAGAGCAGTGGGGAATGTTTCGGGGACGCTTACCAGGACGTGTGGAGGCATTGTTTAAGGTGCGGGATAGCACAGGGCGAGCACATAGATATAACAGAGCCATTCTAACTGGATGGCATGAGAGCATGCTAACCAGGGCCCGCTATATGCTGAGAGTTATTGATAGAAGCCAGTACCCGGTGACATACAGGTACCTGCAGTGTGGATCGCCACCAGCTGCAAGTGAAACCATATTCCGGTTACTAGGAAGAGAGTCTACTCACAGAAGGACAGACTGACGAGTCTATGCCTTGCTGACTGACTAGAAGGCCGGCCAGAGTAGGACTCTGATTGCCCGGCGACCCTCTGTATCCTCTGAGCATTTGAAGTGCCGCGATAGCGCTAACACTCTGCCTGGGAAGTCTACAATAAGCTATGAGCTCTACAGCAACTAAAGCCGGTTAATCCTGCAGGCAGAGGTTGTGTGACAACCGAGCGGCAGATTACCTACAGGCTTTGACTAAGGGTAGGACCGAAGGGCTTGGAAACTCCTGCTGGCGCTTAAAGGAAAGCGGGGTAGCGGTGGAAGATTTGCAAGCACCGGAACTCAGTCCCACCGGAACTTAGTAGGAGAACTTGGAGCAGAGAATAGAAGCCTTGAATTATAAGTACTCAGGTTCATTCCCGCCCATTAGTTCTCCAGTTTCGATCCTCAGACCTATCGGCAAGCAGAAGCAAGAGCCTTAAGATTATTCTAAGTTCTAGCGAGAAGAATCTTGAACCTGTGACCTGATTTCTATTCTGCTCCGGCCGTCTCTATTCTATTACATTCTAGTAGTCTAGGACCCCCGTGACACCTGCAGTGTGGATCGCCACCAGCTGCAAGTGTAACCATATTCGGTGACTAGGAAGAGGTCTATTCACAGAAGGACAGACTGACGAGTCTATGCCTTGCTGACTGACTAGAAGGCCGGCCAGAGTAGGACTCTGATTGACCGGCGATCCTCTGTATCCTCTGAGCATTAGAAGTGCCGCTATAGCGCTAGCACTCTGCCTGGGAAGCCTACAATAAGCAATGAGCTCTACAGCAACTAAAGCCGGTTATTCCTGCAGGCAGAGGTTGTGTGACAACCAAGCGGCAGATTACCTACAGGCTTTGACTAAGGGTAGGACCGAAGGGCTTTGAAACTCCTGCTGGCGCTTAAAGGAAGGCGGGGTAGCGGTGGAATGTTATAGCACGAACTCAGTCCCACCGGAACTTAGTAGGAAAACTTGGAGCAGAGAATCGAAGGCTTTGGAGTATAAGTACTCAGCTTCATTCCCGCCTATTAGTTCTCCAGTTTCCATCCTCAGACCTATCGGCAAGCAGAAGCAAGAGCCTTAAGATTATTCTAAGTTCTAGCGAGAAGAATCTTGAACCTGTAACCTGATTTCTATTCTGCTCCGGCCGTCTCTATTCTATTACACTCTAGTAGTCTAGGACCCCCGTTATAATAGACTGAGAGCTGCTTGAGGATGCGTGGTTTCGCAGGGTGCTTTCAGTAGAGATGAATGCTTTAGGGGCAGTGGCGGTGCTCCAGCAGAGGATGTGGGTGGTGAATATTCGGAGTATATTAGGAATGACCCATTTATTTGAGGTGGATACTGGCAATTGGCTGGTAAATACTGGGATAGATTTGCGTACGTGGAACGAATTTAGTTGAATGCTGTGAGAGCGGTCGTAAGCGCTGTAAAGCATTCCCGAGTGCTATCCAGTGAATGATGTGAGAGCATTCCCAAGTGCTATCCTGTGATTTGAGAGCATTCCCAAGTGCTATCCAGTGATGTGAGAGCATTCCCGGATGCTATCCAGTGATGTGAGAGCAATCCTGGGTGCTCCGTAGAGGTGAATGCTGTCCAGGGTGCTCAGTAGAGATGAATGCTGTAGGGGCAGTGGCGGGTGCTCCATAGAGGTGGGAGCTGTGAGGGCAGTGGCGAGTACTCTACGAGTGGAAAGTTAGACCCAATAGGACCTTCTAATTCAAAATTCGTGTCATTCTGCTAGTACGCATGCGGATTGGAAGAGAGAGGTGAATTTCGGCCGCTCAGTATCTGAGTCTGTTATCCAGCAAGCTCGCTCCACCAGCATAATGCTGCTTATGAATGGGAAATGATTTCCAGCAAGCTCGCGCCGGAGTGCTGCTTAGGCAGGGCATTGAGCTTTTCAAACGAGCCGTACCATGGCCTAAACCTCAAGGCTAAATTGCCTTTCACGAATCGACAGATACATACCCCATCGTCAAAGGTTTGGTAGCCATCGCCAGTATACACGACAGTGCTCGTATTAGTATTCCGCGACTGACCGTTCAGCGGCGTGAAGAATACCCACGTGATATATCGTTTGAGTGGCTGGCGATGCCTACCTTGCCTTTGAGGAAAGCATATCGATTCATTTGGGTCTAAGTGAGGGGTGTCCCACCTTGAATAGTATTATTAAAGATGTTTCCGCAGCTCTAGGAGCATTGGTCAGTGCTATTGGAGCATTATCGAAGCATTCGTTGTGCTCTCTGGACATGAGCAATATCTCTTGGCAGAACCTGGAAAAAACTCGTTGGCGAAGAGTATCTTGGCGCAGATAGCATTGTGGAGTGCTGTCTGGGAATGAGCGATATGCTCTGGTAGCGGCAAGCAGATCTTTGAGACATGATCTCCTGGCGCAGATAGCATTATCCAGTACTCTCTGGGCGTAGGCAATATGCTCTGGCAGCGCCTGGCGAGCAGATTGTTGAGACATGATCTCCTGGCGCAGATAGTATAGACGAGTGCTCTCAGGGCGCGGGAGCTTTCTCCTGGCGTGCCCCGACGCGTCCGTTATCGTGTATCCAGTCTCTGGTCGGAGAGTCATTAGTGATTTCTTCTCCAGACGCAGGAGGAATACCCCAGGCGTGGCATGGCGGAGAGAGCATTGCCGGGTGCTCTCAGGACGGATATCATATCGCCTGGAGGTGCCTGACGCGCCTAGAGGAGACTAAGTGGGAATAGCGGAGAGAGCATTGCCCAGTGCTCTATGGGTGTAGGGTATAACTTTTGGAGGGCTCTGTAGACGGTAGCATTAGCGAGTGCAAACAAGACGCATTAGGGAGTGCTCAACGGGCGCGAATAGGATGCCCTGACAGCAGCAGGTGAATAGAGTATTGGCGAGTGATCTCCTGACGGAGGAGCGAGTGCTTTGCGATGGCGACATAGCATGGAGTGGCAGGAACGAGTATTCTGCTCTGGAAGCGCCCGACGTGAGCACACTGCACTGGCAGCGCCGGACGCGAGCAAACTGCTCTGGGAGCGGCGGAAAGAAGTATTCTGCTCTGGTAGTGCCGGACACGAACACACGGCTCTGGGAGCGGCGGAAACGAGCATTTTGCTCTGGCGGCGCTGGGTGCTTGAACGCACTTCTCTGGCGGCGCCAGATACAGGGGCGGTGCTCTGACGGAGAGGAGAGAAAGTAGTATGCTCTGACGTTGCCGGGCGCGAGCGCTCCACCCTGGTGTCGCCAGGCGCATACACTCTGCCCTGGCGGCGTCGGGCGTGATCGCTATGCCTATGTAACGGGGATCCTAGACTACTAGAGTGTAATAGAATAGAGACGGCCGGAGCAGAATAGAAATCAGGTTACAGGTTCAAGATTCTTCTCGCTAGAACTTAGAATAATCTTAAGGCTCTTGCTTCTGCTTGCCGATAGGTCTGAGGATGGAAACTGGAGAACTAATAGGCGGGAATGAAGCTGAGTACTTATACTCCAAAGCCTTCGATTCTCTGCTCCAAGTTTTCCTACTAAGTTCCGGTGGGACTGAGTTCCGGTGCTTGCGAACATTCCACCGCTACCCCGCTTTCCTTTAAGCGCCAGCAGGAGTTTTCAAGCCCTTCGGTCCTACCCTTAGTCAAAGCCTGTAGGTAATCTGCCGCTTGGTTGTCACACAACCTCTGCCTGCAGGAATAACCGGCTTTAGTTGCTGTAGAGCTCATTGCTTATTGTAGGCTTCCCAGGCAGAGTGCTAGCGCTATAGCGGCACTTCTAATGCTCAGAGGATACAGAGGATCGCCGGTCAATCAGAGTCCTACTCTGGCCGGCCTTCTAGTCAGTCAGCAAGGCATAGACTCGTCAGTCTGTCCTTCTGTGAATAGACCCTCTTCCTAGTCACCGGAATATGGTTACACTTGCAGCTGGTGGCGATCCACACTGCAGGTGTCACGGGGGTCCTAGACTACTAGAATGTAATAGAATAGAGACGGCCGGAGCAGAATAGAAATCAGGTCACAGGTTCAAGATTCTTCTCGCTAGAACTTAGAATAATCTTAAGGCTCTTGCTTCTGCTTGCCGATAGGTCTGAGGATCGAAACTGGAGAACTAATGGGCGGGAATGAACCTGAGTACTTATACTCCGAAGGCTTCTATTCTCTGCTCCAAGTTCTCCTACTAAGTTCCGGTGGGACTGAGTTCCGGTGCTTGCAAATCTTCCACCGCTACCCCGCTTTCCTTTAAGCGCCAGCAGGAGTTTCCAAGCCCTTCGGTCCTACCCTTAGTCAAAGCCTGTAGGTAATCTGCCGCTCGGTTGTCACACAACCTCTGCCTGCAGGATTAACCGGCTTTAGTTGCTGTAGAGCTCATAGCTTATTGTAGACTTCCCAGGCAGAGTGTTAGCGCTATCGCGGCACTTCAAATGCTCAGAGGATACAGAGGGTCGCCGGGCAATCAGAGTCCTACTCTGGCCGGCCTTCTAGTCAGTCAGCAAGGCATAGACTCGTCAGTCTGTCCTTCTGTGAGTAGACTCTCTTCCTAGTAACCGGAATATGGTTTCACTTGCAGCTGGTGGCGATCCACACTGCAGGTACCTGTATGTCACCGGGTACTGGCTTCTATCAATAACTCTCAGCATATAGCGGGCCCTGGTTAGCATGCTCTCATGCCATCCAGTTTAGAATGGCTCCGTTATACTACTCCCCTCTTCCAGGATCTTGGTCACCGAGATCAGGTAACAATTGTTCTATTCTTATTATATGACAAAGAAATTCGAGTGAGAAAGGAAGATGGGAAAGGAGATGTCTACCCAAGAGATCTCTTGTCTCTAGGCTTCTTAGGATACCTCTGATGGAAATCCCGGAGGGCTTCTTCGGCACTCTTCCGGAGATGTTCCCAAGGTTCCCATGTAGCATCTTCATTCTCAAATCCTTCCCACAAGACCAAATATTCCACCCTCTGCCTCTTTCTGTTAACCCGGCTGTCTGCTACTTCCCGGACAGTCCAATTCTCCTCTCCTCCAATCTCTTCAGGTTCCGGCGGGGAAACCCTCCTCTCTAAGTCCAATGGTATCCTGTAAGGTTCTAGGAGAGAGACATGAAAGACCGGGTGGATTCCCATCTGGGGAGGAAGAGAGAGCCGGTAGGCACGGGTACCCACGGCTTCAATGACCTTGAAAGGTCCCATCTTCTTCTGATCCAGCTTGTTCATTGGTCGCTTTGTTTGCACATTGCGCCGGTCTAGCATTACTTCATCTCCAGGCTTGATTTCCGGAGGTGCCAGGGCATGTTTATCATACCACCGGGCCATCCTAAGTCTAGCCTTTCCCAGGCTGGCGTTCATAGCCTGCCATATAGATTCCCATTGAGAGATCATGACCTCACTTGCTGGGTTGTTCCATTCCACACCCTCCTTAGGGGCCGGCCAATTAGTCCTGGGTTCATATCCATAGTTGGCATAAGCCGATACTTTGGTAGACTCAGAGACCGCCGAGTTATATGCATACTCTGCCAGTGGCAAGAGGTCTGCCCAGTCATCCTGTTGATATGAGCAGTAACTTCTCAAGTAGTGCTCCAGGGTTTGGTTAACTCTTTCTGTTTGGCCGTCCGTTTGGGGGTGGAAAGAAGTGGACATCTTCAGCTTCACATTCAGTAGGGTCATGAGAGATTGCCAAAAATGAGAGATGAACTTGCTGTCTCTGTCCGAGACTATGTCATCAGGTAACCCATGTAGTCTCCAGATTTCCCTCAGGAACAGTTTGGCCAAATCTTCCGTCTTATTGAGGGTAGGAAGCGGGATGTAGTGAGCCATCTTCGAGAAGCGGTCCACTATTACCCAGATCTTCGTATACCCACTAGACTCCGGTAATCCCACAATGAAGTCCATAGAGATAGATGTCCAAGGCCGATAGGGTATCTCCAGGGGTTGGAGCATACCAAACTTCTTATGTCTAGAGGTCTTATTCCTCTGGCAGCTGTCACAGCTCCGGACATATTCCTCAACATCTTTATCCATGTTGGGCCAAAAGAAGTTGTTTCTTATCCGCTCTAGTGTCTTGAATTGGCCGAAGTGACCAGCCACTTTAGAGTCATGGGACTCGGACATTATTTCTTTCTGTAGGATCTTATCATTGGGGATGTACCACCGGTTCTTGAAGAAGATGAGGCCATCCTGGGCCGATAGGTTCTGGTCCAAGTTGGGTTTCCTTTCAACCAAGGAGCTGAGCAAGTCTTGCCAGTTCCTGTCTTGTTTAGCTGCCGCAGATAGGCGCTCCAAGAACAGAGATTGCAATTGATTGATCCTAACCGCTGCTAGCTTAGCAGGATCCAACACTAATTGCCCTGGTCTGAAAAACATCTGTGGCTCTGGCTGCAGAGGTTCACCCCCCTCCGTAAGGCGGTGATCCCAGCGCCTTGACAGTGCATCAGTCTTGCCGTTCCTATCTCCTGGTCTGTAGACAACTTTGAAGTTGTAGCCTGCGAGGTCCTCGGACCATCTAGCTTGCCGTCTAGTGAGGACCTTGGTAGAATTGAAGTACTCCAAGTTCTTGTGGTCTGTGAAAACCGTGATCTCATGCTCACAAGATTTCAGCATATGCTCCCATTCCCGGAAACAGGCTACAATAGCGCCCATTTCCTTGTCGTGAATGTCATAATTGATCTCAGCAGGGTTGAATTTTTTTGAATAAAAAGCTACCGGGTGTAACCTTTCATCTTCACCATACTGAGAGAGCGCCGCACCTTTGGCAAAGTCACTGGCATCAGTTTCAACCACTGTCCTCCTACTAGGGTCAAAGTGGGCGAGGATAGGAGCGCTAGTGAATCTCTCCTTGAGTTCCTCAAAGGCCTGTTCACAAGCTGCGGTCCAATACCATTTCTTGTCGCCTCCGGTGAGGTCAGTCAATGGTTTGCATATCTTACTAAAGCCTTCAATGAAGCGGCGATAGAAGTTAGCAAATCCGAGGAATGCCTGTACTCCTTTCACATTCTGGGGTACTGGCCACTCCTTGACTGCCTCAACTTTGTCTTCTGACATTGATACTCCTTTTTCTGAGAGATGGTAGCCGAGGTATTCTACTTCTCGGACATGGAACGAACTTTTACTCAATGAGATATTGAGATTTGCCTCATGAAGTTTCCGGAGAACCTTCTTGACCAGTTTCTCATGTTCTTCCTCTGTCTCCGAGTAGATGAGGATATCATCAATATAGACAATTACTCCTTCATCCAGTAGTTCCCTTAGCACATCATTCATCATGGCTTGGAAAGCGGAAGGGGCATTGCAAAGACCGAATGGCATCACATTGTACTGATACAGGCCATAGCGGGTTCTGAAAGCGGTTTTCCACTCATCACCTTCTGCTATCCTGATCAGATTGAAGCCATTCTTCAAGTCTAGCTTTGTGAAGATCCGGGCCTGGAACAATCTCTCCCTGAGTTCACTCATTATTGGGAGCGGGTACTTGTCTTTGACAGTAACCTTGTTCAGTCCTCTATAGTCAACACATATCCTCAACGTTCCATCTTTCTTGGGCACAAATAGGATGGGTGCGGCCGCTGGGCTGTTTGATCTGGAGATTTTCCCGGTTGCTACCTCTTTCTCTAGGTATTCCCGGAGGGCCTTTAACTCTTGAGTGGAGCAGGAGTACAGTGGACCAAATGGTGGTTTTTCGCCCGGTAGGATCTTGATCTTCAGATCATTGGAGGTGTGAGCCGGTAGCTCATCAGCCCTCTCCCTACTGGCGAGCTGCGCCCATTCTTGATACTGCTCGGGCATCTTTAGTGCCACATTATCTCCTTTCTCATCATGCCAAATGGTTGCCACTATTTGATAGACCTCATCTTCCTCCATCATCTGGTAGATAGAGATAGGTTCTATTGTGACCGCCGCTGGGAGACAATTCTGCTTGCAGTAGTCACTTCTCCAGTTTATGGTATTGAGCTCCCAGTTGATGTCCGGGTTATGCTGTCTTGCCCAAGCAATTGGCAAGTACCCGGCTATTCCTGTCTCTAGAGTAGCCACCTCCCACCGGAGTGTCTCCTTATGATTCCCCATGCTCATGTGGAGCGGATGAGTGTAATACTGCCCGCTTCCCATCATGACATCTCCCTGAGCATCATACATTGCTAAAGGGGTGTCTCGCCGCACTAAGGGGATTCTCTTTGCTCTGACAAACTCTAGGTTTAGGATAGCTCCTGTACACCCGGTGTCAAAGAGGAACCTTCCTTGAGCTTCTCCCTTCTTGTTTTTACTGTCCATGACAACAGCTGTCTCGGTCTTTTGCCGTGTATTGGTAGCTCAGAGCTTTCTTCCATCTTTCTGCGCTTGGTAGCGGGTTCTGAGCTTGTTTCTCTAGGTCTTTTTTCCATTGCTAATGGCTTTTGTGTGGGCACTACTAAGATCCGGAGATCTATTGGTTCTATTCCCAAGCGGTGACTTATAGCAATAGGGTATGATAGTGTTTGAATTGGTCTGAAACTGTGGTACTCTTTGTTTGGGTGTAATTGGGGATCTCGAGTATGTACTGTCCAGCAGTTTCGGCTCTTAAAGCCATCCTCAGCATACTTTGGTAGTGCAAATAGGCGAAAACAAAATCATAATATATTTTTTGAGAAACAAACAAAAAAATTGAAAAATAGCTAGTAAACATAGACTTCTTTACAGACATTTCAAAGCCAAAGTATTTCCTCGTCTGAAGCCGCTCCCGGTTCTAAGACAAAGTTCTCTGTAACTTCCGGGGCTTCTGGGAGTACAACAAGTGGTTCTTCTACCGCAACAGCGGCCACTTTAGCTTTCTTCTGAGAGCTGTTCCTTCCGGAACCTCTCTTCCGCTTTTGTACTCTCACAGCTGCCACCTTGACTACTGTAGGTTCCTTTGACCAACAGTCTTGCCATTTATGTCTGGACTTGCCGCACTATTGCTCAAGTCAGTCTATGTATCCCCTGATGGGGTACCGGAAGGTCTTACCTTCAAGCATACTTCTGCTTTTCTTCTTTCTTCTAGGATATCCGAAGGGATACCTTTTAACTCCACAGCTTTGTCTTTGGTGCCGGAGACTTGCCTGGGGGCTTGTCTGGGGGCAGAGGAGCGGGAGATTTCTTCTCTGGCCCTGGGCCGGCGGTCTTTCTCCTCACTGGGAGTCTTCTTGGTCCTGGCGGGTGCCTTGGCCGTGGCCTGGTACCGCTCGTGAGTGTGTCCCAGTTCCCTGAGGGCAGCTATCCGTTCCATGAGGGTTTTAGGCTTGGGGGTAAAGAGAGCCCAACTCAAGCCTAGATCAGGTAGGAGAGATCCTGCGATCTTGTCATCCACTACTGATCCCTCATAGCCGGTCTTCCACATCAACTGAATGATCCCATTCAAGAAGGCATCTATTCCTCCCTGCTGGTTGTGGGTAAGGTGCTCCCATTGGGAGACTGCATCATCCCTAGAGATGGCTTCACCAAAGGCCGCCCTGAAAGCGTCCACAAAGGAGCTCCATCTCTTCCATCTTCCATCCAGCCTTACTGGCATTCCGGCGGAGCGGTTGGCTGAGGCTTGGTCTATGGAGTTATGGTAGGCCTCATACCACTTGATTGCTGCCGTTCCTTCCATCAGATTGCCTGCATAGCGGATTCTGATCTCCTCTTGGGTGAAGGAGAGGCTCTCAATGGAGAAAACATTCTCACATTGCCGAAGGAAGGTTTCCACTTGTTCCGCTTTGCCTTGGAACTTGGAGGGAGGAGGTGCCTTGGGTTCTCGGCCCCTGCTAGCTGTGGTAGGATGGGTTGGCTCTGAGGCCCGGGTATGGGATGATATAATGGCCAGCAGATCTCTCTGCTGCTTCTCCATCTTCTTCTTCATGTACCTCCGCCAGGCCCTTCTATCCCCATCTTCTGGCTCCGAATCTGAGCTGTCGGGGTCTCCGCCTGGGGGTCCACCACCCACTGGAGGGGCCGGAGGGAGGTTTCCTCCATTGCCACCGCCCCTTTGAGGAGAGGGTGGTGCTGTTTCTTCGCGAGGCTCTGAAGGCCTTACCGCGGCAGAGGGAGGTGGTGCTGGTGGTCCGGACACCTGTCTGAGTGGGGAGCCGGGGTTTCCTTCCTCATCTGAGTCTCGGTAGAGGGAGAGGCCTATTGGAAGGCCGGAGAATGGTGAGGGGGTGCCTACAGGCCTTCTAGGCGGCAGCGGAGATGCTCCAACTTGGGGCATCATGATGGGGACGGTTCTGGGCCTCGATTTGACCGGGAATCCGGCGAAGGGTCCAGCTCTAGGCTGCATGTGTCTTGTGGCCGCCCTTGAGGAGGACCTGGAGGGGACAGCCGGGGTTTCTGGCCTTGCCACAGTGAGTCTTCCCTCACTGAGGGCCTTCTGGATTTCCTGGATGAAATTTGGTGGTATTACCGGGTTTGACCACTCAATCTCCATCCTGTCTGCATCCAACTCATCCCTCTGGGCATACCTCTGAAGTTCGGTATGTGCGAGCTCCACCTGGCCTTGCATGTAGGCATAGGCTTGCCTTATGAGTGATGACTCCGCTTCCTGGCGTTCTTGGACCATGGCGAGGGTGTAATACACCTGGGACATCTGTTGCTGCATGGCATGCTGGAGGTATCGCTGGGCCTCAAGGTTGAAGTCCTTGAGGGTAACCTCGTCCGAGTCTTGCCAGGAGGGTTCACAGCCCGGAATCCATTTCTGCAAGGCAGTCCTGGGTTTGAGGATGAGCTGTTGTTGCTCCGAAGCATCCAGATTTAGGTCGGTGAGGCTTCCATTCAATCTGGAGCCAGGGGTTCTGGTGCAGTGAGGAGGGGCGTTTTCTTGGTAGGAAGAAAGAATGTAATCTGTAAGGTGATTGGAACCTTAAGATTATAATGTCGCGAGGTCCTAGACTACTAGAATGCAATAGAATAGAGACGGCCGGAGCAGAATAGAAATCAGGTCACAGGTTCAAGATTCTTCTCGCTAGAACTTAGAATAATCTTAAGGCTCTTGCTTCTGCTTGCCGATAGGTCTGAGGATCGAAACTGGAGAACTAATGGGCGGGAATGAACCTGAGTACTTATACTCCGAAGGCTTCTATTCTCTGCTCCAAGTTCTCCTACTAAGTTCCGGTGGGACTGAGTTCCGGTGCTTGCAAATCTTCCACCGCTGCTTTCCTTTAAGCGCCAGCAAGTTTCCAAGCCCTTCGGTCCTACCCTTAGTCAAAGCCTGTAGGTAATCTGCCGCTCGGTTGTCACACAACCTCTGCCTGCAGGATTAACCGGCTTTAGTTGCTGTAGAGCTCATAGCTTATTGTAGACTTCCCAGGCAGAGTGTTAGCGCTATCGCGGCACTTCAAATGCTCAGAGGATACAGAGGGTCGCCGGGCAATCAGAGTCCTACTCTGGCGGCCTTCTAGTCAGTCAGCAAGGCATAGACTCGTCAGTCTGTCCTTCTGTGAGTAGACTCTCTTCCTAGTAACCGGAATATGGTTTCACTTGCAGCTGGTGGCGATCCACACTGCAGGTACCTGTATGTCACCGGGTACTGGCTTCTATCAATAACTCTCAGCATATAGCGGGCCCTGGTTAGCATGCTCTCATGCCATCCAGTTTAGAATGGCTCCGTTATAGCAGGTACCTGTATGTCACCGGGTACTGGCTTCTATCAATAACTCTCAGCATATAGCGGGCCCTGGTTAGCATGCTCTCATGCCATCCAGTTAGAATGGCTCCGTAATAGCTTAGGCGTTGCCAGGCGCGAGCATTCTGCCCTGGCGGTGCCTGGCGCTCGTGGCGCCCAGGGCGTACAGGCTGAGCCCTGAGAAATAGGAGAGTTTGCTGATGTTTGTTCATGACCACGATATTAATGGCAGCAGCGCCTATGAAGATATGGGCGTGGGGAAATTGACGGTGCAGAGCACAGCGCGGGCATTTCCTCCGGCCGTCAATTGGTGCTGGAGAATAACGGTGCAGAGCGTCGCAGGGGCAATCCCTCCGGGCGTCAATTGGTGCTGGAAGATGACGTGCCAGTCAATAGGGCGGTGGAGAGCGAGGATTCCCAGGACAATGTCCCTGTGCGGAGGAGAGGCAGTAGGAGAAGAGGACGGGGATGAAGAGCTAGATAGACAGACTAGGAGATGTATATAACTCGTAAATTGACCATGATTGCCGCAAATTGACGATGCCGAGGGGGTGCCCAAAACACCAGGCGACGTATCGTGATATGCCGACGAGTCTCAAGGGGCGGCGTGGGTGCGTGTATTCCGCAGGGTACGAGTGGCGACAGTAGTAGCGGTCGAGTTAATCAAACGAAAGGCAACGGTCTTCGTTAGAAGAGAAGTAACAGCGTATGTATTGGTAACCAGCGTAATATAAAGATGGCTCAGCCTAGCGTGATATGCTAGGTGAGGACAAACGTTTGTATTGAGTACGAATATAACGTATTTCACGGGGAAACCGCCCAACACCGGGAAACCGCCCAAACAGTGGGTATTGCGAAATGACCCGCAATGGCACTGAAATAAACTATTTAATTATATATGAAGTAAATAACATATATGAATCTGTTCTAACTATTTAGAACTCTCCCTCTTCTTGAGGTTCCTTTTGGTTGGTAATAATGGTTCAACCATATCGCCATGCTTGACCATCCATCTTCCACCTTCTACTAACTCAACTATATCTCCTATTATATAAGCCCTCATGACTATCTAAAGTATTTACAGTTATATTTTCGGTTATTAGAACCTTTTCTTATATCTTTTAGGTTTTGATGATCCAACTTGAATAAATTCCTCTAGTTTCTTCTTTGTTTCCTTTGCCTCCGTCTTCGCAACTTTCTTAATGTCTGCCTCCTCCCTAATCTTTCTTAGCCGTTCAACGTCCTCAGAAGTAATAACTCTCGCTTTACTAAGCTGTTTTCTATTATTTGTGGCGCTTGAGAGGATTTTTAGCTTCTGATTTTCGAAATTGTGCGTTGATATGGTCTCCAATTTCACAGTAATGGTAATCTGTAGAGCTTTATTGAGAGTTTGAATAAGACTGCATAGCTCTTTTGCATGCTCAGTCTTACTATTTACCAATGCTAATGCTTGATTTGCAGTTGTGCGGGCCATCCTGGTGATGCAGGGGGTAGTGAGACCCGGAAACCGGAAAACTGGCGGGTTCTTAGGAGGCACTTGCCTAATTGGGCATAAGCCCTGCAGGTTGAAGGGTTCGATACCGCCTTCTCCCACGCTATATTGTGTTTTGTATACGTTCGTCTTCTCGCCTCAAATAGATATCTATGATTCAAGTTGAGTTCTGGTTAGTAATGGTGGTATTGTGGAAGGCGTTGGTTGTTTTGGATACAAACTTTAAAAATGTCCCCTTATTGATTCCGGTGTCACCACCGGACTCCTCCATTAATTCATCTAATACATTACTATAATGCTTCTGTAGTGGTCCGAATAATCCAACATCCAAAGGTTGTAGCAGATGCGTAGAATGTGGTGGTAGGCAGAAGGGTACGATTCGGTGTGAAAGGCAGTAATCCAAAAACTCCCAAGTCATATGTGATACATGACCATCCATTATAAGTAGCCTGTACCTGTCACCCGCACTTTATATAAAACAAAAAATTAGTTTAGTTACGATTGATAAGATATGAGTGAGCTATGGGAATTGTGAAACATACCTAGGTGCGGTATATTTCTCGAAATTCTCAACTAGCCAATCCATACCCAATTTGGAATCAGTCCAGCCCTTTGGGGAGTAGGCAAAGGTAGCAATATCGCCATTGTCGGTATTCACGCCTGCGTACCAGCCCATGTAGTGCGCCGTACCTTGATTAATAATCATAGGTGGTAGTGGCGTTCCGGCCGGCCTTAGATTCAATCGCGTAACCCGTGCGATTTCCGGAATGTGTCAAACGTGGGTTCTTCCTACCAGCCCTGCATATGACTTTAACCTTAGCTGCCATGCCCATCATAAATCCTTTCTCGTCCATATTGTAGGAGTTCTTTGGTAATATATCGTATAACGCAATTACTTGTTTCAACTAATTCCATTACTACTAGTTAGCCTGAGTAACTTGAATAGTTAGTACTCATCAACCTATTACGGGAATTTACCTTTTTAAAATAATCCTTTAGTAATTCTGGATTATTTGTTACCGCCCTCTGCCGGTCCAATCTAGCACTGAATTTGGATGATAATTGTGGGTTTCGTGCCAAAAATCGGTTAAGCCAGTTTCTCCCTAAGGTTCTTCAAACTCTAAACTTCTTCACCAAATAGGCAATATCTTTAACCATGAGAGTCTTACTTGAGGAACCCCCAGTCGTCATCTTCACACCATTTCACAATTGTAGTTTCCTCATATTCGCTTAATAGTGGTTGGGAGCGGTGTGCCTTGTGCCTGGTTTGGGCCCCGTTGAGCCGGTCTCGAAGGGTTGTATAGGGAATACCAAAGGTTTCTGCAGATACCCGCATAGAATGCTTAGATGAGTTATTATAGTGAATAATAGCTTGACTGATAGCGTTTTCCCTCTCCTCCAACCTCTTGCCTTTCAATCGGGGCATTTTGTATCTGGGTGATGGATGGTGATTCACTCGTAAACTTGAGGATCTTGAGTATTCGAAGGGTTACAATTATGGGCGGTTACCCGGTGTTGAGCGGCTTCCCGGTGCAATACGTTAGTAGAAGATAGATAGATAGATTTTATATTGCTTCGAAGTACAAGACTTATCGCACGCCTAACACGAACCGCCGGAAAAACAAACGCGACAACAAAGGAAAGACAAAAGAAAACGTAACCGAGATAATAAGTAACTGTAAGAAATCCCAAGTGTTCGCACCCGCATGTCAAAATTTAACGAGAAAAGGAGGAAGAGATATGAAAGCCATCAATCTTCCTCCTCTCGACCGTCCGATGTCTTCGTACCATTCTAATGTGTATGTTTAGCAAATTCAGTATGAGATCCACCTTCAAGTTCGAAAACATCCAGTTTTCCCACGTCGCTGGACCTGGAATTTTGTCCAATAATTGTGTTCGGTGTTTGGCCCACTGGGGGCATTCGAGGAGGGTATGTCTTGATGAGTTTTCCATGCCGCATTGGCATGGTTCCTGTTCGACGTAAGCGGCGTGTCGGTCGATTTTCGTCGCCTGGCACCGTATGCGTGAGATAAGCTTGGCTTTCGCAAGTGTGAGCTTGCGTCGTTGTGGGCATGGTCGTAATGATCCGGAACGATGGTAGTTAGTTGTTTCTGGCGTGTTCCATTCCTCCAGCATCCTCTCTTGGAGTTTTTTGGTTTGGGTCCAGCGGGCTTGTGCATCTCCTGTTACTTGAAAAGGAAGCATGAGTGAGGCAATTCGGTGTAGGCCTGTGTCTGTTATATTTATTTCTTTCGCCGGCAGCAATGAGGCGAGTGGTTCGTGAATAGGATGGTTGTAAGGGAGACACAGGATTCTGGTTCCGTATTTCCGCGATCGGTAGGTAAGAAGGTGTTCGAGGGGGGGTAGGCCTGCTTCTTTTAGCAGTCGTTCTTGTTTAGTCCATCGAGGGAGGCCGGTGGCTATCCTTGCTGCTTCGTTATAGAGGGGTGTAAGGGAGCGGATGATGTGGTCCGCGCCTGTCCACCATGCTTCTGATCCCCATAGTATTGTAGGGAGAAAGAGTTGTGTGATGACGTGGTGGATGGTTTTGGTCGTCGCGCCAGGTTGGAAGGAGAGGGTTCTAATTCGCTGGAGGACTTGAAGGCCCTTGGCGATGGTATTTTCTATGTGGGATCTGAAAGACAGAGTTGGGTCAATCCATACTCCGACATATTTCAGTCGTGATTTTGGATGGATCTGTTGTCCAGTGAGGTTGGTGTGGTTTCTTGGTTGTTGGAGTGAAGAAGAGGTTGGGCGAAAAAAGATCAGGTCGGACTTCTCCGGTTCGTATTTAATGTTTAGGAGAGCTGCTTTGCAGACGCGCTCTGCCATTCTCTCATCGAGCCTCCTGGTTATGAAACCTGGGGTCTTTGAGATCTGGACTAAGGCGTCGTCATCGATATATGTTGTGTTTAGTTCTTTCTTTGAATTTGAAGGGTCGACTAGTACCCCTGCATATATCATGAACAGAACTGGTGAGAGGGGGGAGCCTTGGGGTAGCCCTGAGTTGAATGGTTGGGGTTCTTCTAGTTCGTGATTAAAGAAAAATTGAAGTTTTCGGTTGGTGTTAAATTCCTTACACCAGCTGGTTAGATATTGTGGGAATTTTTGTTGTGTCATAATATGTGAAAGCGTCGTATGGTTTACGCAGTTAAAGGCTCTTTGAATGTCGTTTGTGAGTATAGCCGGTCGGTCGGGGATGGCCAATCCTGTCGATCTCTTTTGAAGGAGGTTCTGTTGGATTGGGGTGAGGGTTCTAAGTAGGGCATCAATTGCGGAGATTGTTGGTCTTCCGCCGAATTGTTCGTTCGTTAGTGTTCCAAGTATGTCACCCGAGGTGCAGAGTCTTTCGGCCACTATTTTTTCGAGTAGCTTACTGAAGCATTGCAAAAGGGAGATTGGTCGATAGGATTTTGCAGAAGAATTGCTTGCTTTTCCTGGTTTGGGGATGGGGATACATTTAGCGACTTTCCACTGGTCCGGGTGGACAGAGTGTCGAACATCATGATAGCATGTCTTGTATGAGTTGGGTGTTCGCTTTCACCACGCCTTGATAAATGTGTAGGGGATTCCGTCTGGGCCCGTTGCGAGTTAGCAGGGCAAGTTTAATGGCTTTTAATAGTTCTTGGAGGTTACTTATATTAAAAGTGTCACTAAGATCAAATGAGGGGGTTCTGATTTCTGGCAGGGGGGAGTCGGGGGACGTCCAATTTGTGGGGAAGAGTTCAGCTCTAAGAGCTTGGCACTTCCCCGCAAACGTTTCTTCACCTTGTATGTCTGGAGTCCTTTCTCTTTCCCGAGTTAAGGATCTTCCATATCTCACTTCCTTTGGCCTCGTTCAGGGCCTTTTCCCTTTGTTTAGTCTTTGCGTCCCTAACGGCCGCTGTCCACTTTCTATTTTCCTTCCGGAGGGTTTCCTTGTCCTCCGGTGCGTTCGTTCTTCTTGCTTTTCGTTCGGCTTTATTCAGCCTGGTCTTGTGTTGTGCGAGTTCGGGGGTCCACCATCTCTTCGATCTTGAATGGGATATACTCATCGGGGTAACCTGATCGATGATTTTTTGGAGGTGTTCCAAAAAATAGTCCATGGATTGTTTAGTGTTGTTTTGATCCTCCCATGCTTCATCCGGGAGGTTGAAATTTGCCATTTGAGTTTCCAGAGCTTCCCAGTCTGTCTTATGCCAGAGTCGGTGGGGGACGTGTGGGGCTTTAGCGATATACATTTGGACGGAGATTTTCCCGTGATCGGATCCTGCGCCGTCGGGGTTGATGTTCCATTGAATGTTCTGATCGAGGATTGGGCCTTTTACAAAGGCTAGGTCAATAATTGTTGGGCGGTTCCCGTTGTGGGGGAAATGTGTATGTTCGCCGGGTTCGTTAATGAGGTGTAGCCTTTGTCTGTCAAGCCAGCGTTTAACTCTTGTCGCATTTGTTCGGTCTGCTTTTATTGTGTTCTTGTAATCGTGGGCGAGGGTGCCGTACCATAGTGTATGGTGGCAGTTGAAATCCCCCATTGTTAGGCAGTTTTTCATAGTTGTTATTGTTCTGGCGATATTGGCGAAGAGTTGGCTTCGACCTGGTGAATAGATGTTGAGGATTTGTGTCCTTTCCTGCTGAATTTCGACTGTAACTGAGACAATGAAATTGTCGTGTGTAAAGTGGTGTTTGGGTTTCAAGTTGCAGTGTTTGCGAATATAGGTCGCGCATTTTGGGTTGGTTTTTGATGGTATAAAGAGGTAAAAGAGTGTTGATTCCGGAGGGTATCCGGCTGGTGTGTTCCATGGTTCCTGAAGTAAAAGAAAGAATACCGACGGGTCTGTTTCTGCTTCCTCCACTGCTAACTTTGTTGTTAGCTCATTCCTTGCGCAATTCAGCTGTTGCGCTAGAGCGAGGGATCGTTGGTTGTAACTAGACATTTCCCATGTCCTGGTCGTTGTCTCTTGGTGCTGCCGGTGCTGCCGGGGTTGCTGGTACTTGGATTGTGCCTTGGGGAGTCGCTGGTACCTGAGTTGCTGGTACTTGGGTTACGGCTGGTGGGGCTTGTGGGGCTTGTCCGAGGTTTACTGGGACGACTGCATCAGCAAACTCTGGTATTCCTCAGGGCGCAGAGCCTACGCCCTGGGCGCCACGGACGCCAGGCGCCGCCAGGGCAGAGTGCTGCTGCCAGGCGTCGCCAGGGCAGATCGCTCGCTGGCTGCCGCCACAGCAGGGTGCTCCGCCAGGCGTCGCCACAGCATGATGCCCGCGCCAGGCGCCGCCAGGGCATAATGCTCAAGACCAGGCGTTTGCCCAGGAGCATAATGCTCGCACCAGGCGATGCTATTATCACGCCTCGACGCCTCCAGAGCAGTATGTTCTCTCTGGCAGACCGCCTTTATCATCCAAGCAGAGCTAGACTTCGCTTCCAAGCAGCTGCCCAAGCAGAGCACTCGCCTCCAAACAGAAGACTCGCCTTCCTAGCAGAGTACTTCGCCCTAGCAGAGTACTCGCCCTAGCATTAGCAGAGCACTCGCCTCCTAGCAGAGCACTCGCTTCCACCAGAGCACTCGCTTCCACCAGAGCACTTCGCTTCCTAGCAGAAGACTTCGCTTCCTAGCAGAGCACTCGCCCTAAAGATTAGCAGAAAGACTTCGCTTCCTAGCAGAAAGACTCGCCCAAGCAGTACCGACAGTCCTAATGAGCTTTTTTTTTGCCGCTAATGCTACTATCTACAGAGTGCTCCTAGCGATATCACATACATCTATAGAGCACTCCAGCAATGTTTCTCCGCGATCTTCTAGGCGCTGCTGCAGCACCTTCACGCCAGCACGCCCAGGCAATGCTGATCGCCCTGAGAGCACCCGGCGATGCTTCTCTGCCATGGCACGCCTGGGGTATGCCTCCTGCGCCTGGATAACGATCAACAAATGAGTCTCCGCCCAGGACTGGTAACGAATCACGGACGCTGCCGGTGCCCGCCAGGAGACAACGCCAGCGCCCTGACAGCACTCGCCACTAATATTCTGCGACAGGAGATCAAATCATAACGAGCTGCTCTCCAGGCGCCACCCAGAACATATCCTCACGCCAGAGAGCACTCGCCAGCGCTTATTCGCGCCAGGAGAGCATTCTCACCGAGATGCTCGCCAGACACCACAGGAGCATATCGCTCACGCCAATACACTCTTCGTCAACAAGGTTTTCACTGACTGCTAAGAGATATTGCCCACATCCGGAGAGCACCATGGCCGCTTTCATAGCACTGACCAATGCTCGTAGGGCTGCGGAAACATCTTTAATAATACTATTCAAGGTGGGACTCCCCTCAGTTAGACCCAAATGAATCGATACGCTTTCCTCAAAGGCAAGATAGGCATCGCCAGTCTCTCAAACGATATCTCACGTGTGTATTCTTCACGCCGCTGAACGGTCAGTCGCGGAATACTGATACGAGCACTGTCGTGTATACTGGAGATGGCTACCAAACCTTTGGCGATGGCGTATGTATCTGCCGATTCGTGAAAGGCATTTAAGCCTTGAGGTTTAGGCCATGGTACGGCTCGTCTGAAAAGCTCAATGCCCTGCCTAAGCAGCACTCCGGCGCGAGCTTGCTGGAAATCATTTCCCATGCATAAGCAGCATTATGCTGGTGGAGCGAGCTTGCTGGATAACAGACTCAGATACTGAGCGGCCGAAACTCACCTCCGTCTTCCATCCGCATGCCAGACTAGCAGAACGACATTACCTAATTTTGAATTAGACGGTACTATTGGGTCTAACTTTCCACTCAGAGAGCACTCGCCACTGCCCTCACAGCGCCACCTCACGGAGCACCCGACTGCTGTCATTCAATAGCACTCGTAATGCTCTCACTGGAGAACACTGCAATACTCTCACATCATTGGATAGCACTCGCGAACGCTTTACTGCACTTACGACCGCTCTCACAGCATTCAACTAAATTCATTCCACGTACACAAATCTATCCTAGTATTTACCAGCCAATTGCCAGCATCCACCTCAAATAAATGGGCCATTCCTAATATACTTCGAATATTCACCACCCACATCCTCTTTCTCCTCCACCTACAGACCTTCTGCAGCCCATGTGAGCTATCAGCGATACCACGATCCTTCGCCTCAAGCAGCTTAACTATATATAGTCTATGTCCGCACCCTGTGCTATCCTCAAGACCTTGAACAGAGCCTCCACGCGTCCTGGTAAGCGTCCCTCAAACACTCCCCACTGCTCTGAGGAACCTACCGATACCCATGCCCAATCCTTTCTTATTTTCCCTTCCTAAAAGATGATGTTCCTGACACCTGATATTGTGAACCTCAGATACGCCAGGCCTTTGGAAGATTGGTATCGAACCTGCAAGCATGTGAAACCTCCACCGGTGCCTAAAATGCTCTCAGAGCTTCCGCAAAGCTCTGAGAAAGATTCCGCGATCTTCGCATACCTTTATCAGGCGATAAAGTCATATGGCTCATTTGCAGTCCATCTGCGACGTTGAACAGTCTTTTCCGATTTCGTGGAGGGGTTGCAAAGACGCTCAAGGGCAGTCCGCTTACTATTGAGCCGCTCATTCGGCGCTTTTTGCGGTCCTCGATTTTGAAAATGTCGAGCAACTCCTTGAGGTTATCCCGATGGCTCCAGAGGATGTAGTCAGTGCTCTCAGGACCTCCAACGATGTCTTTCAGATTCAGAATTCGAATCTCTAACGCCAATCGCCTCCATAGTCCAGTATCTGCGCGCAGCCGACCTTGTTGGACGCTCTGTAAGCCTCTTTCACCTGCCGTACATGGGCAAGCTCGCTAACGTCCGTGGAGTACTGAGGAATGCTCCCAAAGCGCTCAACGTGCTCCCGGTTGTGCGTTAATACGTGCAATTTTGATGAAGTTGAAGTGTGATCTTTCCCGAATCTCCCGGATCTCCTCCACGCCTCGCTGGGTACTCTGGGAGCCACTAACTGCTTTCGTTCGATCTTTCAAGGTCCTTTAACGCCTTCTTGTACGCCCTGAATTCTAAAAAATATCCTTGTGTTTATGGAAATCGTCGAGATAGCTTTCCATATAGTCCAGGGTGCTCAAGTATGACTCCCATATTGCGCCATTAAGTGGAAGTCTATTAGGCTTCGAACGATTTCAACGCCATGGTCGCTTCCTGACAGCCACTCCGGCTTTCTCAGAGCAGCGCGAAAGTGCTCCTAGAACGAGCCGCCCCAGGTTCCGTGATCTTTCCTTGCCATTGGGTGGTAGAACGATATGCCTTGTTTGGTACTGCCAGTCCAGGGTAAGGCGCAATCGAAGCCCAAGCTTTGTCAAATTCCTCCAATCGGTGGTGCTTCTTCAGGAAGCCCTGAATCCACTCCATCATGTGCTTCAACATCCCCATGTAGATATTGTGCAGAATGTCCGGTTTATTGAGATCGTACGGATTAACCCTCGGCATACCCCAGAAAGCATTGAAGAGTGTTTTGACGGATCTCGCGACAAGGTATTCCACCGGTTCCAGATTGCCCGGGTTCTCGCCAAATAGCAGTACTCTCTCCTGTAGTCCTCGTGATTAAAGACAGAGCTCGCGTAGTGCTCCCAAGACTGTGAAACTCGACCAAGATCTTGGGCAAGCACTAGTGCTGATGTTTTGCAAGTTTGAATGCTCTGGTTGATCAGCGATCCACCCCGAGAGCACTGGAAAGCAAAGTCGTTTCGTCGCCGGGCGATTTGATTAGCTCGCCGTCCCTGAGAGCACTCGAATGCTTTGAAAGATCTCCCAAGAGCGCGATGCAGTGCCATTTGACTTTGACGTCGTAACACGGAGTTAGCAAGTGTTGTATTCTTCCCGAGCTTCGGTGGCACTGGTAGAAGCCCTAGGAGAATGAATGAATGCCCTGTAGGCTTATTGCGCACCGACGACTTGATGTTCCCTATGGTAAGATAGATTGGCCAGGCTTTCTTGTCCCCGCTGAAATTTGTCAGATGTGTGCCATCCGACGCGCAGATAATTGGTACCACAGTGGACCCCTCCGGTAACGTATTCTGTCGAGAAAGCATCAGCGACTGCTCCTTGAGCATCATCGAATGCTCATAGAGCACCCTGCTGACAGGGCGAAGTTTACGGACCTGTATCTCCCACCACCAATCTCCTGTATGCATTTCGCACATTCGCCAAATCATTATGCTTCCACCACGGGCGAGTACACCAATGACTCGGAAGGCACGCTCTAGAAGATATCGGATGACTACCATTGATCCCTAGTAGTAAGATACTTTCTCCCCAATATCCACCTCCGAACGATTCCAGCTCGCTTTTCCGAAGATGTCGCTCATTTCCTCCAGCCTCTCGATAAAACCCCGCCCAGTGCTGTAGGAGCACTCGCCACTGCTCGGGCGGAGCTGCAGAAAGAAGCTGTCGATGTTTCCCCTGTGAGGCTTTGGACAGTGTGAAATAGCGCCATTCTGAACTCAGATGCTGACCGGAATGGGTGCCATGGGTATCGGAGAAGGCTCGGAGCATTCGTCAGTCCTCCGAAATGTAAAGTGCTTCCTCAGCGCCTCAGAACTGTAGTAGATGCCTTTACGCCCATTTGAATCGCCGCCTCCTCCATCACGAATATGATTCGGATTCGAGGTCCAATTGTTACCCGAATCTTGGTCGAAAGTGTCGGACTCGAATCGTAGGCGCTCTGAATAGCAATCGAATGCCTTCTGGGCTCTCGCCAGTGTCGGGGGTTTCTGCTGATTGATCGTGCTCCAGCAATGAATATTGATTTCCCAACCATTCATCTGCTTCTAAAGGATGTATCGTTCGAAGATGTCTGTCAAAATCCGCGGAGGAGCTGTACCTCTTGCTGCAAAAAGGGCACGACGATTTCATTGAACTCGAGAATTTGCAGTCTGCCAAGGCCGAGGAGGCTCTTTCCTGCAGGCGCGAGAGCGCTTTCTACTTTAACAATCTGTCATCCAATGAGGCTCTGGTTGCAGAGCGCGCCGAGCGACAGCAGAGTGCTCTACAAGCGATGAGTCACCAATGAGGCTCTCGCTGCCAAGAGGTTGTGCAGAGTGCTCATGTTTATTAGTCACAAGATGCAAAGCCGCTAGAGAGTGCTCGCCGAGTGATTGTAAGCCTTGCAAGACTCTCCAGCAGAGCAAGGCTGACTTGACGCTATACATCTCCAACGGAATACTGCAAACACAAACACGAGCATGCAACGAGAGGAAACAGCAATCATGCCACCAGCGATGCCTCGTTTGCCCTTTCTTTCAGCATTCGCCATCCTCAGTTAGCACTCGCGAAAAGCTATTCAGATCGAGAAACCGCGAGAAACCGCTCACAACGGAAAATTCAATACCAATATCGACTACCTCAAACGATACACACTGTCCAACTCGGCTTCATAGCGACAGAGCCCCGACACCAACAAGAACAGAAACTCCAACCCAACATTGAATCCAATCGATACCGCTGTTGGTACTACCATCAGAGCATTCCCGAGTACGCCTAGAGCATTCATCTACGCTATTCAATTGAATCAAACCACCAGAGTAGAATCTTCGAGGCGCCTAGAGCATTGATCTACGTCATGTATTGGAGCAAACATTGAGCACGGCTTGGAGCACCATATGCAGCGCCGGTCGGAGCACTCGAGAGTGCTCGTATAGCACATGGGGGTGCTTCCATAGCACACGGGGTGCTCTCGGAAGCATGATGAGCTCTGGAATAGCTGATTCTATTCGGTATAAGAGCACCCTTCTCCTCCTTCCAGATCGTGAGAGATTCCTAACCATCCATCTTCCAGCTACCTCTTCCAGCTACCTCTTCCAGCTCTACCACTTCATACCCCTCACTGCTATCAAAGCTTTCAAGATATCTCTTGAAGATTCAGCTCACGTTTCAAGTTTACGGTTCAAGTTTCAAGTTTCAAGTTCGAGCTTTCAAGCTGCACATCTAGCAATCATATATAAGATGGTATATCCTCCTCCTTAATTCTATTGCTCTCAGCACCATACTCATCAAATATTCTATATTTACTATAGTCACCTTCACCCCGCCCTCAGAGCACTCCACAGAGCTCACAGAAGAAGCGAGATCGCGATCCAGACACCGACGATTCAGATAGCAAAAACGAAAGAAGGAAAAGAAGAAGGAGAAGGGGAAGAAGAAGCAGGAGATAGAGGAGCAGGAGATAGAGGAGCAGAAGGAGCTGGAGATTTTGCAGAAGAAGGTGCAGGAACTACAGAGGAAGGCACAGGAGAAAGAGAAGAAGGCAGAAGCAGAAAGAGAAGTCCTCACCTTCGCTGCCTCAGAAAGAGCAGGAAGGCACCCAGCCTATCCCAATAGAGATAGGAGAGACACCCCGCACAAGAGTCGCCGCTGCCCGAGAAGCACCCGCCACCGCCTCAGCAAGCGCCACCGTCCCCCTGCACTCCACGAATTTTTCCCAAAGGAGGGGGAGAAAGAAGGCGATAGCGATAATGACAGCGACAGCGAGAAGGAGAAGCGATAGCGAGAAGGAGATAGGAGAAGGAAGGGCAACCTGAAGTCGAGCCCGACAGAGAACGTTCTGCAGCAGGCACAGCAGCAGACCCAGCAGGCCCGGCAGCACCCAAGCCCACAAAGCGTTCAGCAGGCACAGCAGCAGGCCCAGCAGGCCCAGCAGCACCCAAGCCCAAACAGCGCTCAGAAGGCACAGCAGCAGGCCCAGCAGGCCCAGCAGCAAGCCCAAAGCCCCGAAGAGAGCGAACAGTTCGACAAGTCTCCAGCTTTTCCCCAGAGTTCATCAGCAAACCTCCAACCTCCGCCAGACGCTCTGGACGCTCCAGGCGCCCAGGGCGCTCGGTAGACAAACTGCCTCTCCAGAGAAGCAACGGAGTGTTCCTGGCGCCTTCTGGCGCATAGCATTCCGCCCTGGGGACGCGCCCAGGGGCGCACTAGTGCATCTAGTGCGCCCGAGAGCAATACGCTCACCGTGACGGAGCTACCTCGCTTCAGACGCTATCCCGACGGAGTACTCTCTCGCCTGACGCTCTCGAACGGAATGCTTTCGCCGACGTTATCCCGACGGAATGCTTTCGCCGACGCTTCGCGAACGGAATGCTTTCGCTTGACGCTTCACGACGGAATGCTCTTCGCTTGACGCTCAGAACGGAATGCTTTCGCTTGGCGCTTCGCGAACGGAATGCTTCGCCTGACGCTTCGCGACGGAACGCTTTCGCTCGACGCTTCGCGACAATCGCTTCTCGCCGAGACTACTACCTATCTCCTGGGCCTCCTGAGCTCTCTGACGACTCCTGGGCATATAGCTAATGCCGGAAAGACTCCCGACTGCTCCAGCAGCGCCGATAATCAAGATTTTACCCTTCAGTGCCCTGTTTTACAATGCATACTACTTTTGCTTTAGTGGGCACTGCTCTCAAGAGCATTCAAAACCGTGATTCCATTGCTAAATCCTAACACTACAAACCGTCTTCAACTCGCTAATTGAATATAATATAGGTATATAGGATTCCCATCTTCAAGCACTCGCCGACACGCCTCCAAAGACTCGCCAGTACTTCCAAAGACTTCGCCCCAGTGCTTTCCAAAGCATTCGCCTCCAAGACTCGCCAGTGCTTCAAGACTCTCCTCCAAAGCGCCACAGTGCTTCCAAAGCACTCGCCCAAAGCGCCGGCAGTGTTTCTCCAAAGCACTCGGGTGCTCTACACATCCTCTTCCTCCTCGCCTCTTCGCGATCACCCTCTTCTTGCCTTCTTCTTCCTCTTCGCTTTCCTCTTCCGCTCAATGCCCCGGTTGAGCGTGAACCACCTCATCCTGGCCGCCACCATGGTCGAACCAGTGATATCCCTGGAGCACTCGCTGGTGCTTTCCGAGCTTCCGGAATGCCGCAAGATCGCCGCTAACGCTTCGTCCGCCCTCGCTGAATCCATCTTCCGTATCACCGATAGTGACGCCCTTCTTCTCTCAGATCTATCAACGTTAGCCTCAGTGTTCAGAAAGCACTCTGCCATTGTAACCTCCATCTATAGCATACCTTCTCCGGAGGTTATCCTTAATCACCTCCAACGCTGCCTCCTGGTTCTGCCTACTCCTCCCTTCCATGTGTTGCTCATTCTGTTGAACGCTTTACTCAGATTCAATGTCAGCCGAGATCTACTATAGCCCTGAGAGCACTGCATTGCTCCCAAAGCACTTCGCTATCGCCTAAGGGATATGAGGGATCAGGGATGCTTACTGACAAACTGGATTCTGTGACTGGAAATGGTCGCTTCGCGTATGTATTCGCATGGCCGAATGCTGAATCTTGCCGCAGTGGATATCAGGCAAATAAGCGTGGGGTAATCCGCTCTAGGAACTCGGGGTCTTTTACCCCTCGCATCCTGACCCATCAAAGTATTTATAGTACAATATGTCGATAATCTCCGGGGCAAAAACCGTGAAGCGGTAGGTCTGGTAACCGTTAGCGGCGTTAGCGAGTGCTTTCTCCGAACATTGACACCCGAGTCTTCGTTGAGTGCTCGTTGAGGATAATCATACCTCGTAATGCTGCGCGAGCTCAAGCGATCGTTCTTCAAAGATACTCTCTCTTGAGCAGCCCACCCTCAGGTAGATGGAGCTTTCTAGCCATGTCCTTTCGTGCTCTGTTAACCTCGTGCAAAACTTCTGACCTATAAATGCGTCAATTCGCTTCTAAACACTTTCGTCAGCGTTTCAAGAGCATTCACCTGTTTGATAACGACGCCGTCGAGATCTCTGCACATCCCTCGGACTGGCAGTTGCTTACATATTTACTACCAGTACCGAAAGCCTGCTGCAGGGGAAAAAGGCTCGTGTAGAAGAGTGTGGTCCCGATTAGCGTGCTGCACTCCTTCTCAATCCTCTGGGCTTGCATTGAGAGAACGCTTGCACTTCTCGAGCAGTGAATAAAGCGACCTCTGAGATAGTTACTCGACGAATGTTAACGATGCCTCAAAAAGCGTCTTGATCGAATACTACTAACCTCACTTTCTGTTATAGGAGCATTTCGTCCCCGATAGATGAAGGAAACCGCGCAATATCATATCTTGGTTGCGCTTCTGGTAAATATTCCTGAGGGCTTGAGGGAATCCGGGACTGCTCATAGAGTTTCGCCAACGCCTCAAAAGGGGGAGGAACGATAGGGCGGTAAGGGTGAGGAATCGCCGCATTCTAACGCATCGAGGAAAGGTCTATGTGCCGCCAGAGAAGAGCTATAGTCAATATCGCGAGAATAAACGGGCACTGAAGAAGGCATGGACTGCGAGGATATCGGAGTGCTCTCGAGATGTTTCTGAGATGCCGGAGTGCTCTGAGATGCCGATGATCTCTGAGATGCTTCCTGGCTGATGCCAAAGTGAGCTTGTGGATGCGTGCGCTTCTGATGCATTCTGTTTGGGTACCGGGGTGCTGCTCTCAGACTACCTTTGCACCCGGACGCTTCCTCTGAATCAAGTTAGCGCTTTTGTCTTTGACATTAATGGGTGGAGGGAGTCGAACCTGTACCACATCCACCGAGACGCCGGAGGAAGAATAACCTCCGCCATCGCCTCAAGCTTTCTCTCCGAAGCATTGCCCAGTGCTCTGGCAGTAGTCGGCTGGACGGCACGAGGTCTCTTCCCTGCACTTTGGGATCTCTGCTGGGTGGAGGCTTGAGGTTCTTCTTCCCGGATCATCTAGATTCTCCTGAGTCCTGAGTCGCCATATACTCGAGTTGCTGGTATCGGGCGTTTCTCCACCTCCGCAGACATCCTCCTGCTGCTCCTGCACTTCAGCCGATGTCAGTATTGCCATCGGGGAGATGGAATTCTACCCTTCTAGGGCTGCTTCTTCCAGTCGATGTGTCGGTAGAACGGAGAAGCCCTTTACGCTATTGGGGCGGTGGGCGACTGACTGCTTCGGGTGCTGGTCGACTGACTGCTCCGGGTGCTGGTCGATTGACTACTCCGAAAGTGCTGGTTGACAGTGCGGTCAATGCTCGAATGATATTTCAGACTCGGCCAGTCTGTGAATCATCATGCTCTTCGGTGGTACTGGGAGTCGTCGCTGGCGGAAAGAAGTGCTGAACTGCGGATCGCTGTTGAGAGGCATTCTGCTTGCTGGCAGGAGTATCCAATGTGCTCTAGGAGCATTCTTTTGCGGTTTTGATTAGAATCAACGCTTGGCGACAGAGTTTTCGCCGCCAAGCAAGAAGAATTTTCACCGCTAACCTCAGAGGTAGCGATCCGCCAACCGCATCCTGGTCCGCTCAACCGAATCCGAAGCTATTTCTAATCACTGCTTTTATCAAGACTTTCAGAAGCGATACCGAGTGCTCTGAGAGCAATCTAGAGTTTGGCTTGACTGTAATTCAATTAAGAAATGAAATAATCTAATCTGATCTAATCTAATCTAATCTAATAAATCTAAAACGATGATCCCATCTATTCATAATAGCACCTAACCCAATCCCAGGAGCACTCGCCAGCGCCAGAAAACAAGACATACCGCTTATTCAGAGGTAAGTTTATTGTTCGGCAGAAAGAGAAACGAGAGATTATACCAAAGGAAACTAACGACGCCAGTAGCACTCGCAGAAGCTCAGAAACAATACATACCGCTATTCAGAGGTAAGCATTCGGAGCAGAAAGAGAGACGCGAGATTATACCAAAGAAAACTAATGATGCCCGCGATCACCACCACCACCACCACCACCGCCCATAAGGTCCACCACCACCACCACCGCCAGGAGGTCCGCCCGGAGGAGGAGGAGGAGGAGGAGGAGGAGGAGGAGGAGGAGGAGGAGGAGGAGGTCCGCCCGGAGGAGGGTTGCCACCACCACCACCACCACCACCGCCTCGGGAGGAGGATTACCACCACCACCACCACCACCACCACCGCCCGGAGGAGGATTACCACCACCACCACCACCACCACCACCACCACCGCCCGGAGGAGGATTACCACCACCACCACCACCACCACCACCGCCCGGAGGAGGGTTACCACCACCACCACCACCACCGCCACCACCACCACCGCCTCCAGCAGCAGCCGCGAGTGCGTCAGCAGCTCTCTTGGCTGCTATCCCGGCAGGCGCCCAGATTACTCCCTGCAAGAAGTTTATACCAGCAACCCCTACACCCAGCAGGATACTTCCTCAGGTATTTAGTCTAAGTCGCCGATAGCATCCTGCTGTCTATCGCGACGCCTAACAAGAGTCTGGATTAGCCTTTGATTACTGGCATCAGTTCTGGGCAAATATACCTCAGTCCTTAGCATTAACACGATGATTTCCTCCTCGTAGTCAGAGTCCTCTGCTGGGATATCGATCACAGGTAATCGCTTTCCTCGAGCATGAGGGAATGCTCGTGATAGCGGCGGTGTTTCAGCACCACCCAAATTAGCACTCGCTACCTCATGGAGCACCGCGAGTATCCTCCGAGGCCTGCCAGTACTATTCTTCAACCAACCTCGACCTCTTCCGAATCAGTGATCTGGACCTCCTGGGCCGACAGGAGGATTGATGCCGTGGAACGTTCGAGTGCTCCCCAGATACTCCTGATTGCTCTGTCGGGGGTGTGCTTGCGATCGTTGCAGAGCTCTGGAACGTTATCTTTGTCAGAATACCAATGAACAATTCTGATTTCGCCGATGGTTCCAGTCATAGATACGGGCGGGTAACCACGGAGAATGCTCCCAGAGCATCCGGTCTACCACCGCGACCATTATGGAAGGTCTATCGAGTTCGGGCGGGCACTGGGTCCCGCGACGCTTCTAGAGCGCCGCCACCGCCCTCATCATCATCATCGCCTCGCCAGCAACTTCTAAACTCGCGATTCCCTGCCCTCGATAGCTTTTTCCTTCTGCCCAACATCGCAATGAGCCACTTTAAAGCGCCGGCGAGTGCTCATGCGGTTATGCGGTATTGCTTCCGCTCCACATAGGCAAGAAACCGCCGAGAGAGGCGTAAGCTCAATAAAACGGAGGCATAGAGCATCGAACGCCGCTGTTCGGAGACGGTTTTGTTGACCCAGCCGGTGTTGCGATCTCCGCTTTGAGGTTGTTATGACGTTAGTGTACACTTTAGGCAGGTTGATCAAACCTAAAGTCATCTTTTGCTTTGTTCGCCTGAGTCATTGAGTGAGTGTTTTGAGAGATTGGGGACGATGCTTCTGCAGCACCGGAGAACGATTCTGGAGGACTGGCGTACGCTAACAGAAAGCACGCGGGGATTTTCTGGGCAGGATCTCGGCGCCGCTTTTGCCTCTGCTCTGCCGCGAGGGAATCAAGATTGGTATCCGACGGGGACGTCGGAATTGAGAGCTCTGTGAAGCACTGGCGACTGCTTTTGGAGCAGGGGCACGAACTGAGAGCTCGGTTTGACGGACAGGGGCCGACGGTGGTAGTGGCGGCGAGCTGCCTAACATCAGCAAACTCTGGTATTCCTCAGGGCGCAGAGCCTACGCCCTGGGCGCCACGGACGCCAGGCGCCGCCAGGGCAGAGTGCTGCTGCCAGGCGTCGCCAGGGCAGATCGCTCGCGCCTGGCGTCGCCACAGCAGCTTTCCGCCAGGCCGCCACAGCACGATGCCCGCGCCAGGCGTCGCCACAACACGATGCTCAAGGCCAGGCGCCGCCAGGGCATAATGCCGCCAGGCTGTTCCTGGAAAGATAACGCCGCACCAGGCGATGCTATTACGCCGACGCCCAGAGCAGTATGTTCTCTCTGGCAGCACCAGAGCAAGATAATCGTTTATGTATTCCGCCATTCAAGACTTCGCTTCCAAGCAGAAAGCACTTCGCTTCCAAGCAGAAAGACTTCGCCTCCAAACAGAAAGACTTCGCCTCCACCAGAGCACTCGCTTCCAAACAGAGCACTTCGCTTCCTAGCAGAAGACTTCGCTTCCACCAGAAAGCACTTCGCTTCCAAGCAGTACAATAGTCCTAATGAGCTTTTTTCTTTGCGCCGCTAATGCTATTGTCTACAGAGTGCTTCCTAGCGATATCACATACATCTATAGAGCACCCAGCAATGCCTTTCTCCGCGATCTTCTAGGCGCCGCAGACCTTCACGCTGCAGCAAGACCTTCACGCCAGGCACGCCCAGGCAATGCTGCTGATCGTTTCTGAGAGCACCCGGCGATGCTCTTCTCCGCCTTGACACGCCTGGGTTATGCATCCTGCGTCTGGATAACGAGCAACAAATGAGTATCCGCCCAGGGACTGGCAACGAATCACTGACGCTGCCGGGACCGCCAGGAGACAACGCCAGCGCCTGACAGCACTCGCCACTAATATCTGCGCCAGGAGATCAAACATAACGAGCAGCTCGCCAGGCGCCGCCAGAACATATCCTCACGCCAGAGAGCACTTGCTATTCGCGCCAGGAGAGCATTCTCACCGAGATGCTCGCCAGACACCACAGGAGCATATCGCCACGCCAAGACACTCTTCGTCAACAAGGTTTTACCGACTGCTAAGAGATATTGCACACGCGCGGAGAGCACCATGGCTGCTTTCATAGCACTGACCAATGCTCGAGAGCTGCGGAAACATCTTTAATAATACTATTCAAGGTGGGACATCCCCACTTAGACCCATATGAATCGACACGCTTCAGCGCGCAGGTAGGCATCGCCAGTCCTCAAACGATATCTCACGGGGTATTCTTCACGCCGCTGAACGGTCAGTCGCGAATACTGATACGAAAGACTGTCGCAGATACTGGAGATGGCTACCAAACCTTTGGCGATGGTGATGATCTGCCGATTCGCGAAAGGCATTTAAGCCTTGAGGTTTAGGCCACAGACGCTCGTCTGAACAGCTCAATGCCCTGCCTAAGCAGCACTCCGGCGCGAGCTTGTTGGAAATCATTTCCCATGCATAAGCAGCATTATGCCGGTGGAGCGAGCTTGCTGGATAACAGACTCAGATACTGAGTCAAACTCACCTCCTCTTCCAATCCGCATGCGTACATTTCAGCAGAACGATTACCTAATTTTGAATTAGACGGTATTATTGGTCTAACTTTTCACTCAGAGAAGACTCGCCATCGCCCTCACAAATACCACCTCTACGGAGCACCCGGGACTGCTGTCATTCAATAGCACTCGGTAATGCTCTCACATCATTGGATAGCACTCGGGAACGCTTTACAGCACTTACGACCGCTCTCACAGCATTCAACTAAATTCATTCCACGTACGCAAATCTATCCTAGTATTTACCAGCCAATTGCCAGCATCCACCTCAAATAAATGGGCCATTCCTAATATACTCAATATTCACGACCCACATCCTCTTCCTCCTCCGCCTACAGACCTTCAGCAGCCCATGAGCTATCAGCGATACCACGATCCTTCGCCTCAAGTAGCTCAACCACACATAGTCTATGCTACTGTGCTATCCTGCACCTTGAACAGAGCCTCCACTGGCCCTGGTAAGCGTCCCCAAACACTCCCCACTGCTCTGAGGAACCTACCGATACCCATGCCCAATCCTTTCTTATTTTCCCTTCCTAAAAGATGATGTTCAGACACCTGATATTGTGAACCTCAGATACGCCAGGCCTTTGGAAGATTGGTATCGAACCTGCAAGCATGTGAAAACCTCCACCCGGCGCCCAAAATGCTCTCAGAGCTTCCGCAAAGCTCTCAGAGCATTCCGCGATCTTCGCATACTCCTTTATCGGCGATATAGCGTGATATACCATTTGCAATCTGTCTGCTACGCTGAACAGTCTTTCCGATTTCGCTGGAGGGGTTGCAAAGACGCTTCCAGGGCAGTCCGCTTACTATTGAGCGCTCATTGGCGCTTTTCTTGCGGCCTCGATTTTGAAAACGCCGAAAGCAACTCCTCGGCGTTATCCCGATGGCTTCCAGAGGATGTCGCCAGTGCTCTCAGGACCTCCGACGATATCTTTCAGATTTAGAATTCGGATCTCTAACGCCAATCGCCTCCTCCATAGTCCAGTATTCGCGTTGCAGCCGACCTTGTTGGACGCTCTGTTCCTTTTACCTGCCAGACATGGGCAAGCTCGCTAACGTCCGCGAGTACTGAGGAATGCTCCCAAAGCGCTCAACGCGCTTCCAGGTAGTGCGTTATCACGCAATTTGATGAAGTTGAAGCGCGATCTTTCCCGAATCTCCGGATCTCCTCCACGCCTCGCCTGGGAGCGCTGAGCCTGGGAGCCACTTATTGCTTGCTCGATCTCGTGATCCTTTAACGCCTTCTTTGTACGCCCTGAATTCTAAAAAGATATCCTCAGATTTATGGAAATCGCCGAGATAGCTCTCCATATAGTTCAACGCGCTGCTTGTATGACTCATATTGCGCTATTAAGTTGAAGTCTATTAGACTTTAACGATTTCAAAGCTTTCAAGTCGCTTCTTGACAGCCACCCCGGATTTCAGAGCAGCCGCGAGTGCTTCCTAGAACGATTCCGCCCAGATTCCGTGATTCTTTCCTTGCCATTGGGTAGAACGATATGCTTTGTTTGGTACTGCCAGCCTGCAGAAGGCGCAATCGGCCTGCGTTGTCGAACTCCCTCCAATCGCGATGCTTCTTCAAGAAAGCCTGAATCCACTCCATCACGCGCTTCAACATCCCCAGGTAGATATTGTGCAAGTATGTCCGGTTTATTGAGATCGACGGATTAACCCTCGCATACCCCAGAAAGCATTGAAGAGTGTTTTGACGGATCTCGCAACAAGGTATTCCAATCGTTCTAGATTGCCCTTCGCCAATAGCTGTACCTCTCCTGTAGTCCTCGTGGTTATGATAGAGCTTCGACGAAGTGCTCCCAAAATTGTGAACTCGACCAAGATCGCGGCAAGAAGCACTAGTGCTGATGTTTTGCAAGTTTGAATGCTCGGCTGATCGGGCGATCCAGCCCGAGAGCACCGGAAAGCATAGTCGTCAGAGTCGCCGGCGATTTGATTAGCTTCGCTTCCTGAGAGCACTCGTGAATGCTTTGAAAGATTTCAAGCACGATGCAGTGCCATTTGACTCGACGCCTTAAAACGGAGCTGCACTGGTAGCAGCCCCAGGAGAATGAATGAATGCCCTGTGGGCTTATCAAGACCGACGACTTGATGTTCTGGCGGTAAGATAGATTGGCCAGGCTTTCTTGTCCTCGCTGAAATTTGTCGATGCGTGCCATCCGACGCCAAGCAGATAATTCGAGACAACAGCGACCCTCCGTAACGCTGTTCTGTCGAGAAAGCATCAGCGACTGCCCTGAGATTCGACTTGAAGTGGACAGGTCGAGGCTTACGGACCTGCATCTCCCACCACCAATCTCCTGTATGCATTTCCCCATACATTCGCCGCCGAATTCATTATGCTTCCACCACGGGCGCCAGACACCAACGACTCGGAAGACGCTGTTCTAGAAGATATCGGACGACAACCATTGATCGCGGTAGTAGTAGGAGATCTTCCCCCAATATCCACCTCCGAACGATTCCAGCTTGCCTTTCCCAAGATGTCGCTCATTTCTCCAACCTCTTGATAAAACCCCGCCTGTAGGAAAGACTCGCCACTACTCGGAGGAGCGTAGAAAGAAGCTGTCGATGTTCCCTGTGAGGCTTTAGACAGTGTGAAGTAGCGGCCATTCTGAACTCAGATACGACCGAAATGGGTGCCATGGGTATTGAAGAAGATTTTGCGAAGCACTCGTCAGAGTCCTCCGAGCGTAAAGTGCTTCCCCAGCGCAGAACTGTAGTAGATGCCTTTATGCCCATTTGAATCGCCGCCTCCTCCTCCATCACGAATATGATTCGGATTCGAGGTCCAATTGTTACCCGAATCTTGGTCGAAAGTGTCGGACTCAATCGTAAGGCTCTGAATAGCAATCGGGAATGCTCTCTGGCCTCGCCAGTGTCGCCGGGGTTTCTGCCGATTGATCGCGCTTCCAGCAATGAATATTGATTTCCCAACCATTCATCTGCTTCTAAAGGATGATGATCGCTCAAGATGTCTGTCAAAATCATGGAGGAGCTGTACTCTTGCTGCAAAGCACGACGATTTCATTGAACTCGAGAATTTGCAGTCTGCCAAGGCCGAGGAGGTTTTTTCCTGCAGGCGCGCAGAGCGCTTTCTACGAACAATCTGTCATCCAACGAGGTTCTGGCTGCAGAGCGCCGAAATGATTACAGCAGAGTGCTTACAAGCCGATTTGTCACCAATGAGGCTCTCGCTGCCAAGAGGTTGTGCAGAGTGCTCTACAAGTTTATTAGTCACCGCAGATGCAAAGTGCTCGCTAAGCAGAGTGCTTGCCGAGTGATTGTGTTCAAGGCCGACTCCAGCAGAGCAAGCGCTGACTTTGACGCTATACATCTCCAACGGAATACTGCAAACACAAACACGAAAGCATGCAACGAGAGGAAACAGCAATCATGCCACCAGCGATGCCCGTTTCTGCCCTCTCAGATTCGCCATCCTCAGCTAGCACTCGCGAAAGTTTATTCAGATCGAGAAACCGCTCACAACGGAAAATTCAATACCAATATCGACTACGAAAGCTCAAACGATACACACTGTCCGACTCGCTTCATAGCGACAGAGCCCCGACACCAACAAGAACAGAACTCCAACCCAACATTGGAATCCAATCGACACCAATGTTGGGAGTCGGTACTACCGCCAGAGCTTTCCGAGTGCCAGAAAGATTCATCTACGCTATTCAATTGAATCAAACCACCAGAGAGAATCTTCGAGTGTGCCAGAGCATTCATCTACGCCATCTATTGGAGCAAACATTGAGGACGGCTTGGAGACCATATGCAATACTGCTCGGAAAGCACTCGAGAGTGCTCAGATAGCACATGGGCTCCCATAAGACACGGGTGCGCTCAGAAGCATGATGAGCTCTGGAATAGCTGATTCTATTCGGTATAAGAGCACCCTTCTCCTCCTTCCAGATCGTGAGAGATTCCTAACCATCCATCTTCCAGCGCTACCTCTTCCAAATTTCTACCACTTCATACCCCTCATCGCTATCAAAGCTTTCAAGATATCTCTAAGCGATTCAGCTCACGCTTCAAGTTTACGGTTCAAGTTTCAAGTTTCAAGTTCGAGCTTTCAAGCTGCACATCTAGCAATCATATATAAGATGGTATATCCTCCTTAATTCTATTGCTCTCAGAACCATACTCATCAAATATTCTATATTCACTATAGTCACCTTCACCCCGCCTCAGAGCACTCCACAGAGCTCACAGAAGAAGCGAGATCGCGATCCAGACACACACGATTCAGATAGCAAAAACGCCGAAAGAAGGAAAAGAAGAAGGAGAAGGGGAAGAAGAAGCAGGAGATAGAGGAGCAGGAGATAGAGGAGCAGAAGGAGCTGGAGATTTTGCAGAAGAAGGTGCAGGAGCTACAGAGGAAGGCACAGGAGAAAGAGAAGAAGGCGAGAAGCAGAAAGAGAAGTCCTCACCTTCGCTGCCTCAGAAGAGCAGGAAGGCACCCAGCCTATCCCAATAGAGATAGGAGAGACACCCCGCCGCAGTCGTCCGCTGCTTCCGAGAAGCACCCGCCACCGCCTCAGCAAGATAGCGAAAAGGAAGAGAAGGAGAAGGAGAAGGAGAAGGAGAAGGGAAGCAACCTGAAGTCGAGCCCGACAGAGAACGCTCTGCAGCAGGCACAGCAGCAGACCCAGCAGGCCCGGCAGCACCCAAGCCCACAAAGCTGCTCAGCAGGCACAGCACAGGCCCAGCAGGCCCAGCAGCACCCAAGCCCAAACAGCGCAGAAGGCACAGCAGCAGGCCCAGCAGGCCCAGCAGCACCTAAGCCCAAACAGCCAGAAGACAGCAGAGGCCCAGCAGGCCCAGCAACACCCAAGCCCAAACAGCGCCAGCAGGCACAGCAGCAGGCCCAAAGAGCAAGCCCAAAGCCCCAAGAGAACGAACAGTTCGACAAGTCTCCAGCTTTTCCCCAGAGTTAGGCAGCTGCCGCCACTACCACCGGCTGCCCTGTCCGTCAAACCGAAGCCTCAGTTCGCCTTGCTCCAAAAGCAGTCGCCAGTGCTTCACAGAGTTTCAATTCCGACGCCCCTGCTGGATACCAATACCCAGTTCCTCCACCGCAGAGCAGAGGCAAAGGCGGCGCCGAGATCCTGCCCCAGAAACTCTCAAGGCTTTAGCGACGCCAGTCCTCCAGAAGCGTTTCGCTGCAGAAGCATCGCCCCCAATCTCCCAAAACACCCACACAACGACTCAGGCGAACAAAGAAAGATGACTTTAGGTTTGATCAACCTGCCTAAAGTACACTAACGTCCCGCGAACAGCCTCAAAGCGAGATGACAACACCGCTGGCCAACAAAACCGCTCTCCGAGCAGCAGCTGCTCACGCTTATGCCTCCATTTATTGAGCTTTTGCGCCGTTTCTTGCCTATGTGAACGGAAGCAATATCAAGAACCCGCAGAGCACTTCACGACGCTTTTAAAGTCATTGCCGATGTAAGCAGAAGGAAAAGCTATCGAGGGCAGGGGAATCGCGAAGTTTAGAGAAGTTGCTGACGAGAAATACGATGATGATGACGACGGACGGCCCGCCGAACGCTTAGAAGCGAACGCCATCAAGTGTCCGCCGAACTCGATAGACCTTCCATAATGGGTCACGGTGGTAGACCCGGACGCTCTGGGAAAGATTCTCCGTAGCTTGCCCCGCCTCCAGATCTATGACTGGAACCATCGACAAAATCAGAATTCTTTCATTGGTATTCTGACAAAGATAACGTTTCCAGAGCTCTGCAACTTGATCCTGAAGCACACCCCACCCGACAGAGCAATCAGGAGTATCTGGGGAGCACTCGAGAACGTTCCACTGGCATCCAATCCTCCTGTCCGGCCGCAGGAGGTCCAGATCACTGATTCGGAAGAGGTCGAGGGTTGGTTGAAGAAGAGTACTGGCAGGCCTCGGAGGATACTCGCGGTGCTCCACAGAGCGGGCGCGGGTGCTAATTTGGTGCTGAAACACCGCCGCTATCACGAGCATTCCTCATATCGAGGAAAGCGATTACACCATCGATATCCCAGCAGAGGACTCTGACTACGAGGAGAAATCATCGTGTTAATGCTAAAGGACTGAGGGTATATTTGCCCAGAACTGATGCCAGTAATCAAAGGCTAATCCAGACTCTTGTTAGGCGTCGCGATAGACAGCAGGATGCTATCGGCGACTTAGACCCCAAATACCTGAGGAAGTATCCTCTGGGTGTAGGGGTTGCTGACGCAAACTTTGCACAGGGAGTAATCTGGACGCCTGCCGGGATAGCAGCCAAGAGAGCTGCTGACGCACTCGCGGCTGCTGCTGGAGGCGGTGGTGGTGGTGGCGGTGGTGGTGGTGGTGGTGGTAACCCTCCTCCGGGCGGTGGTGGTGGTGGTGGTGGTGGTGGTAATCCTCCTCCGGGCGGTGGTGGTGGTGGTGGTGGTGGTGGTGGTGGTAATCCTCCTCCGGGCGGTGGTGGTGGTGGTGGTGGTGGTGGTAATCCTCCTCCGGGCGGTGGTGGTGGTGGTGGTGGCAACCCTCCTCCGGGCGGACCTCCTCCTCCTCCTCCTCCTCCTCCTCCTCCTCCTCCTCCTCCTCCTCCTCCTCCTCCTCCTCCGGGCGGACCTCCTGGCGGTGGTGGTGGTGGTGGTGGCCCTTCTGGAGGCGGTGGTGGTGGCGGTGGTGGTGATGGCGGGCATCATTAGTTTTCTTTGGTATAATCTCGCGTCTCTCTTTCTGCTCAGCGAATCTTACCTCTGAATAAGCGGTATGTATTGTTTCTGAAAGCACTTCGAGTGCTACTGGCGTCATTAGTTTCCTTTGGTATAATCTACTCGTTTCTCTTTCTGCGAACAATCGCTTACCTCTGAATAGCGGTATGTCTTGTTTTCTGGCGCTGGCGAGTGCTCCTGAGATTGGAGTTGGTGCTATTATGAATAGATGGGATCATCGTTTTAGATTTATTAGATTAGATTAGATTAGATCAGATTAGATTATTTCATTTCTTAATTGAATTACAGTCAAGCCAAACTCCTAGATTGCTCTCAGAGCACTCGGTATCGCTTCTGAAAGTGCAGTAAAAGCAGTGATTAGAAATGGCTGGATTCGGTTGAAGCGGACCAGGATGCGGTTGAGCGGATCGCTACTCTGAGGTTAGCGGTGAAAATTCTTCTTGCTTGGCGCCGAAAACTCTGTCGCCAAGCGTTGATTTCTAATCAAAACACGCAAAAGAATGCTCACCGCATTGGATACTCCTGCCAGCAAGCAGAATGCCTCTCAACAAGCGATCCGCGGTTCAGTAACTTTCATAAGCGGCAGCGACTCCCAGTACCGCCGAAGAGCATGATGATTCACAGACTGGCGAGTCTGAAATATCATTCGAGCATTGACCGCACTGTCAACCAGCACTTCGGAGTAGTCAATCGACCAGCACCGGAGCAGTCAGTCGACAATAAGGAGCAGTCAGTCAGTCACTTCTCCGTTCTACCGACACATCGACTGGAAGAAGTAGCCCTAGAAGGGTAGAATTCCATCTCCCCGATGGCAATACTGGCATCGCTGAAGTGCGAGAACAGCAGGAGGATGTGCTTGAGGTGGAGAAACCGCCCGATACCAGCAACTCGAGTATGGCGACTCAGAAAACGCTCAGAAGCTCTGAGGAGAATCTAGATGATCCGGAAGAAGAACCTCAAGCCTCCACCCAGCAGAGATCCCAAAGTCGGGAAGAGACCTCGTGCCGTCCAGCCGACTACTGCCAGAGCTGGGCAATGCTCGGAGAGAGACCAACCGGAGGCGATGGCGGAGGTTGTCTTCCTCCGGCGTCTCGGTGGATGTGGTACAGGTTCGACTCCTCCCACCCATTAATGTCAAAGACAAAACGCTAACGATTCAGAGGAAGCGTCCGGTGCAAAGGTAGTCTGGAGAGCAGCACCCACTTCGGTACCCAAACAGAATGCATCCGAAGCGCCCACCGCATCCCACAGGCTCACTTTGGCATCCAGCCAGGAAGCATCTCAGAGATCATCCCCGCATCTCAGAAGACTCCGGCATCTCGAAGATTCACAGCATCTCCTCCGATATCCTCACAGTCCATGCCTTCTTCAGTGCCGTTTATTCTCGCGATATTGACTATAGCTCTTCTGCGGCACATAGACCTTTCGACGATCGCGTTAATGCGGCGATTCCTCACTTACCGCCCTATCGTTCCTCCCCCTTTTGAGGCGTTGGCGAAGCTCTATGAGCAGTCCCCGGATTCCCTCAAGCCCTCAGGAATATTCTACCAGAAGCGCAACCAAGATATGATATTTGCGGTTTCCTTCATCTATCGGTCGAAGGAAATGCTCCTATAACGAAAGTGAGGTTAGTAGTATTCCCCAAAACACTCAAGACCGCTTTGAGAGAGCATCGTTAACGTTCGTGCGATAACCTATCTCAGAGGTCGTATTCTACCATCGAGGAGTGCAAGCGTTCTCTCAATGCAAAGAGGATTGAGAAGGAGTGCAAGCGCTAATCGAGACCTCTCTTCTCTGCGAGCCTTTTCCCCTGCAGCGGGGCTTTCGGTCTGGTAGTAAATATGTGGGCAACTGCCGTCGCGGGTGGGATGTGCAGTAGATCTCGGCAGTCGTTATCAAACAGGTGAATCTTTCTTGAAAGCGTTGGCGAGTCTTTCTAGAAGCGTAATTAATGACGATAGGTCAGAAGTCTACACTCGAGTCTTTCGCACTTGATCTTAGCGAGGTTAAAGGCGCTGGCAGACTCGACCATCTATGGGCTTGGAAAATCGAGTCCTGAAGGCGAGCTGCTCTCAAGTAGAGTATCTTTTGAAGAATGATCGCTTCTTGAGCCTCTGCTGATTCGAGTATAATCGATCCCTGACTTCGGGTGTCAATCTTTCGAAGAGCTATTTCATGAAACGCTTCTTGATTCTAGACCTACCGTCTACGGTTTCTTGCCCCGGAGATTATCGGACATATTGTACTATAAATACTTTGATGGGGTCAGGATCGAGGGTAAAGACCCGAGTTCTAAAGCGGATTACCCCTCGTTTATTTGCCGATATCGCTGCGATTTGGCGTGGCATTGAGGCGTAGTCAGCGAACATCGTGAAGCCTGACCATTTCAGTCGCGAAACGAGTGTTGTCGATGGCGTCCTGATCCTCATATCACTTAGAAGCGATAGCGAGTGCTTTGAGCAATGCTTGGTCTCTCTCGGGGCTATAGTGAATCTCGTGACATTGAATCTGAGTAAAGCGTTCAACAGAATGAGCAACACATGGAAGGGAGGAGTAGGCAGAACCAGGAGGCAACGTTGGAGGTGATTAAGGATAACCTCCGGGAGAAAGGTATGCTATAGATGGAGGTTACAATGGCAGAGTGCTTTCTGAACACTGAGGCTAACGTTGATGAATCTGAGAGAAGAAGGGCATCACTATCGAGGTGATGCGGAAGATGGATTCAGCGAGGGACGGACGAAGCGTTAGCGGCGATCTTGCGGCATTCGGAGCTCGGAAAGCACCGAGTGCTCAGGGGATATCACTGGTTCGACCATGGTGGCGGCCAGGATGAGGTGGTTCACGCGCTCAACCGGGCGTTGAGCGGAAGAGGAAGGCGAAGAGGAAGAAGAGGAGCAAGAGGGTGATCGCGAAGAGGCGAGGAGGAAGAGGATGTGTAGAGCACCATGAGTGCTTTGGAGAACACTGCCGGCGCTTTGGGCGAGTGCTTTGGAAACACTGTGGCGCTTTGGAGGAAGTGCTTGGAAAGCACTGGCGAGTGCCCTGGGCGAATGCTTTGGAAACACTGGGGGCGCTTGGAGGCGAGTGCTTTGGAAATACTGGCGAGTGCTTTGAAGATGGGAATCTATATATACCTATATATTCAATTAGCGAGTTGAAGAGCGGTTTGTAGTGTTAGGATTTGCAATAGAATCACGGTTTTGAATGCTCTTGAGCAGTGCCCACTAAAACAAAAGTAGTATCGTTGTAAAAACAGGGCTGAAGGGTAAAATCACGATTGTATCGGCTGCTTTGGAGCAATCGAGAGTCTTTCCGGCATTAACTATATCTTTGGGAGTCGTCGAAGAAACTCAGGAGGGAGATAGTAGTAGTCTCGGCGAAGCGTTATCGCGAAGCGTCAGGCGAAAGCGTTCCGTCGCGAAGCGTCGGCGAAAGCATTCCGTTCTGCGAAGCGCCAAGCGAAAAGCATTCCGTTCTGGCGTCAGCGAAAGCATTCCGTCGTGAGCGTCGGCGAAGCGTTCCGTTGCGAAGCGTCGGCGAAGCGTTCCGTCGGGATAACGTCGGTGCGAAGCATTCCGTTCGAGCGTCGGCGAAAAATCTCCGTCGGGATAAGCGTCTGAAGCGAGTAGCTCCGTCGCGGTGGCGTATTGCTCTCGAAGCGCGCTAGATCACTAGTCTTGCGCGCCTGAAGCGCGCACTAATCTTCGCCAAAGCGAAATCTTATCGCGCCAGAAAAGCGTAAAACGCTCCGTTGCTTCTCTGGAGAGGCAGTTTGTCTACCGAGCGCCCTGGGCGCCTGGAGCGTCCAGAGCGTCTGGCGGAGGTTGGAGGTTTGCTGATGCTGTCTCGGCTCTGCTTCTCCGTTCTCGTTCTTGCGTCGTCTGGATTAATCAGCGGCGTTATGATTCTTGTATATAAGGGGGCCCTCTCTCTCTCTTCGAGGGGCTTTTCTTTTAGTTCTCTAGTCTTTTCTTCCTGTAACCTACCGTACGATTCAATTCAGTCTTTCGCCTAGAGAATCGTTTCCCTCGTAGACCACGTTCCTTCCTCCGGGGCCCCTCGCCTCGGGGGAGGACTCCTGAATCCTCGTCCTCGTTCTGCGTCCAAGCTCCGCTCTTTCTAGAGCCTGTCCAGTCCCGTCTTTGTTCCGTCTGTGTCTGCGTCCAGGCTCCGCTCTTTCTAGAGCCTGTCCAGTCCCGTCTTCAAGTTTGTTCCGTCTGTGTCTGCGTCGTCACTCCGCTTTCCCTAGAGTGTGTCCTAGAACCCTTTCCTGCCCCACGGCCCGACCATCGCTCCTCGTCTGGTTAGCCGTGCCCTGTCTCCTGTCCCCGTTCCGCCCGGCTATCGCTCCATCTAGCCGTCCCTGATCCAGTCCTCGGTCGACTCTCTTCCGTTAGCCATCGCGCCCTGTCTGGCTTAGAGTCCTCGTCCTTGTTCTGCTCTTCCGTCCTCAACCAGCTGGGGGGTGAACCCAGCACCCACCTACCTTGTCCTCGCCTCCGGTCCCCGTCCCCGTCCCCGTCTCGCCTCCCGTTCCGTCCCGAATCCATCTCCTGCCGACCACGCCTGCCAAGAACCTTAGTCATTCTGGAATCTCTGAGGCAACTCTCTTCCACGAAGCAGCGTTAAGTAACAAGCGTGATATGCTAGGTGAGGACAAACGTTTGTATTGAGTACGAATATAGTAGAAGAGAGAGAGAGAGAGATTTTATTGCTTAGAAGCGAGACGCTTATCGCACAACAATACTACCCGAACTACAACCTCCGCCGACTAACCCAAAAACAAAACGCGAGAACAAAAAACCAAACAAAAACCAAACCGAAGACAAGACAAGATAAAACAATACAATCAACTAGTAACCACGGCGGGTGAGACCGCAGGTGAGACGGAGTGAAAGAGTAAAAGAGAGAGAGGAAAAACGCGAAGCGAGACAAATCAAACCTAGACATTTCCCATGTCATGATCTTTTTCTACCGGAGCCGGTGCCGGTGTTGCGGGTACTTGGATAGTAGAGTTCGGTGCCGTTGAGACCGCGACTACTGAGGCCGGGACTGCTGGGGCCGGGACTACTGGTGCAGGGGCTGCTGGAACCACTGGGATGAGAGCCGGGGCTTCTGGATTTGTTAAATCTCAGCGATCTTTCTTAGTGTTGCCTTTCTTGTATTTCTGAAGCCTTTCGATCGATTCTTTATGAAAGCCCTTGCAGTTGTAACATCTGATGGGCGAGTGGGTGCACTTGACTCCTCGAGCAGGACTTGCGGGTGGTCGTCTGTAATATGGTTTTTATTGATCTTACGCGTCGGCCTGTTCGTTGGAACCATTTGTTCCTGTCGGTCTTTGGTCGAGGCAGTTTCTGCACTGGGTGTCTTCTCTGATATTAAGGTAGCTTTCAAGAAGGCAGCGACGGTCGAATAGGAGGAGGGATCTGAGCCCTAGGGTCTGTGTGGTGAACGATCCTGGAATGGCGATGATCATTGAGGAGTGTTCTTTCCCGGTTCTCTTCTCCGGGGTAGTTATCCATCTGGGAATCTGGGCAAGTTCGAACTTTTCCCCATTGTTGTTTCTGATTTCGGACGCGACCAGCTGGCCCGCGTCGAGTCCATCTCCAATTGATGTTGGGATGCTGTGTAGGAGGAATTTCGACCACTTCGAGTTGGCCTTGATGTCGATCACGTAAATTCTCATCCCCGTGAGCGTCGTAATTTCGTGCTTGTGGCGGTATTTGTTTGGAGGTATCGTACTTGGTTTCTAGTACGATGTTGTGGTTGATGGTCTTTCTTGCCGCAATGAAGTGGCATTTGGCGTCTGGGATTCCGGCATTAATTTTCGCTCGGATTTCGGAGGGGGTTTGATTGCACGGGGCTTGGTCGGAGGGGGCGTTGCATTCGACAATGATTTCTCTGTTAACCCTGGAGAAATCCGACTTAAAAAGTGGGTCTGGTTTGTTGGCAGCCTTTTTCCTTTTTACCACTTGGAAAGTTTCTTGGTTCGGGTTGTTTCTTGCGACGCGTTAAGAATCGAGAGGGTTGCTCTTTGTCTTTGTTGTTGTTGTGGTTGTTGTTGTGATTGTTGTTGTGGTTGTTGTGGTTGTGGTTGTTGTGGATGCTTTGTTGTTCTTTGAGCCATCTGCGGTCGAACCTTGGCGGGTTAATTTCGGCGAGGATGGAATGCAGGCGGGGAGAAGCGGGAGGAGGTGGGTTGGGTCTGTTGCGAAGGAGGGTTTGAGTCTCTTGAATATTTGGCGATATTTTTATGAGGCTTGTTCCTCCTCTGTCGCTTTGATAAGCGGGATAAATTGTTTGGGCGAGTCTCGCGTTAATTAAGTGGGTCTTGTCTGTTTGGTGTTACTGTTGGCGTGATGGTTACTCGCATGGTAGGAGGTTCTAACCGATCTTCTGCGAGTCTCGTAGTTCTTTGAGGGTTGTCTCCTGCATGGTTTTCGTTGCTGCGATTTCCTTACAGAGTTTATCCTGATATGTTTCCTGAAGTATTTCATCGAGTTGGTGTTAGTCGTTATAGCGTGTCGATGGCGTGAAATATAATTCAGGTCCATTCTGTTGTGCCAGTCACCTGGGACAATGCTGGGATTGAGGAAGTCGGTTATGGGGACGTAAGGAACCTCATAGTCCACCGTAGTCGCGAATTTGGAGAGGGGTTCCTGGGGTTGGTCCTGGTCTTGGGACTGGGTTTGGTCGAAGCGAGGAGGGGCTGGGGTGCCTGGGGGGGGCTCCGCCGCAAAGTAGCTGGAGAGGGACGCCTGGGAAGTCATTTCAAAGGCAGATCTGTTCGGGGATGGTGCGGGGGAAAGGAATCTCTTCCTTCCCTTCGGTAGACCTGAATTCGAGAAGGATTCGTTTGAATCCAGCTTAAAAGTTTTTTCCTTCGCTTAAAAACAAACAACAACGCGACCGTACTGCCAAACGATAAAATGGCTTCGCCTAGTATGATATACTAGGGTGAACCGTAACGCGAGAATAGAATAAAAAGAATAAAATATCCAATAATAATAATTGTTTGTAGCGAGTTTGTTCGAAAAAGAGTAGAAAGGCGTTCTTAGAGAGGAAGAAAGAAAGCGAAGCGAGGAAGCCTCTATATATCTGCGAAAGCCCTCGATGACTAATCACGATATTTCGCGTCAGCATACTTAACGAACAGAATGACGAAGCAACGAAAGCATCACGACTAATCCATTTCTTGATCGATCATTGACATAAGCGATCCGTAAGCGAGGTCACAAAACAGGAAGGCGTGTCGTGAAATAATGACAGATTGCGAAACACCAGGCGTAGTAATGTGAACTTTTAATGATATATTCGTCAAATATTGTTCCATGAAAAGCGGTATCGCCATGAATCTGAGGGTTTAAAGTTCAGTGAAATAATGATCTTGGGAAGGCGAAGAGCAGCTTTGTCAAAGGCCTGGGAATATGACGGGCATAAGGCGGGACGTTTCGTCAAATGCCTGGGAATTCGACGGGCATAAGGCGGGACGTTTCGTCAAATGCCTGGGAATTTGACGAGCGCGGGGGGGAAAATGACGAGGTTTTTGACAGCTCGTCTTTTGACCAAACGGCGACTCCCCGACGAGAACGGGAGAGATGTTCGTATTTTTTCGTCAAGACGCTGTCTTTTTGCGCTGGGGCGTATGGATGCAGGTAAGAAAACCTCTCATGCGCCTGGTGCGCCCAATGGTGCCTGGTGCGCCTGGGTACGCCCATGTGCGTCAGAATGGACCCTATTTTTTGCTGATGTAGCTAGTACCCGCCTGGGCGCGCTCGGAGCACTAGTGCGCGCACGGGCGTAATGCTTTACGCCAGAGCGCGCCAGGAGCATTCTGCTGCTTCTCTGGAGAGGCAGTTTGTCTACCGAGCGCCCTGGGCGCCCTGAGCGCCAAGAGCGTCTGGCGGAGGCTCCGGGTTTGCTGATGCAGCAGTCTCCGGAGACTAGTAGAAGTCTCCGGAGACACGCGGTAGCTTGCTGATGTACCATATTCTGAGCGCGCACGGAAATCGTATTTCAAGAGACGATATACGGCGGATAGTGGATGATATACAGATCTGCCTCCGAGAAAGACCATATTGCTTCAAGTTGCTGAGGAGAATTTATTTCATATTTGCCTCGCGGAGGAGACAAATAGGGTCGCTACAAAGAGACAAAATTCATCCGTGTGCTCTGTGGGCTCCGTCGCCTTCATGGAGGCGACGGAGCAAATATGATTTTTCGCTGATGTTGGTGATGAATTTCAAAAATCAAATCAATAGCAGGAAAGAAGGTATATTCTACTTAGTCCTACAAACCCATATTATACTATGCTTTTCTAGTGGTATAAATAGGTATAATAGTATTCCACTTTGTTCAGTCTTGACGCATTTTACCTACAAAAATCCACCATTTCAACTTGCTAATGCAAATAGAACTAAAGTTCATCACTATTACTATACTTCTATTTTTCCCCTTTTTTGATATCCTTTTTCATGGTGAAGTTATACGCGATTGACTTTCCGTCACGTTTGGTTACCTTTAAAAGTGGGCGTACCATATCCTAGAAACCTAACAGCTTGTAGCTAACCACCCTTGTTGATATTATCGTTCTCCTCAGCCTATTACGGCCCCATCTATACTCATATAGCACCTGGTTATATAGCCTCTTAATAATTCCTTAAATTGGAAGAGATTTACAACTACAGATATAAACACTTTCATATCCAGACTCGCGTTTGCATGTTTGTCCCCTTCCCGTCACTCAATTGTTGGGGTCAGCCACCCCCCGGCCCTGTCAGCCATTGAACCGGTTCCTCCAACGATCCTCTATTGTAAGACTCTATTGACTTATCCCGTGCATTTATCAACTCTATATTATACCAGCACAAAAATCCCTATTAAGCTTCACATCCAAACGCAATTCATACCGAAAGTTTTTATAGAGACCTCTGAATTCAATGAAAACCCTAATACACATGGATCGTCTATACAAAGAATTGAGGTCAGAGATGAGAAACTCCGATTCAAAAATGATTTTCGACTGCCATAAGGAAAAAGATATTTCAATCCCATATGAAAAATAAAAAAACATCGAGATCTGGATAGCATACCAGAATTGCTAATCTGCCATAGAGCCCTCGCGTCTTTGACACCCCGCCAAGTATTAGAGACCCATTTCTAAAGCTTAGGATTCTGCTGATCAAGACGTTTGCACGTTGCATTAATCCATGTCAAACATAAGATGTTCCCGCATCCAAAAAGGAAGTAGGGAGAAAAATAATATGCAAAGCTAAAAATTGAAAATTTAACCCAAGCCCGAACCCGTTTTAAATTATAACAGAAAGAAAATAGAAGGAAAAGAAAATAAACCATTAATCATCAATGCACTGAGGTCGATGCAGTTATTTGAGCCTTAAGTGTAGCTAGATCCCGATGCATGCTCAGTACTATGTCTAGCTTCTCCTTCCTTTTTATAGAGTCTGTTAACAGTAGGACCTCGTTGTAAAGACGCTCGTAGCGAGCATGATCCTCCTTGAATCTCTGTGCCATCTTGAGGGTATACTCATCGGGGGAGCTTGTATTCCGCCGCTTCCTGCTAGAATAAGTCGGGGTTTCAGCAACAGTAGATGACGTCGGCGGTTTGCTAGAACCGGCCCGGGAAGGAGGACCACGATCATCACGCTCAGCCAGAGCAGGCGCTTTCCTCTTCAAAGATGGGGACGATATGGGCAGAAATTTACTCTTGTTCGACCTCGAGGGTATCGTTACTGGTTCTAGAGGGGATCGACCTGGTGTAGATGTTCCTGCAATCGAGGCGAGAAAAGGAGATGATGCTACCGATGTATTATCAATATCTGACGCATTTATCGGCGGGGAAGACCCCAGGGGAGATGGCTTTGGTGGCGAATTACTGGAACTACGTCTGGGAACGTAATCCCGCGACACGGGAGTTTTAGAAACATTTGAGCCAGTTTTAACACTTGCATTCTTCCTTTTGGCCGTTGTAGAGGAAGAACCATTAGAACTGGATATATCGCGGCGCTGTTTCTTTATAGGCGACTTGATGTTTTGTGTAGCTGCCTTTTTCGGCTTGAATCGTGAATTTTCAACATCGTGATCGGAGGTGCCAGAACCTGCGACTGAAGAAGGTCTTGCGGCAGCAGCTGTCGATGGCAGCCGTAGAGGAGGAGAGGCTGCCCTTTTTTCCGTTACTTTGAGAGGAGATTGTTTAGCATCTTCCATTTCGATATCCTCATCTGAGTCCTCAACTCTCTCAGCTGATTTTACTTTAGGCTTTACAACAGCCTCTTTTGACATATTCGCTTTATTTGTTTTGGTGGTAGCCGATTTTGGAGGTCTGCCAATAGGTCCCTTTGGCTTTGGAGTAGCTTTGACTGCTGCAGGCTTTTTACCTTTCTTCCCTATAATTCGCGATATGGCGTCCTTCGGCGCTGGTTTCCCTGCTTTGGTTGAGGAGGCTGTGCGAGTCATTGATTCACCAGTAGCTTTCTTGCTAGATGTTTGACTAGAGGATTTAGATTCTGGGCTCTCAGTTGTAACAGTGATGCTTGGTGTGGCTGCAACCGACTTCGAGGAAGATTTAACGGGTTGTGGTGGTGGATTTGGGTCAACCTTCCCTCTATCCTCTGGGGCCAGAATCATTTGCCATTCGGTTGCTTCCCTTGATAATCTTAACCTATTGAAAGCCTCTCTACAGTTTGCGATTGCTTGATCGCGATCGCCAGAGGAAGGATATGGGAAGTCCCATAAATCAAGGTCTTTGTAGATATCGTCAACTAATTGCCACTGCTTCCCCACCCTGTTCCCAACCTTCTGCAAAATTCGAACACAGATTTCGTTCGAAACTCTTGTTTTAGACGCCAGATTTTGTTCAGAGTCCGGGCCCATTGCCAAAAGGTGGATTAATGGAACACGGAGCGCTTCGAGCTTGGCATTTATATGAGCGGAATTTTCGGGGGATCGTGCACCTCTTGACAAAGGCGTATTAGCCAGTGAGTGCTGGGGTTTGGCCCGGCTAACTTGAGTCGTCTTCTTCGTGTAAGCTGTAAGCTTTCCTCCCTTTGCCGAGAACGTGCTATCCACAACCGCGGTTCTTCGGAGACACTGTGAGCGAAAAGAAACATAAAATTGACCTCAAATTGAGTTTCAATTCACAGAATCAACCTGCTTAGATATAAGTAAAGAAGACTTACGTAGAGGCCTCTTTCTCCTGATTGATTCGGCGATATGACTCTTGAAGAGCCAACAAGCTTTCATCCTTCACTTCATCTTCAAGTTCTCGAGCTTCCAGCTGGTGCGTGAACGTTGCCGCAAAAGCTAGTTCCTCTGGAGAGTTGGTCGATGCTCGGTATAGCTCATGGCGGTTAGGTTCTACTATGGAGACTATCTCCATGGTCTGACTTCCATAGACAAATCTCTAGTAACAAGAAGAACGAGGTAAAACACACAGCAAAACTGTTAGCCAAACTGAACCATCACAAAACCTTATCACTTTTCAGACCACATTATATCTGTCCCTCACATGCCCGAATATTCAGGTGCAACACATAAAACAGCAAGTAGTAAGACTAAACATGAGGCCCAGCGGTGGAGATTCCGTACCATAGACTTCCCGAAGGATATCTTCAGGTCGGCTCCATGCTTGAGCACGTCCGTCAATATGCTATTATCCGCGAAGGTAACCCGCATGGCCTGTTGGCTCTGAATGTTTAAATTCTTTTGGCCAACAGTGGTGGGTGCCGTGCCCAAAATAACACCACCGTCCGGAATTGTGACGCCAGGCATCTTGGCTAGAGCAGTGCTAGTAGGTGTAGCGGCTGTAACTCGTGAGCCCCGCAGAAAATAAGCGCAGAAAATAGTGATGAGCAAATGATGAGAGGATAGGTTCTGTTTTCCCCCACAAGAACCCGCCTTCTAAGGATTATGAGCGACCAGTTGGTCGGAGGTATCAGGTAGGGTGTTTCTTTAAATCGCAGGAGATTATCGGCGATGTGAGCGAGTGTCGGGGCCAGAGAGAGGGCAGAGCAATGATAGTCTGGGAGTAGGAGTGAGTCTTGGTAGGCGACAATAGTTAAAGAAGCGAGAGATATAAGGGGAAAGAACGTTAGAATGGAGAAGCAACAGCAGTATCGCAGTGGTGACAGGTGATGGATAGAACGTGGGCTGCAAGGTTTGTTTCTTGCAGGGAGCGATGGAAGAGACTGGGCTATTGGTAGTGGTTACCAGGGAGTAAAACAAGCGGAGTAAGACTCTAGATAGAATTGGAGGTTTGGTGGTGATGAGCGAGAGTGTGTAAACGAAAGAAATGGCGGGGGTAGTAAAGATGAACGGGGAGGAGACGGAGACACAGCTACTGTTACTATAGACGGAGCAGAAGCGTACGGTGACAAAGCCCTTCGCCAGGATTAAAATATAACCCCAACCACGAGTCACCTTGACCAGGTTTTTCTTATGTAAGCCGTATTTTAATGCTGGGGATATGAGTACATACACACCTATTCTTGGAGCGACTGCTTTCGTTGCGCTATAGAGTACATATGGGCCCCTCCTGCATAGGCTCGCCAAAAGACTTCCATCATAATCATCGGATGCGTAGGTACATAGAGAAGTACGTCTATTCATTTTGAATCCACATCAACTGGACGCCTTCACGGGGATGGGTGCGGTGCAAGAACTAACAACGTCAAAAAATGTATGAAGAATATCACCAAATTGATTTCGTTTATTGCCTCTCGCAATTCAGGAAAGCACCATACCCCGTGAAGGCGTCTACGACATGTAGGTGTTAGGATTACCGTTGAGCCCATGCTCGAAATTGTTGTTTTAGTACATACGTGTACCTACTTACTACTGTACCTACATACCGCCAAAACTCGAAAAATTGGCTATCTCCGCCCAGGGATTATCTCTAAAACGATTGGCTGAAGGGTATCGATTAGCATTAGAAGTATCCGTTTGATCTTGTATGCATAGCCAATTTTTCGAGTTTTGGCGGTAGTACTGTAATCTCTCTTGAACGCCAAATGTATCTCAACCCCCAAAAATAAGAAAGTGAATCGGAGTAGAGACATGTTCCCGGTTTACGAATCGTAGGTGTTCCAGACCCGTTGGCCACTATCAAAACCACATATAAAACCTAATTTATGCACATAATTCTCCGAAAAAGTGATTTATTACATAGTGCCTGAAACCACAAAGAATCGTCCTTCTGTCTAGGCTATTGGCCGCCAGATAGGTTTGGTCCGCCTATAGAGCCACCTATGGTTGTGTTGGAAATCACACGTCAGATATAACGTGAACTACATGTATGCGTGTAAAGACTACCCGTTACAAAAACCAAAGCCCAGCATTCAGTACATGTGCTTATCTGCGGAATCCTAAGCCTGATACGGGGTATCATCAAGTTCATAGCGAACTGGGTATAGATAATTTATGTTCGTCGCCCCTTTGCGGCTAACTTCACTTGATTTGGCGCTGGCCGCCCAGTTAAAGTTTGGCTTACCACTCGCCGCCCCAAGTCCAATCGGTTATGAAAACGAGAATAGACGAAGAGATATATGATATAAAGCACCAATTTTGGAGAAAGATGAGGCCAAACTCTATTTATAGGCACACCCCCAAGTTTTTCATTCAACAAGGTGCTTTAAAACAATTAGCTCGGCTCCACATCAATCATATAGCTACCTAACTCAAAAACATGCGAAACTTACCGACCACTCCGGTATTTCCTTCAGCTTTTGGTTCATAAACTTTTCCAGTTTGTTTGCATTCTTCCAGTATGATGTGCTTTCATTATTGTAGCGTCTGCAATTGTTGTAAATTAACTTCGCATCTCGTATAAATTCTTCGGGGGAAGAGTATGCGTCTTCTTCAAGTCGCTTTTCCATCGTTTCTAGATCCATTGGCTCTGTAATTACGTTGTAATAATCAGGCACCTCATCCTGACTGACTGGTTTCTGAAAGGGCCAAGCCGATTGGTGGTTCTGCATCTCATTAAGTAGATGAAGGAGTTGGGCATAGTGCGGACCATGCTTTGGTTGTCTAGCCAGTTCATCCATTTCAGGTGACCATCCCGCCTCTTCTATTAAGTTCCATTAGCTGAACAAGAACACTCCAATGCACTTGCAGCAGCTAATGTTGGATTGGACTCACTAATTGCAGGAATCGAAGTTGGGTCGATTTTACATGGGCCATTTTTGAATGCCTTTGGTGGTACATGAACGATGTGAGACTTTGAGATAGCTCTAGTCTTGGCATGAACAGCTTCCTTTTGTTTTGCTAACATCCTCGATGCCTCCAAATATCGGATTCTCGGTATCATAGAACACTGCATGATTGTGCCGCCTTCATAATCTTTGATGTATCCCATCCACTTTTGTTTATCAAGTGTAATTTCCTTCGTAAAACCTTGCTTTTTAAAGTATCCAATGGCATAATTGTCGGCGTAGGTAAGGAAATGCATCACGTCTGAAGTAGCTTTGACATAGTCCTAGGGTGTCATTAGGGTAATGGTTAACACTACTCGGAGCCCGAAACTAAAAATCACCTTCAAATGAGACATGAGATGGGCACCATAGCCCCTGACTTGTTGATCCGACGAAATGGCACAAAACACAATTTCTGCGAATTGTCTGCCCTTGAAAGGCCGATACGTAATACCTCTGTTGCCCCGAGCGTTAGCGCAAGAGATCCTTGGTTTGTATAATATAGATAAAGTTTGTCTCTACACACATACCCCACTACCTCCAAAGGTCTTTTGACGATAGCCATAGACAGATGAGTCCGGTCGTAGACCAGCCGTGCAATGTAATCCCTAGGCATTTTTGGCAACTGTTTTTGGAAGATGTTCTTGAGGCCGGTCAAGATAATTGTGCTTTCCCTGGAGTTATCATTATTGACCACGCGAAATTCGATATCACCATGAAATTCCTCGAGAACGGCGTTTGCTAGAATGCGATGTCGTCAGCCCCTCGTGAATAATTTGAGATCTTCCTGACATAAAGAACCTACATTCTCTAAAAAAGGCCTTGGTCTTCTTTTGATCCTCTGGAGATTCCGACGACTTTATCCTCTTTGGAGAAGGCTGCGTGTTTTGATCTTCAGATTTACGCTTCATACCTAATGAGGTGGTTAATACTGGAGCTATGAGCGGAATAGAGCTCTCTAGAAAGGGCATACCTTCGTGTTTTACGTTCGGCATCTTATTATGGTTTCGTCAAGTTAGCCAGCTGTGACTGAACTAAATGTAGAAAAGGGTGCAATAACATACCAGGCGCCCCTCTTTATAAAGACAGTATAGCGTGGAGTGGTTGAATATACATGTATGCACGCGATGTAAGTGGGCAAGCTTATTTCGGCGTGCCCAGATGTACCACGATCTAGGTAACACATGGAACCCAAAGCTGTCTTCAACTCTCCATCCAGGTCCAGCAAGCTCTGGCTCTCATCAACAAATTCATCCAACTTTTACAATTCTCAAGGAAAGAAAAATGGATTCTCAGTGGGACTCATTGACGCCTTTCCAACCACTGGTGTCAAAGGACAGCCAGCTTTCGGTTGCCTTGTTACTGGTTTTAGCAGGTTGGTTATACCTTATGGCAGCATATTCCTCACAGCTTAACAAACGTCGCTGACATTTTCTACTTAGGGTTTTCCCTTACTGGGCTCTTTTCTATTAGTATGCCACTCTTATTTTGAATTATTACGGCGTCTGCTGTCTCGAGTTTCATTGACGTGTCCTCTATTGCATTCAGATAAGTCGATAACCACTGCTCCTTTTCTGGCGCTTTTGGCTTCTCTATCACTTGGGTATGCTCTTCATCTTTTCTGGAGATTTGGGTCTCAATACTTATCAGCGGTCGAATGGCAGATTTGGGTCGGTGTTCCTTATATGTGCGGTAGGGGTTTATGTTTAAGATTCTGTCACATCATGAAGGGGGAAATGGGGTGATAAATGCAATATACAAAATCTTATGAAACTTATTTCAAATGTGTCGAATGGAATGCATGGCTTGACACATCAGGCTTGGGCTCGAACTATTATGCGAAACATCATACCTTGAACCAACCACATCCCTCTCTTCCTCTCTTCCTCCTCATCATCCAAGTATCATAAACCAATTTTGACTCTCACCATGAACTGCCCACCAACATTCATTGCTGAAACTATATCTATTCGCCAGATACTTTCCCTCCTTAGGTGTATTGGGTTTCTTTCGAAAGTACAGGTTCAGATTAATAGTGATGGATTGACTTTTATGGTTGAGGATTCACGTGTCATGCAAGGTATTCAGAGTATCTCTCGCCGACAATCTCATAGACCTCCGTAAATTGATAGTTATATTTCGCAGGGAACGTTTTTGTGGACAAAAAGCTTTTCACGCAGTATGTTTTCAACGGCCTCTCGAACGGCAGGTCATCACCGGATCCAGAAGGTTTGGGAAATAGTTACCCAGCGGATGACGATAATGGAGACTCTGAAAAGGGTGTTTCATTTGGGATTTCATTATCTGCACTGCTAGAATGTCTACAAATCTTCGGTGCGGAAACAGCAACCAGGGAACGGTGGGTTCCGCCAGCACTCACTAGCACGGAGGCAACCAGGCCCGCTGCCCTGGGAACCGAACAGGAAAGGAAATCTGGGAAGTGTACAATCATATATCAGGGTGAAGGTTATCCTTTGCAGGTTGTGTAAGTCTTGACTTGGTTTGAATGCCAACCAACGTATTTTGCAGCTGACTGTTATGTACCGCAATAGTTTGGAAGAAGATAATCTTTCCACTTCCTGCACTCTCACAACGTATGAGCCAGATGACGTGGAGGAGTTTTTACTGGATCAGCCTCTCACTAAAAAGATTATCATGAAGGTATGAATGTCCGAATCCCGAGAAACCTTACTGGCTACACACAACTTGTCCTTTTGTTTTGTCTCTTCGGTCTACTGAACAACCGCTTAGGCTGATTGGCTCTACGACGCAATCCAAGAGCTGGATGGGTCCTCTCCAGATCGCCTAATCGTATCTGCAAGCCCTCATCACCCGTTCTTCAGTCTGAGCTCAACGGGCCCAATGGGAAGCACTAGTGTAGAGTTCACTAATGAACGAAGTCTCTTGGAAACATTCCAGGTTCCTACGCCAGTTCAGAATATGTATTTGTTCTCCCCTTTTCCCTCACTAGGTGAAGGATTTATTTCGGATTTACCATGGCCTAAGTATCTAATTAATTTTTTAAAAAAACCTGAGTAGTTACAAATTCCATCTGATAAAACACGCCGCCCGCGCTATGGCAATTGCTACCAAAGTCAGTATCCGTGGAGACGGCCAAGGAATTCTAAGCTTGCAATTCATGATTACCCTCAATAAAGTAATGAGCTTTGTGGACTTTCGGTATTTGCCTTTTCAGGATTACAGTGATAGCGAGGATTGACTTTATCCTCGTTTGGATGGGCTCGAGTACTTTTAAACAGTATAGATCGGTGGGACTAGTGATTAATTGTTGGTTGATGTCATTGAAAGCACGCCGTAGCATACCTTAGCCTGGTCTACTAATTCACTAAAACATGGAGCCATGGCCCAAGGGGATAATTTAGTCACTTTGGAACTAGTCCTAGAGATACATAGTTCTTCATTTGAAGTACATGATACATTGTTACTGTGACAAAGAAAAAGAATTATGCAATCCAAGATGTATCTGACTGGAGACGACATACAGGAAGGAACGAGGTTGAAACCGTATATCCGGAAGATACACACATTGAACACAGTTTAGGTACCCGTTTTATATGACTTCAGCGATTGATTGCCTAATCCAATTGTTAGTCTTGGTATCTCAGAGGAATCATTACTGCATCTAAGGCCTCACCTTTCTATGATCGACTTCTGCCTTTCATCTCTGGAAATACGGTAGTAATGATCACAATAATCTTGGCACTGCATCCCCTTCAAGAAATCCTCATCGTGAGTAATAACCTAGGGTTTTGTTAGAAATTCTTCAGTCTGTGACAAAGAGGATATATATGAATCTTACAATCAACTGAAAATTAGATTGTGCCTGGCGGGTCTTGATGATTTCATGAAGACTTTTAGCAAGAGACCTGATGTTATCACCATCGAGATTTGTTGTAGGCTCGTCAAGTGCGATTAGCTGAAAATGATAATTTAGTTCCTGTACAACCAAATTTCGCGTTGAAAAAGAAATAAAAGAATAGAGTAAAGGGTAAGTAAGGCATACCCCACAATTAATACCAAAACATTCAGCCAGCGCAAGCCGAATGATGATACTCGCTAATACTCTCTGCCCTGCACTGCAACGACCTCGCATGTCCATTTCTGCATCTTGTTTGACCATACATACCTAATCAAAATTAATAAAACAGCTGATAGGATGTGGTACGGCGGTAAAGGGTAAGATACTCTATAATTATAAGATCTGTTGCCTTTGGTGCCTTCGGTATCATCAGATCGAATGAGGATGGTGTCCACGTCAGTACCCCGGTACGTGGATTTCCAAAGCTCTTCAATTATATGATTTATTTCCTCCATTTTCAAACTGTGATATTTCATAATAGCCCTAGAATCTACATTAGTTGAAGAACTGTCTACGTTGTGTGAATTTGCGAGCTCACTTATCAAGTGCGGTACAGTATTTCGATAAATCATTACTAGCACCTGTAGTAGTCTATCCAAAATTAATAACGGTTTGATTAATGCCAAACGATCCCTTTACCTGAACTTTTGCCAATGTTTCCTTATATTTTCCTTTGGCATCGGCGTAATCGGTAGCATAATCCTGGATCAATTGCTCTAACTGTGTATCCTTAGATCTCATTTCTCCAGCCTTGGTCGATTTCTAAAATATCATCAGCAATTTATCAACACTCACTGTGGGGCTTTATCATTTACCTCCATGGCTAATGCAGTGTGTGAATCTGATAACACTTTTAAATCTGCACGAAACCTATCCCTTTCCGCCTCGGTATTTCGACTCTCAAGTTCATGTATTTCATCCGTCAATATTTCCAGCTGTCTTTTATTTGCACGGAACCTCAAGTTTTCTTGTATACCGTGTTCAGTCGCAAGTGCATTTTTCGATTCCATTTCTAGATTGTTCACCTCCCTACCAATACTTATTACCTCTTCCTCGCATTTTTTAACGTCTTCTTCTAATGCTTGGACTTGTGAGCGACATTTATTCAACTGATCCGGTCCACCACGCCTGAGGTAGTTTTGAATCCCTTGTTCTGTTCTCCTTAATTGCATATCGCTCTCGGCAAGTTTTGACGCGTCCCGTTGCTGCTGATTTTCCTTTTCTGCGCCATCGCGAGAGATGTTCTTCACATGCGCATCAGCTCTGACCACCTCAGGGGCGAGCTTCTTAAGTTCCGCATCTATCTCATCAATTACAGTGTTTTGCCTCCGATTGTTATCTCGACACTCGTCAATCCTACCCACCAGGTCTCTCGAATGTTGAAGTTTGAAGTTCAGCTCGTTGAGCTTCATGCGATGTTCCCTGACCTGGTTGTCAAGAATGCTGATGGTCTGGCGAGCTGATTCTTTCTCAGAGGATATAGAAATAATTAGGCGTTTAAGAGCCTTTGCTTCCTCATTCAACTGTTGCATCTCATCTTGCATTTCTTCGACGGTACGAGCACCACCCGTATCCTTCAACTGGCTAGAGATATCCTCGACCTGCTTTTCATACTCAACTATCTCCTTCATGTATTTCACAATCTCTGAGATGGGCGCTTTCAAGGATTCGATTTCTGACTTGCTCGATATGCACTCGTTTAGGATCGTTTCGTGCTGAAACGGTGTAAGCTAAGATTAACCTCCAAGTTTACATTAATTCTTACTTTATTATAGTCATCAATAAATTGATCCTTGAGGATGTTGTTTTTCCTTAGATCCTCAATAAGGTTCGGAATCTCCGTCTTAGTTAAACGAATGTAAGAATCATAACTCGGGGCCGCCTCTCGAATGAGTCGGAGATCATCCTCTGCGTCCTTGATGTTTTCTTCTGTCGTTTCCCGAGAGTAACTTCCGAGCTTTTTCCTGACCTAATGAAGTACCAGTGCAGCAGTAAGTATTATATATGTACGGGGGCTTCGGTGTGGTTACCATCTCATCAAACTCTTTAATTTCGTTCTGATGAAATCCTCTTTTGCACATGATACAAGCATTGTAGTCCTGGAGTGTTTTGAGTGCTTTGCTAAAATAATCTTGAATGTACTCAAGATATTTTAAGTCACTGTGATACATTTAGCCATCCGAAGGCCCTACTAGGGATTTCAACTCACCCTCTAAGTGTCTGTAGGTCTTCCTCAATTGCAATGGCTGCTTTTGGGTATCCCCTGATATCCTTAATACCGTCATCTTCTAAGCCCGGAGCCCATGATGCGAGCACCGTCACCTCACAATCTGTGTGTTGGATTAATATTTTACCCTGTTATCATCCGGAGAGATACACTAACCTTTTGCTTCTTTGTTCTTCTTCTTGAGGGAATCCCGAACCAAGTTAATCTTTGTTAGAACCTGAGATAATTCTTGATCAATGCTGTCCCGCTGTCGTCGAGCTTCCGCGATTTCTTCCTCTCGATCTCTACATAATATTAGTACCTAAGAATCTTGAATATTGGCCCAACTCTAACCTAAGCACTGTTTGCAATTCTCGCTCAATCAAATCTACAGACCAGCCTGAAGAAAGGAATTTGTTTATTTTGTCTTTGTTCGCAACAGTCCTACATCTATTAATATAACGCTGAGATAGAGCCGAACACAAAAACTTACAAGGAATCCAGAGCCTTCCTTCTGGTCTCTAGCTCTTTCCTCACAAAACCTAACCTTGCTCTCTCGTCCGCCTGCCGAGTCACCTTCGCAAGTTCTCCTGTGACGCTATCTGACTTCTCTTCCACGCTTTTCAATCTTCCATTCGCTTTTTCAGTGCGATCCTCGTACAGCGCTATTTCGTAATTATCCTTTGCCTTGGCCAGTCGTTGCTCCTTATCGTCGAGTTTAGATTTGAGAATGGACTCGTGACCTTCACTCACTCCTATCATTTCAAGCTCACGCTGAAGAGAAGTCGCTTTTTGATCTGAAGTTTTAATTTCGGCCCTGGCGTATTCTTTCTTTTGCTGAAGTGAAGATCGCTTGCTAACAATCTGATTTAGCACTTCTTGTGCTGTTCTAAGCACCTCTGCATTCTCACTCTATGAAGGTCAGTAGCCAGTAGAGTGCAATGGGAAAGACCCTGCCATACCTTGATATTCTCAAGATGCATGTTTTGATCACGTGACAATCTCGAGATTTTGGTCATGAACGTTTGAATTTGGGAGTCGTCCAGTTCACCTTCAAAGCCCTTAATTCCATGGCGACGGCTGATATCCCTGATTAGAGCCTCGCGCTCTTGCAGTTGGTTTTCAAACGCCTGTTACTCTTAGCAATTCGAACTTTAAAGTAACTCAATAATCACCCGGTCCGTTTAAGCCATTCATACCGCGTGTTCTGCCTGCATCCTTCCTTCCTCTTTGAGTTTTGTTGAGAGGCGATCTCTCGCTCTTTCTAGCTCTCTACTTGCCTCAAGGTGGGCCGCTTCTTTAGTTGTTATATGGTCTTGATATGTTTTCATCCTTTCGCCATATTCTTGCTGCATTCTCTGAAGATCTTCATCCGATTCTTCTAGATGAGTAAGGTGATCTGAGCGCTCTCTGAGAGAAGATTCCATCGTTCGGGCTTCTTGTCTCTTGGACTGAAGGGTGGCTATTATTTCTTCGAATCCTTTCGCCTTACTAAATAGTTCCTGTTGTTGCCGGGAATTTTCAGACATCATCTGGCTTAGTTGAATAACCTCTACTCTCATTCTTTCAATCTCCTCGTGTAGTTCATCAGAGCGACGCCTGGCCTAAACAGATATTAGTCTAATTAAACTAGCCACCCCCGGACAATTCCAAGATAGAACGCATTCTACCTTCTCACCGCGGTCTTTGTCCACACGGTACTGTTCAAGCAGAATCTTCAGCTTCCCAAGTTCTTCATTCTGTTTCTTCCTTAAAACCTTGATATTATCAATGGCTTTGGTGTACTTAAGTGCCTCAAATATCTCGTCGAATCGTTTCTTCAACACGGCAGGCTCACTCATGGGCCAGAGACTTTCGTCTTGGTGGCAGAATATTACATATTCAAGCACGGCTTTTGACACACCTAGGTACTGTGGCATGAGAGTGTCCAGTTCTGTACATTTCGAACTGATTGTTGAGCGTTCGCCGTTACTATTAACCAGTAGCTGCCCTTCTAAAGTCTTTTGCACTCGGGTGTTTACTTTTACACTGAGCTGCAGCGAACGGGTGCATACCATCTTGATATCCTTAGTTGAACTGAATGAAAGTTTTACCTGAGCAAGAACCTCCTTCTCTCCGCACATCTTTTTTTGAAGGAATGTATGCATCAGCATAATGAGTGAGGAGAGGAAATCGTGGCAGGGTGTATAACCTTTGGATCGTGGATAAAAGCACCGTTCCTATGATTGGGAGGCAAAATACCAGTAGTGGCATACTTGAGACACTCGATGATTGTCTGGATAAGAGCATCAGCGGGTATAAAATTGTTTTATTTTGTCTTTTCTACGTACAGTTTTCCCGGAGCCATTATATCCAACGATTAGTGTCAATGGCGCGGTGAATTGTATGGTCTCACTACGGGTGTTGTCGAAAGAACGAACACTAGTAGTGCAGTCCTTATAAGCTCAATCCACTCAAGAGCTGAAAGGTTGCTTACTTACCCTAAGATTGCCAGTTTATCAATCCGTGCTGAGAAAGGATCGAAGAAAATAAAATCAGTTTAGAGCTTTTGTTTGGTGCTTCAACTGCGATGGACTACATGAGCAAAATACGACTTACACCTGTAAATGAATGTTAGCGAGCAGAGGAAAGCCGAACAAGCGCAGGGCCATACATTTTTCCTGATAACGATCTCAACAACCGGTAATATGAAGTACAGTCGCGTCTTCTGAGAGTAGGTATTGACAAGGAGGGGGTTTTGATGTTCCTAGATCGTTTGGTTCCGAGGGGCTGGATGAGTGTTGCTTTCAATTACGCGACGAGCTGGGAAACGCGTTCGAAAGCAATTTGACGTCGACCGCCTTGGCAGGTCAGGATGACGACGCGACGCTCACTAAAGTGCCTGTTTCTTATCTTTAAAAGGCCATAGAACAGACACTGATTACAACTGCAATGTACCTACTTTGACTCCGTTACTCTAATTATGTAGATACATGGTAGTACATGCCTGTTGTACCTCGATACTGCCGCTTTAGTGGTGCTATCTACATGTAATATGTAGTGCCACGGTTTGCGGTAAAAAGCACATTTCTCAGGCCAGGGCGGCCATAAAATGATCTCACGGGCAAATCCACAGGCCCAGGAATTTTTTCCCCGTGCAATTGACTGATGAGAGTTGTGGATACAGATGTGATTAATTCCATAATTTCTTCAAAATCTGACATCTTACTATTCACGTCATTTTTGGACCCTTACCAGCTGGCTCGCCCTCACCCTCTCTTTTCGTTTTGAAATGCCCCGCTCCCCCCTCCTCTCCCTACCCCTCCAGCCAAAATTGATTGTTTCTGGCGCAGGACGGATTTTTTGGGCCAGCACGATGATGATGATGATGATGATGTATCCTTGGGCCTAAACAAAATTGACTGGAGACAGCATCTCTACAAGAGATCTGCTAGGTAACTCGATTGCAACGGCAGCTAACTGCTTTTGAACCACAGCCTTCCATCCATATGAGAGTCTGCACACCCTCCATTGTGAGGTATGTACATTGTTTCATACAACACGCACTCATGATATGCAGCAGCGGCATTAGTAACAGAAGCACAACCCGACTGCCTCGCTACCAGATTTTGCAACGAACCAAACCTCTATTAATTTAATTTCCCATCTATCTACATAATTTACACCCGCTCCCCGCTTCGCCGTCACCGGCTGGAATAGATAGACCGCGGAATTATTTGTAGCGTCGGCCGTTGGGAAGACCTGGCTTTGCTAACGAACTCACATAGAGTACATACATCCCTTGTTATATATGGTGCTAGCTAAATGTAGGCCTTGGGGTAGGTACTCTACATGTACGTATGTACCTGTAGCTAGATGTACTCTACTTAGTGGGAACGAGAAGGGAGCGGCAAAACACAAAAGAAATAACGGAAGATTACTGGACAAGCCGAAAAAAAAAGGAAAAAAGTGACATGAAAAACCGAGGAGAAAAGATTCACAGCAATTGGCAAGGGAACAGTTAGCCAGACTCCAGGAGGGAAAGAGCGGCGACACAACATTCAACTCGTCCAGCCCCAGTCTTGCCCACTAGGAACCTTAGCAACTCACCCTATCATTAAGTTTACTCAGAATCACGCATTCACGCACACTCCGCATTAACGAGTGTGCTGGTTGATTGATTGATTTCTACCCTTCTCCCATGTCCTCTCACTCTTTCTTTTGCAGCGGCCACTCTCAGGCTAGCCAACGTCCCAATATCCCGGCAGCAACTTATCGACTGACCCATCTCTCTGACCACTACCACCCCCTCCACTCTGTAGAACACACACATACATGTAGGTCAAATAAGGAAGTACATGTAAAGTACATGTAGATACGATCCTCCTTCGTCCCATACTGCTGCCCCGCGTTGACCTGTCTATCCCCTCCTTGTCTTCGCCGTCGTTGTTGTTGTCGTCGTCGTCGACATTGTCCTCCGGCTCGTCCGTCTCTTTCTCACTACCCGTGGTTGTCTTCCTCTTCTGTCTGCTCCTCGTCGTCATCATACCCCTCCTCGTGCTCCCCGTCCCGTCCCACCTAGTTCTGTCTAGAGCTTATTAGTAGACATCGTAGGCCCCTTCTTAACTTTAGTCTCCCCCCCCTCATACTACTCTTCCTCTTCCTCTACCAGCTCTTCTCGCATACGCCTTCACTCACTATACAACCCTTTATCACGCCTCCGTGGCTGGTTGCTCTTCTCGTACTCTACTCTGCAGCCTACTCACCTCCCCACACACACCCCCAACATCATTCCCCATGATGATGAATCACGCTTCATCGTCCTCCCCCACCCATAGCTATATGCCGGGTGGGATGGTTGGCCCCAGAAACTCTCACCTATTCAATGGAGGGAGCATGCCTCTCGTAAATGGTGTCAATGGCCAACTCCAAAACATGCAGATATCGTCCCTCGCTGCGGCCCAACAAGCCATGGCTGCTGGAGCCTTGCTAGGGGACCACAACCACGTTAGCTCGATGTTAGATCCAGCAATGATGATGTCCATGAATATGTCGACCGACGACGGTATGCCACTTGACCCTCAGCTATGCGGTGGCGACCAATTTAGCCCAATGACATCTTCCGCTCCACCAACTTCCATGATGAATGAGTATGGGAATCTTGGAGGCGGAAGTACCTTAACAGAATTCACAAAGCGGAGGAATTGGTCACAGCGCATCTTGGAAGAGCTACAGGATTTCTTACATATCCTTTCACCAACCGGAAAAATTGTTTACGCATCACCTTCTGCGAAATCTTTGACGGGATTTGAACCCGAGGAGTTAATGGGAAAGTTTATCACTGAATTTATCCACCCGGATGATTCAGGACTGTATGTTTGCCATTTTACAAAAGATTTTTGGACAAAGGGTCACTAACACACGTTATAAAGATTTGTGCGAGAGTTTAATGAATCGATAGCTACTGGACAAGCTTTACGATTATTCTACCGATTTCAAAAAACCGATATGACTTATGCAATTTTTGAGACCAATGGTCATCCTCATATTGGCGAGGCCCCCCAATTTGGCCCTTCGGCCATACAATCAGTTTGCAAGGGATTCTTTATGATGTCAAGACCATATCCCACGCGTAACGCCGCTCTTTTAGATTCTTTCCTGGAACATAAAATCGAGAACGAGCGTCTGATGAAAAGGATTGAGGAGCTGAGGAAGGAAGAATATGAGGAACATCAGCAACAACAGCGACAGAGACAGCAATACCCGAATGGGACACGAACAGACAGCGGCACTGCTGGGAGCAGCATGACAGGAAATGACACGCCAATGACTACAGCACAAACACCCAATGGATCCGACGCCATGCCTCCACCTGCAAAACCTACACAGCAACAAACATCCGCAGCTTTGACTCGACAAAATTTGGATCGCATGGAGCAGTCAAATCTTGCAAAGGCTGATAGTATAAGGGATAAAATGGCCCGGTTTGGGGCAGGAGGGGTCAGTCATATGGACAGTATTGAGATGTTGACTGGGTTGCGATACCGGGAGGGAGAACGGTCTAAGGGAATCAGTACGGGTGATACATCACCGGCATTAATTCGTGGAGACGCTGGAGTTCCAATACCGATCGACAAAGAAAGTCGTCACACCTCAGAGAAGAAAAAGAAGCAGAAAATTGCGGACGAATATGTTTGCACCGATTGCGGAACGTTAGATAGCCCGGAGTGGAGAAAAGGTCCTAAAGGACCAAAAACTCTTTGCAATGCTTGTGGGCTGAGATGGGCAAAGTACGTCTTAGCCATAACATGTGACCCACTATATTCCTTAGTAAGAAACTGACTCGTGTTTTTAGGAAAGAGAAGAAACGAAACCAAAGCTCAAGTGTCGTTTCGATACCACAAGCTGGCTCCAACGGTGGGTCTTTGCCAGGTTAGGTGTGCAGTGCAGCAATAGTAAATCTTTTTTGCTTTTGTTGGGGGTCTTGCGAACTTGGTTTTATGCCTGAAGACCAGGCGATTGGCATTGTTTCATGGGACAACTTTTGGAGTTATAGGTGGTTAAGCATGATTGAGATAAAATCCGGCGCAATTTGTTTTTTTTTATATATGCCTGGGTTCTGTTTTTAAGTTCCTTGCACATTCTTGCATATCGGTTTCTAAAAGAGTTTCGGTTTGGTTGTCTTAGCAGCCTTTGTTTTTTCCTCACTTCTTTCATCTTTTCAGCAGCATCATGTCATGTATTGTACACTGGGAAAGTTTTGCATTGGCGCGGGGATGGAGGTCTGGTGCGCTTCGTCTCATTTTTGATATTTGCATCAATTCGGGATTTGCCCGTTCTGTGAAGTTGAAAATTTTTTTCACACAAACAGGACCCATAACTGGTAATTTTTTTTTTCTCTCGGTTACGTTCCACGTTTTCCCATCCCTACTAGGCCCCTGTTTTCTTCACATGGCTCGCTTGCACCCAACATTTGCTATATACCAATTACACGACTTGCCTTTCCGGCGTGATTTGTATTTGTATTTACACAGCGACACCTTTATAATAAACCTTGCTATAACAAAACCTCTGCTGTAAGAAAACCTCTGCTGTAAGAAACACATCATACTCATAGGGTACACGCTACCAGCTTTAAACCGAAATCTTACTTGCTATGGGGATATTTTTGCTGTTAGAAACGAAAATTGTGCACCTTGGCGTTTCTTATACTCTCTACTTCATGACGTTTCCGGACTAGACTAGGTCTGCATATGGGCGTAAATCGTGCATAACAACCATATTTTGGTGGTATGCAGACCCAGTCCAGTCCGGAAACGTCATGAAATAGAGGGTAGAGAACAAGAGCGGACAGGCTGGTCACTACTCTAATGTACATACATACCTAAGCAACCAAGATCAAACTTGCTACAAACGGATACTTCTGATCGAGGTATTTAATTAAATATTCCAGTCCTCGAAAAAAAGAAGCATTCGTCCCAGGCCTGTGGGAGCACGCATTTACCTCCTATGACGTAACAATCAATCCTAGTGAGCCTCATCTCCTACTAACTGCTTTAGAAATAGCGAGTCATTTCCACTGTCGCTAAGGATCAACTTAAACAGTAATGGCTCAAATAACGCGACTTCCTGGTACACTTCAAACTTCAGTGCGTCCGTTTTATCTCAACACGCTCATTAACCTTATCTTATGGTTATTCCATTTGATACCATGGTAAATCTTATGTTGTGTTAATTGATTTTTAAAAGCCTTACTAATTATTCTCTGCTTCTCTTAGTCCTTAACAGCTCAATCACAGCTCGATCCACTTCCTCGAGATCTCCCCTTCGAGATAATTTCCAAGACCATTGGGCGCGGCGCCTATGCTTCGTGAGAATTCTCAATAACTTTTAGCTCCCAAGTAATATTTAATGTTCAACGTAGCTAACTTCGCTGTTTGACGTTTGCTAGAGTCAAAAAGGGCAGAGTCCCATCAACGGGGGAGGTTTTTGCTGTCAAGTTCATCCATAAAAGGTTTGCCATCGAGAGGGGTAGAATATCACTTCGGCAGATAAACACCGAGGTCATGCTTCATAAACATTGTGGTGATCATCCTAACTTAATCCAATTTTATGATTTTGGGGAGGACGACGTATGGACCTGGATAGGAATGGAGTTCGCCTCAGGTGGTGACCTTTTTGACAAGATTGGTAACCATTCAACTCTGTGTTATTAAGATTACCATCTTAGAATTTTACTGACGGGTTCAATGCCTTTAAGAACCGGATGTCGGAGTTTCTGAGGATATCGGCCATTTTTACTTCACCCAGCTTGTTGCGGGGGTGTCTTACATACATGGACAAGGTGTAGCACACAGAGGTACATGAGTCTGGAAAGTCCAACTTCGAGGACGCTTTTATTAGCTTACATTGACACTTATAAATAATTTTCGGGTGGGGATTTCAGACATCAAGCCGGAAAACATCCTTCTGGACAGCCATGGTAATCTCAAAATTGCGGACTTTGGGCTGGCTACACTCTTCGGCTACCAAGGGAAATATAAGCTTAACTCTACTGTTTGCGGGTCCCCTCCATATGTAGCGCCAGAGGTCCATTCAAAAATCTCCGACTATACCTATTTACCCTCGTTAATATTACATAGGTATTCAACGGACAGTACCGTGCCGATCAAGTCGATATATGGTCTTGTGCTGTAGTTCTATTTGTACTACTAGCGGGAAACACTCCATGGGATGAACCTACAAGGATGGCCTGGGAGTTCGAAGAATTTAGGCGATCAAATGGGCGCCCAACTTACGAACCATGGCCTAGTCTTCCTGCAGATGTTTTATGTTTGTCTCTTTAGAAATCACTTCCGCCTCCTAACATAGATTTAATACACTAACTAGATCTCAGCTTTGTTGAGAGGTATGATGAGAATTGACCCCGTAAATCGGTTCACGTTCGAAGAAATTAGACGGCATCCATGGTTCACGAGGTAGGTGTTTAATTATCCATCCCGGTATCCTCATTCCCTTCCTTTGGTTCTAGGTTAATGATGTATTCCACAAAGGCCAAATTCTCACCTCACTGCAGACGGACTGTGTCATGATGGGGTTAATTTGGCGACACAACTTATTGAAGGACTTCATGTAGATTTTGATGCCGACACGACTATAACACCGGAATCCTTTGCGGCCAGTAACATTCCCAGTAGATTGTCTTCCACGCAGCCAGAGACGTCCAACAATGATGCCCAATTCGAGTGGGATCGTCCATGGCAATCCGCGTCCCAGCCACTCCACACTCGAGAGAATTTCGACTCTTATGATTTCTTGACAAGTCTTGCTGAGGATCCAGCGATGAGCCAATTTGCACCTCAGCCTCAGTTACCGTTATCTTTAGTGGGAAACCCCTGTAGTATCCAAACTATTACTTTTTTCGTTACTAATATGTTCGCCAAAGACCCAAAATGCCCAGAGATTTGAGGATATATGCCCTTCTCAGCGAATGACCAGATTTTACTCTTCTTTTTCATTCCGCCAAATACTCCCTATTCTAGGAAGCGCATTACACCGTTTGGGAGTTGCAGTTCCTCCCTTCAAAAAAAGCGACCTTTCAGATGGGAACACGGAAACCTGGATATCTATAAAGACATTTGATAGCAGAAAATGCTCATTGAGAGGCGAGATCCTAGTAGAAAGAATCGCACCAAAGGTCCTACAAGTTAGTTTCTCGAAGAGTACTGGGGATCCGTTGGAGTGGAGAAGGTTCTTTAAGGTACGTAGTTATCTTTAGTAACCAGTCGCTTCGGTTCTTACTTTTCCCCCCCCCCTTCATTAGCTTCACTTACTTACTGAATTTAGAAAGTGGCTGTGTTGTCGAAAGAAGCTGTTTTTACAGGGCGTAATTAATGGACATGGCGACAGGAAATAGATGTGCACGTGGGTTATCCGGTTTACTTGAGCTACAATTGTTTTCTTTTCGAATGACGAGAGCTTGCATGAAACAAACCCCCTTCAGTTTTTCCGTTCGTTTGCTCTGCATAACGTAACAGGGGTCATGTTGCCATTACTCTCCTCTTGCCCTTTTATTTTTCCGCCGCGCTGCCTGATGATGATGATGATGCTTCTAGAGTAGGGCACCGCATCTACCGTTTTGCCTGTGATCTCAGTCATCGGCAATTTTGTCGGAGCGAAAAGATGATATCAGATTTTATTTATCCTTTTTGCTACCCCCTCATCTCATCAAAGTATCGAAAATGGAACCCAGAACTCGTGTGCTCTCCTATCTGATAACAAGAGATTTCCCATCGCCAGAGCCGCCAGAACATGAGAATAGCTTAACAGATTAGTCCCCTTGCTAGCGTCACTTGTCCATCCGATGTCCAGAGGTACATATGTGAAGATACTTTAGGAGAGATAGGGAATCCCCGCCTGAGCTCATTGGTCCAGTTGGCATTAAAAGGCTTGGTATACAGCACGTTAGGTGGGGGCGGAAAATATCACTACAGTCGACAAGGTTGTGTGAAAGTGTGCTTCGCTGTTGTATGTGCCCGGCTCGAACATGACCGGGGGACCCATACTAGATACATGTAGTACCCCGCGCGGTTACCACCCATAAAAGAATAGAAGCCTTGGGAAATGGACTGGCATCACAGCTACCTAGTAACGCAATGTTTCAAAATGTAGGGCACACCGCGCGAGGCAAAGCAGAATCTCAGAGCAGGGGAGCGGGGAACTGGCGGGTGACGTCTTTCAGGTTCGTTTCTAAATCGTTCTAGTAGTTCTAGATGAATTCCCGTACCGGACATGAGAGATGACCGATGATGGTGTTTAAGTGCTCGGATCCATCCGCCTCAGCCCTGAAGACCTACATAACATGTACTCTACGATTGAGTAGAGTAGAATACATGGATAGGCGCTCTACTTATGATATCAAGTGAAGGGGGATGGAAGGCCTTTCCCTTCCTGTGGGAGAAGGTCATGTACCTACTGTACATACCGTTAATTCTCGAGAAATCCACTATCTCCGCTTCGCTAAATCTTAATTCCGGGTGAGAAAATGCAGATAGGTGTTTGTATCTGCACGAACCCGTGAAGTTTGATACGCCAATTCGCCTTCTTCGGACTTACCACATACAAATACGGAGATAGTAATTAATGTAAGTCGGATATCTCTTGGCATGCGCTGCTTTTACAATGAGGAGATACCTAATATCAATGATGAAAATATCTCCCCATGAAACGCAGCCCGACAGTACCTTTGGGGGCTACTGTCTTACACTCTAAATCTAGTTATTTGCAGTAAAGAATTTTTTTAGGAATGCCCGAAGGTTTCTTCATCCGTGGCCAGTGAGCATGGCCATTCTCAAAAAGTTGTGCATGCCCGTGATGTCCATGTGTCCTGATGTGCATCCTTTCTTCTTTCCTTCTTCCAGGAACCCAACACGCTAACAACAAATAGTGATGATATACTCGCTCACGGGGTAAAGGCGGTCTGATGGCAGTTAGGGATTTGACTCGTAGAGTTCACTTTGGTGGCGCCAAGGCTAAATTACTGCACCGTCAGACAAGATCCACCATCACCAGGTGAGCGAGGGTAGACTCTCTAACTGGTTTCCCTTACATAATGTACTGTCAGTCTACCTAGCTACAGCTTCATCCCACTGTTCCTGATCCCGCACCCCCGCCAAATCTCAGGTACCTTAGGATAGCAACAACACAGCACAAAATAGCACCATTCACATCCACAATCCGCCCTATGGTATGCTATGTACTCGGGTACAGGAGGGTTTATTTGTATGGCAGAGCGGCGCCACTCCATACAAATAATCCCTTTATCGTCACTTACATTTTCTGGTTCTTATTTCTGTTACAGACCCGAGTACGCTGGTACTTACATGTATGTATGTACATGTATGTACATGTAGGTACTGTATGCCGGTAATCGGTCTAGATGAAAACAAATCGATCCCGGAGAGTTTGTAGATCTAGGTAGGTATGTGATAGGATATGGCTAGGCGTGGTCCGTAGCAGGGCAGTCTTCACCTACCAGTATCTCTAGAGATCAGGATGAATTACCGGGCTACAACATTTCTCTAATCTCTACCTACATGTATGTTCCTACCCCCGAATTATTTACCATGACGTGTGCAGTTGCCCGTTTCAAAAGATGCAAACGTGCAACGGCCAGATTGGCTTTTTGGTAGGGGGATATTCAAAGATGGCCAATTAACTTCTAGGGAGACAGCCGGGAGTGGGCGGTTAAGGTATTTTCCCGGGTCCATATGTTACCTATTTAAATGTACCAAAGGACATGTTGGCATACCTCTTGCTATGGTACCAGAAGTAAACAGTATGGGATGAATAGGCTGATGGGTACGGCTTGTGTTAAGATTATTATACTACGCTGGTAGGGGTAAGTCTGTTGACAGTGAGAACTGTTGCAACCACGGCCACTGCCAACAGACTTACCCCTACCAGCGTAGTAGAAGTATGGGAGGAGACCTATTGGCTTAACCAGCCATACAAACCCTGTTTTTAGACCCTGTTTCCACAAAATTATACCTCTCGCTATAGCTTCCCCACTTGTTGACGTTTCAACCTGGACTAAGGTACATTTGTCAACTTACGGGCCGGCGAATATCTACTCGCAACTCCATACCGTTTCTGAACACAATCGCTATTGCATGCCATACAAAAATGTAGTCTTGGTGGTTTTTGGTGTGTATGCAATATTGGTTGTGTTCAAAAACGCTATTAAATTGCAAGTACAAGGCTCTGGGATGTAGTGAGTGAACGGATTCTTACCTGTTCACACCTAATTTTGTTCGCTCACTTAATGCCAGACCCTTGTACATACTGTAGGTAGGCCTATCTAATCTTGCTTGGCAGACACTGCCTGTATGCTTGTCATGCATAGAGTAGATTGCCGAGTTCAGACAAACGGGGTGAAACGAAACCTCAGATCACCGAGGCAATAGTTTTTGTGTTTTGTCGGGATTGGTGAAATCGAACCTGATCTGAAGAGGATGGGAAATGTTCCTGTGGTACGGGACCAACCCTCAGCCAACCCAGGATAACACAACACACCCTCGATCAAGTTTTTATTTTTTTATTCGATTTCAGAACCGAGAACCAATTTGTTGGGGTTATGTAGGTACTCCACCTACCTATTCGGAGCTCTCTCAAAAACTCCTTTCCACAGCTTTGATCTATTTGTCCCCGGGTTGTTTTTAAAATCCCTGCAGGGTTTAGAAAAACCATTTGTTGCAGTGGGCTGTGTTTGAACAATCTGGAGGTGATAAAAACGATAGGAACGTGCTGGCAGTTGGCTATTAGAGACTTTGCGGAACTGGAGCCAACTCCATTTTCGGTGCTATCATTAGCGCCGATCCCACTAGCTGCCAATCAGATAACGAAAATATATCGCCAGCTCCATTTGCGCAAAGTCTCTATTATCTCGGAGGCGAACGAAAAGCTGAGGGGCCCGGAACGATCGTCACATGCGGTGGGGATAGGACATAGGATATGCTCCAGCCTCCTCTGGCCGCAGAATAAGACGGAGTTTATGCATCTATAGGGAGAGAGAGGCCTTTCCGCGGATGGTTGCCTCAAACCTTTCGAGTATTTTATGTAGGTACATACATACTCATGTATGGGAAATCAGAAAGGGTAGACAGATTGGCCACTGCACATAGGAAACGATTATCTACTCTAGGTATATGGTATCTAGACAGACAGGCTGGACACGGACGGACGGGTACCGGGAGAGTCGTGGCGGGAGAACACTTCGGGTTTTTATAATGCCTCAGGAATTCAGAAGAAGGGCTTCAGCCTTCCTGTCTGAACCCTTCTGGGGATTTTCAGAAAGTTATACTCATCTAAAGTGCATCCTTGGCGATTTTCCGTAAACTATTGGAAGGAAGGTCTATCAATTTTTGATGAGCATCAGCACCATGAAATACCGGCGGTGTAGATCATCCCTTTAGTTACCGGTATATATCCTTCTCTGCATACCTTTTTTGATGCTCCTTGCAAGCCTCTATGGTAAGATCATCTAGAGTAGGCAAACATTTCAAACCAAACTATAAAAGCCTGATTCACCCCCTCATTCCCGCTTTTTGCGAACCGAAAAAAAAACGTTTCATCCCGTTGACGTTGTTTTTTCGGTTGAAACTAAATCATGTAGGGTTCGTACTTGGTGACCACTCCTATGCGGGTGAATTCAGGAAAATATACATTTACCCGGAATAAACCCTTTTTAACTCAGGCTCACCGACATGAAAACAATGTAACATGAAGTAAGGAGGTAATGATTTGCCGGACAAGTCAACAAAAGGAGCCTAGTCATCATGACATGACGGACATGCGATTCGACACCTGATATTCACCAGGGATCACTCGACCATCTTTCTCCCTGATTCATTTCTATTGGGGGGTTGGGAAGAAGGATGGGCGCAACAAGCGAAACAGACGAAACAGTGGTTCGTCTGTCTTTTCCTTCCTCCGACCGAGGAGTGAGCTGGCGCTCTTTCTCCCCCTAACCAAGCCTCTCTCTACCTCGTCCGCGCCGAGGCTGTTTGAATGTACCGTACATCCGGAAGTGTTTCAGCCGAAAGTCAGACTTCAGTCACCTCAGACACTCCCGGGAGCCCAACCGGATGAGAATGCGGAGGGTTAGGTGTCGCGCAAACAACCACAGACGCTCAGACCACCATGCGGTACTTCGAGAAAAAAGTCTGCGGCTTTCAAGCAAAACACAACCGCACCGGGCGCCGTAGCAGCATCAGCGCCCCCTAGCCGGTCCCCTTCTCTGTATTCTACAGCGATAGCTAATGAGTGATGGAACGCCCTGAGATACGACACCACATGTTGGTGGCGTTTTACTCAAAACAGGTATCACTCTGTCTCAGCCCGTTCCATCACTTATTACCTACCGCTGTACTAGACTCTGCCTGGCGAGGGCTTAATATTCTGCCGATCATTCGCAGGCTAGGCTCAATGTGGTATTATCGCTCTACAATATTGAACCGGTGTCTTATACTTTCACTTTTATCCATTGAGGTTACTACTGTATAGCCTGTTACAGAGTACCAGTAAGAGTAAAAGTGAGAATAGAGTATAGCTGTGGAGTAGCTGTGAAATAGAGGAGTATCTGCTGGCCTTCCTTGGCTGACTGAGCTAGATTTGGAAGTCGCTTGCAGCGGTGGTTACAGCTATGCTTGCATCATATTGTCAGTCCGTTCAATGAATCACTAACGTTGCAGCAGTAGAGTAGTAGGTACATACATGTATCTACATACATACAGTCGCACCTCCTTATGTCGTTAGCGTATTCTAGGAGCCCAACCCATACGAGATAGCAAATATACCAAAATATACGAGCCAGCGAATAGGTTTATGTGGAGGAAGGCAGTTCCTGTCCCGCAAACCCGTACGAGACAGCAAGAGATTCGAGATATCAAACTACGAGATAGTGAGGTGCGACTGTACTCTTTATTTTTGTTTTTTTTTGCCTTTCATATGATTATACACCTGGGTCATATTAGGTATATTACGCATCATAATCATCTCCAGTTGGATTTCAAACTTCCACCAGCAAGGTACATACATACATACATGTACATACATACATCCACCCTACATACATTTTTGTGTTGCAATTGCCCGTGCTGGATAGGAGTACCGACCGGTAGGTACACTTTTTGGTTATGTAGCAAATTGAAAAGGCCAGTGATTCCGGGTGGCAGGTGGCGCGCACAAGCGTGTGGAAAGTAGCGCGTACGACACTTTATGGGCAAACCTCCCTGTAGCGCCCAGGTCACGAATGACCTGAGCTTCGTGTGGTAATGATTGATATGCGTGTTTTGTGGGCATGCAAAAAAATGTGATGCTGGTGAGGGGGAGAAAAAAAGTAAGGGAGAGAACGGTCATGCGATCACCATGGGGCAGAAAATAAGTGCCGACTCTATGAGAATAGGCGGACAGAGTTTTTTCCCTTTCTTTCTTTTGTTTTTTGCGGAAACCGTTCCTCGGTGCCCGGAAGCTGTGACCGAATCTAGTAAGTGAGTAGAGTCTCTGGCCGCGATAATTGCTTTACTTTGCTTAATTGCGGTTCTATGCCTGACGTGTTGCCAAAGTCGAGAGCCAGTGGTTAATTGTTTCATGTCTGTCTTCCTGGCGAGTAGAGCAAAATATTATACGAAGAGAGTTATCATGAATATGAGGAAGTCGGACTTGTCGGACTAGTCTTCAGATTTGCTTTTTTTTTATGTCGCCATGCATACATGTATGTATAGAGTATGACGTTGCGCTGCTCCTGCAAGTCATTGCTATCATATATCCTTTGTCATATTATTAGTAGGGTAACCTGGGCGCGCGGTATGCCGTTCAGCCCTACGGGACTAAAAGTACCATGCGAGTGAATACTCCGGGGAAGAGGGATAGAAGTATGTTTCTGCCTCTAGAAAACTCTGGGCGCCCTCGGAGATATCATCTGTGTAATTCTACCACAAGTTTGGGAGGGGCGGGGATAAAGAATAGCATCCGATTAGTGCCGGACTGTATTATTGCCCCCGTTAACCTGAAAAGAAGTGATCCTTGGATCATTGAGTAGACAGGTAAGGGAACAAATTTCCAGTAGTCATCGATCGCATTTGATGAAAGACGACGTCGGCTGTCATCAAGGCTTATCTTGCTTGATATAAAATCGACTGGTAACTATGGTTATCTCTTAGCTGTGAACAACGCAGTTCCATCAACATAAAGTAGTAGTTTCTCTTTTTAACTTAGGTGCTGTTAGCCATGTATGTGTCCTGGAATTGGTTTACGGTCTGGAGCGGGGCAGAAGGATCGATAAAGTACATGTAGCTTGTTGTAAGAAGATACATCGCAACTTCCCCGATGGTGTCCCGCCTCAAATAGCCGTAGAATTCGGTCTATTGCATATAATTTCAAGCTTGACAATCGAGCGAGTCGCTTTCTTCAGTCTCGCTGTCGGCGTACCATATTCCTAGCTACTCTCGACAACGGAACGAATGCAGTTAATGAATTAAACAGAAAAAAAAGAAAGAAAGAAAAACACAACAGAACGACCCCCAGAATCGGGAACTTCTATATATCGTCTTCCTTCTGGGAGTACCAATTTGCTCACGCAGGCTAATGACCCTACACGAAGATCTTGAAAGTTTGACACCGTTTGCAGAAAAACAAGTCATGGAATATCACTCGCCCGAGAAACAGTCACGCAGCAGTCACGCAGCAGCACCCCATGCATAACAACCTGTAATGATCTCACCATTTTAGACTTTTGATCAGCCTCCACTTTTCATCTGTATTAACCTATGGCAACGGAGCTTTGTACAGCGGTGGGTAATAAGTCATCGACGGAACACCACCAAAATACGTGTTTGCAGGCAAAATTGTGGCTAGGTCATCCGATGACTTATTACCTGCTTATGGGAGGAAGCTTGAGCCGCTATTTAGAGAGGATGCCAAGGCGAAGTACTTGTATGTACACTTTGTTGATTATCAGCAGATGCGTGTGCTACATCCTTCAAATACTAGCAAAAACAATGCACTGGTGTGCTACTCACTCCTCTTTGCGATTGCCCCACAAAAAACAAAAAGATTTCAAGGGTTGAACCTTTCCAGGCTTATTTATCAGTATGCTCCGCCGGCAGGATTAGCTTGTCCTAGCTTCAATCTACTATTTGAAAGATAAATACTTACTGAGGGATCAATTTTCGTACTAGAACTAATGTTGAGAAGATGTGGTCGGAAAACTGGGACCTAGAGAGCTGACATTACTATAGACACTTCTAGTGATTTCTAGGCATTGTACCGTGACATACCTACGGGTAATATAATATCGGGCGATCTTGAGTGTTTCAAGTGGTTTTGCATAGATTGATTAGTCGACTATCGGTAAACACTTCACGGGCGATCACTCGTCGTATGAGATGAGGAAAATCACAGCGTACTGCATGTTGACAAGTTGGATATCCCTACAAAGATATACTTTAATAAGAAAATTATTTTGTCTGGCCGAATAGATTTTAGGAGCCTCTGTGGCCTTTGGACGTGTTCTTTTATTGACCCAGTTGTTCTTGGCACATTTCTATACGATCTGAAGCGATTCGATTTCAGCAAGAAAGAGATTAAGATCAATGGTGTACCATGCAAATCCTTAGATCACTAGTGAAGTCAATACTCTAAGTCCAGTGACCCATTTCCCTACTAACTTCTCTATTCAGAATACCGAATTTTTTTCCCCCCGGAGTATTCGGTCAACATCCTATGCGAGACAGTAACCCCCATCCTTCTGGCCACATCCACAGCATCATGCCCTACTCCCTCACATATGTCGCACCCAACATACTGCAGTCCCCCACCCTCTTTCTGCGATATCCTTATGAGGTTCAACAACCCAATGCCTGTGATCTTAGTATTACCCACATCCAACCTTTTCAGCATCTTAAATCCTGCCATTTCCTTGCTAACGCTATCACCAAACGTTGAATTGCCCACCACAGACAATTCTTCCAATTTGTTGCCGCATGGAAGCAGCCAATCAACTGTTCCAAAGTCGAGGCGTGGACACATGTCCAAAACTAACTTGCGTGGCGACACTGAGTCGAGGAGAAGGAGTAAAGTGTTCTTTCTGATATTCGGGTTGTAGGATAAGTCCAGTTCCTGCAGCGCTGGAAGTGGGGATTTAAGGATGTCATCGGGAACGATGTTCAAGTTCGGAAGCCTTGCCAGGGTAAGATGCTTGATTGTACGGGGGAGGAGGGGGAGAACTGTGATCGTCACTTTGCGCAACCTCAAGACGGTGAGGTGGGGCGCAGCTGTCAAGTCGAGTTGATCAGTCTGACGAGGGCCGTACTCTGAAACCTCCAGTTCACGAAGCTCCGGGAGATGTGCCACTAGGGCTGGCAGCATCTGGTCGGAGGGTTGATATTCCTCTTTGACGATTCTGAGGTACAATCTTTTAAGGTTGCTCTTGTTCTCAAAGGTCCAGCCACCGAAGCCCATGTGGTCAACGTCGAAGCATTCAAAGCATTCAAGGCTGCGGCATTGGGCTAGGATTTGCGATATGACCTGCGTACGCACAGAGCTTTTTATAATCAGCTTTCTTAGGTTCTCGGTGTGCTTCACGATGTCCACTACGGGGAGAGGTTGCTCGTATCCCAGAAGCTGGAGTTCTGTCAAGCCTGGATTTAGAGTCACAAGGTGTATCAGCGGTTGGACGCCTCGGAATTCTAGCCGATTGAACACGGCTTTCCTGACGTTGTTCTGCGTGCGCTGGGCAGCAAGCATAACCGTAGACCTGCTAAGCGGCTTCTTTGCAGAGGAGAAATCGAGCTCAACATAAGTCTTTGAGGAGTTAATAAGAAAGTTGCGCCACGATTTCGACACGCCCTGAGCAAGGATCAAGCTTGGGAATGGGATATATTGGATGATCATCTCCAGCAGCTCCACCGGCAGCACGACCATCATATCCACCATCTTTGCCTTTGGCGCTTCAACCCGGGCATGAACCTTCTCATACATCTTCTCCAAAAGCTCCTTCCCATTCTTATCAGAGAGTTCTAGTTTCCCCAGTCCGTACTTATAGAGGTTCAATGCGTTTTGATGGCAGCCTTGGAGCTGGAGAATTTTGCCAGTGCGGAGGTAGCCATTGACGTATGTCTTCTGCAGCTTTATCATCTGGCGGGCATCTATGAGAGCCCCTTTGAGTGATGCCTCACTACCGACCTTTTCCTTTGCTGCTGCGCGATTGTCAAGGATGCGGAGCTGTATAGCAGCGGTGGTTCTGGGGACTTCGAGAGCTTGTGAAAAGAGCTCGATGGCCTTGGTGTAGTCTTTGTTGCGGTAGGCTAGTTGGCCTTCGTGCTGGAGCTGGGTAGCTCGGGTATCAGCGGGGGGCATTGTGGTGATGGTTGATGAGAGGTGGGCCTCTGGAGATGAAGCGAGATATTGGTATGGCGAGCCCGGTACTGTCTTCTTTGTCCACGGTGCTGTTGTCGCGGATTTCTATATTGCGGTTGGGTTGCTAAGGCAACATGTCACGTGTAATATCGGTAGTGATCTTGGAGGGTTAGGGTTATGAGTTTTTAGTTTTGTGAAGTTAAAGCTGCATAGCTTACATGTACTCTAGGCTACTCTACATGTTGATATATTGATATAAGAGTCTTTGGCTAGCCAATTACAAGCTAGTAAGTATAAAGGTAAAAATCGACATCAGTGACAATTCTATTGAGGGCATGAGTTGTGGTTCGACTCTATTCTGCCAATATAGCAGAGCTCGGGCCGGACCCACTATCTAACTCCGAAGATCTGTAGTAGCGTAGTGAGTGGGATGTCTATAGTAAAGCTCGACTAAAGACAGTCTGATCAGCTGCGGACTCATAAACCTTTGCGGGGGTGCGAGGGAGACGAATGAGTCACTATGTATCACTCGCACATTGTCGCTCCTGCGTGCGGGCTGTTTTTTTTTTGTTTAATTCATTAATTTGCGTGCGGGCTGCGAATGCGTTCAGTGAATGATTATAAGAACAAAGAGCAAAGAGAACTACCGCTTCATCTTAGATCTATCTTTTGTAACGTGATTGCATCTAGATATGGGGAAAGGCCATTTGGATGTTAATCATATAAGGCCACTCGCTTTTTATACTACAGCCACTCTGCAAAAGTGTTCGTGATTTGGTTTTAATGTCAGTGCGCAGTGTAATGTTAACGTTACCTACATGTTAAGATTCAAAGTAACAAAAATATATAATATAGTTCGTAACTATAGATAAAAGAAGGTAGGCAATTGATCACATTCCTCATTGATTCTGGGTACCATTGGCCATTTGGAAACTCCTGAGTGGTTTTTTTTTTTTGATGGTCTGCTACGGTTCCATAGTGAAATGTCTCACTCCGAAATCTGAATCACGAACACTTTTGCAGAGTGGCTGTACATATATGTAGCTTGAAAACATTTTTTTTTTGCTCAATTCATTTAAGTAATTGGTACCCATTTTGATTGATTCCTTGATTACTTCTTTAATTGTATTAGCTTGGCACCAGGCAGTCTCCCAAATAGTTTCGTTAGATTGATAGGAATTTGCTTGAGATCCATTTTCTCGACTCGTGGCTTTGTTCTCATGGTTAACAGGTCTGTATATGTCCTCTGAGGGCCTGTTCGGTTGACACTGAATTTCTTGCAATCCATGGATTGAATAAAAAATATCTCTGGAGGTACTTATTTTATTAGGCCTATAGGCCCAATCTATGGATTACAACCAATCCATAGATTTTTATATCAACCGAACAGGCCCTGAATCGGTTGCAATCCATGGGTTGGATAGAAAAAACACTTCTGGAGGTAGTTATTTTGGTAGGCCCAATCTATAGATTGTTTCCAATCCATGGATATTTGTGTCAGCCGAACAGGCATGAGCCTTTCCCATATAAACACCTTAGAGTTACGGGGGGGGGGGGGGTAGATAAGCAATCCGTTCCTTGGCACTAAGTGCTCTCGCCACCCATTCTCCCCTACACCTCTTTCTCAAGACAACCACGGGAGATTAAAACATACATGTACATACTCAAATACCTATAGCCAACGGGGAAGGCTTGTCTTCAAGATTGAGGCGTGTCATCTTTCGTGACAACCTGACTATTGAAGACATACTTCCCTTATGGGCGCCTAGGAGGTTTTTGTAGCGGTGCTTTTTTGTTCCTTGCACGTATACGTCGAAGGTGGGTTGGAGTGAAGTGAAGCAATGTAGACGTGCCCTAATATGGTACGTTATGGAAGACGATAAAATTCGCTATCCATGAGATGGCTGCGCGTTAGGACCGAAGCTAGTGTTACGGGTTCTGAACTGCTCGTCGGGCTAGGCACTAATCAAGTGTTTACCCAGGATACCCAGGCCTGCAGAATAGAGTCCTGGATTCAAACAACAAGACATCGTTGCATCTTTTTTTTTTTGTAGTGAAAAAAATTAGGAGGGTGTTTTAATTTTTGATTTCTCTAGAGGAGGAAGATGGCCATTATTACTGAGGTCAAGCAGACAGCGAATTGTTATTTAACATCATGCATATGTTATTGCAAACTTACATGTGAGCCGCTCGTGTGTCGGCACCGGGATAAAAGCACCCATATCAAACTTACGGAAGAATGATCAGAACGTTTACTACTTGGATCCGAAATATCTCCATTGTCAGCACCACAACTACAAATACCAATTCGGGTCCATCGTTTCGCCCCTAGCAATGGCAAGGTCCTTTGGTTTCCGCACAGAAATAGGACCTCGTAGAACAGGAGACCATGGGATCGGTCAGCAGCTGTTTGTATTCCCGCCAGGCATACATGCAACATTTGCAATGGTCAGGCTCTTTACCCCGCGCATAATGCACGAGGGAGGACAAGGCTACCCAGTTTACGACGACCAATCTCCAGCTAGGCAGGCAAAGTTTAGAGATTGGCAGCCATTTCGACTAGGCTATATCTGCTCGGAGTGCGGTATAAACCTGGCCTGATCAGATCTTCTGACACCCCGAGCCCATCAAATTCGAGAAACTGTCATACAATCATGGTTCGAGATAAAATAGATCAAGCGTTCCAAAAGCGACGCACCTAGATACCCCCCCGTACTCCTCCAAGGGAAGGATTCAGTACCTTACGCCCTGGACTCCTGATCACAGCAAATGGGTCTAGCCTGGATAGCATCGATGCCATCCGCAACAGTACCTAACGTTCCCTATATACCTGCGTGATCCAGCATAAATTAAACTATCAGGCAGGACTACTGGGCTGCGTCAGAGGCGGAATGAGGGTGGGGAGGACTGAAGACCAAAGAAGGGGAAGAGTAAAAAGTGGATTTGTGGTACGGATTGCGTACAAATTTAGTTAGTTTACTTGGTACTTGTGCGAGGATATGGAGGGGAACGGGCAGTTCAGGGGCTGGTGTGATATTACCATAGACTACGGTCTGCATGTAATTACATGTAAAAAAAAATACTAGACTGTGTCATGATCTATCACTCGATGAACGGCGACACCCGGCGGTCATCCGGCCTCCCTTTTTTTTTTTTTGTTTAACTCATTAATTACATTCCATCCGGCCTCCCGAATGATATCAGACCCAAGCGTATAACGCTATTATGATATTTTTCATGCCTAATATGGGATATATAGCTAGCTGGACTCTCTTTTCACTTAATCGACCAACCTTTTTCAACATCTCGCTTTATTTTTAGCGGATATCTGGAAAACCATTTTACATGGTTTAACATTTTGAACTAGTAGGAAACCTTTTGCTACAGGATCCTTCTGCGTCAATCGTGGGAGGAAGGTGTCGAGTGATATATTTACTATGAAGGAAATGATATAGTTTGATCGACTGGAAATTGATTACTTGTACTTTATACAGGAAGGAAACTATATGTAGATGGCTATGCAGCACCTACCTCAAGGATTGCTTTGAGCATAAGGGAACATTACTAGGAATTCCAGCTTGGCTCTTAAATTCCCCATGAAGCCTTTGGGTCATAGCGAGTGTCAAGAAGACATGATGACGCCATGCATTCATTCATCAATCATAACCATAATCATTCTCATCATCGTACACCATCTACAAAACTACATACAAAGACTAAACAATAAAGAGTACGCAATCATCCACCAAACAAAAGGAAAGTCTACACAAGGAAAGCACGACCAATGTATAAGTCTTTACTGCGCATGTACATAGGGCGCCTGTACCGAAAACCGCTCCGCAAACCTGCCTCCCGTGGGCCGCGGCTGTTCCAGAAACTTCTTACTCTCCTCATCCTCCAGTCCCGCTGGCTCCAAGGGCGGCTTCTCACCCACCACCGCCTCACTACTAATCGCCGTATCAGTTCCGGAGCTTCCCCCTCGCTCAACATCCTCAACCCGCGGAACCGCCGTTTCATCATTCCCTCTACTATCACCACCACCAGTGTGCTTATGATAGCTTTCCCTCTTCGCCGACGGACCACAACTACGTTTGCCCCAGCTGCGGTACGCGCAGCACACCCAACAGCTGACCACAAACGCCGCCGCCGACGTGCCCACCGCCATCCACACAAAGACAAAAATCTTGACACCTAGGCTGCCGTGGATATTTAGGTCCGGCCGCTCCTGAAATACACGCCGAAATACGCAAAACAGCGCCGTCGCGATCACTGCCGCGATCGTCGTGAACAGCGCCGCGGTCCCTGCAATCAGCGTCATCAGCAGTGGCAAAATGCGGTACGATTTGTAATTGAGCCAGCCGGCGGCAAATGAGACGACGGAGAAGGCGACCCCGACAAAGAAGCAGCCGAACATCCAGTGACTGACGTCGCGGGCCATGATTAGTGCGCTCTTGATGTTGGGGGGTACCGCAACTATCATTGGTCTTGTTAGCCCGCTAGTTATGTCACAGCACAACACAATATAAATATTGGAATAGAAGAGAGATGAAGGCATACTCTCCGCCCCCGCCAGTAGCTGGCTCACCAATATTTTGATAGGATCAAACGAATACAACGCCCGCGGCGGCGCGCAGTACGTAACGCCTTTGTCCACATAGCCCTCACAGTAGTTCCACAGGCCGACCTGGTAAAAGTCGTGAAGGCCCAGCGTCTGCGCTATGTTGTTTACCAGCGCGGCCTTAGGATACGAGCGCGGGACGATGTGCGAGACGTCAATGCGTAGGAAGTAGATATCGCCCAGCACGTGGTTCGCCCGTGTACTCCCGAGAAGGACCAGTAGGAGGAAGACGATGGCTGTGAAAGTGAAGAATGAGGAGAGGAGCGTGGTGATGTGGCGGGAGCGGGCGGAGCGCGGGGCAGTGGCGGGCCAGGAAGTCGAGGGGAGCAGCACGGACATGCTGGGGCGCTGGGGGCACGGTGAGCCGGATTGTGGGATGCAATATATAGGGTTTTTTCTAGAAGCGTGGGATAGAAGGGGGATAGATATCGATGTATCGTGGGGGTGGCCAGCTATAAACTATAGATAGCAAATATGAGCTGATATCGGGGACCACTATTAAGGTAGTAGCAGTATACGGCAAAGCTGAATATAATGGAATGGAAGAACGACGGGCCCACGATTGAGCGGAATGAAGCTTGGAATTCAATTGGATCCATGGGCAGTGAGTGATATTGTGGGTGGTTAAGCTTTTATCTATCGGCTGATCGATCATTGATGTCAAGTTTATTTTTGACTTTATTTTTTTCAAGACCCCAGCATCAACGTCAAGATTATTCTAGCCCGAGTCTCTTCCAGATAGTTATCATAGCTTAACGGCACCACCAAGGGTTTGCGAGCTAACGAACAAGTGGAGGTGGGTGTCCCCACGTGTAGACTGCTCCACAAGCACTAAGAAAAGGTGGAGGGTTGTTTTGCGTCTCGATGGACACCCGCGAGTCAGTCCTGAAACAAAGAGGAGCTGTCAGTGAAGGAGCGGACAAGCCAACAAATCAACCGGCTTGAGATGCCAGGGACATCCCTTCTCATCACGGAGCCCTGTTGATGTGCGGCCAGCACACAGCATTGTACAACAACCGCACGACAAATTTGGATGGTAGGATAGGGTAGGGAGGCATTCACAGATAGCTGGGGAGGGTGGGAAAAGGGTGATCGAGAAGTGAGTTGGCGGAGAAAGCGAGTCGAGAAAGCGGCTTCTTTGTGTTTATATACAATTGGCCCCCTCTTCTTCTTTTTCCCTCTCTTTCCTTATTGATCCTGCCATGCATGTCTGTGCCCCCCATCTCTTCTTTGAGTTTTCCCCCGTTCATGCCTGATTTCGCCCACCGATCCACTACTATGGCTACGTGAAACATCAGGAAAGTCTAAGTTTCATCTCATCGTCCCATCTCAGCGCAGCCCTCTCAAACCACGTTTCAAATGCAATGCAATGCAGGGCCGGAAACGCCCAAAAGAAGAATTGGGGGGGTGGGTGGACGGAGAAAAAAGAAGGAAAAGGATATAGATGTAAACGTAGGGAATAAAAATAAATACGTACATATATAGCTGCTGGTTCGTCAAGGTATCGTATTGGTTGAAGTAGCGTGGGTACCGGCTTAGACACTGTGGTTTGTCGTGTTAGTCGGGAGCCCGATTGACCGGGAGAAGGAAGCAGAAGGAGAAGAGGGACGGGATGAAGGAGGAGAATCGTTGGTCACAGGGCAGGCATGCAAGTTAGGACTTACGGAGGAAGTAAGTACTCGGCGTATGAGCTCGCAAAGACCGCTACAGCAGCCTATATATATATAAAGCACCCTATTAGAACCAACGACTTCCCCCTCATCGAGTAGAGAGAGATGATTATGTTGAGATTCATACCGCAAAAACAGCGACACTCCTCACGACGCTTGCATTCTCGGGTGCCCTGAGCTCGCTGTAAAGCCATGGGACGAGGCTAGGGGAAGCAGATTTGGCGGGAGCGCCAACGAGACGGGACTTTGGGGCCATGGCTATCGGATTATTTCCTTTTATATTTCGAAGTGTGTCTTGTTTCGAGGGGGGCGTTTGATAGTGGGGTAGCTTGATAAAGGTTTTTCGAGATGTTGACGTCGCCGGGCGCCAAGAAATATCACGTGGTAAATGATATGTATGTTCTGTGGCGGACTTTTTCCCGGTAGTCGTTACACAAGGTTAGGGTTCGTACAACCACAGTAAGATCAATTCGTAGTGTCTATTCGGGTTTTCAAAAGTCTAAGTATTTCTTCTTACCTGATCTGATTGTTAGCTCCTTTAAGCGGAAGAACTTAAAGCCGATCGTAATCGTCTAAGTACCCCATTCTTAAGGTCATCCATGTATGTACTCTATGTACATACATACTGAGAAGATGCGAAGTATTTGTAATCCCTCCCATTAGGAAGCTCATAAAGATTCTGGCCAATTGTTTTTGGGGAATAACTATGGGCTAGGCCTGTAAGAGTATCGCGATATTGGGGCTCTAATCATTTTTTATCGCTCAAGCCTCGGTCTACTTCGCGGGACACGGCACTATCCATATACATAAAATAGCCCGGATTTATACTCTACTCGCCTACAGTGACAAAGTCAAGGATTATTTGTATGGAGTGGCAACGTCCTGCCATACAAACAATCCTTGACTTTAGCAACTTCTTATGCTGGTGGGCGAGTACACTCGGGACTTAACTCCGCGTGGGACCATGGCCTGTCGATAAAAACGAATACCGCAAAAACTCGAAAAATTGGCTATCTCCGGCCAGGGATTATCTCGTTAACGATTTATTAAAGGGCGTACTCTAGATCAGATCCGCTAATAGTAATTTTGTTCTCATATGCACAGCTAACTTTTCGAGTTATAGCGGTAATTATTTGTCTAGGGCATTTTGGCATAGTTAAGAAATGGAGTTTGATGCAGAGCCTTTGCAGTACCTACTTCCCTCCCTGTATGGCATGTCAGGCTTCATAAGCAGAGTGCTTACATGCACTCTATGCTTTCCGCTTGATCCATACGAGAAAGACACCCCCTTCGCAGAGATCCATCTACCACTCGGGCAGCTGTCATTGACCTAGCTAGCTATGCCCATTGATGCCGAGGATGTGCCGTCATAGCTCCACCACAATCACGCAGGGGCATCCCCACCATCAATAGATTTATTTTCGGATAGTTCCGCTAGGACCGTTACTCGATCTCCATGATGCATGCGGATTCTAGTATTTACCCCATGTAATCTATTTTTCGCCTTCGTTGATTCTAGAACTTTTGCCGATTCCGTGCTAGATTTTTTGACGTCTCTAGTGCTCTGGTGATTGACCCTCCTGGGGTTCTTCTCAACGTCATACGAGTAAATCCCAAGAAGAAAAAAATTGGAAGGTACCGCCCGGCGATTACGGAGGAAACGGCGGGAGATAAGACTGTGCCTGGAGGTTCGAAGGGCTCAAATACCTGCGAATATCTCCCGCCATTCTTGTTTTTCTAGAAGCATTTTCACATCAACATTCAAAGTAACACCGCAATCCAACAAAAGCACGCTTTCAATACCCTATAACCCCTTAATCAATTTACCAAACAACAATGTCAGCTCAAGACTACAAGTTCAAAGGTTGGGTCGGCCTCGACAAAGACTGTGTCGAGAAGGGAACCCTCGTAGAGCAGGAATTCACCCCCAAGCCCTTTGGAGACTCTGATGTCGATATCAAAATCACCCACTGCGGTGTCTGCGGATCCGATGTACACACCCTCAGCAGCGGTTGGGGAGCTACTCCATACCCTATCTGTGTCGGCCACGAGATCGTCGGTCACGCTGTCCGGGTCGGAAAGGACGTCAGGGAGATCAAGGTCGGTGATAGAGTTGGTGTTGGTGCCCAGTCATGCTCATGCATGAAGCCCGACTGCTCACAATGCCACAACAAAAATGAACAATACTGTGATAAGCACGTTGGTACTTACGGAGGTTTTTACTCTGATGGTGGGTTGTGTGTTTCCGGTTTGGTCGTTAGAGATAGAGGTGCACTAATACAGTTGCTTTTCAGGATCAAAATCCATGGGTGGATACGGAGACTACGCTCGTGTTCATGAGCACTTTGTCTTCAAAATCCCTGACGCTATCCCCAGTGAGATCGCTGCGCCCATGTTCTGCGCTGGTGTCACCATGTACAGCCCTCTGAAGCGTAACGGTGCCGGGCCCGGCAAGACTGTTGGTATTATCGGTATCGGTGGTCTTGGACACTACGGTATTCTTTGGGCCAAAGCTCTCGGCGCCGACAAAGTAATCGCCATCTCGAGATATTCCAACAAATCCGATGACGCCAAAAAGCTCGGTGCTACATCCACTATCGCCACCGCTGAGGACTCCGAGTGGGCCCAGAAGAATGCCGACTCCATTGACCTCATCATCAGTACCATTTACGCACCTAACATGCCCATCAGCGACTACCTGACCCTCCTTAAGCCCCACGGTACTTACATTCAAGTCGGCGCCCCCGAGGACAAGGTTCCCGGATTCAGCATGTTTCCAATGATCATGAAGGGTGTTAAGCTTGGTGGATCTTTGATCGGTTCTCCCACTGAGATTAAGGAGATGCTGCAGTTGGCGGCTGATAAGGGCATTAAGGGATGGATCAACGAGTGGCCTATGTCGAAGGTTAATGAGGCGTTGGCGGCTTTCCACAGGGGGGAGCCCAGGTACAGAATTGTTTTGGTCAATGAGAAGCATGCGAATTAGGGTGTTGTTTTGATGAAGGATATTGATTATGTATATTATTTATTAGATTGGGAACGGGCGCATTGAATATATTGGAAGTGAGCCACTCTGGACTTTAAGGTATAAATAGTGAGAAGATCATTAAGACGAAGGCCTGGGGTTTGAGACTGTTTGATAGATATTGAGCTAGAAACTCGGTAGCCATATATATGCACATGTAGAAAAGGATAGTTCATAGTATATCACTCGGTCAATACTCGAGTTGTAAGTGTAACCGAAATAAATTGGCGGTGATCTGAGATCCTTGATACATTTTTGTGACAGTTCGGGAATATTCTTCCAACCCTGTTTTTGATTGGGGGCATCAACCGGTATTTAAAAACTACGTTGGACCTGGCCCATACTACATTCTGTCTTTATATCATGAAGAGCATTTATGAACACAACCGTAAACTGCTTTTCTTTAACGGAAGATATAGGATTGATTTACTCGTACCTACATACTCAGAATTCGGGGCTGATGTTTAAAGTTTACTGAAAGAATTAAACTTTTAAGGGCTTAGTGAAAGAAAGAGAAAAAGAGTGAAAAGGACTAATCAATTGATAACAGCGTATACGTTACATATAATGCTTATAGCTTGGATCCGGAAGACAGACTCGTGCTTTCAGGGGTGAGGGGAACAGGTTAACAACATGTAGGGAACTACACTAAATATATACTTGGTGGCCGTTCAATTCGAAGATTCCCGCTGCTCACAACGCCAGCTCCACTGCTCACAACGCCAGCTCCACAAAATTCAATAGGGTTTCCTGCGCATCCTCTTCGTAATTGCCAATATCATCGGCCCTCTTGATTTCCCGCTGTGCATCGCTCTTTGAACAACGGAAGACTCCGTCAACACCAACATAGATGTAGTCGGTCTGATCCCACCATATCCTTTTTCCATCCGGACCGACCTTCATCATATCGTTAAACGCTTCAAATAGGTCGTATCTGTTGAAACTCGGCAATAAGTTCAAGTTGGTTCTATGTGTCACCATCACCATCTTTGCGCCGGCCATCGCTAAAGCTTTCACAGCTTCAGTGGGTCCGCCGACCCATTGCACAGCGGGAGTGGTGGTGGTTTTGAAAGAAACACCGAACATCCCTTCGTCATTGACGTGTTCCAATATCTTCTCCAAACCAAGACCTTTCAAGCCAGAGTTTGGCATGGCACCGGGTCTAAGCCTCGAAAGGAGGTCTCCATATCGGTTATTGATAATCACCGATTTGGGATTTCTTCGAATACTGCAGTAATTTTCGATAGCATTGATAATAATGGTCACTCCGATGAGCCAAGCACGCATTATCATGAATTGGGCATCCCATGGCCTCCCGTCGGGACCGTACTTGTCCACAGCGGCAAAAGTATTATATGCTGAATGAGGCTCGAAATAAATTCCAACGCCGAGGGCAGACGATTCCATGTGTGGTGGGCCATTGAATAGCTCCAAATGGACCATGACATGCTTATCATCGTTGGGAGAGAGCTCATAAAACTTTGTGAGTACGTTATCGCTCCATATTGATCGGGGCTCGTCTCTAGCCTCATGTTTGACTTGAAAGTTGGCCACTATGTGCGGAAACTTGAGGAAGAAATCTCTTCCCAAGAGAATGACCGGAGCACAGAACCTATGGTCTGGGCTGGGCACATTTGGATCGAATAATACCGTGTCATCCAGATGCAAGACCATGCCAGGGGAAGGGAGGTGGAAAGGGAGCCTGAAACTCAACTCGATGTTCGCTGAGTAACCGCTATCATGGACAAGATGCGCATTCTCTCCACCGGTGCGCCACCAGTAGCTCCGGTGGTAGAGCTCCACGCCATTGAGATTTTTATGAATGAGATCCTTGACGGAATACATAACCACCGTGGTTCTAAAGAATGGGAATAGAATGAACTTGGCAGTGAAGAAAAGCGGTGGTCTGCCGAGCTTTAGATAACCTTTGAAGCCTTGGTCTTTGAGCTCTACGGGATTTTCAGCAAAGGCGATCCTTTGTTTGAGGCTAGGGTTCATGGAGGGCATAAGATTTTCGATGATTGTATCCATTTTATGATAATAGGATGCGAATTCTATGAGGTTAGCTGTGGAGACTCAATTAGGATTTTATGGATGTATTCACTTACTCTGAGGAAGGAAACAGATATATGAAGATAGGGCTAGAAGGGGGGACAAGACCAATGATCACAGAGATGTTGCTTGGTTTGAATCCCTTTATTTCTTTCTGCTGAAGGTTATGCTTAATTATTGAAGGTAGATGAGGATGTAGCTATTGCTCGCTTGAGGCAGAGATCTGAAAACAACCCGGATGGACGAGCAAACAGGAGATGTGGGAGGTGGAAGCGGTAAACAACAAGATTCTTTCCCGTTTGTTTCAAAGAGATGATTTTCCAAAGTCTACTCTCCGTTAATGGAGGGCAAAGATTCAGGGGATGTTTCTTCTACTCACTTGACAGCCGGTATCTGGATAATCAAAAACAAAAAGATGCACAAAAAAAAAGTGGGAAAATTAAAGTGTGTCGTTTCTTGTTTCTGAGCACTTCGGATACGTGCTTCTCTATAACTGGCGTGGAAGTGAGATGGTTCACAGTATCTGTTGATGTATTCTTTGGGACCAAACAGATCAAGCGCACTGTTTACAAAGCACGAAGTGAAGAGAAAGATGGAAGGAGATGAGGAAGAGGGACGATGATGAGGGAAGAGGAAGAGATGGCGAAAAGGGGGATCTAGAAAAAGGACATTCAAGAAGCAGGTGAGTTCAGCTAAGAGCCGACTTTCTGAATCGCAGGCGAATTCTAGGAGGCCCCGAAAGGGCTGTAGGTCAGTTCACACGCTTCACCCACGCGCAACTACGCCCCCGTCAAAAGACAATAAGCAGTAGGATTTCGTAGTAGAATTACACTCTGACTTCGCTGCTCCAATGTTGAATTGAATTGGCAACTCTCATCTATACACCTCCGCCTCTGAATGGGCAAATACCCCGAGTGAGATGTGGTGACGCGAGTGAGATGTGGTGAGTCATACCCACAACCGCAGTCTTACAGATTTCTTTGATGATCCCTAGAATTGGATTGGACATGGTGAAAAGCGGTGTAGAAGCATTGACATACTCATACTCTACATGAACCTTCGGTTCCCTTTGTTCACCTGTCCGTCTTTATGCATACGTCAACAAGCCAAGACAGGTGTTCAGGTGCACCTGCTCAAGTGACTCTGCCTATTGGTAGACGGGGCTTATAGGTGCATCACACTCTACAATTTACTTTGATTCGTGCTGGTCTTGTCTCGATTTTTTCATTAAACGACAGCGCCTACCCGTTAACATAGTAGTCCAGTAAGGCCTCTCATTGGCTAGGGAGACTCTAAAAACCGGTGCCTTGGTTTTACCTGAACCCCGCCTCATCTCCTGTCGCCCTACCGTACCATCGTAGTTGATGCGGAGCCATATATGCACAGGCTTTTCTGGTTTAGTGGCTATGTACACAGTTACGTTGATGCAAGATGGCACTGTTCGCTGTCCATTCGACTTCACGCTGATGGCCCGAAGACATCGGGTGGAGCCAGTAATGAGGGTCGATTCCCAGCCCCATCATTCGCCCTTTCCTCCTCTAGCGGAATCAAAGTCAAAATAACCGCCTAATTCAATGAACCTTTTTAAAGGGCTTGACAAAAGGTACTGCAACGCCGTCGTGTTGGTCGTTACTACCCCCACACCTGGTTTGAACCCACGACCCTATTCTGAGTAAACTTTCAGTTTCTGCCCATATGCGCAGTCTAACAACTGGACCACACGCCCAGTGGATACTACACTGGAAGTGATACTTAAGCTTAGCAGCGTGCCAAGATGAAGTAAACCCCCTCACCCTTCCGTAAACTGCGAAAGTTTACAGTAAATGTACTTACTGCGACTGGGTATAAGTACCGGTACATTCTCCACGCATTCATGACCACCTCACTAATCCACAACACCTAACCCGAAATAGTGGCCACCGTGTAGTGCGCTGAAGGAAGATAAACTCCCCACCTGAGCATCAGTGCAGTGCACCCTTGATCTCCGCCCCGGTACCCCATTATTCCCCAAGGGGAACCAGGTCGAAGAGGGGAAGATAATGGGGGGTGGGGGCTTCAATGCAGTAACTTATCATGTATTAATTCATCCAAACAACACGAGCCCACTCTACTCAGACAAACTACATATGATTCATTTTTTATTCATCACATCCTTTCTGCTTCCTGCTTCTCTTTCCTCCCCCTCCGTCTCCTCACCCGCCATGCCGCACTCCATATATGTAGCGCAAAAAGCAATCAATCAGCAGCCACATGAATACATAACATATAGCTCATTTAGCCATCTGCAACAACAGCAGCCATCAAAACAGGTCGATCTCGAACTTGAATTTCTCCAGCACAAGTTCACTGTAAACATGTAAACATAAAATGTAAAAAGGGTTTTTGTAAAAAAAAAAGTTGAAAAGAGAGGGAAAAAAAAGAAAAGATCCGAAAACTAAGGATAAAAAAAGAGAAAAAAGGTACGTAGTATCAATATCCCCCCCAATACAAGTAAAATCAAAAGCACTCTAACCCAACTAACTAACTAACGACATGTTCCTCTACATGCCCCCCGCCCCCCGCAACCCCAGTTTTTGGTTTAGTTTCTCACACTGACTCCACTTCTCTGACTGAACATTCTTGCGGCAATGTTCATACTCGCCAGTTCCTGGAAGAGAAGCTTGGCGGCGTAGGGGAGGTGGATTTGGGAGATTTTTGTCTTGTTTTTGCAGGGTCTGCATTCGAAAAGGTTCTTTTTGAGGTTTCTATATAGAATCGTATTATTAGTACACACGCCACATTATCGAGAGATAAAAAGAGAGAGAAGAGAAAACTTACGCGATCGGCGTCATCAAGCCACACAGATCACAGATATGGACCCTAAATGCATCGCTAACCTCGAACAACCTCTCCTTCAAAAACGCACTCGCACCGTGCGCAATCATACAATCTCTCTCCATCTCTCCGAAACGGAGACCACCGTCTCTGGCTCTACCCTCCACAGGCTGTCTTGTCAGGATCTGCACGGGTCCTCTGGCTCTGGCGTGGATCTTGTCGTCGACCATGTGTCTCAACCGCTGGTAGTAGGTAGGTCCCAAGAACACCTGGCATACCAGCTTCCGGCCTGTGTAGCCGTTGTACATGACCTCGAAACCACGGCTCTGGTAGCCGTTCTGGCGCAGAAGTGTGGAAACGGACTCGACAGTGACGTCGGTGAACGGTGTAGCGTCGCCCTCAAAACCACGGAGGGAAGAAACCTTCGACAGCTGGCACTCGATCAAATGGGCAATTGTCATACGGGACGGAATAGCGTGGGGATTGATGATAAGATCCGGCACGATACCCTCGCAGGTGAAAGGCATGTCCTCTTGTCTATAGGTGATACCGACGGTACCCTTCTGCCCGTGGCGAGAGGCAAACTTGTCTCCGATCTGAGGGATCTTAGTGGTTCGCATGCGGACCTTGACGAACTTGAGCCCCTCGGCGTTGGTGGTAAGCATAACCTGGTCAACGATACCGTTTTCGGTACTACGGAGGGGCGTGGAGACGTCACGCTTTGTGTGGAACTTTTGACGCTGACCCATCTCATCGACATCTGGTGCAATAGGCGCCGTCTTTCCAATAATGATATCCTCTCCGGATACACGTACTCCCGGAGCCACAAGACCGTCCTCATCAAGCTTGTCATATGTTCCGTGCTTGAGCTTCAACGTGTTGGCACGGGTCGGCTTTTCAAACTCTTCCACAACCTGCATACCAATACGCTTCTCCTGGTCCATGTACGAACGGTAGAACAACGAACGGAAGAGCCCACGATCAATCGATGACTGGTTCATAATGACAGAATCCTCCTGGTTGTACCCTGAGTAACACAAGATGGCGACAATAGCATTCTGCCCGGCCGGCAGCTCTCGAAACTTCAGGTACTCCATAGAACGTGTGGTAGCAAGCGGCTTCTGTGGGTAGTACAGAATGTTCGCCATGGTATCCATACGCTCTGCAAAATTTGTAAGGAACACACCCATGGCTTGCTTACCCATAGCAGACTGATATGTGTTACGTGGGGACTGATTGTGATCAGGGAAGGGAATGATACTGGCACAGATACCCAAGATCATACTAGGGTGAATCTCACAATGTGTCCATGTGTGCGCTGTGTGGGGGTTGATCGGCGCCTTGACACGCTTTGCGCTGAACTCGTCTTTGGGCTCCTCGTAACCTAGCTGCATCTGCCGACTCATGTCTAGATCCTCGGGAGTCATGACAATCATGACTGTCTCTTCTTCCTCAGCATCCAGGTACTCAACGGTACCACCAAACAGCAGACCCTCCCATCCGAATCGGTCCTCCATCGGCAGCGCATGATCGTCTTCTAATTTCTCAATATGCTCCTTCTGGAGTACCAGCTGTCCTCTTCTCTCACTTCGCGGGTCATTATCAATGACGAATAACGGCCTGCACACACGCCCCGCATCCGTGAAGATCTTGAATTCTCTATCTCGAATATCCCTGATAATAGAGACTTCATGATTAACAACACCCTGCCTTCTGACGTCCTGGACAACCTTATGCAACATGAGCGGGTCACGGTGCGTTCCGACCCAGACACCGTTGACAAACACCTTTGTTGCATTGGGAGATCTCTGTGGCTCATATTCCTCAAGCAATTCCATATCGTTCGACGACAAAAAGTCCACGAGCGGGTATCCGGGTGTTCCGATAGTGATGTATGACATGAGTGACAAGTTCTTGACGAGACCACATGCCTGTCCCTCAGGCGTTTCGGCAGGGCATACGAGACCCCAATGGGTGTTGTGGAGCTGGCGGGGCTTTGCGATCTTACCGTCACGCCCGATAGGCGTGTTGGTTCGTCGTAAATGGGACAATGTGGACGCAAAAGTGTATCTGTTAAGCACCTGCGACACACCAGCCTTTGAGCTGGCGGCCTTCTTTTGCTCACCCCAGTTACCGGTGGCGAGTGAATACTTAAGTCCGTTGGTAATGGTGTTACTCTTGACTGCTAGCGTGAGGTTGAAATCTTTGCCTGTCTCGACACACTTCTCCAAGTACTTGTAGACATCCTTCGTAAGCTTCTTCCACAGAGTCCTAAACAGACCGGCAAGCAGCGGCCCCGCAAGATCAAGTCTCTTCTTTCCAAAGTGATCTCTGTCGTCGACTTCTCTTCGCTCCAAGGCACACTGCAACATCCTATGCACCATATATCCCAAGAAGAACGCCTTCCTAGTTTCACTCCCCTCGCTCTGCGAGATATGCGGGAGAAGCTCCTTCTGCATGATATCTCTGGCATAACGGATACGCTTCTCCTTGTTAATACCCTGGGAGCTACCACGCTTTCCGATAAAGTCAAGCGCGACTTCTCGGTCCTGGATGACGAAGGCCTCTTCGATACATGGCTTCATCATTTCAAGCATCTGCGTGTCATTTCTGTCGTAACAGACGTGATTGAGGATATCCTCATCGGACACCACCCCGAGGGCTCTGAACACAATGACAATGGGGATATCACTCTTGATGTACGGGAGTGTGCTCTTAATGGTCGCATTATAACCACCTCGGGCTTCTCCCTTCGAGTATAGCTTGATCTGCATACTAGAGATCAACCGGGAACCTTTCTCTACCGCGGATCTAATCTCGGCCACATACGGCGTTGGCGATGGCAACGCCTTCTTGAAAACCTGGACAATATTCGCCGCTGACCGCTCTTGCGCAATCAACACCTTTTCAGATCCGTTAATGACGAAGTAGCCGCCCTGGTCGTAGGGACACTCGTTCAGCGAATACAGATCCTCCTCTGCAAAGTCCTTCAAGATGCAGTAATGACTCTTCAGCATTACCGGCATCTTTCCAATAAAAACTTTTGTCGCCTCCATATCCTCGTCCTCAACCTCCCATTCATATCTCACCCGCTCCTTTACCGCCGTGCCGCCCTCCTCCTCCTCCTCCTCCTCATCACTACCGACCTCCACCTCCCGCGCTACCATAACCTTCTTCTTCAGCTCACAGTACATGGGCGCGCTGTACGTCAGGTTGCGCAGCCGCGCCTCCTGCGGCAACATAGGCTGCGTGCTGCCGTCGCCCTCGGTCATGGTCGGCCGCGACAGGAAGCACGGCCCGAAATTGATCTCGTAGCGGCGGAGCACGATGCCATCGTCGCTCTGGGGCGTGTTTTGGTCGAGCGTCAGAACGCTGTCCTCTTCGATCATCTCGACCATGGTGGTGCCGACGAACTCATCGAACGAGTCGAGCTGCTGCGAGACGAGTCCCTTCTGGTCGAAGAAAGCGGAGATGACTGGGGTGGGATGGTCAATTTCATGGCTACAGTGAGGAAGGGGGAGAGAGAAGGATAGAGGGGAAGGGGAATGTACCTTGCCAGCAGTCTTCCGCAGCAATGTCGTCATTGTAATCCGCGTCAGCCATGATGATGAGGCCGCTACTCTACGGGGGAGAGGAGAGGGTCCAGTGGTGAGTTTCGTGAGTTCGTGGTTCCGTGTTGAGGGGCGAATCTCGCGTGTCTATTATCGGATTGAAGGTAGCAGGTATCCTGGCTACAAGGGATGTAGGAGGGGGAGGGTGTGGGGAAACAAGAGGAGCAAGAAGAGCGAGAAAAGAACAGAGCGGGCTTTGGGGAGACGTGGGACTGTATCCTCGGGCTGTCTCTGATGGGAGGGGGTGAGTATGTGAGAAAGAGAGAGAGAGAGAGAAGAGAGCCAGTAGAGCTTTCCCTTTCCTTTCCTGGGGTTGCGGCTACGCCTTGTCTTGAGGCTTGGCCAAGCCAACCATCCATGACGGGGTTGCTTTTGTCAGCAGCAGCGGCGGACGGAACGACGCGATGGCAACTGCTGATCTCTAGCCGATGGTGCGGGAAACGCGTGAATGCGCTCGCAAGAAGGGGCATGGCGGATTGTTTTTGGATGTGAGGTTCTGCTACAGACTCAATTGGGATTGGGGCATCGCGCGTGAAAAAGAACACATGCACAATGAAGCTGAAGATATGATATTTTTCGCGATAGAAGGCTCAAACTCCCCAGACAAGATAAAAAAGGAATCATTGCTATGAATTACACCACAAAACCCAACAGCTTACATGTTGTCCGATTCCCACGCAAATCACCACCAGCGACAACAACTCCAAGCAGAAGTAGAGACTGGAGGAAAAACTAATACTATATGGCCTCATCATGCTTACTAAACTCAACTCACATAACAAATAAAAAAACACATATGGAAAAAGAAAAAAAGCCAGGTTTTCTTTTCTTTCTTCGTCTCTTGCTATCTTCTCCGTTTCATCTCAACCTATAAAAAATGGTCCTACGGGAGCTAGGTGAATTATGCGGTCTTAAAGAGGAGGACAGCGAGGTTGCCGACATAGAAGTATATAAAGTGCTTAGTCTCTTTACGTATCCAATCCATTAGCAGCCGCCCATACACTCTGGAATTCTCGAATTGAGGGAGGGGGATATATACCATGGGTGACAAAGCTTCCAAAATTCCTACCGACAATGCAGTGCCATGTGTTGCCGTGCTTTTGGTCAAACTGCATGTAGATTGTAAGCTCCTGTCTACAGTGAGAGAAGGGTGGCTATGGGGGTAACTAACCTCCTTCTTGATGTACTGGGCAATGTCTTTCTCGACGTTGTTTGTGAGGACGGCTGCCTTGGCTATAGTACGGTGTTATATTAGCAGCTGGATGCAATAGTAGTGGGGAGGCGGGGGGTGACGGGGGAAAGAGGGAGTAAATACCAATTGAGAGAGCTTCAGCCTCCATCTCTTCCGTCTACATGTCCGTCTACAATGTTAGAGCTGTGCCAATGTCACCTTGGAGCGGCCGTTGCTTTCTCGTACCATATCTACACTCTTGACTTGGGCTGTTTGACAGTCAGTAACCGTGTAGCCAAAGTGAATGGGGAGGATCTTACTCTTCTGAGCTGCGGGCTCGTTGCTTGAGGCTGTAGTCGACATTGCTGTTGGATTATGGATGATTGATTGATAGGTTGGTCGTGAGGATATAGAGAGGAGTGGGTGGTAGTCGTAGTGGTAGCAGTTAAACGAGAGAGGCGAGTGATGCGAGTGATGATAACAAAGAGAGAGGACAATGTGTGGGGCGGGGAGGGATTTGGAGAGATGAAGAAGGGGGTCTTTGTTTCCTGAGCAGTAACAGCGGTAAGTTCTGGTAGTAGCAGTAGGGGGAGAAGAAGAGTAGAAGAGGGAGAGGAAGGTCTGCAATCTAGGTAGTTGTTGAGATTAAAGCCAGAGAGAGGCCCCGACACCCACGCAGTCCTCTCCCCCCCCTAGTAGCACGATATTATGCAGCACATCACTGTTTCGTTCTTTCTTTTCTTCGGGACCACTTAATCCAGGCCCTCTGTTCTACTGATGGGGATTATGTTATTTACTCTGCTCTCGGTGTCGAATTCGCCATACCACCTCTTCTTTCTCTCTCTCTCTCTCTCTCTCTCTCTCTCTCTCTCTCTCTCTCTCATTCGCTCCCCCTGAGATTCTCGCAAGTTCCTTTGTTAACAGGCCATGCATGCGCAAACGAGGGATTGGCCACGGGGAATTACGTAACCCAGTGCTTATCATGCAGCCTCACTCTAAAAAAAAAATCCATGCTTGAGGAAAACCATAAAGAAAAGTATTCGCATCCAACCACCAACCACTGCCGTTATTCATTCATTGATTGACCAGCCAGCCAGCCAGCCAGTCCAGGTTCCAAACTAAACCACCACAAAAATTTCACCCAAATCGCCATCAAAGGGCCCAAATCTCAGCACATCACAGACAGACCCATTCCCAATTGACCCTCTTCACAACCACCACCCTCTCTCCCTCCCCACCCCAAATCTGCCCGGAAATGTAAGCTCTCTTCCCCACGATCCCCCCACCCGTTCTGCAGCAGCAGCATTGACAAGCAACTCACTCACACACAACAATAGGTCAACCCGTATCTTTGTCCGCGGCCTCCCCCCCACCTTCACCGAGTCCGACTTCCGTGCCCACTTCTCCGCGCAGTCGCCCGACGCAATAACAGACACCAAACTGATCCCGTCCCGCCGCATTGGATATGTGGGCTACAAGACGAACGCCGACGCCGAGCGCGCCATAAAATACTTCAACAAAACCTTTATTCGCATGTCTCGCATCTGGGTTGAGCTCGCACGCCCTGTACGCCACCTTCACCTCCCGCTCCCACCTTCCTTTCCCCACTAATCGTGCAATAATAATAGATCGCAGACGCAGAGCTCCCGAGAGCATGGAGTAAACACACCCCCGGGTCTACGGCGTACAAGCGTAAACACGAGGCACAGGAAGCCGCCGCCGCTGCTAAGACGGACGGTGTAAAGCGGAAGAGAGGCGGCGAGGGGGCGCCGGCGCCGGCGCCGGAGGACCCAAAGCTGAAGGAGTTCTTGGAGGCAATGGCGCCAGCGTCCAAGTCCAAGACGTGGGCGAATGAGGATCTAGCGACGTTTGGACAGGGTGCGGCGGCACCGGTAATGGATACTGTCGCGGTGGTAGAGGCCGGAGAGAGCGACGATGAATATGAGAGTATTCCGGTCAAGAAAAGGGAGAAGGAAGAGAAGAAGGAAGAGGCAACGGAGAGAAGGCCGCAGGAGAATAAGCCGCAGGATGATGTGGAAATGGAGGGCGCTGAGGAAACCAAGGAGACTGAGGCGCTAGAGACAGGGCCGGCGGCGCCAGTGTCTGATGCGGACTGGTTGAGGTCCAAGACAAGCCGACTGTTAGATCTGACGGACGACGTAGATGCAGAGATCGCGAGAGTGTCGCTAAACGATATCACAACTACCCAGGCGCCCCCACAAAGAGCTCCGGCCGCACAGAGCGAATCCGAGGAATGGAAAGGCATCGATGAGAAAATGATTGAACCCACCAAAGCCGAAGAATCAGGGGAGGAGGAGAAAGGCACAACCGAGGAAGAAGCCGCATTTGAGACGATATCAAAGAGCGGGCGACTATTCCTACGAAATCTATCATATTCTGTTACCGAAGATGACCTTCGGGAACATTTCAAAGAGCACGGCGATCTGGAAGAGGTAAGGTTCAGTCCCAGTTTGGAGGCGGTTGCCGTCAATGATTGATCTACGAGTCCTAGTGATTGCCAAATTACTTTTCCCAGCAACTAACAATCATCAGGTGCATCTCCCAATTGATAACAAAACCAATGCCTCCAAAGGCTTTGCTTACGTCCAATACAAAAATCCTATCGATGCCGTCGAAGCCTTCAAGCACCTTGACCGCAAGATCTTCCAAGGCCGCCTCCTACACATCCTCCCCTCAGCCCCGAAGCGTGAGAACCGCCTCGACGAATACGCCCTCTCAAAGCTCCCCCTCAAAAAGCAACGCGAGCTTAAGAAGAAAGCCGGCGCCGCAACATCCCAGTTCAACTGGAACAGCATGTATATGAGCGCCGACGCTGTCATGTCCTCCGTTGCCGATCGCCTCGGCGTGCCCAAAGCCGAGCTCCTAGACCCTTCCTCCTCCGACGCCGCCGTGCGCCAGGCCCACGCCGAAACCCACGTAATCCAGGAGACCAAGGCCTACTTCAGTGCCCAGGGCATCGATCTCGACGCATTCAACAGGAAGGACCGCGGCGACAAGGTCATCCTCATCAAGAACTTCCCCTACGGCACCAAGATCGATGAGCTCCGCAAGATGCTCTCCGAGTTCGGCCAGCTCGGCCGCGTCCTCATGCCCCCCTCCGGCACCATCGCAATCGCAGAATTCCTTGCTGCCCCCGCCGCCCGCGTCGCATTCGCAGGCCTCGCCTACCGCCGCTTCAAAGACAGCGTCCTCTTCCTCGAGAAGGCTCCCCGCGGCCTCTTCACTGCCTCCTTCGACCCCACGCAATCCAACCCCAACGCCACGCAGCTCGCCGCCGCAGCCGCAATCTCCTCCGCCGCCAAGGACGCAAAACCATCCGCCGGCGACCTCCTCAGCACCGAAGACGCATCCGCCGACACCTCAACCCTCTTCGTCCGCAACCTCAACTTTTCAACCACCAGTGCCCTCCTCGCGGATACATTCCGCCCCATCGACGGCTTCATGTCCGCGCGCGTCAAGACCAAGACGGACCCCAAGAAGCCTGGCCAGGTCCTCTCAATGGGCTTCGGCTTTGTGGAGTTCCGCACCAAAGCCGCGGCCGAGGCCGCCCTCTCTGCAATGGACGGCTTCGTCCTCGAGGGCCACAAGCTGCTCATCAAAGCCTCGCATAAGGGCCTTGACGCCGCCGCCGAGCGCAAGAAGGCCGACACGGCAAAGAAGGACGCCAGTAAGCGCACAAAGATCATCATCAAGAACCTGCCTTTCGAGGCCAGTAAGAAGGACATCCGCGCGCTGTTTGGTCACTATGGTACGCTGCGCACCGTGCGGGTGCCGAAGAAGTTTGGCGGTGCGACAAGGGGTTTTGCATTTGCGGAATTTGTGACGAGTAGGGAGGCGGAGGGCGCGATGGAGGCGCTGAAGGATACGCATTTGTTAGGGAGGAGACTAGTGCTAGAGTATGCGGCGCAGGAGGCTGCGGATGCGGAGGAGGAGATTGAGAGGATGGGGGAGAAGGTGGCAAGGCAGACGGGCGCGGTGGCGCTACATAAGTTGAGGGCGGATAGGAAAAGAAAGGTGGAGATTGCTGTGGATGGAGGTGTGGAGGAGGGGATGTAGTGCACTTACGGGTTTAGTTTGTGTTTATCTTGTATATAGCAAAAGTTTTATGGGATCGGGGGTTCATAATAGTAATGATTTTTCCCGCACTTGTTGGCTTGTTTGGGCGTTGAGCTCAGTTGTAGAATAATTTACACCACAGAAAAAAAGGCTTCAGAATATACTGCATGCTAACGATAAACATTCTTTAGAACCTTGAGATGAGTCCTCCTTTTATGAGCAAAGGTATTGTGGGATATCAAATTATCCGGACGCTCGCGTCGCAACCTAAAAATTGGCTAGAATAACCAAATATTGAACCCACGTCAATTGAGCTCATGATCGTATGGAAATTTAAGAGGATAGAAGCATGAGAAATCGCAGGAATTAATCTCTTATACCCTCCCCTTGTGGTTGTGGAAAATATGGTCGAATCAATGTTCGGATAATTTTGTAACGCGCAATACAGAATATCCACCTAAACCCCACGCGAATGCAAAGCGCCCGTGGTGTTGGAATAACTAACCTTATAGCATATCCATTCATTAAATTCGTACAAAAGCTGACTCCATGATGTTACCCCGTTACGGGGAATATCTATCAATACAGTAGATAAAAAAAAATATCAATCCAGCATCTAGGGTCGAGTGAGAGTCGATGATGAAACCCACCTGTATCCACGACCCAACACCACAACAAAGAGTAACCATGGATGTGTTAGCGACTTGCACGTTCAGCTCTTACTATAAACTTGAACAGTTGTGATGAATGCGGATGATTATAGCACGTAAATCTTGGCAGAGAGTGAAAGCGAGTGATGTTTTGTGAATATTGGGCTTGCGCCGCCGGTTTAAACAATCTGTGGGGAGTCCCCACAGCAAATGGTTGTGGTCTATAGAGAGTCATCCTGTTCACTTAGTGCCAAGCCCGGATCAAAACTTTAATTTCAACCCTACGTCGGTCGACTCGACGCGACTATAATACCCTTTTATTTAGCCCAGGGTCGGTCTTCTCCCTCGTCTTTGGGGAGGTCGGCTTGCCACATAAACATGTAATTTGCGATTTGCAATTATCGTGCCCAGAACACTGCTGTGACTCCCAAAACGATTGGGTTGGGAAAGCACTCACTGGAGGGAGATCTAACGCCTAGAGCTGTGATGCTTCACAGATGGAACTAACCATTCGATAATACATACCTTCTATTATGACCATCATCACCAGGAAGCGGGGGGGGGGGGGGGGCATTGCACCCAAGCTCTCGCCGCCCCACTAGAAGTCTACACAAGGGCTTGCTTAGGGAAAGACTCTTTGTCGCCTGGCTATACAGATATCATGAGCTCGAATATCAGAAATGTAAGAGTTAAGTATTGGCCTAAGTAATATTACGAGTGTTGTGATCCAGCAAGACAAGTAGTATGGGAAGGACAAATGTCGACTTTATCCCGTCTAGATACAGACCCGCGTGGTCTATATAACGTACCCAGGGGTACCGGAAAGTGAAAGTGATGCAACGGTTAACCTAGAAACGCGGAAAGGCACTTATAATTTCAATTTTTAACATAACACAGTGCTTAGGTAGGATGGATATTTTAGCTATACACATGATCTATGAGCCTCTAGAATAGAGTCTGCATTTCTCCAGGTCATTGATTTGGGGTTTTGAGCCTGAAAAAGGACAACTCGTGACAAGAGACAGTAATAAAGAGAGAAACAATAGCGATTCGTATTAACTCTTACCATAACTATCGTCCCTAGCTTCTAAATTACTATATATCCGCATTCTGTTAGCTTGAGGAATACGGACTATTTGATCGTTGCATCACTTTCCAGCCCCCCCGGGTACATACACAATTAAATGTCCCCGCTAGCTTACACAGCGGGGCCTAACCAAAAATCGTATACAGTCGAATATACCGCCTTAAGTTTTATTCGTTGAGAAGAGAGGACTTACTGAGCTCATGCTTTAGAAGTGTCTCTGTGTTGGCTTTCTTTCTCTAATTTATTCTAGCTAATGTCTCATGGGAACCCCTCATCAATGCTACAGATATAACTTATAGGAGTGGTGGTGAGATAAAGGACGACTAGCAATATATAGGTGATTAGATAAACAAGCCAAGTGCTAGCCGATGAAGGGGGGGCAGCGAACTGGTGACATCTTGAAGTGCCTCCTCTGTAACAAACTAACTTTCCAGGTGGCTACGTCCTTAGAAAAAGCTTCGATGAAGAACAGTCATCTCCATCCATTTTTCCAACAACCAGATATCCTCCAGCTCATCGTTGGCAAAGTATCCGCCTCGGCACAAACTAAGTCCTAGCCCGCTCCTCTTAAAAGATTTGATGTAAGATTATGAGGAGAAGAACGAAATACCCATCTAATTCGATGTATTATTCAGTGTGCCAGAAATGTGCACTTGATCTCTTGACCGAAACTTGGCCTGCACCCACTTCTGCACTATGATCTCGGCCCCACAAAACAAACCAGCGCGTTTCCGGACGCAACTGCTATTGCATACACAGAAAAAACCCGCCAAGGCTATCTTTTGTATGGCATACAATAGCAGTTGCGTCCGGAAACGCTAGAAAACTACAAGTATATTCGTTGCAGGTGGACTTCTATTAACATTCTTTCACAGTTACAATTATGCTAAAAACAAAAAAAGAGCACAAAAAAATACGGTCTAGATGGTCCGCTCCATGCGTGTACATAAGAATAGTCCTCCATCCTCCAAATATCAACTCTCCAATTGTACGCCCTATATTTCTACAAGGTCTTTGTACACTCATCAAACTTGTTCTGACAGGCCGTTTTATCGGACCCACACCCACTCGTCGCCCCACTACATGCATAAAACCCGTCAGCATATATCCATCTAGCAAAAACAGTAAAGATAAAGAAGAACAAGCATACATGCACTTCTTGCAGTTCGCCTTAAACGTTGTCGAGTCCTTACTCTCAATCTGGTAGAACGCGATCCCCTGCGGTGTGTCATACGACACCGTCATACAGCTCATGTACTATCTATTGTATTAGCTAGGTCTTCACGCTCAGGAACAGAGGAGGAGAGCATACGTTAAAGACCTGCGCACTATCAGCTGGTGCTGGTACTGGCGCTGGGGCGGCGTTGATGAGCGCGGCGAGCGAGAGGAGGAGTAGGGTCGTGAGCTGCATTTTTTTTGGGTGGGTGTTTCAAACGGGAGAGAGTAGATGCGGTTTGTGGGCTTGGTATTTAGATTTGCAGATAGAGCGACAGATAGGTAGCATATATATATGTGTGTGCTCGAGCTTCTAGCTAGGGGACAAGAGGAGATATCAACACCACACACATATTTCCCAATTGTGTGATGTCTTGAATGTCACGCGGCCGGTATGCAGGACCACGTATAGCGCGTAGGCCTAAAGTAGGTACACCCTTCAGCCCCGTATCTAAATGGGGGCTATTGCGGGGCTTTTGGCGAATTTTGTTTTTGCTCAAGTGAGTCGAGAAAATTGGTAGAGAAATCATTGGCTGTGAATTTTGTATATGCATTCTTTTCTGGGCTGAGGTAGGTAAGTAGGCACAGGGATATTTGCGGGGGGAGTACAAGCACCTACATGCGGTATAAATAGAGCTAGATAGCTACTCAAGCTAGTGGCTAATATATATTTTGCGTACAGCGCAGAAGAGCGATATATACTCTACCCAACCTAGCTAGGCGCTGCTTCATTAAATAGTAGAATCGAGTAAGAAAAGTCATACACTACCATATCGATCATTCAGCTCTATCTAAACCCAAGGCTGAAAGCTGTCCGAAACAAGATTCTACATACCTTATCATCATATGCACCACTCAGCAACCCAGTACTACACAACCAATCCCACTCAGATATATATTTACCACTTCCATTCCACGTTTCTAATCTTCCATAGAACATTGCCGTGTGCTTTTACTTAGGGCTGCCTGTATCCAGATCCGATCCCTGCAGTTGCTTGCTCTGGTTACACCCAGAGGAATGCTGACATGCCAGCTGGCCCCCGACCTACCCGGGTAAGGGAAGGAGGGTAAGGGTAAAGTAGCGTAGGCAACTAGGGTAAGGGTACGTCATTCCTAGGATCCTGCCTGTCTGCTATCGAGGCCATCAGAGTAAGGCTCGAGAGGTTGATCGTGGGCTCTTGGCACGAGCGGTGAGTGATCGCTTGTGAAGTAATATTTGGGCAGGCTTGTGGCTTCACGTGACGAGCAAGTAGGCGTGTTGAAACCCTAACCCATTGGTTGAGTGGTGGGATTGGTTCGATGGCTATCCCGAGCACTCACTATGGTATGTTGGTACATGTCCTACTGCAGCTGGCTAATTAAGTAGGTACTGTACTCTACTCACATATATATAGGTAATAAGTGATGGAACGCCCTGAGATGCAGTTATATACAAACTCTGTATGTTGATGGCGTTTTATTAAAAACAGGTATCGCTGTGTCTCAGCCTGTTCCAACACTTATTACCTCCCGCTGTACCTACATGTACATGTAGGTATATTAATACATACATGTATGTAGTAGAAGATACACGCAACTCTACATGATCGGCTGGCTCAAGTGAAAGACGGGCTGAAACCCTTCACCACGTCTTATAATAGTGCAGCTGATGGACATTAATAGACACTCGCCTATTATTCACGCAACTAAGCGGAACAATCCCGCCAGTGCGTTAGTTCGGTCGAGCTCATAATCCCCTTAGACTTTGGGGAATAGTGAATCGACAACTCACCATCGATCCTTTTTGTTCTAATATTCTGAAGTGAAAATCATATCATATGATATCCGGCTGCATCTCCCATGGCCATCTGTACTCTAGACCAGAATTAATACATGCATTAAGAACACCTCCAGGCCACGTTTAGGACTCTCGTGGCCACCACCAGCGAATACAATACGAAACGAATCCAAATTAAACAGAACCCTTAGAATCAGAATCAGATTGGTGTTGAGCACGAGCCGAGCTGGCTTGAGCTTTAGGCTCGAGCTTTAAGCTCGAACACATAGAGCTCTCGTTCTTACGAGCCCAAGCCAGCCCGAGTCAATATGGGAAAGACTCGAGCTTTTCAGCATAGTAGTAATGAGTTGATTATGGTGGAATTGGATAATATAACAAAGATAAATCCACTTAGTCCGGCTTCAAAATTAAAGAGTATATCGAGATGACTATCTCCAGCTATATTCATGAGAAGCTCGAGTCATCCCCACAAACTCGAATATCGCGATCCCCCGCTGCCACAATCCGAGCGAGTCCGAGCTCTATGTCAGGCTCGTCTCGAACAGGCTCGTGCCCAACACTACAGGCTTAGATAATTACATATAGAATTAGAGGTATACCGGTCACCGGTAGTGCTGATACACTTGGTTTTTGAGCCATGCATTTATAAATAAAATGAGAGCCTTCGGTGATATAATGGATAATCAGGATATTATCACTTTTTTTTTAAAAAAAAATACAGACACTTGCCATATATATATATATATATACTCTCTATCTGCATTACGGGTACTTTTTTCTCTAACCCTGAAAGGAGTTATATTATACCACGTCCGACTTCTTGTTCGCCTTCTTCCACAAATAGGATTTGTTACGCGGTGGGTTGATTCATGCTTCTGCTTCTGCTGGTAGGAGTAGGCGGCGTGAACGACGTTTTGCAACAAACGATCGATGTTTAAGTAACGTATTTCACCGGGAAAGCAACCGAATCTCACAAAAAGAAGTTGTGGACATCAAAAGACAATATATGAAGGCAGGCACATATAAAAGGGTTCAGTGTGTCTTTCCGAATCCTAGAGTTATATAATGAATATAAACCAAGATTTGGTAAAGTCGATAAAGTTTACACTCCCTAACCTAGTCAACGATCTCTCTGAAACAATACTCTCGCTAGATAAAGGTAAATCATGTCAAAATAGTTGGGAGATATCTAAATAACACTTCTGGTTACTTGGTTCTGTAATTGTATATAAATTCAACTTTCTTCAGCAACTTTGGACCGTCCCGTTGTCACCCTTGATTGACGGCCCGAACCCTTTGAGTCTCGTGATACGCAAGACGTTTGCTGGTTTAATCTTGGGGGCTTAAACTGGTGCGTATGGATTTAGAGATTGGGGGAATTGGTGTGTATATTAGGGGATGGCAATGGGTGGGGGGGGGGGGGGGGTTCAATGATTTAAGGGCCGTATTTTATAGGACCGGTGCAGATATGATGATGATATCAATCACGCTGATAATGCCCACCGCTTTAGAGGCGTGGGGATTAGAGCGTAAGCCACAGGCCCGCTACAATACTTGAAGGCAGTAACTACTTTTGGGAACCAAAACATCCAAGAAGCTATACATCCCTCTACAAGTTCCCAGATCACGGGAGACTCATAAACACCTATCTTAAACACACCCAGCCATCACCTACTATAATCTCGCCCTCTCACACTTCTCCTCCGCACCCTCCAACCCCCCGGACAGTCCCAGAAACGCAAATATATAATGGAATCTATCGCTACCAAAAAACACGCTCCTCTCCCCCTTGGAATTCGTCACTACAAACCATGGCGCCCCAAACGCCCCGCTCTCCAGCGCCTCCTTCGTATTATCCTGCAGCCTCTTCTTCCACCTGGGATCCTCCGCCGCCTGCAGCACCTTTTCCAGCTCGCCCGCGGCGGGGAATAGCGGTGTCCAGGCGGAGGCCAGAAGCGTGGGTTGGGAGATGTCGGTGTCGTTTTCCCACAGTGCTACCCAGGCGAGACGGAAGGCTTCGTGGTAAACGGCGGGGTGGTGCGCTTTGATGTAGACGAGGCCGCGTTGGGCCTGCTGTGGGGGTTAGCTTAGCTCAGGGTGCAAGGAGAGAGCTGGGAGGAAGGGAGGCGGAGGGGGTGGGTGTGTGCGTACGCGAAGGGTGTTGGTCGGGAAGACGCTGGGGCGCTTAATAAGGTTAGGGAGGCCGAAGTAGCGCTTTGCATGCTGGAGGTCGATGTCGGAGTAGGCGGCTTTGGCGGGGAGCATCCACGGTGGCTGGTTCCCACTGCCGGCGTTGATACCGCCGAGAAAGACGGGGATGAAGTCGAGGTCGATGTTGTGCGCGGTGAGAGTGGCCTGGTACTTGAGGAGGTGGGTAAAGGCGAAGTAGGAATATGGAGATACTGGGAAGAAGCGTTAGTAGGTGAGGTAGGTAAGTATGTAGGGGAGGGGAGGTGAGGCACCGCAGTCCAGGTAGCATGTGATCTTTGGCGACATAGTTGCGCGGATGGTGTAATAGATTGATGACTTGAGATTGCGGTCAAGAGGTGATATGGGAATACCTAGAAGGACATATAGCTATCTGCATATATGTAGTTGTTGCTTCGTGAGCTTTGGTAAATATTTAGAGTCTGCTAGGATTAGTAAAGCTGGGGTGCAGCCGAGGCTGATATGGACCCTGCAGATCTACAGCACCGGGCCCGTGATTACAACTAAACATTTAAAGCCGAGAGAATTTCCTACTCTGCACCGTGTCTCCAGCGGGAGTCTTCAAAACGACACTATAGCAGCATGACTAGAACACTATAATGTGCTCTTACCAACCCCCAGTAATCCTAAAGCTGAAGACTGACATCCGCAGGGAGATATCATATTAATGCCTTAAGAAGCGGTTCTTATTATATCCCATAGTTACAAACAAGGAAATAGGGGCGGCGTTTCACCACGATATTGAAATGGTGAGAGTAAAGAGAAGATACACTGATATTCCTATAGCTAGTTACATACACATAGCTATAGTAATAAATGGTCGTGAGTAATAGTGTGTAGTAACAAATAGTAGTTGGCAATAAATAATCAGTGGCCAGTATTTAGTTAGTAAAATAGTAGGTACAGTGGCCTGGTGGTCGGCACCTGGAACACCTCATGGCGCCATAACAGTACCCTTTATCCACCTAAGAACTCAATGCCGTCCAAATACCAATCTCATGCGAATCCGGCGGTCCCTCACCAGCCACAGACTATCACTCGGCCCCAATTAATATCTCACAAGCCTTAGCTCACGCGTTATTACTGATCCAGAGCCGAACCGAGGCCAGCGCCCCTTCTGGGGATCTGTGTAACCCCACCGCCCAGCTACATAACATCTCGACCTAAGAAGTATTCCCATGATCCACATCAACCTCAATTACCCCAGAGCTCATTAAATTACCATATCATGACCCAACCAACCCCCAAAGTCGCCCTTGTCATCGGCGCCTCCCGCGGCATCGGTCGCCAGGTAGCCATTGACCTTAGCAAAGCTGGCTACACAGGTATGTACGGCCCTGACCACAAATGAGGTATCCTGATCATTGACACTCGTGATGATAAAAGTTGTTGTATCGGCCAAGAGTACGTCTGATGATGATGGAACAAAGCCATTCCCGCCAGACCCGAACTCGAGAGATGTAAATGACTCCGCCAATCTACTCTCCATCTTCAATTCGTAGTCAGTCGGTAGCTAATACGCCCGGGAGATACATTAGTCCACGATCACCACGGTCGCGCGCGAGATCACAGAGCTCCATGGCGGGAAGGCTCTCGCTATCCCTGTTGACGTGCAGCATATCGAGAGCATCGAGGCGCTCGTCTCCACAACACTCTCTGTACCTACCTCTCTCCTGCATCTGCCCACACATTAACTAACATACACCAGAAGGTCGGCCATATCGACACCGTAATCTATAACTCCGGCGCCATCTGGTGGGGCCCCATCTCTACTACGCCCTTAAAGCGGTTCCAGCTGCTACAACGCATCAACCCCGAGGGCCTCTACAAGCTCATACAAACGCTCCTGCCGGTATTCGAGTCGCAAGGGTGGCGTGCGCGTGTTATTGTCGTATCCCCGCCGATATATTCTCGCTTTTTCCGCGGGAAGACGGCGTATGCGATTGGAAAGGTGGGCATGAGCGTGCTGACGAAGGGGCTGGCGATGGAGTGGGAGGCGCAGGGGAAGACCGAGATGGCCATCACGAGTATTTGGCCAGCGGCTGCGATCAGGAGTGGGGCGACTGAGGGGGTTGAGTTACGGGATTTGAGGAGCCCGGTATGTTGTTTATTTCCTACTTTGTGAGGGGTGCGAAGGGTGCTAATTTGATATGTGTTCTGGAGACGATATTCTCGGATGCGATACTGGCAATGCTGGAGGCGCCAACGAAGGTAGTCAATGGTCTATTAGACACGGATGAAGACTTTCTGCGGCGCCACAAGAGCGTGACTGACTTCTCTGGGTATGCGCTGGTGCCAGGGAGCACGCCGAGGAGGATCATGCCAGCGGAGTTTCCAGACCTGACAGTGAAGGAGCAAGACGATGAGGGGGATAAGAGAGATAGTGTGAAGTTGAGGGCGAAGCTGTGAGGTGGTTGTTAAGCTAGTGCATAGGGTATCACTCGATGCTGTTGCCCTTGTCCTGTATGATATATTCAAGCTAGTTTATATCTAAGTAATTCTACCATCGACCAAAGAATTAGTTTTATCGGGAATGACCTTAGTAGAAGAGAGCCGAGGAACAAAATCTATCGTGTGTATACGAAATGATGGATTGAAGCAATTGCAAATTGCAAAGCAAGAGTAAGAGAAGTTCTCTCATATATGTACAGCGCGATATCGAAAGTCATGGACCGGAAACGAAACCACACCAAAGTCCGAATACAAGCACCACCCACTACATAATTCCCATCAATAATGAATAAGGCTTTAGGGGATGAAGTATTGGCTATAGCTATTAAATTTAATAAATCCAAAAGAGCGCTCTCTGAAATAAAATGTGGAAGAAGTTGCATGAGCTAGAAGTAGAGCAACTTGGAGATTTGGTTGCATCCCATACAAATATGTTTTTGGCAACTCAACACATAAAATCAGCACAGCTCATGCTAGAAATGAATTATCGCAATTTTCAGCTGATGGAGTGATTATCCATATACAAAATATATAGTCTTCCAATATTCAGATAATATCCATCATAATTGGTGGTTGAGGACCGGTTGCCGGTCCATGACTTTCGATATCGCGCTGTAGTTACAGTCAGAGAACAATTTGTTCTCTGGGGCGGTACACGTATGAAAGCCCCCAGCTTTCCAGTCCGGCTTCTTTTTCAGGCAGACAGAGGGATGCTTTCCTTGCCTCGCCTACATCACCAGTCGTGTTAACATACTACATTATGAGATTCGAAGTTGCTATGATATATATTAGATCCTCGTAATAATAAAATAATAATATCAAATAATGATGCGACCTCAAAATGCTGGATTGCCCAAAAAATTTGTACAAATTCCCCTTCCCTCACGCAATCAATCCCTTTAAAAAAAAACGCCATTAACCATATGCTTACTCCAAAATAAATATATATATGTGAAGAAACAAACTTGATCAGGACCCACAAGGAAAAAAGGAAAAAGAAGAATCACGAACCGAGATATAAAAAAAAAAGGTAGCATCCGTCCCAAATAAAAAAGGGCATCTCATACAAAAAAAAAAGACATGATAAAACAATTGAAAAGAAGGGGAAAAGATATAAAAAAATATAAGACTTATACATCCACACTCCTTGCCACCCTCTTCCTCGGACTTATCCTCAGTCCCTTCTGACCTTCGCGGTCCGCAGTACTCTTCCTCTTCCTCTTTGGCACACTCGGCGAGGCCTCCACCGGTACAGGCACCGGCTCGGCTACATTTTCTTGACCATCACGGGGATATTTATCACGCTATATAACAAAAAGACACACGCACACATTAGTAGTCTACGTTTACCTCTTCCCATCAAGGGAGGAGAAGAAGGAAATCAAAGAACTCACATTCCGCAGCGACTTTCTTCTCGCCCGGCTCAGCTTCGCCCCTCCTGCTCCTTCCTTCTCCTCCCCCACTTCCTCCTCCGCTGAGCCGTCACGCACGGCAACAACTTGCACGGCGTTGGGGATCTCTTCGTAGTGGACAGGTTCGGGGGCGCTAAGCTCGGCGAGAATGTTCTCGTTTTCGGTGGGCTTTTTATGCCGTAAGGAGCGGCGCCGGAGATCAGACTTCTTGGAGACTCCCTCGAAGGTGTCTTCGAGCATCGTGGTTTCGACCGTTGTGTCAGCTTCAGCAGCCTTCTTTCTTCCTCGGACGCTCCGCTTTGGCACGGGCTCAGGCTCAGGCTCGGGTTCGGGTGCTTCTGATTCGTCGCGGATGGCCTTACTCAATAGCATATCCAGATCTTCGGCTTCGGGCTCGGGCTCCTTCCTGTTCCTCGAAGCTCTTGGTCGCAGCTTCAATTTTGGAGCCGAGTCTTCAACCATGATTGACTCAAGAGCTGATATCTCTGTTGTCTCTCCTACCATCGTGACTTCTTCCGCAACGGCTCTCCTAGCCTGCCTTCTGCTTCTGCTTTGGGGGGCATCCTGGCCGCTGGGTGGGTCCTCGGCATCGGTCTGCGCTTTCTCTGCCTCTGCAGCTAGACTCGTGCTCCTGGTCCTTCTGGTCCTTCTAGTGGTGTTCTTTTTAATTTCGAGGACGCGAGCGGGGGTAGCCTGCAATCCCTCCTGCACCAGCTGACGGGCACTGGCATCTAGCTCGGGGGTGGCTCGCGCAGCCCCTTTCCGTGGACTCTTCCTGGATGGCGTCTTGGATACTGCTGGGGTCTTGGACAGTACTGGTGCCTTGGATAATGTTGGTGCCTTGGGTTTGGCTGTTGACTTAGACACAGCAGGAAGAGGAGAACCCTCCTCTTCAGGGAGAGTGGCCTCCTCCTTTCGTGACTTTCTTCGTCCTTTTTTGGCTGGTGCCTCGGTGATTTCTTCGGGCTCGTCAAGAGCTGTAAGAGTAGACCCTCTCCTCCTAGTTGTAGGCTTGGGAACCATTGAAGGGGACTTTGTGGCAATTTCTCTATCTTCAAAAAGCTGACGGAAGGGGATGTCCTTTGCATTCGAGGACTTACGCTTGCTGGCTGGGGTAGGCTGGGGTTCAGGCGTGAGTGTTGGCGTAGGCGTGGGCCTTGATTTGGGCTGGTTCTTTGAAGACTTGATGGGAGATTGGACTACGACCATCTCTTGTGTGGCATCCTCGTTGACGAGCTCCTCAGTTTGTGAGGTTTGCTGCTCGATCCTTATTTCTTCCTGGTCTTCTGTTTGTTCAACTTCTGGTTCCTCTTGCTCCTCATTCCCTTCATTCTCCTCTTGCTCTGTTTCTTCAACTGCGGGCTCTGGTTCCTGCTCCGCTTCTTCGTGCACTTCCTCGTCCATTTCCTTTCCAACCTCCACTTCTGTTTCCTCACCTTCAACCTGCACCTCTTCTTCCGCCTCCTCGGCCACTGGTTCCATCTGTTTCTCCTCTTCGTCTTCTTCATCTTCCTCCTGTACCATTGACAGTACAGCCCTCATTCCCTCATTCATCTCTGCCTCTTCTTCATACTCTTCCTCGTCCATGCCCCTTTCCTTGAAGACTTCCATAACCGATCTCCTTGGGCTGCCAACCTTCTTTGGGCTATTCTTCAATATGTCCTCTGACTGTGCCAGTGCCTTCTCCCGTTGCTCTCCGCCAACTCCTTGGGTGAAGCCGCGGCTCAGTGTCCTATTCCACTCATCGACTAAAGCGATAGCTTTCTTCCATTCGATTTCAAGCATCTCGTTCTTAGCCACAAGTCTCGTTATCTCGGCCTCCTTCTCAGCCAGGTCCTCGAGTGGGACGTAGTTAGGCTGATTGAGCATCTCCTTAAGGCTAAACAGAACCTGATCCAACTCTGTCGTGAATTTGTCAAAGTCAGCCGGCAGGGCCACCACCGGCCGCTCCTCATCCTGGTCCTCCTCTTGGGCAAAATGATCATCATCTGGCAGGCCCTGTATCGCTTTGAGTGTGGAGAGGGTAGTTCGGACGAGAGCAATAAGATTGTCGTTTTCGTCCGCCAAATTCTGACTCAGCGTAGTAAGGAAATCCGCCGTCTCCTGTGCAATATTGGACGTCTCCTCTTCCGCCCGGGAAGATGCGTCGAGGTTAGCAGGATTGATAATTGTGCAGCTGGCATGTTGGGCACGTTGTCCCCGTGGCCGAGTGTCCGTGAGTCGTTCCTTCAGCTTCGTGATCTGGACATCACGTTTTCGGATGTCGTTTGCGCATTGCGTACGCACCTGCCCTAAGACCGTCTTTATCCGGGTTGCCTCATCGCGGAGTGTCCTTTGCGCAGCCTCTGATGTTCTGAGCGTATGGTCGAACGAACGGGATGCTGACTCGAGAAGTCCGTTTCGTCGTGCTAGATCTGCATTCTTTGCCTTCAGAGATTCCTATAAATTTCGTCCACCCCGTTAGTTTTACCATGCTTTACCCGAGACAAAAAAGAGAAGGTAGAGAGAGAGAAAAAGAGAGAAAAAGAGAGAAAAGTGTAAATCGTACAATAATTTCTGCCTGCTTTGTCTCCTGGGTTCTTAGCAACCTCAGTGTCATCGCCAACGACTCACGCTCCTCCTCCTCCACATCTCGCCGAGCAATGAGCTCATGGATAATGTTGATGATCTTTGCGGGAGTGGTGTCATCCTCGGACGGTTTGTGGAATGGGATTGATTTTCCGCCTCGAAGAAGCCCACGTGACGCTAGCTGGTTATTGATGAGTTTTGAGGCCTGTTTGAGATCGCGGGGATCCATTTCGTGGGTGGGTAACTCTCGTGGGAGGCCTATTGTGAGCGCGATGGTGTTGGAGGTCGTGAGAGGTGAAAAACAAATACAGGGGTTGTGCAACGGGTGCGCGTTGCTGTGGCAGCGGGTTTGGGGGGGTTAGTAAGCACCACGAGTGATGGAATGTGAATGTCCACAGAGAGATTGGAATGCGAATGATTAGATGTTGTCGTAAGCTATAAAATATAAATTGGTGGGGACAGAAACCACATGTAGCAGAACCAATGAACAGGCAATGTATACCGCAATGTCCTAACAGCTGCAGTAGCCAATGCTACTGATTTTTATGGAATAAAACACCTCAGACTGCTCGATGACCACTAAACTGTACTTTATTCTCTCAAGATAATAATCACAGAATATCACTCGATATAGTAGATTTCCGTGTGCGCTTTCCTGTTCCCACCAGACTAGAGTCTTCCTGGTGAACCTCTAGGGAAGCTCGACTATGAGAATAATATGTCTAGATATGGCAATATCAAACCACAAAGGACCAATCCTTCCCACCGGCCCTAAACGCTCACTAGCTCAGCCGCGCATTGGTCACAACTCCTTAGCAATCATACACGGATCCATATATGTGGTTTAGCTATAGGCCCAAATTGAGGGCAGTACTCTTACATATGTCGACTTCGATATCCCCCCGCGAAACACCTTGTAAATCTATTCTAGATAACCCGGCCATGAACCTGCAATATGTGGGCTCCGCTACCTGTAGCTGTACTAGCCGTTAAACTTTCATACTCTGAACGTTGCATGTCACGCAAGGCGTCAAGTTTTATTTAATATCCCAATAATAAAAAGGCTGGTCTTCCATAGAAGGGGCAAGCACAGACTAATCAACTTTATATATCAAGCACAGTTAAATCTCAGAACCTTGGCTGGTGACAAGTCCCGGCGCGGTACAGCACTACATGTACCTACATGTAGACTATCGCTCTACATACTACAGGGTGTACTACAACCACGATCATCAAAACATCTCGCACATTTATCCAGTCACAATCAAGTCCCGAAAAAGCTAGCTATCCTTTCGTACAAAAGTTTATTAGGTATTAAAATATTAAACTAATCCACTGCCACGACCATCCACCACACCACACATCTACCTAAGCGGAACCAGCCTTCGGGACCTCAGCGGGGATCTCAACAGGCTTGACGGCGGGGGTCTGAGTCTTGGTAACCTCATCGGTATTGACGTTCGTGTCGGGTTCGACATTACCCTTCTCGAGAGCGGGGGTTCCAGCACCAGCCTTAGGAGCATCGACACCGGTACCCTTGGTGAGACTGGAGACGTCATTTCTGGCATTGAGACTGTTCTCCTCCCCGCAATATGCGAACTCATTTTCCAAATGCTGGAACTTGGGGCTACCCTCTGACACGTCGTACCAGCTGGAAGGATCCTCGCCGAAGAAATCTCTAAACATACGTTAGTAATAAGTAACCATTGACACTATTGCAAGTGGAGATAACTTACAAGCATTTGTTGCATTTATCGATGAAAACCTGGTGCTGATTACTAGGATAGGGCGTAGCGAAGGATCCATCATCCACTTGCTTTTGGATGTCGGCACAGTTTTTGTACTAGAAAATAATTGTTATTTAACCGTCTGTTTGATTTTACGGATATTGTATATGTACTCACGTTAAACTCAGGAGTAGTGAACCCCTCGGTGGTATCAGTAGGAGCGGTCTCGATAGGAGCAGCGCTGACCATAGCCAAGAGGGCGGCGGAAAAGATGATGTTCTTGAACTGCATTTTGAAAGAGTGTGTAGTTTGAAAGGAACTGTTTAAAAGAGGGTAATTGATCTGGTACTTTGCTTCTTGAGAATGAAGGAAGTTGATGAAGATGAGAATTGTCTGTTGGGGGCAACACTGGTGGTATTTATCCACTCGATTCTTCTCACAATCTTGCCCCCTCTGAAGTCGATCTCATCCATTTACAACGCAACCTTCTCAAGGAAAGACCTCCGTTTGTACGAGATTCCCTAAAGCAATTCCCGGTTCGGAAATCAACGCCTGAATCATAACCCGTCCCGGCGGCCATTGCCGACTGCTACATCACCACAAACATTTGTTACACCCCATGGTGTAAAATATTTCCTGTTCCAGGTCCGAGTTACCCTAGCTATCCCCAACTGCAACTCTTCTAATGAAGCTTGATCCCAGTATGATCTGAGCTCTAGTTTGCCGAATAGAAGCTCTTTTCGAATAAAGCGCCGAGTCCTGCAACAACTTTATTCCCTTTCTCTCCCCAGCTTGGTCCGTACTTTTCTTTTTAGCGGAAAGCCCTCTACCTAGTCGTCGCCATCATTTAGCAATAGGGGCCGTTTATAAGGGGGTGGAGGTTAGAGTAACGAGCGAATGTCTTGCCCCGCGATCGTCAGGAACACCACGTTCTATGGTGTCGTTGATGTCTCGACAAGCTCAGACACGCATATAAAGATATATCGTATATCTTTGCCATAAAGGTACCAAGGTATTACTCGATTAGGCAAGTGATAGCCAAAAAACGTCGCACCTACTCCGGTTACAGGTGTCCGCAACCATAGCCGGAATGTCCCAGATCGGCTAGTGCCTTATGGATCTACAACACACAAAGCGCTAGCGTTGATGGTCTAACCTCTCATCTCCGACCCGTGCTAAAAGAACTTGTTTTGTTCTAGATGTTGCTTATCCCTTCGCTTTTCACCCCAGACTATCGATAGAAACGGCATGTGCAAGAGAGAAGCTTTCTTGCTTTTCTTTCGTTCGTTCACCAGAACAAGGAGGGTGACTAAGATTTTAACGTCAGTGCCAAGGGACTCTATAGGTTGGTTACAGCAGGTTGGCATATTCCGGATGCCCTGTGCTGTGGTGTACTCGCGACTAGTAACAACTTCACCGAAAATATAGCTACACTGCATTGATGTATTTCTCTCTTTTAATCCAATCTCAACACTTGCATATTCGGGTACCTCTTACCTGTCGCGAGTAAGAGTTGTGGGCACTGTAACACTGAATATCGAGTGAGATTCTGTGCAGTCCCCACAGTTTATACATGTAATAAGTGATGGAACGGGCTGAAACAGAGCGATACCTGTTTTGAGTAAAACGCCACCAATATACGGTGTTTGCAGGTATAACCATATCTCAGGGCGTTCCATCACTTATTACCCATCGCTGTACCTGAATCTGTATGACCAACTTGGTGAATCAACTGCACAGGACTAGTGTACCAACGCCTCTGGCTGGATCAGGTAGAGGGTGCGATGGGCATGCATGGTAGAAAGTAATTTTAAAGTCGCTGATCGAAGAGTAAGTCAGGATGGAAGACTTAAATTATCGTTAATAGAGGTGAGTTTTCATTCGAAAATCATCTCCCTAAACCTAATATTATAGTAAATTGGACGGATGGTTCTCCAAATTGTAGTAGTCGGACAATTAACAGGCGCACTATGAATCTCTTCGGATGAATCCCATGGTATTCTGTTAGACCCAAAATTATTATTATTACAAAAATATTTAGTCCCATGATGTCCCCAGGGCTGGCGTCACGCTTCACACCCGGCAAACATCTTTCGGTAGCACTCCTTTGAGCTCTCTGGTACACTCGCAATTCTTCCATGCCTCCCAGCCACATCCTCGGGTTTATCGCCCTTGTGATGACAATACTCCATAAAGCCCTGGTTGCTGCATTCAAGTCAGCCTCAAAATCAGCAGGAGGGAAGAAAAACGACTAAGTTCAAGACTTACAAGCAACTTTGGCATTTCGTCAACAACTCTCCTTCCGCCCAGCTCGCCCGCGCAATGTCTGTCAATCTCTGCTGTAAAGTGGTGCAGGTATCAAACTGTTTGTTCCCAACGCACCGATTAGCGCCACCGCGTCTTCATCTGCCTAGAGATGCAGGTACTACGAGGGGAGAGGATAGTTACATCAAGGGTTAGGGGCCCAGCAAATGTGGTGACCGGTACCGCGTTAGCAGCCGTGACGGGAGCAGCGTTGGTGCCGGCAATGGCCATAATAAAAGCGACAACAGAATGTGTGATCTGCATTTTCATTCTTTTAAGGGGGGGGGGGGGGTTCAGTCGTTGTGTTTTGTAGAGCGTGAGGGAAGAAAACACTTCAACGATGTCTATAACCGCGCTGGCAGTGGCACACACACACACACACACACAACACGCATCGAACGCTTGCACACACGTACGTATCGGCACTCGGTGTTCATTTAAGTAATTTTCAGTGCGAATCGATAAGATGCACGATAACCTCGATAGGGGGTCATGTGGGGAAACAGAGAACGCCATATCGTGGAGATTATGTCTTGGCTCGGCCGGGGACCTTAGAAGGTGGGGGAGTGCTCGTGACTTGTGCATTCTACATACCAGACTGTGCTGACGTTCACGTACTTGCACTTAAAAAAGTGTATGTAGGTACGGTCTTTCTTGCCCTTGCTGAACGGGGGTATCTATTGGGTGCTTCATGCGCTGTTGCCACCCATGAGGGTGAGAACCAGATCATGAAGAGTCACTCAGTGCTTTGAGCGGCACCCAGGCGCAATGTTTAAGTGTCTCGCAGACGGTAGGCAGAACAAACATTAAATCACTTGACATTTCATGACATTTCATGACGGCAAACCTGTTCCGCCATCAAGTAGCTACACACATACAGCCACTCTGCAAAAGTGTTCGTGATTTGGTTTTAATATCAGTGCGCAGTGTAATGTTAACGTTACCTACATGTTAAGATTCAAAGTAACAAAAATATAATATAGTTCGTAGCTATAGATAAAAGAAGGTAGGCCATTGATCACATTCCTCATTGATTCTGGGTACCATTGGCCATTTGGAAACTCCTGAGGGTTTTTTTTTTTTTTTTTTTTTGATGGTCCGCTACGGTTCCATGTTGAAATGTCTCACTCCGAAATCTGAATCACGAACACTTTTGCAGAGTGGCTGTATATCGTGGGGGCACAAAATTAACCGATCACTCACGACAACGTCGAACCCAACTTCTGGTGAGAATATATAGCACAACAACTAGGAGAGCTATTGAGTAATCCTGGCTCTCATAAATGGAGTTAGACGTTTGCCAGGAATAAGTTATCTTTTGACCCTGAAGATTTTGATGTGAGATCTACGTAGGACGGTTTTGATAACCCTATAATATCTTGACATAAGAAAATAAAGACTGTAGATAATAGAAATTCAATTCCCACGGAGCGCGTGAATCCGCGGATTCATTCCCCGCCCCACTGCTACACAACATGCATCTCAGCTCCCCCGTACGTGAAAAGGTTCATCTCAGAACACTCATCAAAGGCATCAGTGAATGTAGGTATTCACCCGCTCAATCCATGGCTCTAATACCTATCGCGTTGAGGTCAAGTGGGCTACCTCGGCTACATATAGTGGGAACAAACTTTCTCCAAATCCGATGTGGCTTTTGTCCCCACCGAAAAGTTTGGTAGAAATTGATACATTATGGAAAGGGGAGCCGCTGACACCATTATGGGCAGCACTGGTATTACCGCATGTGAAAGATGATCATCAATATTCGCATCACTCGCAATCACTCGGAAACTCTCATGGCTCTCAAAATGTCTGCTTTATAGAAGCTATACACAATAATATATTAAACATTAAATCGCTCCCCATATTGCATATATCTTTTAAGCAGTGCTTCCCTCCCCGGCCGACATACCGGTCCTGTGGCCCGCCTCATCTTCGACAGGAGCAGTAACTAGCTCCCACCTAGACGCCTCATCGGTGAGAGAGTTCGATGGCTTGCACTCCTTGTAGCTCTTCTCGACACACTCCCTATCTGCGCTGTTCATTCCCTCAGCCGGGAAACCCTGGGTGTTCAGGCAGTCCTGCCAAGCTTTCGCGCTGTGACGTTGTTAGTAATGTCATGAGGAGATACGAGGCAGTGGTGGAAAGACACTTACAGGCAGTGGTCGCAATCAGATACAGCCTGAGAAACAGAGGCGGGAATTCCTCTATAGTTCCAGTGACCTTCCCTCACTGACTTGTATCCGTAGTTCACATCATAGCAGTCAAACTTCTGAAGACAGCTCTCGGCCTATTGGGGCAATTAGATCTTTTCTTTTATGTTCCGCTCTTCACTAAAAGAGGAAACTTACAGAGAAAACTTCGGGAGCGACATAGTTGGTGGTGGACAGGATCTCACCACACTTAGTCAGGTCGGTGGTGACAGGACCGGTGTCAGGGAAGGTTCAGTCAGAGTTGGTCTCAGCCTGGGCGTTGGCGACGGCGGCAGCGGCCATAGTGAGGAGGAGAGCGGAGATCCGCATCTTGAATATTATTTTGGGGAATAGAGAAGTGGTAGTTGTTAAGCTGAATATGAGACTTCTAGATTATTATTCGATAGTCGTGAAGATGATGAGGATGAGAGTTGAAATCGAGGGGTATACAGGTACATGTAGTATTTATGCCTCGAATCTCCAGGCGGAGCTGTGAGAATCTCCAGGATCTGTTGTAATCCCTGACTACATGTACATGTAGATACTCTATCTCTAGAATTCCCTAGTATCTCCATGATTCGCTGCAGACTAACTCTATCTCTAATTCAAACCCTGCATACATGTAGCTGTACATACATACATGTACTCTAGATCGATATCAGTCAAGAACCGACTTGGCCGGAAAGCGCCGGCAAACCCTACCACAATAGGATCGCGTGCTTTTTTAAAGCCCCGCGACACCAATTCTCCGCCTGGCCGGAGGACCTAGCCGTTGGCTTTGGGTTTCCTGAATCATATAAGGCCTAGGTTGATGTCCCGCATCGGATCGTCAGGGGTAAAAAGGGACTAGCGGCAACAACCGCGGCCGAGACATCGGGATTGGAGCTGGGGGTGGCTCGATTGGAGCTTTCCGATCTGCACTACGATTAGCGACCCATTAGGGTTATTGGGGGACGGCATTCTACTGGATAGGAGATGTGATAGTATTCGACTTACATAGTACCACCAAAATTCGAAAAATTGGCTATCTCCGCCCAGGGATTATCTCTAAAACGATTGGCTGAAAGGTATCGATCAACATTAGAAGTATCCGTTTGTAGCAAGTTTGATCTTGTATGCATAGCCAATTTTTCGAGTTTTGGCGGTATGCCCAGAGACCATGCTGCTTGGACCCCGGCTGGATCCCGCGTGGCATTCTGGGCTGGAGTTACACAGGGATTGGAAAGCACGACACATGCCTTGTTGATTGATACGTGCATACATGTACATGTAAATTATAATAATAACAAAATGAATATTCATCTCCGACCCGTGCGATCACACACTTTCGATATGAACCAAAAGAAAAGGAGGAAAAAAAATAATCAACATGATTCATGAAAGCCTTGTACCATGCACAGGCAGGTAATTATTGCGTATCGCTGACTTAAGCACTGGAATGCAGCTTCTATGTACTCTACATGTATGGGTGCTTTCGTTCCGTAGCTACAAAATGTGCTATATCTTAACTCTAGACGAATCAACTAAACAAAAGAAAACATATCACCGTGGGAATTATCCCGCAGAAACATAAGGTAGATGACGATGTCGACGAAACAGTTGACGGGAGAACAGAAAGGATCTTAACACTTGCGTTACCATGCATTGCATCTCTGGCACCTGTGCCGGGTGCGTGATATTGACTGACCTCGTCAACTCTGGTACTATGTGTATCACTGCGTCGAGCTGACTCAAGACCAAACAAGTCTGGAGTGCCGAAGCCCTAACAAATATCCATACCAAGATCAATTCATCGTGAGAGATTGTGCTTGTCACGCGCTTCACACGTGTTTTCTTGGCGTCACGCTGATAGGGGGAGATAGCGCACGGCGTGAATACATGTATGATCCACCCAGTCATCCATTCGGCCATGCAGGTACGGAGCAAGGCTAAGGGATGGATTCCTGACTAGACACGCACATTGGAGGTTAATATGTTAGAGAGATTAACCCCATCTCCCCCAACGTTATTGTACAGTGCCTGTCGGCCTGTCGGCCTGTCTATCGGGGTTATCGAAGTTGTTGCGGAATTTTTTTTCTGCATGTAGTTCGATCTGGATGTTAGAGGAATGCGAATGTTGGAAAGATAATTCATAGATTAACACCCAGCAAGCTATATAGGCCTGGAGTAGTCGGTCAGCTCCTACGCAACTAAGTAGTTCTGAGTCGTGACGTTTTCGGGCGGGGCCTCTAGTCAAAATCACCAGCCTCATCAGTATTTACTCTCGACAGGAGGAGTTGACATTGACACTGATGTTCGCAGAGTTAAAGGTTTCAAGCATCGGATTCTCGCCGCCCAATACAATGGCAAGCAGTATATTAAGCGTGCGTACTGCTACTAAAATTACTTGCCTGAAAAGTTCTACATAGATTTTGACTCAAGGGCGCGAGTATGTGCACGTAGTTTCTAGAATGAGCGAACCTCATATATTGGTCTTAGTGATAAAGCTGTGCTTTCTGTTCTTTATCTGCAAACTGGCAGGTACTCTCTATACCAGCACCCTGCAACGCACGTGAAGAACCAACGAATCTCACGCGGACCAATGAGCCACACACGAGTGATATCCCATGAACAAGCAGTGCATCTCAACTTCCCCCACGTAGTTAATCTAACCATCCAATCATCTACCCAGCAAACTTTTACCCCACGTCAACAACGTGGCACAAGAGGGTTAGGGTTTTTGCATCCCTCCCCCAACGTCGACCCAACCAACTAAACCAGCGCTCTGCTCAGCAGTAATCAAATAAAAAAAAAAGGCCATCCAGCAGCCAGCAAACGTACGCCCCCCCCCAAAACGCTCAGCGTGGCCAAGCAAAAACAAAATGGCTCTAGTGGTCCACTGCCGTCTCGCAGGCCTCCGCAACCTATCCCGCGGCCGCCCCCGTAGCTTCACCACCACGCCGTCGCGGCTGGCCACGCAGGTGAAGTCGGCGCATCAGCTGCCGTTCCCGAGAATTAAAAGTAAATGGGACGAGGAGCCGGTGAGCATGTATCGGCAGGGTGGGTTCCACCCGACGCGGCTCGGCGATAAAATTGGTGACCGGTATCTGGTGGTGAGGAAGTTGGGGTGGGACGTGTATTATACGGTGTGGCTTGCGAAGGATTTGAGGTGCGTACTTTACTACACGTAGTGAGTGAGTGAGTGGGAGGGAGGGTGAGCGAGTGGGTGGAGTGAGCGGGGCGTGACTTGAAATGATAATTGTACCGGTATCTTCCTGTATCAAGCAAGTTGCAACGCAAGGTGTCCCTGTAAAGTCAAATCACCCTTGCTCAGCTCAATGATGTGCTACAGGGGAGGGGGAAGAAGAGGGGGATAGATGATAGCTCTTCGATGCAGGAAATACTGTATAGCAATAATAAATAACCTCGTAGCTAACAGTGATCTTCCAGCACCGATCGTCATGTCGCTCTAAAAATCATCGAAGATTCTTGCTACAGCAGCAAGCCAGAGATTCTCGAGCTCTCTATCCTCAAACATATCAAGACTGCGGACCCAAGCCACCCCGGCCATAGTCGCATTCTACACATGCTGGATAACTTTGAGCATCGTGGACCAAACGGGAATCATGTATGCATGACCTTTGAGCCGATGGGACATGATACTCTCGTTCTCTCGAATAGGATGGAAGACTACCAGTTGCCAGTGGGAGCTGTTCAGGAGCTGGCAAGGCAACTGCTACAAGCGCTGGATTATTTGCACACAAGATGTGGGGTTATCCATACCAGTATGTCTGCATTACGCTCTCGCCGCCTTTGTGTCTATTGGCTGGCCATGGTCTAACTGGTTACTGGCGGTAGATTTGAAGCCTCGCAACATCCTTATGAATATCAACGATACAGAAAAAGTCGTCCGGGATTACTTGTTAGCCACGCAAGCCCGCGGTATTCAAGTTCAGTCCAGAGACAGTCATCTGGTCAGGTCAGAGTACATCCCCACGGAGCTCCCAGAGTATCCCAACCAATTCCGGTTCAAACTCACAGGTTTCATCGTCTGTCAGTGAGCTCTCCCCCTAGCCAAACTTCGTATTGATACCAAGCTGGTGAGCTGACTTTTCTCCTCTAAGCCTGCTGGGTGGATCAGCACCTCGTAGAATGGATACAACCAGCAGCACTCCGAGCACCAGAAGTAATCCTGGGTGCCGATTGGGGTCCAAGCGTGGATTTATGGAATGCCGCATGTATTGTATAGCTCTCCTCGTCGATGAAAAAGTGGGGTGTATGCATTAATTAACCGCTAAACATAGTTCTATGAACTGGTGACAGGAGATATACTCTTTGGCGGTGTAGCATTGAACACACATGAGCAGGACTTGGACACCCCAGACGCAAAGGAGCATCATATAGCACAGATGATTGCTCTCTTCGGGCCCCTACCCGAGGATCTTGTGAGGGAGGGGAGAAACCGGCTCGATTATCTGGGCCCTGATGGTACGTTCGCCCCCGTCGCCCCCGACTCTAATTCAGCAGCATGCATGCTAATCAAAAATCTCAGGGAAAATGGCGACATCACGCGTCATTATGCCCCGCAGCTTGGCGGGGAAGATCAAAGGGTTTCGGCCAGATATGGCGGACGAGGAGGTACAGGCTTTTGAGTCTTTCCTGCTGAAGATGCTGAAATACAGGCCGAGGGATCGAAAGACTGCGGCGGAAATGCTGAGGGATCCTTGGGTGCAAGTTCCGTGGGAATAAATGATACAATAGATTAGACGTATTAGTAGTATGTTTAGTTAATTTGATGCATGATACCTCTGTAGAAGTAATGCTATCGATATCTACAGCCGTTTTGGGGGGCCTGATATAGATACTCTGTGACCGGCGTAGTCCATCAAACGGAAACACAGCTCTGGTTCTAGGCAAGGATGTGATGAAGGTTATATCTAGAATCGTGAAGTATCACTCTTTGCCACGTCTACTAGTATTGGGGGGGGATTCGACTGTAAATAGTCCAGCGGCTAACACATTATGTTTTCCGGTACAGCACATGGCCCTGTGAGCGTTTATTGTTTTATTATTGCCTGCCTGTATGTAGACGAATTGAAGAAGGCAGAGTGGATCTACATACGCCGTAATGTATGGCCATGGGGTATCAATTTTATCTATTCATCCTCCCCAATCCCCCCACGATCCGCCACAGACAGCCACCACCCACACGCCATATCACAACTCAAAGCAGAGCAACACAAACATTCAGCATCAAAGTGGGCAAAACAAGGGGAAAAGGAAAAGAGCAAAAGAAAGGACATACACACACACAACAGCAACTTACCGGTAAGCTCATATCATGAAAATGAAAACACCTATAGAACTAATATACAAATACATTTTTAGCCTACCTTCTCCCGCCCCGATTATACCCCCCCTGGGCTTCCCTCATGCTATCCTTCTGGCTGGGCAGCGGCGCTCTAACCCTTCCACCGCCGCCACCACCTCCGCCTCCACCGCCGCTGTTACTGTTATCCTCCATCTCCATGCCCATTCCCATGTTCATATTCATGCCCATTCCCGCGTTCGCCATCATCCCAGCCATCATCCGTGGGTCCATTGGCGGCGGTGGTGGCCTCGGCACACCGTCCCCTCCCAACCCCGGGATTCCCGGCATCGGCGCGCCCCCCAACACCGGCAACCCAAAATTTGGCGGTGGCGGCGGAATCAATCCCGGCGGCAACGTCCCCATCGGCGGCATCGGAATCGGCGGCGCCACCCCCTGCGCATTCGGCGGCGGCGGCGGCGGGGGCACGCCAAAAAATCCCGCCAGTGTTGTGAGGTCTCCTAGCCCGGGTAGGCCTCCCGGCATCGACATTGGCATTGGCGGGAACCCCGGAATATTCGGAGCCTGTCCAGGCAGCGGCATCTTCTGGTCGACGAGAGCGTCTGCCTCGTCCTGCTCTTCCTCCTCTTCCTCCTGTCTGTGGCGGCGGCGGTTGCGGTCGTATGTGCCCATTGCTGCGGCCGCCTCGTCGCCAATGTGGTGGCGGTCCTTGAAGCCGTCAACTTCGCCTGGTCGGGGACGGGTCCAAAAGCGCGTGATGCGGTCGTTGGAACCGCTGCAGAGGATGTGGCCGAGCGGGTGGTACTCCATGCTCCAGATTGCGTACTCGTGCGCGTACGGGATGGAGGCGGCGGGCTGTATGATGGTGGAGGAGATGTCGGTGGGCGCTTCGTCGAGGAGGTAGTGATTGATGGCGCCGTCGCTGCCGCCCGTGGAGATGAGGCCTGGGTGAATGGGGTGCCAGGCAAGGGTCGAAATGTCTTTTTCGTGCCCACGTAGCACGCAGAAGTCTTTCATGGCGCGGAGATCGAAGATGCGGCAGGTCTGGTCTCGCGCGCAGGTGGCAAGGAGCTCGCCGCGTGGCTGGAAGAGGGATTTGGAGATTGTGTTTTTATGGCCGTGGAGTGTCGTTAGGCAGCGCGCGGTACGGGGGTCCCAGAGTTTCACCAAGTGATCTTTAGAGCCAGAGACGATAAGGCCCTTTGTAGGGTGCCAGTCTACGCTCTTGACGTCCCAGCCGTGGCCGGTGAGGGTGCGTTCCTCAACACCCTCATTGAAGTTCCAGATCTTGAGTGTGCTGTCGTCCGATGCGGTGACGAACTTTGCATCGGTGGGGGAGAAGCTGAGATCACGGATGGGCTCTCCGTGGGCCTGTAGAATCTTTACATTGTTGAAGTTGGGCTGCCAGTATTTGACGATACCGTCCTGATCCCCAGAGAGAAGCCAGTCGCCAGAGTGGGAGTACTGGCAGACACGAATGGCGCAGTCGTGGGCTTGCATGATAGTCTCGAAATTGAAACCCATTCCGTTCCAGAGGGTGAACTCCCCACTGGAAGACCCGGTGAGAAGCCGGCGGCCTTCGGGTGTCCACTATTGTTTACTCCATTAGTGATAAATTGCGGCGAGACCTGTGGGGTATTCATACTTTGACCACGTTGATGGGGTGTTTGATCTTGTTCAGCGATGCGTGTATGTGTTTTGTCGGCAGCGATGTTGCTGGATTGTCAGTGTACGCGGCAGGCGGCAACAGCTATAGATATCGAATCGCGCAGTCCATTAGAAAAATCCAATTCTCTTTTATGTTTTCTTCGTCATATGTCTGCGATTGCGGTAATACCACTCACATCAATCACGAAGCCCGGCGCGGGCCGCAGATAGTCACGCGTCTGACCTCTCCAGTTCATGCGGCGCTTTGACATCCACTTTGCCACCGACGTCCCGTAGTCCGTGACCGGTCCTGTTTACACGTCAGTTAACCTCCCCTCTACCCACTGTCGACTCTGCGCAACGAGAAATAGCCCGGCGGGCGGGATACACACGTCTATGTAGTGGTCTTCCCCGGTTGTAGGGACCGTCTCTATCCCCGCCAGCGCCGCCGCCGGGACCTCCAGGGGGGCCTTTGTCGTAGCGGTCATGACCCCCCCCTCCCCCCCCTCCGCCTCCGCCTCCTCCTCCTCCTCCGCCTCCACCATAAGCTCCACCGTCTCTATCCCTATCTTCGTAGCGGGCCATTGGTGCTATCGGAGAAAGGTAAGCCGCCTACACGCGCTTTGTAGAGTATGGATCTAGCTAGGCGCCTACTGATCGAATTGAAGCTCTGTGTCGTGCTTTCCCTTCTGTTGGAGGTGCGCTGCGCTAGTTAGTCGTTGTCGTCGTCGTCGTCTGTCCGTTCGTTCGTTCGTTGTTCAGTCCAGACAAAGCTCACGCGAGTCACGGCTCTTTACCTGAGAGGGTGTTATTTCGTGTTAGAGCTGATCAAAATACAACCATCGCCAGGGAGAGTTGGTTTGACTTCCAGGGATTGTGGATTTTCCTGGGACGGGATTCCGGGGTTTCTTTCTAATTCTGGGGTATGTATGTTGCATGGAGGTTTGGGTTGGGACCGGATTATTGTTTTTCCTGCCGTTGTTCTTGGCGGGGCGGCGTCATGGGGTAGCACTCGGCGAGCCGAACCGCTGGGCGTGGTTTCTTCCCTACGAGTGGGAATATATCCACAACAGAAATGTGATAACTTGAATAGCACTGCGGGGGTTTCTGTCAGTACAACTAAACCACAAAGCTCATCTTAGTCCGACTGACTGATCCGAACCTTTTCAGGTTCAAAAGCTCAATCTATATACTCACATAAGATCGAATAACTTTAACATTTTTTTCAATTTGCGGGACACACAACTTCAATTCCCATTTCATATTGGTCTTCGCCCTCGTCTTCAGGACCATTACCCAACCCAACAGTAAGGCTCGAAATGACAACAGGCCCAACCAACCCGTACCCGAGGGGTTCCTGGCCATGGCTTAAGGGCATACACTCATAATCACGCCCAATGATGGGCACGAAACAAGGCGTTTTTCAGGCTGTTGGTGATCAGTGTCTCGCTACCTGAAGTCTGGAGGGTCATTGCTCTGCATGTTCGAGTGAAGGAAAATAGGCGTGATGAATGATGATGATAGGATTAAGTGGGTGCCACCACAGTCTAACTTTATATGTTCTTGAAACGAACACATATGCTTAACCTAGTCTAACCGCGTAGCCGTTGCTCCGTGTTTTAACACTTAGTCCGCTGACCTGCCTTGGAACGTCCCGGGACCTGACGAGACCCCCATCCACGGGACCAGATATCTCGAGACAAGTTTTTAAAAACTCCAAGATAATCCCAGGAACCTGGGTGAAATTTAAAAGAGGTTACCGGGGGACGGTATGAGGGTAAATGGGACTTCTACTTTTTTATGTAAATACACCGATCTACAAAGGAAACGATCAGAACTTTCTCATTATACATATACTGCGATCAGAGCGTGTTTGGCATACCTATTATATATCAAAAGAAGCGTGGGAAGCGGGCCACTAGCGGTCCTATAGGATATTTGCTATCACCATACTTACATATATTCTCTCTTTAAGTCCAGAGATCCCGGGACAGAACAAGACGAGACCAGGCCCACATCACGTACTATTATGTACGGGGCATACGTCTATAAGCAACGTCAATAGCGAATACAGATTTTCTCTGCGCCTAAGAGAAAACGATAGCAAAACCCTATCCGGCAGCAAAAACTCGAGCGAGTTAGCACGCGATGGTGGTGTGTACTAACCCGCCCGACCTCGGATTCAAGCCCAAACCGTCCCCTGTTACATGAACTTAGGGTTTGTATTACTCCAGTTAAACCCATTTTTGGAAGAACCAAGTTTACTGTTTTAAGCCCTCCCACTGGAGAGGGGTTTGACTCGAATGATTTAATCTAATCCGGTATTCTAAATCCCATCAAAGACCGGATAAACATGCCGCAAGGGAGCGCATAACGTGGTCTACAAGCCCATGGCGCCCATACACGTACCTACACATCCGTTTCCAACCCTAACCTTTTCGCCCGCGGTACAAGCCAAGGACCACCGTAAGCCAAACCACATTTCACCGCTCCAGCCCTCGAGCCCTAAGCCCTCCCATCGGTCAAATCACCAACCCACTCTTGGCACGATCATTGTTTAAAATGCGGCCGTCCTCCACACCTCTACTTCTTTCTTCATACTTACCTAGTGACGATCTCTGGTGCTCAAGGTTACCAGAGATCCAGAACGCAAGCCCTCCATTGCACATCGCGGGGGTGAGCTTCTGTCAGAAAGTCTTCGGACTTCCTGGGCCGCTTAATTTTTGATTTTTCTTCATTTTGGTTTTGGGACCCTTGGGTCCGAGGTCATCATGAAGAAAATGATGAGATTTATGTGGGGTTTGGGCACTGGGGGGATTGTGGCAATCTGGGGCACTTTGGGCGGCTGGGAGCTTTCGAGCTCTTTGTTGTTGTGTGGTCTTGGACTTTTGCCTGAGATCACGGCGGGGAGACAGACTCCTTTGCGTATCTGGGGGCATTCTGGACATCCAGGGGGCTTTGAGCTCTTGGCTTGGGGTTTCTCGTGTTCCAATAGAGAGTCTTATGCGGGTGTTTGGGGGGGCCGGGGGCTTCCGTTCCATGTCACGACGAAGAGGCTCATGAGGCATTTTGAGGGGCGCTGTGGGCATCTGAGGGCTTGTGGGCACAACTGACAATATGGGGCTTTCATGCTTTTCATCTTGGTCCGGGAGCTTGTTCCAAGGCCACGATGAAAAAATTATAGGATTTCCGTGAGCTTGTGGGCACTGTGGGCGTTTGGGGTACCGCGGGTATCGAGGAGCCCTCGGGATTAGCTTAGGGATTCCGTCCGATGTCTCGACGAAGAAACACCCGTGGAAGCATCTTTGGGGACTGCAGACATTCATAAGCTTAAGTCCCCACTCTTATCTGGCTTTTGGCTTCCACTGGCTTTTGTTGGTTCATGTGTGGTTGAAACCTTCAGGCTTCTCAGCTTCTGCGTGTAAACTCCTGCTAGGAGATTCTTGGATCTCTTGGGTCGCTTCATTTTAATCTAGGACATTGGTCCGAGGTCACAATGGAGAGACTTTGGCCTTCGTTAGGCCTTGCAGGATCTGTGGCTTTTTGTGTGGGGGTCATAGCAGGTTGGATGAGTTTTCGCTCTCTTTTTTCTTCTTCTTTCTTCCCTCTTTTTATTTTTTTCGCGGTAAATAACCACATACGTAGGTTGTCTATATGTATTTTTATTTTATTTTATTTAGGTTGTCTATATATCGTTACTAGTAGAGGAGGGCGCACTAAACTCATCATGCCAGTGTAGAGATCATGTACATAGACAAATATCCACTAGTATATGGATGATCTCCCGCTACTATTTGATTTCTCTACACTATCATGGCATTCTTCCACTCGGTGGTAGGGGGTGGGCCAGTCACCAGTGATCACTCGCCCCTCACACACGAACGGTAGGCATTGTAATTAATACTCATGATCGGAGTTGTAGGTTCTTTATAGACTTGGAAAGCTATAGCTGGACGTATAATAGATCACTTTGGACTTTGGACTTTGGACGTTGTGGCGCTATCTCGCGGGTGTGCTTATATTTTCCTGTCTTCAATAAGTTTGACTGGATGAGTACGATTGTGGCTACATGTACGTATGTAGATAGTAATGTATATAGATGCTTCTTTCGACGCTACACTGTCTAAAAACGAAGGGAAAGATAGGATGGAGATACTGAATCCGAATCATGGATGATCACTCGCATCGTTCGGCGCATCCGTATACTCAGACCCGCATGGGAGAGATTGTATCTTTGTTCTACATGATAGAAAAACTATTTATAAACAAGTAATGGGGAAAACACTGGATATATACTTCTTTACTTCTCTGCGCCTGGTGGCACATGTACTCTTACAAGCCCTCTTCGGCTAACATATCTGTGCCCGCACCAACCAGTTAGTAAGTACATGTAACCAATAGCCTGCCGCACAACAAAATGCCAGGAGCACTTCTTGGATTCTCACCAGCGATATCACAATAAAACGCAATCGCATTAAACCTACCCACCCACCACCCGTCCGTCAGCATCCCCCCTTCCCTCCCACAACCACACAAAACAAAGACCACTCACGTCGCCTTATTCCCCGTCACCATCCACCAAAAGCGATTCGTCCAATTAATGATTCCCAGATGTGTCGGCCCCACCAGCGTGCCCTTATACGTGCCCCATTGCGCCGACTTGACCGACACCAGCCCTACACACCAAAACCAGCACCACCACAATCAGCACCACACCCACACTCACACTCCGTCACCACCCGCCTCTCTCTCTTTCGCTCCCGTCATCCGCCATGATCAACACAACTTACCGTCATTCGGCCCCTCCTTCTCCTCGATAATCCGATGGCTCTGCCGAAACACAGACATAATCCCCGGCTTTGCCATCGCCCCATACGAGAAGTACCGCACGCTGGGATCGTCGGGTACCAGCTTGTTAAACTTCTCCTCCATGTAGTGCGTAGTGAGCTGTGCGAATGCGCCTGTTTCCAGGCCGAAGGCCTCGACGGCCGCATAGACACTGGGGAGGCGCTCCTCTGGTGGGGGTTAGTGCGGTGTAGCTGAGAGAAAGGGAGGCAGGGTAGGGGGCGGGGGCGGGGGCGGGGGGATGTACTCCCGATGAGGTCGAGCATGTAGTCTGCGAACGAAGAGCCGCGGTGCGGCGTGGCGACGGTGGTGAGGGAGAGGACCTGCAGTGCGTTAGTAGATGCGGAAGGCGGGGGGAGGAGAGGAAGGGGAGGGGGGAGTGCTTTGAGGTTTGTGGGTTTGAGCGCGCTGATCATGTAGCGGGCGTCGATGCCTCTATGGCAGTGAGGAAGTGCGTTAGCATATGCGGGTATCGATCTACCATCGCGGCCAAAATTCCAGAAGAAGCTGCAGCAAAAAAGGAAAGAAATAGCTAGTACCCCTAAAGCGCCCCAAAACACCAGATACTCAGCCAAAAAAAAGTAAGTAAAAAACTACGAAAAGATGCTCTAGACCCATACCATACTGTGTCTATAAATCCGTCAGCTATATAAGCCCACAATACCCAATCTCCAGAACCCAGCTGCAGTGATAGAGCTTACCCGATTAGATTAATGCTCCTCCCTTTCAGCTTTTCCTCAATTCCCGCCGCCAACGCCTTTGCCCTCACCTCTATCGACCCCGATGCCGGCACAGAAGTCGTGATAACCTCGACCCCGTTCGCCGTAAGCACCTCCGTGATGCCGCGCCAGTACGCGATACGAGGCAGCATCTGCCCCGCAAGACGGAGCTCGTTGAAGCCTAGTAGCCCATGGCACTAGATCAAGCATTTCCGGGCAGTGTCAGTACCTCAACGCTGGGCTGGAGTTTATTTGCATGTGACATACAAGCACAATCGGATTCTTTGGCGTCCCTAAACCCCCCCCCCCCCTCCTTATCAGCTCCAGCTCTACCCTCCAGAGAAAGAAAAAAAGAAATTCTATACAAGCGACCCACTGTAATTCTCCCTGATGGTGGAAAACTCGTCCGACAGTGTTCGCCCAAGCTCCTTTAACCGGGGGTCTTCGGTGAGCTTTTTTTTCTCGGGGTGTGTTGTGTCTGTGCTGTAGTTTCTGAGGCGGCAGAGCTTCGGGCCCGGGCGCAGGCGCAGGCGGAGTATCGTTGTTTTCATTTTCATCTTTTGAAAATTTGTTTATGGGGTTTAGTCGCAATTGCTCAATAAAAACCACAGGGAGGATTTCCAAGAGCGGTGCCTGGATTGATATGCGCTATACGTCATAGGCTAGGATATGGACTGGGTTAGGGTTTAGGAGGAAATGAGCTTGAGGGACGAGGACCGGAATGAGCTTGAGATTAGACTGTAGCGCCAGCTAGAGCTACTAATAATATTTATCAATTGACTGGCCTGATTAGAGACGAGATTCGATATCTATATCTTTCTTAAGTGGCATCTTTGGAAAAAGAGTTTTCTAGTAGCCGTATATTTACATGTAATTAATTGGCCAAAGAAGAAAATATTTAGTTTTTTTGTACTAGGGCCCGGGAAATACGTGTGCTCCGATTGCATTTTATGAAGAAACCGCATATCACAAGGTCAATGATAGGATTAGTGATTAAGAAGATATTTCTCAATTAATCAATTAATCAACTAAACCAATAATCTTTAAATCTCATATTGCAAAGAGGATCTTCTTGGTCATTTTATCACCCAAAACCAACACCACCTCCTTCCAGTCCCAGATCAGTGATTCCGGAAATACAAACAATTCAAATTAAATCCACTGCCAGCTTCCCCGGCCCCGTTAACGGTTGACGTTGGCACCCACCAGTTACCCTACCTCACCCCCGGTCTCCCGCCAAGCCAACCCTCCAACGCCAGCTTGCCTCAAACATACCATCACGTATCCTCACCCAGCGGCTCACCCAGCAGCTCCCAATTCCCAATTCCCACCACCACCACAACGACCACTCGAACCCAGCTAGCTCCCCACCACCACCACCACCACCGCAAACATGTTCTTCGGACTAATGCCCCTCATCAAATGTACCCCCCCCCCACACACACACAGAGAGAGAGAGAGAGAGAGAGAGAGAGAAGCTAACACCACCGCCACCACCGCCAGTCTCAATCCTCCTAATCAACGCCATCGCCATCCTCTCCGAAGACCGTTTCCTCGCGCGAAGTAACCCCCCCCCCCCACCTCCGAGCAGCAAATGGTCCGGGAGAGTTAGCTAACTGAGATGTGGTGGGAGCGCACAGTCGGCTGGGCTGGCTCCTCCGCCTACGCGAACCCGGCGTCGCCGGACCCGCACAGCTTCGGCATACAGGCGGCGCAGGACAACCAGAGCATCAAGTTCAAGCTCATCAACCTGATCAGCTCCACGCGGACGCTGATGCGCAGTAAGTCACCCCCCGGGGAGCGAGAGTGAAGGAAGGAGAGAGAGAGAGGGAGTGGAGAGGATGGAGGGCTAATAAGAAATGGGGGTACAGTACCGCTAATTGGGATCAACACGCTGCTGATTATCTACGAGATGCTGTTTGGTTAGTGCTCGAAGTGGTGGGGCTTCTCGAGGGGGGTTACGGCATATGGGAAGAGGCAAGGAAAGTAATGTGTTGCTTCGCCATGTGGTGACCTTTTTTTCCGCTGCGGTTATTACAGCTGTTATTATTGGTGGTTGGCGTTTTTTGGCCCCCGGGGGGGGGGGGGTGCCGGTCGTACTGCCAATCGCAAGCTTAAGTGGACTTACATAACATAACTCCTAGTACATATTCTTTTTTTCTTCCTTCTTTTCTTTCTTCTTATTCCTATTCTCAGACAATAGACCCCCGAAAAACAAAAGCAATAGCAAAACAATGATGCCTTACCAAGGACACAACGGATCTCTGCCCGGGGTCGGTGCTTACATGTGTAGATGGGGGCCCCCATAGCCATGTACCGAGCTAGATACACGTAACCATTACCACGCAGCATGCTACCGTCTGTACGTCATTGTAGGTACACTACTCTACAACAGAGCAGCGGCTACATGTAGTAGTAGAGTAGTAGGTACATGCAGGCAGGCCCTCCCCACCCAGTCACAGACCATCACTCGGCGTGTTGGAAGACACCCTCCTGGCCTGGCAGAGTGGCCCCCTGCCCGCAGTATACATACATACATACATACATACATACATACATGCACGTACATGTAGTTTGCGCCTGAGTACATGTACCTATACCCAAGTGCCCACCCCCACCCCCCCATCCCCACCCCCCAACCCCCAATCCCCAATCCCCACCCACCCACCCGCCGTAACGGCAACCCCATCTCCATACCCACAACCCAGCTACAGCTACAACACCACATATACAACTACATGTACCCAACCCATACCTACCAGAGAACCAGAGTACATTTCTGTAACCACCAGGTACAGGCCAAAACCCCCATCATACCCCCAACCACCCCCACCCCCACACACGATACTTCCTCCACCGTGGAGGAGCTATGGTAGGTCTTGCTGTGTGCATGTAGCTAGCCAGAACACAAAGACTAATCCGTACACGTGCACGTCTACAATGCACGCGAGCAAATGCCCGTCCGGCTGGCCGGCGCGCACTGTGTGTAGCGCAGGGTAGAGCATGGAGAGCAAGTATGTGCAGATGCAGAGAATGTATGTGTGTGTGTGTACATGTAGGGTGTGGAGATGCCCATATACAAGATGGCGCGAGCAGAGTAGAGCAGAGTAGAGCAGAGTAGAGTAGATAGAGTATTAGGCCACGCCACTACCGGTACCAGCCAGCCAGCCAGCCAGCCAGAGAATAAAAAGAAAAGCAAAACACCAAACTCCACCCACCCCACCACCACCCAGCCCATAGCAACACTGCACCACAAAAAAGGTACAAGAAAGTCAAGACAACATTAGCAACATTAACATTAGCAACATTAGCTGGTCAATTAATTCGTAGCAGCAGCAGCACAAAACCCCCATCCACCCCGCAAATTCCCATCACAACAGCATCCCCCTCCTCCTCCCGCCAGGCGTCTCCCCCCTCCTCCCGGGCGTCCCCACCATCACGTCCCGCTCCCGCTCCCGCTCCCGCTCCCTCTCCGCCCTATACTCCAACCGCTCCGCAATCGGCGGAGCCGCCGCCGCCAGCACCGGCGCCGGATGGCCCACCGCCCGCGCTCTATACAGCCCCAGCGCAAAGTTCGGCACAAAGAGGGCACAGCACCCCACGACCACCGCGAAAGCCTACCCCACACACACCACCGCGTTAGCTCAGCCCACCACACCGCGGGGGGAAAACACCGCGGGAGGAAAAAAAAGACATACCATAGTGCGGTAGCTCACCGGCTCGACAAAGCTCTCGACAATCTCCGCAAACGTCTGGGCGCTCAGCTTCGCCTTTCCGACCTGCGTGTGGTCGCGGTTCATGCAGCGCTCCCAGCCGGCGCAGGCCTTTTGCAGCGCAGGCACGCGGATGCCGGGCGCGCAGCGGTTGACGAGAAACTCGTGCGCGCAGCTGTTTGCGGCCGCGACCAGGTCGGCGCTGTGCTGCGAGAGCTTCTCGGACACGTCGCGGCGCACGGTGACGTATGCGCTGAGCAGCGCGTAGAGGAAGAGCAGCACGAGGGCGGTGTTGAAGAAGAGCTGCACGTACTGCGAGATGATGAGGGGCACGTCGCGGTGGCTGTCGGCCCAGTTTTCGGCGGGGCGGTGGTGGCGGCGGGCGGCGGCGGTGGTGCTGTCAGAGTCCCAGTCGAGGTCTCGGGGGAGGCGCGGCGTGTGCTTGATGGAGGTGGAGCGCGGGCGGCGCCTCAGCTTTGTGATTGCGCCGTCGTGGTAGCGGCCGCGCGGGGGGGAGTGGTAGCCGGCGGCGCCACCGCCACCGCCACTGCCACCACCGCGGAAGGTGAGCCTGGGGGCGGGAGTGGTGGTGGTGGCGGGGATGAAGATGTCTGGGTCCGTAAAGTCGGACATGTCGAGGGCGGAGCTGCGCGGGGTTGTTGTGGACACCTTGCGGAAGTGCGGGGTGGGCGTGCTGGGGTAGGACGACTTTGAGAAGAGGAAGCGCTCAGAGTTGGGGGGGGCGAGGGCGGGCGGGTTGGGGATGGGCGAGCGGAGGTCAGAGTGCGTGCCTGAGGGGGGTCAATTGGTTAGCTGTGGGGGGGTTGAGTGTGAGGAAGGGGGGGGGGGTACGTTTGAGGGCTGTGAAGCGTGTGAAGGGCGAGTTGGGGTCGGCGGGGACGCGGGGCTGGTCGTACTGGAAGTCCATGGGGGCCTCGGTGCCTCTGTGGGCCATTGCGGGGGTGGGGTGGGGGTGGTTGTGTGTGTGTGTGTGTGTGTGTGGATGTGGATGTGTGGATGGCTGTGAGAGTGGTGCCAGTGCGGTGTGTGTGTGTGTGTGTGTCTGTGTCTGTCTGTGTCTCTCTGTCTGTCTGTGTCTGTCTGTCTGCCTGTGTCTGTCTGTGTCTGTCTGTGTCTGTCTGTGTATCGAAGTGAGGGTTTGGATGGGAGCGGGACTCTCTCTGACTGTGTGTGTTGTTGTGGGGAGGTATCTTCTTTGTCGTCAGTGTGTGTTTGTATGTGTGTGTGTGTGTGCGTGTTTGGGTGCAGTGGAGTGTGTCCTGTGTGGATGCGAGAGGGATTGTGTGTGTGTGAGTGTGAGTGTGAGGGAGTGAGAGTATGCAGTAGAGGGTATATCCTGTCCGGGTGTGGAGAGGGGTGTGAGTGAGTGTGTGAGTGAGAGAGTGTGTGTGAGAGGGTACCTGTGAGTAGAGGGAGAGGAGTGTGTGTGTGTGTGTGTGAGTGTGTGCCTGCAGTGGAGAGTGTACCTGTGGCTGTGGTGCCTGGCTGCCCGTTGTTGTGCCTGTGCCCGTACTGTCTGCTGTGTGTGCCTGTGCCCGTACTGTGTCTGCTTGTGTCTGTGCCCGTCCCTGCCCGTGCCCACCTGTGCCCGTGCCGTTCCTCCCTGTGCACTAGCTGGCGGTCGCCATGGCAACCGCCCTGGATCAACGTTGTTCCGGGCCCTTCAGACCACATGGATACGTAGCTACTGCTCGAGCTCCATCATGCCATGCCATCCACATCCCATCCCACCATCCCATCCACATTTACATCCCATCCAGATCCCATCTACATCCACCACATCATCTCCACCACACCCACCACATCCACACTCTCTCGCGCAATCTCCCCGCCTCCAGACAGCTCCACCATGGACACCCACGTCGCCGCCACAAACCTCTCCCGCCTGCTCTCCCGCCTGGACTCCAAGCTCAGCGCCAGCAGCACAGGCACAGGCACAGGCATAACCACCACCCTCGAGCGCACAAAGATAGCCTCCGTAACCTCCCCCCCTCTCCTCCACTCCCCATCCACACTAACACCCCCCGCAGAACCTCGACTACGCCCGCCAGCTCCTCCTCACGCTCGAAAAGTCCGCACCCACACTGCGCAGCCCCGCCCAGCGCCAAACCCTCCTCTCAAAGCTCGGCGAGCAAAAGGCCGCCATCCGCCGCCTCAACGAGCAGCTGCAGCTCCTCGCCCACGACCCCGCCCACGACTCTGACTCTGGCGCCGACTCTGACGCCGACGCCGACTCTGACACCAACGCCGACGCCGACGCCGACGCCGACACCCCCGCCCCCAACGACCCCACCCAGCAGCACCCCCCCACCGCAACCGCAACCGCCGCCCAAGGCCTCCGCAACCGCCACGCCCCCCCCACACTCCACGACCAGCGCACCGCCCTCTTCACCCCACCCCACCGCCGCCACCACCACCACCGCCCTCACCGCCTCCCCCCCCGACCCCGAAACCGCGCTCGACAACCACCGCGCCGAGCAAGAGGCCCTCACCGCCTCCATGCTCACGCTCGCCCAGCAGCTCAAGCAAAACAGCCTCCGCTTTGGCGCAGCCCTCGAGCGCGAGAAGGGCCTCCTCGACCTGGCCGCCGGCGGCCTCGACCGCAACGTGCTCGCCATCGAGGGCGCGGGCCGCAAGATGGGCGCCCTGCGCCGCGACGAGAATGTCGGCTGGCTGTGGGGCATCCTGTACCCGCTCGTGATTGCGGCGCTCATGTTTGTGGTGCTGATGGTGCTGCTGGTGGCGCCGAAGTTGCGGTGGTGGTAGGTGCAGCGATGGGGGGGGGGGGGGGGCTAAAAATAGGGTTTAGGTGGCTGCCCCCCCGGCCAATATGACCTCTTGCCATACTTCTACCCATCGCTGTAGGTGTGGGTTTTCTCTGAGGGTGTTTTTTTCTTTCTTTTGTTTGTTGGTTGGTTCGTTTGCGTGTGGGCTGGTTTATAATTATAGTCTTTTCTCTCCCTTTCTCTCCATTCCATTTGTCTCCCCAGAACAATAAAGAAGCCGTACCGCCAGTGCTTGCAGAAGCCAGTGCTGCGCATAGATGGATACACATACACATATACATACACATACACATACACATACACATATATATACACAAAGCACTTGTAATACCATAACCACAACCCACATCCAGATTGCCGTGGAACCAGCCAGCCAACCCAATCGTCCACCCCCCCTAGTACTCACCCACCCACTCACCCACCCACACCCAATCCAGCCACTGCATGAACCCCCCCACATGGCCATTGCACATTAAACATAACATGGGCGGGGCGGGGTGGGGTGGGGTGGGGGGGTAAAATGGTGTGATTGGTATCATTGACCCCTCTCGACAGAGCTAGAGTTAGACCCCCCCCCACACACACACACAAAGACTCGACATGTAGAGAGACTGTTTTTGCGCAGTAATACACATACACACACACATTACCACCGCTTGCCCCCCCCCCTCCCCCACTTCCCTTCCCGTATAAGAAGGGAGGGAGGGGAGGCTCTAATTAGACAGACATAGACGTAGACATAGACAGACATAGACATGGAGATGGCTAGGAGGAATAAGCAACCACCAGGAAGAAGGTAGAAAGAAGAAGAAAGAAAAAAAAAGAGACGGCAGTAAATATAAAAAGAAAATAGAGAATGGAGAGAAGAAAAAAAATCAATAAAAATTACAAACAAAAGAAGAAAAAAAACTAAACTAAAATGCCCCCCCCCCCCCCCCTTCTCCCTCTCACCACCAGCACGAGTGAGGCCAGCTCCACCCCCCAGAAAGCCACTACCTAACATCGTCCGGCAGGGCGCCATAATACTCCCCCTGCTGCTCATACCTCCTGCGCGGCCCATCCACCGGCCCAATATCATCCGCCAACGCATCCTCATACGTCGGGGGCGGCAGCTCGTCCGATCCCGCACCCCCGCTGCCCCCCTCCCCACCCGCACTGCTATGCGGCCTCCCCGCCGGCACCAGCGGCGGCGGCGGCGCCATCTTCCCCTCCCCCGAGAACGAGTGCGGCCGCTTCGGTAAGTCGGGCACCACGGGCGACGACATGGGCGTGTTCTTCTCCGAGTAGCTAACGGGATACGCGCCTGCCGTGGGCACGGTGAGCGATGTTGCAGACTTGCCCGTCAGCGCCTTGCGGGGCGGGGGCATAAACGGCGGCTTGGTTGAGTCGAGGAGTTTCTGCGGCGGGGCAATGCCGGAGTATACTTCTATCGGCATCGTGAGGGGTATCATCTGCCCTGCATTAGTTTTTTTTTTTCCCCTTCTCCTGCTGGCAGTTAGATTCGGGGGGAGGGCGGCGGTACCTCAATCGGCCCCAGAAACCCGTGCGACAGCCCCATCACCACCTCGAGCTGATACGTCCTCCAGATATTGCACGTCCGAAACGCCGGCGGAACCGTATCGGGCAGACTTGCGCCCATCCACAGATTCGGGTCTGCCTCGAGCTCCACATTCACCGGACTATACTCCGCGCCCAGCGGGGTCCTCAGATCGCCCAAGCTCAGCACCGGAATCACGCCATGGTCCGTCCTGCGCAGCTCGTGCGCCGTGATCTCCGTGTACGCATGCAGCACAATCTGCAGGCTCCTGATAAATACCGGCTGCCGGTACGGCTGTAGCTTCGTGAGTATGATACGGAGCGGAAGGGGTGTGTTGGGCACAAGGATGGGCGGCGCGGGGAGCCGCACTTCGATCGAGAAGTGGACGTGGTGTGTTTCGGGGGGGTCGAGCGGGGTTGTGGGCGCGGAGATTGTGGGCCGGAAGGCGGCGAGGATGCCGCCCCGCTTCTTCGCTGGGGAGGGGACCGGGCTGGGGGTGTAGATCATCTGGTGTTGGCGCTTTGCGTAGGTTTCTTTTGCGGAGGGGAGGGCGCGCGGGGGCTCGATGGGGAGGAACACGAATGGGTCGTGCTGGGAGTGGCTGTCAGTATTTCCATGCCACCTCAAAGAACCAGAACCGGGGGAAACACATACCGCACGCATATTAATCCTATAAAACTGCGGCCTATAGCACCCCACCATCAGCCATCCACAATCCCACAATCCCACAATCCCTCTTCCCTCGCAAAAGAAGAAGGAGAAGAGAAAAAAAAAGAACCGGCATAAACAATCACTCACCTATTAACCGTCACCTTCAAAAAATACCTAATCCACGCCAAATCACCCGGCACACCCGACAAGCTCGGCGGCAGCGTCCCCTGCACATGCCTCGTCGGCTTCTTCGCAAAGTCGATATTCCCCTTATCAAAACTGATCTTCTGCAGCAGGCCACTCCCCGCGCTGGTGGCCTGGACCTCTGTGCAGCTTGAGTTGATGGGGATACGGATACGGAACGGGTACTCGTACTGGCCGGCCTTGAGTGTGTAGCCCGTGTGCGAGGCCGACGTATTTTCGCGGATCTCTGCGGAGGGGAAGACGGTCTCTACCAGGTACAAGAGCTACATATCATTTTCCATCCCGTCAGTAGCTGCCTGAGGTGGAGGAGGAGGAGGGGGGGGGGGGGTCCTACTCGGTGGATCTCGATTTCAGCACGCTTCGAGTCGCGGCCGTCTTCGGACCGGGGCGGGATGAGGCGGGTGCGGGAGATGCCCTCCATCTTGACGGTGATGGCGGAGATTGTTTCTTCGGTGTTTATGTTCATGATGACCTAGCCCAGCCAACTAAATCAGCCCCAGCTACCCCCCCCCCCAGAAAGAGGGAAACAGAGGAAGAGGTACGGTACATACCCTCCCAGTAACATAGTCCAAGCACGTAAACGTGCCCCCACGGTTATCGAGCTCGATCCTGACCGACGACATGGCTGGTGAGGTGAGGTGAGGTTGGTTGTGGTAGCTAGTGGTCCAATTCCCGCCCAGAGCTTATCGACTGTGTGCGAGTGTTTCGGTGGGGGTGTGAAATAGAGTTTTCTTTCTATTGTCTGGCCTGCTTGGACGGTTTTCTGTTCGTTCCTTTAATCCCCAGTGTAGTGTTGCAGTACCCTCCTCTCCTCTTGTATGCTGCAGAGAGGACAGAGCCAATTCGTAGTTTCAGCCTTGGAGCAAGCAAGACAAGCAAGCAACCTTTAGCGCGGCGGTCTTCTGATGGTGGGGCGCGGCGGTGACACCATCGAAACGCACCAAAACGGATGATACATATTGCACCCATGTAGGAGGTGTAGAACACTAAAATGTACCGACCTTTTTTCCATATTAAAGAAGCTCACATTTCGAATTTCTATTTACAACAGAGTAGCAGAATTAACCATGATACGCCCGAGTGCTCCGACCAGGTCCTGACTCCTGGCTACATGTAATATCCTCCCCCCCATCACCACCAGCACAGCCCCGCCAGCTATCTCCCCAATCGGCACAGACAGTCTTGGCGCACTCCCCGACCAATCGGGGATGAGCGAGTGATTCTACGTGATCCATCCAAGTCCCCATGCGATACGCAACATGCACAACCGGTAAAAAAAGGCTTGTGGATTGTGGAGAGCCGCACAGATGGTTGTGATATTAGAGGAATGAGATGAGATGAAGGGATACGTAAGCTCCTACTCCTGTGCCCAACTGTGTAAAGCATCTATGTCAAGCCACGATGGTCGATGTTCATCCATATATCATCCGGCCAGATGAGGAGATGATGGATGGCCGAGAAGGCCCCGCTATATATAGATTCATACAACAGGGGCCGGGGTGCCACCAAGCGAAAGAGAATAGAAGACGTCTCCATCGGTGCCTGTCAGAACTCTAAACTGCCACTGCAGCAGGGGAGAGGGGATCTTGTTAACGTTGTATGTAGGGCGAGAGGGAGGATTCAACACAGCTACAGACCACCGTACTGCAAAAATTCTTACCTGCACGTACATATCGACACCACCGCACATCCATTCCATTGGTGACGGGGCGTCTGCGGCTCAGAACAGAGCCGCTCAGTGCAGTCCAGTCCAAGCTTCCCACCGCCAGTGCCAATCCCATTCCCCAAATACACACACCCTTTGTCCCCGGATCCAATTTCCCGGTCAATGCTGTAGCAATGCCCTCTCCGGCCTCCGAATCCCGAAACCAAAATAAGCTTCTTCGCATCTAAGCCCCCCCCCCCCCCCCCCCGTACCCATCACCAGCTGAAAGGACTCGCGTCCCCCCCTCTCCGCCGCACTGATGTATAATCACCATCAATCCCCCTCCTCCCGCGTGGTCGCTTATTTTGTACTTCTTCCGAGATAGCCGAAGGCCAGGGTTAGGGTTTCTATTTAGGTGTGTGTGTGTGTGTGTGTGTGTGTGTGTGAGAAACAAGGCGCGGGAAATGATCGCAGATCACATTCTAAGGCTGGATCCAAGGACGCTGGTGTTTGGTTTGTCGGATATGCTCTTACTCTTGGTGACAGTGGGCGGCTTTTTACTCGCCATGTTTGCGTATTCGGGACGGTGGTTCCGGATCGATGCTCCTCTGTGAGTTCCCTCAACGTGGCAATTGAGATATATGAGAATCAATCACAAATCACGTTAGCGGCCGTGAGAGTCCCAGAAATTAATAGTTTTAGAGGTCTATGACAAAGCTTTACATCTGTAAGCCTTGTAGGGAAATGGCAAGAGAACGACGTTGTACACCTCCGCAAATGCTTCAAGTGTTGTGATTTTTTTTTGGTTCGTTGGTTGCATGCAGACCGTGCTGTGATGAGAAGAGGGAAGCTTACGTATAGGTGGCTTCTAGACACTCGATCTCACTTACCCTGAATGGAGATCCGAAACTGTACTGACAGACAAGACGCACATTTTTTTCTTCCCACCTGCTCCCTCCAACCTCTGTAGATACAAAAGCCAGTCATCACATATGTAGAGTTATCTTACCAAGCCTCCTGCAGCTGGTAGTCCCTATATGCCCTAAAAACGCTTTACTCTATATTTTCATAGGTTTACTGCTCCACAAAAAAGTGAGTGGTCATGGTGTAGAAGACTCAGTAGACGATACGGCGGGTGTACTATGACGAAGGAGGTGAAAGCCCATCTACATGTACTTATGGATATAAAGATCGATGCATATGGCATGTCTAGTTAGACTAGGCTGCGAATGCCGGTACTACGTGTATGTAAGACCGCCTTATACCAGGTCCTTAGTACCGGTATCTGGGGATTTTACAAGGACATGTACATGATCTATATACTCCGATTCATATGCAGACCTAGCCACTACGTCATATAGCTAACCCGTAAACTACATGTAGCCCAACGTTTGTAAGAATTCACAACCCAAATAACTTATAGTTAACTTCCAGAGGAGAATTTGTAAATCACTGGCGTATATGTAGACACCGGCAATCGAACAGTAGACGCCGGCGGGACAAGACAACCACCATGCGTCAGCCTCTCGAGCAAGAAATCCCGACAGAGATAAGGCAATAAACCATAAGACGCTATTACCCGCAAATCGTTTTTACCAACTTCTAATCTTCAGCGGACCAGCCAACCTTAAACACGTCTTGGCGCCGAGTGACACACCATGACCGGTACCTCCCTCCATCCACAAACCTTGGCATCCCTCGCCCGTCAGCCAGAAACCCTCCCACCACTCTATAAAGCCGTACTACTCCACCGCTCTTCTTCTCTTTCTCTCAATCATGCAACATACGGCTCCACGCCCTTCCACTAGGAGATCAGAGACTGGGAGTGGGAGTCGAAACCTGTGCCCCTCCTGGAACTTTTGAGGTTTCAGAAATCTTTTTCGTCCCCTTCGTCCCTTATGGTCTGGGGAAGGGGCGCTTGTGAACAGCTCTTGGGGCCGGGGGCTCATGGCCCTCTGGGGTGTGTGTCTGGTTGGACCAGTGTCGGGGGCCGGGGGGAGCTTGGTAGAACGATTGAGAAGGGGTGTTTAGATGGTCCCTCGCCCCGGCCCCAATAGCCCTCGCCCTCTCCCTTTTGCTGGCCGCCCTCCCCTGCCCCTTCCTTACACCCTTCCCCCCTCGTCCGCCATCATCCCGGCCTCCATCCCGGGCGTAAAGGCTGTGGGAGGCCCCTTTGTCATCTTTGTTCTGCGGGGTCTGCCTTGGAGACCCCCCCCCCTTGGCGCTTTTTGTCCCCCCGCCCCTTCTACCCCCTCTTTGTCCCTGGGCGATGCGAGGGTTCGATAGGGACTTCGGAGGTTGTGCAGGGGGCGGCGGTTTGTTTGTATGGGTCTCTCTTAGATCTTGAATCTTTTGCCTGAGATCCGAGAGGGGCTTTTCATTTTGGTCACTCTCCCTCCGAGACTCAAACTAGCTGCACAGTACGCGGCCGTTGTAGGTAGGTACATATATATACTCACGCATTAATTAAGTTCTGAGAATTCTGGGTAGCAACGATCTCACAAAATTTCTTAGGACTTAATTAACGCGCGAGTAGTTCTTGTTCAAAAGTGATGGGGCAACAACCTAAACCACAAAAAGTTTCCATATATCTCAACAAAACCTCTTGACACATGATAATGTGTCAATAGCCAGGAAATTTCTAGGAGATTCTATATCAGCATTTATGGTCAAAAATAAATCATTGATGTGTTAGTAGTAAATAATCTCGTGTAGGGGTTGACGAAGTGGAAGTTTTGCTAAACCCCCAGCACACACCACTCAAAACTATTGACTCGAATTCCGAAGATGAGAAATATAGACACTCCAGAGTCAACACTGTAATAATTTCAAGGTCTATCTATTGGTGGTGGTGGAAGGGCAGAGCTGCAAAAGTCGATGTTTTGGTGTGTTTTGGACGTTGTCCCATGATTTATGAACTCGAGCTATACATCGCCGAGTGATATCCCGTGATCGGTGCCTGATACATGTATATATCGTCCCAGGGCTTCAAGTTCCAACGGCCTCCACCCGCGAAAGATTTATAGCATGTAGTATCAGTACATGTACTACTACATGTAGTAGTAAGAGTACTTGTAGTAGTAAGAGTACTTGTAGTAGTAAATAGTAGTAGTAGTAGTGAAACTGTTGGACTACATGTAAATCCACAGAGAAAACAGGGGGATCTACGTGAGGAAGCTGCCTAGAAGCGCTGTCTACATGCAGCTGCCCCCCGGTTGGATCCGCTACCCGGGACAAGCCAGCTTGGGCTCAGAACCCACCAGATCGCATAATAATACCGACTCAACGCCGTAGCTAGCTAAGAACGCAGTACCTCACAACCAGATGCCCAACCATAACACGCACTCCGACCCATGTATAGCGATGGGTAATAAATGATGGAACGCCCTGAGATATGGTTATACCTGCAAACACCTATATTGGTGGCGTTTTACTCACTCTGTCTCAGTCCGTTCCATCACTTATTACCTACCGCTGTACTAAGTGTTTGGGACCACATCCGCCGCTTCACAGCTATCACTCGATCGGACACACTACTCAATTAGGTTAGCCGCCTACCTGTCTCAGCTTGCAAAAAGCTCGGACGAGACTGCGGGGTTGACAGCCACGCACGTTGCCGTGCAGGCGGCTAGTTGACAGCCACATCATGGCCGGGAAAAAAAAAGGAAAAATCAGGACTACATATATTATTTACATTCTCCACGTACGTACTGTCATTCACGGGGTATTGGTGGGTACTGGGTGTTGGCGGACAAGCCTAAAAAGAGACAGCCAAGCCAATTTTTGACTTCAATCCGCCATTACCCAGTATCCGCCAACACCCCGTGAATGACAGTACTCAACTTTACCCCCGGCATATATGAAAAAAATAAAAAGAAAGGGGGGAGGGAGGAGAAGGAAAGGGGGGAAAAAGAAAAACGCATTCCCACATAATTACTCGTCACAATACACATCTCGCATCAGAATTCGGTTCTTTCATCATCATCGCCTCAACCCGAACCCCCGGTACTTTACCGTCAATAAAAAAAATTCCACAAAGCAATTCCGACTACCTAATCCGAACTAGGGCCCGAAAGGAAAAAACGGAACGAGGAGGGGCTGAAAGGAAATTGAAGAGAGAGGCCCCCTAACAGCTATAATTTCTCTTTCGCTGTAGATACCTGAACAGTGTGATTGAGGTAAATATGTTGAGGAAAGCAACCCTTGCCATACTACAACAAAACAGAGAAAAAGGAAACTTTGATCAGATACAAAGAATTGAGGAAGGAGGAAAAAGGATGTTGTGATAGCGAAAAACCCATGTGCCAAGAAAACAAAAAAATGCCGTACACCCCCATGATTCCTGAAGTATAGACCAAGAGTAATAAGGTTTTCGGCATTCTTAACCTTTCAGGTAATCGTTACTAAGATTAACAAACGCTCCAGGACCCCCCTCTTCACTAATTTCATTGATCAAGACTGTAGATTGTTGAACAAGCCTTTCCAGTGCGGCTGCTGGAGATTTACCGAGTGAGACTAGAAATAATTAGCGACACGTCTCTGTTTAATAGTAGAAATATTTACGCACCTAGAATAGCTGAGTTGAGTTCCTCCGCAACCGATATGCGGCCCTTTTCGTCCAACAAATGCGCAAGGACAGAGTTCTTTGGATCTGTATACGCCAATAGGCTGAATGCTTCCTCCAACGCTTTTCTGATTTCTGGTCTGGTATCCGTCTGGAAATCAAGTCTCAATTGTCGACCATACTCAACTGCGGCGTCGAGAGCACTTTTCACTTGACCACCTGTACCAGGCCCTACACTCCCATACTCATCCTCAACATCCATTTTCTCCCATTCCGCCGCTGAATTTGCCGAATCATCGATCTCCATGTCCTGCGCAAAAACATCAACCATCGTTTCGTCGTGTCCATTGCGCATTGGGGGTTCATGTACAGTTTCTGCAAACTGTCTGATCATCTCCACCAATTTTCGGCAGCGTAGTCGGAAGTAGATTTGTTCGTTGTTTTTGAAGACACTTGGGTAATATTGTTTGGTGAATTTGAGCGCATGATCCACATCACCATCAAGGATCGCGCTACGAATCCCTATATAATCACGTGATCAGTTAATGCAAATGATTTAGATAATATGGTTCAATTTTCATGGACGTACTTTGGCGGTTGATCGCATCTCCATCTTCTTTCAGTTCCAAAGTTTTCGTGTTTTCTTCCCGCCCACTCACAAGTGCTCGTGCTTCGTTCTGAACATCAGTTGAGAATGCTCTAGCGGTGTCGACATATCCGTCATGTGCTAGATATTGTGCTACCAGGGCTTGAATTAATGCCGCTTCATCCATTACCGGGCAAAGTCCAACTGTTGGGTAGCTGTTAATTTCGTTATATACCAGGGCTTTCTCTTCCTGGTTATTTACAAACGTTAGTATTCGATCGATAAAATATTGAACCTCCTGTTATGAAAATAATCAAGATATAGCCTTGGAACCCTACGTTCATATGACCATCAATATCAAAAACGAACCTCTCCTGCCCAAAGTTGACTCTAATGTGCTCCCCGGGTCGTTTCATTCCTACGGCCGGGTATAGTTTTGTGCTCTTGATGTCCCGGAAAGCAGTTTTTAGGAAAAGGCCATTCTTAGTGAAGAACGCAGTTCCGGTCCGAAAGTTCACGCCACACCCGATAACGTCATTTGTTGAGAATTGAGGGCCATAGTGCTTTCCAGTTCCTTGACAGCAGAATGAGTTTCCGTCGTCGCCATGGTACCCCCACGACTCCGGTTCCCAGCCCGGTAATCGATTGAGAGGAACCTTTTTAGTGCAGAACCCAACGCCGATCAATCTGTCCAACAACTCAGTCTCCGGAGCATGCCAATGATTCGAGAATAGCTCACCCTTCCTTCCCTTTGGAGACAACCGTGATCTCATAATAGAATATACCGCATTGAGGCGGCATAAACTGATCTGCACGGACAGCAGCTGCATCGTTGTCACTTACTTTTTGTGGACCTGATAGCAGAAGAAAAGAAGAAGAAAGCGTTAGTGTTCAATTCCTTCCGAAGCTACATTTATTCAATAATATCATTTCCTAGCGGCGGACGAACCAACAAACTTCACCTCCAACCCATCATTCAACAAATCTATCCCAGGACACTTGTCGCTCTCATTCCAGCGAGTCGGTAATGGTGTCAGGACCTCCTCGTCTCCAGGGACGTGCTCAATGATATCGTATGCAAGCCCCCGATGTGTTTGTGGTAGCTTTCCGGGTATGGTCAAAGATGGAGGTGGCGTAGGAATCGGATTAAACACAGCAGCTGAGGATGCTAGTCGTTCAGCGTAACTTGACTCGGCAAGATAGCTAGGAACCGTAATAGGCTGTCGAATACAGTGTTGCTGTGGGCCTGAAGTGTAACCGTTCGAGCCTGCAAAGTTAAGATTTGATAGATACCGTGGATGCACCGCGGTCCCGTTGTGGGTGATCCCGTCGGAATAGAGGCGAGGTTGAGCTTGACCAGCAACGACCGAGGCGTAAGAACCGCTAGGTGCCACAACAGGCCTTCTGATAGATGACGACCCAGACATCGTGGTAGCAGCCTGACTGGAGGCTGCTGGGATCGAGTTTGTCATGGACTGGTTCTAAAAATCCAGGTCGGAAGAAGAATTGCTAACTCGCAGGGTGCGACTGTTTGGGGGGAGGGAATCGAATTTGATCGGGTTTCAATAACGACTGGTTACGCGAAATGGAACGGGTAGACAGTCTGAGACGTGTGGGTTGGCTCGCTTTAAACAGGTAATCCAATTTTGATGCCGGCTGGCACTTTTTCACTATTTCCTTTCTTGCACAGTGAGCGAGAGGGGAACCGAAAGAGGGTACAATGAGTAGATGGCGGGGAACGAGAATAGAGCGAGGAGGGAACAGGTAGAGGATGGGAGGGTAAGATGGCCACGAAAGAGTCACAGTATGATACTGTATATCGTGGGAATAGGATGAACCTAAGCTAAGGACAGCAAGGCGGGTAGAGGTAAAGATCAGAGTAGGATCGAGCGAGTTGAGTGGGTACGTTAGTGAAGTGATAGGTAAAGGCAAAGGAAGAGCTGTAACTATCTTGAGGCTCTCTCTGTTGCCCACCTGCCTGACAATCTGTCTAGGAGTTCCCCGTATTTTTCTCTCCGTGGATCTTTTGAGAAGCTCTCTTTTTTCTTTTTCTCGTTCTCACTTTCTCTTACTCAAACCCTATCTCTCGCAGCTTCTGCTCAGCAGGCGCAGAATGATGTCGTGTAGAGTTACGATAAATGTATGTATGCAACGTAAGGCCGAGAGCAAGCGATCAAGTGCTCAAAGCAAATGCAAGCACGTAACTCAACACAACCCTTGTAACATGTACCCAGAACTGGCGTGAGGGGAAATCTTCAAGCGACCTTGTCTTAAGTGGTGATGGGATGGTGGGGCTGGGGAAATGCGTGGCGCCTGCTGTGGTACTTCTGAGACGCTTCCACCTGTGGCTCTCATTCATAGAGTGCAAGCTTATTCATTGAACTTGGCATGTCGCTGACAATAGCACTTCCAATGCTCCATAAGCTAATCCCAATATGGCGGCTTTGTACCACATGATGTCGCCCTATGCTCATTCTTAAGATCTGCTCTGCTCGAGTCTCGTGCGCCAGTTGGCTAGAGAGAATTTCTCCCCCCGCCCTATCCAGGTACTGTTGGGCTATTGTGCTCTGCTTACATTTAATAACTACATGTACATATGTGCACCTACTACCAACCTGACTTATGGTTTCGGGATTTTCCCCAACCCCGGTGCGAATGTCGACTTTGCTTGATGCTTGCGTACCTACCTGTCCGCTTCTTGTTAATAGGATGGAAGCAATGAGAAAAATATCAAATTCACGGATCCCAGTTAGAAAACATCGACGGATAGATTCGCTCATGAATCTCAAATGAAAACCGCTATACAGGAAATGAAACAGCCGTGAGAGTTGTAACAATGGAATGGAGTGTAGCCTTCGGCGGAGCCAGGATAAAAAGAACACACACAAAGTTGGAATTGTGGAGACGTGGATAATAAAGGCAATTTGCTGCACACTTGCCTGAGTCGGTGTGCCAGGATTTTTCCAGGACAGATGGACAAAGACGCATGAGGGAATGACAAGATTCAGGAACAAAAAGAAGATTTGGTGAATAGAGAAAGCGAAATATAGAGTTTACTGGGAAGAAAGAAGATCACGATGTTTGACTTTTAAATCTACATCTTCTACTCTACGTATGTAGGTACATGTACTTACTGCTATTGCTAGATTCAAGTTCCTACTATGACCACTACTAAATGTTTTGCTCCTGCTACACGCAATTACAAGTACGTACATGTATGTGTGTATACGTTCTATTAAATGTACTAATACTACATGTACGTGTATCATTGCTACTATTGTTGCTACTGGTGATAAGGTATAGCGACAGGTGATAAGTGATGGAACGCCCTGAAATACAGTTATACCTACTAACACTGTATTTTGATGGCGTTTTACCCCAAAAAGGTACCACTCTGTCTCAGTCCGTTCCATCACTTATTACCTACCGCTGTACATGCGTATAATATAAGTACAAGACGTGAGGTTATAAGTGGGTTTTACATTTAAACATTTAGATATCTAGATCTGTGACTGATGGACGTTGCCGCCTTTTCCCCTTCCTTGAGAGATTTGCATAGAGCACCGGGCAGTATGAAATCTACTATAGCTATGGATATAGTAGGACTACCCAGGCCCTGTACCTAGAAAATAAACACAGGAACCCCAAGTCAAGACTCTGATGGTGATAGAATGCGTACTGTCAAATATCGCCAATTCACCCGTATTTCCCGACACAAAATTGTGCCTAAGACCTCATTTAGAAAGCTATTACCCCCATCGACCCATTTATTTAGCGATCCAGAGTGGATTCCTGGCAATCCTGAAGGTCGTGTCGGGTCTTCTTGGCCGAGACTCAGCAACAACGGGAGCAACGCAAAGCTTCACACATCCACACCCAGCCATCCCACTGGCATCCGCCGCACACACCAAACCCAACCCCAACCGACTTCGGCCTTACCCCTAGAGAGTTCCAGTGCTCACGGCTACCACCACCACTAAAAGTAACAAGCACAATAATAAAATGCATTCCCTCTCCCGCTTGCCTCCTGTTTTCCTCTTCTCCTCTCCTCCCACCATCCAACACCATCATCACCATCAACTCCGCAACACTTTCGCAATAATCGCCTTTTGCTTCATAGTGACCGCCTCTCGCCTCACAATCATCACTATTACAACAGCAACCGCACATCACCTGCTCGCTAGCTGTCATTCTTGGTTCTCGGTTCCACCCCACCCCAGTGAAAAAACGAAATCGCCCTCGTGCGACAAAATCTATCAAGAATCGAGTGGCCATCTTTGCTACTCTTTTCCCTCAGAAACGTCGCCACATTTAATTACAGTGCAGATTTTGTTTCTGGTATAATGGCTGGCTCTTCGGATTCTTCGATAAGTTCGTCTCTGCCCTCGCTTCCTCCCTCGCCGGGAGAATCAGCATCAACTTCTTCGTCTGGGGCCGCTCCTCCTCCACCCCCTCCACCGCCGCCTCCACCCCCTCCAGCAAAACAACGCAAGAAGCCGGGACCAAAACCAAAACCAAAAGTTCCTCAGTCACTGATTATCAAACTTCGGCTTGGCTCTGGCCATCTCAAAAACTTTCCGCATACGACGAATGCACTTACGAAATCTCCGCAAGATTTGACCCCGGGGGCTGCCCCAGCATCTCCACCGCGGCAGATAGATGCTATGTCGCCCATGAATTCAGACTTGAACGCGACACCAGTACCTCCTTCTCTAGATAGGCCTAAGGGCACCCCTGGCCCAAAACCGGGCTCAAAACGTGGAAGGCAACCAGGTGCCCAGCCCAGTAAGCCAGGAAGGAAAAGGACTAAACTGTAAGTTTATTTTTTTCAGTCCGTTTTTGCATCAAACCATATACTCATATTATATAGTGATCCCAACGCTTCCCCAGCGACTCATCACTCAAACCACGGCAAGCTTGGGCCCAAAGCAAATCAAGGCGCCATCAACGCAGGTCTCCGTGCTTTAGACCGTACAGGAAGGCCATGTAAACGTTGGGAGAAGTCTACTTTTCGCTTGAAATCTTTTACAGGTGTCCAGTGGTCTGTCCCTACTTGGGGTGCCCCCTTAGTTGATTCGTCGGCCCCTCCAACACCTCCTTCTGGAACTACACCTGAAGTCGCCTCAGCAGCACCGTCGGTTACTTCTGAGACCCCAGAAATCAGAATTCATCCCGATATGATGAACTTAGACCCTCCCAACCACTTTGAACATGTACCCGAGAGGTTCGTGATATAGCAAAAATGAGAACTAAAAAAAGGAAAGGAAAAAAAAACGTTAGTAACTAGCGTTTCGTTTTTAGTTACTTTGTTACTAATACTACATTATCCAGAATCGTACAAGCGTCTCCAATCAGAATCATCATCAATAATAGCCGATAATCAAACTTCATTCGCTTGTCGCTCCAATTATTTCTTGAACTGAGTTCGACGTGTCGCTTTCCTATCTCTTCCGGCAAGTAGCATTTTGTTGCCTTTGAGTACTAATACTTATTCATCTTCTGTATAGATTGGTCACTGTACAAATTCCCTTACTTCTGATCACTGCCCTTTAGGCATATTTTTCTTTGTTGTTATTTCCTTTTACCAAAAAGCTGTGGACTTACTATTTGGATTCTTATTTTTTTTGGTTCTGTTTTGGGGGCGGGGCTTTGGTTAGATTTTTTCTTTCTTCCTTTTTCCTATTTATAAGGTATTACATGTAGTCACTGGAAGGACTATCGGTTAGGATGGTGGTCCGGTTTGGTGTGAGTGGGCTGTACGTAACCATACAGTATCTCTCGGTACCTTATTTTTTTCAAGTTCTTCGCTTTCATAATTGTTATCATCAGGTCGGGTACTTGGTGGGACACTATTGGTTAATCCGAGAGAGGATACATATATTTTTCAGTTTCCGGTGTCTTAGGGGGAGGGGCTCTGGAAGGAAACTCACATGACTACACGAAACTCATGGTATTTGTGTCATTTTACGCATATGGGGCAGGTTGTGTTCATTTCTGGCGGATAGTAAATTCTGCTGCTGTTGCCATATCGATAAAATAGTACCCAACAAAGAAATATCACATGACACACCCAGACTCAAGTGACCTATAAAAACCAAGTAATTCATTAATTCGTCCCCTACACGTGTTTCATGACTACTCCATTACTCCAATGATTCCAGTTCCCAACTCCACGCTATCACCATTCAAAAAATCTGAGTATCCGCTGAATCTTGAATTTTTGCAACTCTAAACAACGAGCTAGCCAGCCCATTAGACCCAACAATGACCTACGAGAACAGAAAAAAACAAGCCTAAGAACTGAATGCAATTGCCGCGGCCATATTCCAACTAAAAAGGGAGACCTAGTCTTCGGCTTCCTGGTGGCGGAGCATGAGGAGGCGTTTGTATTCTTTGGGATCCTTATCCCAAAGTTCTGCGGCCTGTCCGTTGAGGGGCGATTTGCTACTTATCGTTAGTTACTATTTTCTTGGGTGACTTAGTGAAGACATTTACTTGTTCGGTTCTCCAAGTAATGATTGCAGTGATAGCAAAATCGACTGTACATTGTAAACTGCGCTCCACTTGTCTTTCAAGATATCCAAACAGATCCTCCCCGCCATGTCAACATTAGGATGGAACATGGGCGTAGTGAACAACACTGTTGGAGGAGACATGGGGTAGTTTGATGGGAATTCGAGAGAGAGCTTGAAGGTGAGTCCATCGTAAGGTGTCTCTGCTGGACCATGGATGGTTCCAGTCCACGATAGAAGATTGCCATTTTGTGGGAATGCAGAGATCCCAGGGGTGGAGTTCGTCTGCTACTGCATTAGGGGTTGTAATTCCCAAGAAACAGGCGGGGAAGGAAGTTACCATTAGCTGCATTAGTTCCTGCTGAAGACGTTTAGATACTGATTGCCCAGCGTTGATTCCAGACGGACCGGCGCTTTTGGCATTGGGGGCAGTGGGGGCAGAAGAGCTGTTTTCGGCGTCGTTATCCATAGTGACAGTTTTGGTACTTGTTTCGGAGGATTTGTCGGTTTCTTAAAGGGTGTCAGAAATGAGCGGGAATGGCGAAAGAGCAGGAGATCCAAGTAGGAAAGCGGCTGTGGAGGAGGTTGAGAGTGAGAACGCTTTGCTAAAAATGATAAACAGTTAGACGTGGTGGTTGCCCTGCCAACCAACACACATGTAACCGACTAACGCCAACAATCCTCGTAGCTTAGCTATCGAGTGATTGTGCATGACACGATATCACATTGATTTTTTTTTTGTTTAATTCATTATTTACATGAAACCTTTCGGTTATGGTAATACGATATCACAATGAGATTGGTTGATCGATTGATACATGTATTGATTGATTGATACATGTATTGATAATTTCAACAAAGTACCGATGTATCAAAGTACGTGAGTTTACTTCTCACGTTCCCAACCAATCATAAGTCCTTTCTAGCGGATTTCGCTTAAGCAAGCGGCAATTTGATTCTGCCGTAATTAACCTCGCTGTTTGCATGTATTCGCTTGGCTTACTCCGGGCACAAACAGTCACAATGATAAAGTCGTAGGGAAAGTCGTATGGTACCGTCCTTACCAGCCAGCAAAGTCAATATATCAGGTAATGAATCGGGAAATGTATCCCTAGGGCTGTTGTGAGTGCATGACTTTCCGGACAACTTTAATTGGAAATGTGTAGGGAACGTCGTCGCATTAACTTCACTAGTATATCGCACGTAGTACTGTGATTTGAGTAAATATTATGGCGTAGGTGATAGTCTCTAGTTCAAACATTCAATACCATAAGAGTTCGAACCCGCCCTCCGGCATGAGAGTTTTATCGCCTATAAAGTCGTCTGCAAAGTCATCCGAGAAGTCGTCCACTTGCAACTGCACGGAGATACATTTCCCGGTTCACCACCCGATAGATTAATTAACATCATTGGGTGGTACGCTGGACGATGACCTCCCTGATACATTTCCAAATACATTTACTTTGCTGGTTGAGCTATAGCTGATGCATTAGCTGGGACTGGGGATGCATTGCCGATGCATTATCGATGGATTACCACGGATTCATGCTCCGACCCCCCGATGCATTTACGGACGATTTCCACTGATGCATTTTCTGTAGTGGTAGAGTTGGCTAGCTATACACATTCCCTAGTCAATTTCCAAACGCTATAGAGTACTCACTTATTATTTCAGTTAACCTTATATAATCTATGCCTATCACTTCATCAAAGCGGACCAGCATAAACTGATTGCATTAAATTCTGAGGTTATATATTCAAAACTAGACAAGGGAGTATGCTCGAGAAATGTCGTATTCAAGGAATATAACTATGCCGTATAGTGAAGTCTCGATAAAACATAAATATAACATGTTAGACATATATAGGTCGAATTTCGACATGAAAAGCCTACTCAAGATAAAACCATTGAACAAGTTAAAGATGGATCTCCTTCCATAGGCTATCACTCGTTTAAATTACAACCCCGGACGGGACTTCCACCTGCAACACATCCGCACCACCAATAATATCCCTTTTCCCCGGCATCATTCCCCTTCTCATCAGTTCCGCGCACTGGGAAGCAACTGGGTCCATCTGCATTGTCGCTACCGCAACAACGACTTCTCCAAGCGTGTAGTATGCAGCAAAAGAATATTTATCCTGATTTCCCTTCACAACTACGTCGTCAAATCCGTTCGGTGTGGCGCCACAATACCGTAGTTGTGCACCGAGTGCAGACCAGAAAACGGGTATGAAGTGAACCGGCTTCTCTGATGTAGCAATGTGGAGTGCAGCTTGGCGTCCAGCGTTTTGCGCGACATTCCAGTGTTCTACTCGGACAGTTGTAGAGGAGTCGGATCCGGGGCCATGGTAAGGATAAGTTGCAATATCGCCTTCACGGCTAAGTTAGCACTATTTATTCACTCCGGGACTATTTATAGCTTACCAACAGCGTAGGCATCTTCAACGCCCTTGATCTTGAAATAATCATCGACGAGGACACTTCCATCCTCCTCAAGCCTCACACCACTACTCTTTAGATACTCGGTTGCGGGTGCAACTCCAATCCCCAAGATGACAAGATCGGCTTCAATCTTCTCGCCGCCCTTGAGGGCGATGTATCCCACTTTACTAGAATCTGATGATGAGGGAACTGCAGACTCAACACTGGCAGACATTTTGAATTTGACACCTGCTTCTTCGAGTTGACGCTGGAAAATTTTTCCAAGCTGTGCGCCCATTACACGTTCTAACGGGTATTCTTCCATGCCTATGACAGTCAGGTCGTGACCTTTTCCTGCAAGACACTTGGATACTTCCATCCCTATGAAATTATTAATACTTGTTGAGACCTAGTTTGAACCCTCGCTCCCGCAGGTTTTAAAAATGGGGTTACTTGCCAATAAAACCTGTTCCCACAACAACAACTTTCCGTCCTTTGTTCTCTCCAACAGCTTTATTGATGGCTTTTACGTCACTCAATCCTCGCAAGGAATATATATTACCCAACTCTTTGAAGCCATCCATAGGCAAGTTCTTTGGGATTCCTCCAGTCGCAAACAGAACTTTACCATAGCTCCACTCTCCACCATCTTTCGTGTGAAGCTTATGTGTCTTAAAGTCCACACCCACTACTTCAACACCAAGGTGAAATTCGACCCCAGCTTCACTAAAGTGGGCCTCATCTCTCCATTCAATCTTCTTTGCATCTGAAATCAATGCCTTACTAAGTTTTGTCCTATCGATTGGTAAATAAGTCTCTTTCGAAAGAACAGTAATGCGGCCCTTGAAGCCCTTCTCGCGGAGACCTTCAATCGCCCCGATCGCACCAGATCCGCCGCCAACTATCATGACACTTTCGGAGCCAGCAGCAGTCACCGGTTCACAGGCGATATCTGGCTTACGACGACCGGCCTTTATGAGGGCTTCAGTGCCGGTGATATATACTGAGCCGTTCTTGACAGAAACAGGGAATGAGGCAAGATGGTCGAGAGCTGGAGCATTTTCGATATCGCCTGTAGACGTATTGAAGCAGGCACCGTGCCAGGGACAGGTTATACGGCCATCACCGGCTATGACGCCTTTGATTAATGGGGCGCCATAATCTAAACTCGGTTAGTCTTATAAGTGAGGATACGGAGGTGGTAAACCTACGTGTACACTTTGGGCCCAGAGCTCGCAGCTGGTCATTGACCTTGAGAAGTACAACATTGGCACCTTCGATTCCCTCCACCTCTACCTCTTTCTTTTGGCCGTTCTTAAGTTCCTCGTTATCAACGTTAAGACGATATTCCTGGACTGTAGCCATCGTTCGTGTTAAAATTGGACCTTTTACAGAAGTGATTGAAGCAGAAATAGCGAGGCGACGTCCGAAGATTGGGGAGTGAGGAATGTTACGTGTGCTATTCAAGAGCTGGCGTGTAATTTGCATGCGGAAAAGGGGAATCATGAAAGCTGGCTGCCCCTTGAACAAAAGAATGAGGGATTATATACTTGATTCTTTCGAGTGGGGTAAAGATGGTATGATGGAAGAGCGAGTCCATGACGTCACTAAATTCTGGTATTGTTTAGGAGGATACATGTAGACAATGATAGATGGTTTTTTACTTGCACGAAGTCAAATAACGTAGGTACACTACTCGGTGTCTAAACCAATACTACTCCTTAATTCCACTTAACCCTTTCTAAAATCTTCGCAACAAATAATTCCTTGTAAATGGCTATAGGTACATGTATCTGATACAAAATGAATCTAGCACTCTACAGTTACATGTAGGGTAAGTCTGTTGACAGTGGCCATAGTTGCAACCCCTACCAGCGAGTACATGTATGGTGCGCCCAGTCTTGAAGGTGACAAGCCGCATATGGACGTGGCTGCAATCTGACTCCAAAGGCCAATAAAAAGGTCCCTTTCTAGCCAGCTTGCTGCCTCACTGCCACAGCTCAGGTATAATACCTGCTGTTCCACTGTGTTCAGTCTTGGCACATTTTACTTACAAAAATGCGGAATCCCAAACTCCTAAGGCTTTACAACTAGAATACATGTAGATATCAAAAATCTGCTCAGACAAGTTAAAGTTTATCACTAGCACTACAATCTGTCTGACCCGACTTCTTTTTTTTGAAAAGCCTTATGCCTCATTTTTCAGAGCGGGCGCGCCATAGTCTTTACTATGACATGCATGTGGCAACGAGCATACTAGTACATACAGTAACCAATCGGCAAGCTTCCGATTCAAAGCCGATTCCTTGTGGGTACTCCCGCTACTAGTGCAGACAAGGATTATTACCGAGCGATCAGACCGGGCATCAAATTTAACATATCTAAAATAGCACTCTCTCAGGCCAGATGTGAAAGAAAGTACATACATGAGCTAGAAGTAGAGGAATTTGGAGATTCGGTTACATCCCATACAAATATGTGGTCTTGGCGTGTTTTTTGGCACAACTCAACACAATAAAATCAACACAGCTCATGCTAGAGGCATAATAGTTTAATTTTGAGCTGATAGGGCAATTCTTGACATGCAAGAAATATACTTCTTCAATTCTCGGGGGTTATTCATGATAATTGGTGGTCTAGGGCCACGTTGAAAAGTAGCATTTTGGTGTCAGCCTTCACTTTTGATATCGTGCTGTACAGCGGTAGGTAATAAGTGATGGAACGGGCTGAGACAGAGTGATACCTGCTTTGAGTAAAACGCCACCAATATACGGTGTTTGCAGCTATAACCATATCTCAGGGCGTTCCATCACTTACTACCTGTCGCTGTACATAGTCCCGCATGCAGTATGAAAAAACTGGGTGGAATCACTGCGGAATTTGGTGACGAATACCAAATTAAGCCGGCATTGTAGGAAGAACACGGTATATACTACTCTAATACCGTATTCCTTCGTGAATTCCGTAGTGATCCCTCCCCCCCCTATTTTGGTACTGTATATTCGGTTTTTTTTTTCGTGCTAAAGAACTTAAACATGCATGTATACATGGACCCCCCAAATTCTGATATTTACCGAGTGATAACACGTGATTAACATCGTTTTCTAGAGTAGCTTTCATAGTTCACTTTTTTTTTCTGTGGCTGTCGCAAACCATCTTCGGATAGAGAAATATACGGTTGAAGAGGTGAACGACAGTACACATGATGCGCATAGCGCCAGCAAGCGGGTGGATCCAATAGCTTATCTGGCAGAGTACCGCGAGACTGGGGTATTGCTGCGGTGTTGCTACGGTATATTGATTGATTGATCGATTGATAATTAATGGCTGAGATTCTGATTTAACGTAATACAGGGATATGCACATGCAATTTAAATATATAATTAAATTAATTACCCAGATCTACCCAATTATCTTTAAGCCCCCTCCGGGCCCAAATACATTGCCAGCAATAGGCACACGTCAAAATCAACTGGCTAAATTCAAATCCTCAACGCCTCCCAGGGCCAGCATGCAAACTCTATATTAGATACAGTCACTCATCAAAAGTGTTCGTGATTCACATCAAAGTTGGTCAGTGCGTAATGTGGCTTACCAGATTTTGCGCTCAACTTGAGGAACTAAAATGTATCTATATAGTTGAATCCAGTGAGTGTCAGAGAATGAAAATACCATGAATGTCTAATATTGACTTTGACCACCATTGACTGTTACTGTGTTGAGATTTTGGTCGTTTCAATAGGCACTTTGATTCCTGGCTTGAGCCGGACATGTCACATTAAATCCGAATCACGAACACTTTTGATGAGTGGCTGTACATACGACTCAATGGTAAACCACTAGATGCGCCATACATACATGTACGTATAAAAACATTGAACCGCTGACTATAATTTGAATCTTTAGCCTATAGGCATACCTGTATCTGCAGCCACACCCCAAGCACCAATATCGCGAATTAAGCTGACCGGCTAGGTATAGATACAGGTACTATACATCTTCTCAACGTCCGTACTTTGGATATAACACGATATATAGAGTCTAGATACATAATGCTGTAGATAAAGACGAACTCATTATCCTAGAGCTTCTACTGGTCTTTGTGACGTCTACAAACACTTTTAAATCTAAGGCATGCGCAGTTACTGATTAAGTAACGAGACCTGTTTGCTTTCTCATGCAAAGACTGTGCAAGGTGCAATTAAGTGAAAAATCTCAGTTTCATTCATACCGGCTAACAAACTGGAAGGTACAACCCAACAATACCGTTATAATCTTAAGTATCTCGGGCTTCTTTGACGGCAATGCAGTGCTCTAGAAGGGGCAGTAAGTTAGCCTCTATGCAAAGATCCATATGGAACCGGGCGGACAATTCATGACCATGGCAATACATACACCCTCGTTTCACTTGTCGGACTGCAGGCAGACAGATGCAGCACTTAATAACAGATGAAGTAGCCTTCATCTCCAGTAGATACAAGATAGATATGATCTAGATTATATGATCCTCGAGTGTCTTGCTGTAAGTAACTAAGTCACAAGTCATATTCCTAGAGAATGTCGTCTCCCACCGGCACCTGTATATTTATTTGAACCCCACGAGCAACGTTATCATATTGTAGCGTTCGAGGTTCTTACAGTGGGATGATATTACTTTACGAAGATTGCGACCCCGCTAGCTTATACCTCCCTTGAACTTATATTATATATACATGTAGTTATAGTACAAGGACAGAAGTTTTGGTAATATACCCTTTTTACAGCGAAAGTAGCCATGTTGGGCTGCCCGAAACAACCACCCAACCTCACCAAAAAAATTGTAACCCTTCAAGGACAGTTGGAAATTGTCTCAAGATGGAGCTTGGAGAATTCTAGAATTTTGTGTCCTTTCTTCAGGCATGTGCCCTCCAATTTTTAAAATGATGATTTGGGTGTTTCTGGTTTTGTATGGTGTCCCCATACAAATTTTGTGTTGCAACGGCAACCAAAAATTACCAAAACTTCTGTACCCCGACTGTATATCATTTCCTCTAGTTCTCACTTGGTCGAGTACTGATTAAACCCAGCAATCTGTCTGGACCCCGAGAAATATTTAAGACTACAGTAAACTCTTTTAGGTAACGGCTATGTACATATGTGCGTGTTCAGCCACGACTAACTTGATCTTTTGCGGCCACCAGTTGCTCTCCCGAGCACTGGGGGAACAAAAAGACAAGTGCAAGTGCGATCTGCTATCTGATATTTAAAACAGGTAAATCTGCTCTAGATTCTGAACAAGGCCGCCAAACCGATATACCGCAAAGATTGACTATGCATACAAGATCAAACTTGCTACAAACGGATACTTCCAAGGTTGATCGATACCTTTCAGCCAATCGCTTTAGAGATAATCCCTGGGCGGAGATAGCCAATTTTTCGAGTTTTGGCGGTATCCCTTGGACGGATGAAATTTGACAAATTCGCGACCTGGACCGTGCACCATCTATTAAGGCAATAGTATTGCTTTTACGGAGGGTTTTATGGTTGACAACAGCATCAGAGCCAATCAGGAATTTACAACAGTTGCCACAACTTACCGGAGTAGGCTAGTGAGAGTTAAAAGAAGTATATGCAAGTAGGTCGCGAATTTGTCAAATTTCATCCGTCCAAGGGATAGCAAGAGTGCCTGTGCGTTATCACCAGGTGCCGCGCCCTCGGTTGATGTTGTTTAGGGTACACCCGCACGTCTTAAGGCCCTGTAGAATACGTGATTCTTGCGGTATTTTAAAGAGTCATCGATTGATCAGTTAGTGACATGCCCATTAGAGCGTTTTGGCAACACCCAAATTCCCAAACCCCGAGCTCAAATTTCGAGCTCTTGGCGGGCTATCCACACCAAAAACCGATCGCCAAGAACTAGATATTTAGACACAGAAGTTGGTTGCCAAAACGCTCTATTATATCGGACATATCTATGCCATATAATTTTAATATTGGGCCAGATACTTTATATTTGTGAGTCATGTTCCAGATCTCCATTGGGCCCAACGCACTTATTCCCCCCATTGGGCGGCGCAACTGGCATGGCCTTCCAAATAACTATCCCATGGACGGATGAAATTATCAAAGTTGCGACCTAGACCGTGCACCCACTTGGCGCTGATGATTTCCTTTTTGAGAGGTCATGTGATATCATATTTGGTCTGGTAGGGGGGGCCGGTGTAAGGGTTAGGTGAGTTGTGGGAGTTGGGTTCAACTGGCAACCGACTCAGATAATGGTTGCAAATCATTTTTAGTTCACCCTGTCAACCGATCGTGTATTGCAAATCATTTTTGGTTCACCCTGTCAACCGATCGTGTATCGCAAATCATTTTTGGTTCACCCTGTCAACCAATAATGATTGCAAATCATTTTTGGTTCATCCTGGCAACCGATGATGATTGCAAATCACGGTGATATTTTACAAAACAGTGGCGGGACAAACTTGCAAAGTCACAGGAAAAATATGATGTAGAGTATTTTTCTTTCTCTTCTCTCCTCAACTTCAAATCTTCGCATTCTCTTCTTTTCTCCATGCGCACCTAGTATGCCAGAAACACTGTTAGATGGCAAGTAGTAGTAGCAATTAGAAAAATATTAGATATGTTACCTACCTGTATATGTTTTTGTAGAGGCCGGTCAACAGGTGGTGGTAAATCCAAAACTCCATAAATTTTGCTGTACGTGACTCTTGCTGTTTTTCTTTTGTACCAGCGGCGTGTTTTTATCTCTTCTGGTCCGTACTTTTGAAGAAGCTGACCAGCAAGTAAAAGCCGGAAATCTTTATGCGTGATTTTGGGTCGAGGTACGGCTTGATTGAGTGAGTAGAGGAGAAAGACATTGACAACCATTGTATCCAGTAACCAAAAGAAATATGGTAACCAATTGCGTCTTGCAATCAGCTGTGTAAAAAAATAAGCTATCAAGATCAATCAATACTTATGATAATTGTGTATGGCAGGAATTGGAATATTCATTTTGTGGTTCTCCCTGAATGCCTGTCGGATCAAGGGACCACTAGTACTGGTTAAGCGTGGCCGCTTTCTAGACCGTATAACTTTCTCGTCTAAAGTATGTATGGTGGAGAGTGCGTGCACATGATTGTTGTCCTGCCATTGCATTGCTAGTACACTGGCAAGTCCGTTACTATCTGATACTGCACCACCGACCACCGTATTCCAGGGAATATCTTTTGCGTTGTTGTTGTATTCAAGTGGGAAGCGGCCTGCTTGTAAGCGTGCTGTACCACATGCACCTATTCCGATACTCCTGAGCTTGCTGAAAAGGGCAACAGTACTAAAGAGATTATCCATATAGATGACAAAGTCGTATTCTCGATAGGGTAGCGATGATTCAGCTAGTTGATAGACGACAGCTGTAGTCGGTGCAGAGATACCAACCGAATCCCGGTAGGCAGAAGACAGTTCACCAATACCCTTAACCCTGGAGTGAAACCGCCAATTGATTGTGTATCCATGGTCGCAAATCGCAAACACCTTGTATCCCTCTGTGATTGGCTTATTAGGCATACGAACAGTATGCTTACTTCTTCCCCCAAACCTTATCATCATCTCGTCAACTGTTACTGATGTGGATGGGAGGTAGTATTTCTTGCAGCTTTCACGCATCTTACTACTCAAAGGCTCAAGCTTCTCCCACCAATTCTCTGGCCCAATCACACTAGAAGGCGGAGATACATGAAAATACCGCTTAATTTGAAAAAAGCGGTTGTTGCCCATTGCTTTGGAGACTGGTCTTTTCCAAATGGGGACATAGATCCGGATACCGGATGTTCATCAGCAAGCTACCGGGTGTCTCCGGAGACTTCTGCCAGTCTCCGGAGACCGCCGCCAAGGCGCGTTCTCTCCTCACACCTCCTAAGCATCCTCGCGTCTCGCTTACCCGCTGGAACCTCCGGAGGCGCCCTGTACTCTCTGGATGCTCTCCGGAGACGTCAATCAGAGCTCCGCGACGGCCCAACAAGCAATTGCAAGGCTCATTGAGCCTTTCGAAGCTCATCGCGTTGCGCGCTTTCATTCATTCGACCTGAGATAATCGGAATCGTTATGGCTTGTCATGCTTTTAAAAAATGTTCATGAGCCTTCTTTTACATACATGTATCTATCTACCTATATATGAAACTCGTTCCATGTTTTTAAATCGATTCTAGTATTTACTAGCCATTGGCCTTCTCTACTTGAAACAAATGGGCCATTCCCAAGATGCTTCAGATATTCACTACCCAAAACCTTTGTCGGGGCCCGACTCTCGAACATGCGAGCCTTCCGAAGGCTCCTTGTCCTAGCCTCCAGCAGCTCAACAAGCAGTTGATATGTCTTCCTCAGAAGATTATCACGTGCTGGAACATTGCCCGTACATTGCCTTGCATCTCCGAAAAGGCACCCCCACGGTTCTGTAGTCTCCACTCTTATCCACGCCAGGTCGTTTCAGACGCCCGCTTCCTAAATAGTCTTCACCAGACACCTTATATTATGGATCTCGTGACTCTCTGGATTTTGAAAAACCGATACCGGGACCTGTAGGCATTTAAAACATCTCACGGGATAGTCAAGAAGGCTCAATAAAGTCTTCACTCCGGCTAGCCCTTCAGCCAGATTCCGTATTCGCCATTAAGATCTGATAGAATCCGCGATATCCGATAACCTATTAAGGCTAGTACTAGTATCTAATCGCCAACTTGGGTTTCGGAGAACCTCCTCTTTGTTTTTCACCATTTGCCGGGTCATTGTTGAAGATGTCTATCATGCATCGCAGACTCTCGACGATGCGCCTTCGTAATGTTCGAAGAGAAAGAACGACATCTTTCAGATTTAATACCCGTATTTCCACGCCATACGCCCGAAATCGAGAATTTGAACGTCGCGTCGGCCTTGTTTGAGGTATAGCTTCTTTATTTGTTGTTTATGGGCGAGCTCGACATCTGTTGAAAACATTGTTATATTCCCAAAACGCCCACATGATCTCTAAAGTGTGATAGTAGGTGCATCTTAATGAAATTGAAATGAGAGCGCTGCGAATCTCCTCCAGCTCCTCCAGGCTCTCTCAAGGCTTACGGGCCTTCTAGTGCCCTTGTCCGATCTTTCGCATCTTTCTTGGTGCGTTTATGGGCCCTAAATTCCAGAAACACATCCTTCTGTGTATGGAACTCTTCGAATATCCTGTAGATATTCTAGCGTCTCCGGTGTGCGTTGTGTATTGTGCCATTAGATGGAAATCAATTAGAGTTTCTTACACTTCAGCTCTCAAATCCTCTTCAACGCCATGGCTTCCAAACAGCCACGGCAAAGGCTCCTAACACTATCCCACCAAGATGTCGCGTTTCTTTACCTTGCCATTGAGTGGTTCTTGCGATATGACTTGTTGGGTACAGCGAGCCCTGGATAAGGCCCAACAGACGCCGATCAAATTCCTCTAACCGTTTGTAAACAATTGAACCCACCCCATCATATGTTTTAATAGTCCCAAATAAAGATTATGCAAGATATCCGCCTTGTGAAGGTGCCGACACATTGACCCAAGGCCCAGAAGGCGTGCATTGTACATAGTCTTAATGCACTTCGATACCAGGTACTCCACAGGTGTGTTATCAAAGGTATCCATCTTATACCTCTCGCCATTTCCATATATCTCTCTTGAATCCTAAAAGCCTTGTTGGCTCCAAGGCCTTTGGAATCAACTTAGGCAGGCATGATTATTGAGGTTTAGTAATGTCGGCGTGCTCTGGATGATCAGCAATCCATGCGTAGTATTGGATAACATAATCGCCGAACCCATCCGCACATGGTCAATTCGCTCTGCCCAGGGCTCCGGAGCCATCGGAATATCTCCGGCGACTGAAGAGCCATCTGCTCTGCCGACGCAGTTCATCTGCACGTGCACCCCTAACTTCGTGGAACAGGTAGTAGTGCTAGTAATACTATCGCGTAATTTGAGGGCTTATTTCGGGTTTCGACGCGTGATATTTCCAATGGTCAAATAAACAGGCCTTTTATCACCACTGAAATTTGTTAGGTGGGTGCCATCCGACGCAAATCACTGGTACAACCGCTGATCCCTCTGGCAGTATTCTTAAGATCCATTAGCGAAGGCCAGACGATTATGAGGGCTTTAAAACCTGCATCTCCCACCACCAGTCCGCCAGTGTATTTCATACATCCGTTTCTCCCATCTCATTATACTCCATCGTTGGAGCATACACCAAAGACTTCCTGAATGCACGCTGCCTCAAAAGGAATCGTAGATTATTGCAGGATCGCGGTAGTAGTAAGGGACCACCTCTCCACCTATTTCAACCCCTGAGTGCACCCAGCTCTGTCCCAAGGCCGTCCTAGAAGACATCTCATCAAGACAGCGTGCAAAGCCCCTACCAGTTGTGTAGGAGCCTTTTGGAAAAGGCTAAGCGGAGCGAAAATAATCGTCTATTTGCCCTTGGGACACCCTGCACCGTAGAAACCAACGTGATAATTTGAATTCCTCTGCGGACTGTAGCGGCATGGGCTCTGAGAAAGCTCTCTGTCACCTCGTTATATCCTGGTGTCGGAAAAAGGGCTTCACCTGCGCCTCATATATCGAGTGGCTAGATTAAACAGTGGGCGCCCAGAGTCTAAATCACCACTTTCGTCGGATTCGGATTCGGATTCGCGACGCCCGCCAAATCCCAGCCCTCATTCAAGGCTCTCCTAGGCCGTGAAGGCTCCCCAAGGCTTCTTCGTGGCTGGGAGAGCGTATTATACCATTCAGCTGCTCGTCCCAACGCTTTTCGCCAGATGTCGATCAAAACTTCCGCGCTCGAGAGGTTCAGATGCAAAATGACAACGAGATCTCATTGTTGATATTAGAATTAGACGTTAGTAAGGCTCCTTAGGCCTTTGGAACCGCTGAATGCATCATGGGTCGCGGCTTACGCCAAGAGTAGCTTTCTTGTATCTACGTTTCTTCTATATATAACGACAACATAACATAACGAGACATGATCCAACTCCATCTCCAACACAAACATCTAATAGATGACGTGGCGAGGTTTGATGCACTATCATACATGTATATAAAAGCTCCATTGAACCTCCATACGGCTCCAGAAGCTTTCAAGAATCCTATCTGGCCGAATCTACCTATAGTTGAATACAATACCAATCTGCCTTTCAAGATATCCATCCTCACCTACATATAAAATGGTACGTTAGATCCCTAATCTCTATCAGAATCATCATTGACATCTAGATACACAGCCACCACTACACCCTCGTGATTCATCCTCCGATTCAAATTGGAAGTTTCTACCAAGTTCTCAAGGCCCGACCCCAACCTTCAAACGCCGACCCCAACCTTCAAACAAAAACACCCTGTTGAACCTAACCAAAATCAAGCATTGGAAGCTGAATCAGGCGTTAACCAAAGTTGATAACGAAGAAGTCCTGCCAAGCCCTCCGAAGAAAGATTCCGACTTTGAAGTTCGCTACACCAGAGGAAACACCGATACTAGGCATTCTTCCCCGAGCTCTGTACCACTTGGAGAGAGATCAGAACCATTATATCCAACCGCGATCGATTATCATCCTCGAATCTCTTGACGCCCAGCCATGCGAAGATTCCACAGAAGAGAGAAGATTCTCCAGAGCCTGACAGAATCCTCAAGGCTCCAGCACGCACAAAGAAGCGCTTATCACGCCCAAGCGTCGAACTTATATTCAAGGAAGGCACTCCAACACCGAAACGCCTCAAAGAGGAAGACAACCAAGGCTCAAACGCACCACAATTGCAGAGGTGAGGCTGCAGCTTACTGGGAACGCTCTACAAGACCGACTTGGGGGACGAGATGATCAGGTTAGGGTGGGTTAATGCTAACCTCTGAGAAGGATTATACAATCATTTAGTTACCTACCTAATCGACCACAGGGCTATCAACGCCAGCCCTACGTCAGACGGAAGGCTTCAGAGGACTCAAGAAGATAGCAGCAGCCCTGAACTTTCTTATTGTTGATCGAACCCAGAAGTCCAGCAGAACACACAGAGCCACAAGACTAGACAATAACATAGAGGCCCCTGTAAGACTCGCACAAGCGAGGATCCTTGGAAGGAATTGGGAATCGACCAGACCTGCAATAACTATCCATGTTATTGACCCGGTGAAGACTCGAGCCCCAAGAAGCGCTGTCATCAAACTACGACTGTTCGGTCCAGATCCCTAACCCCTCACTTGCCGTCCTCCCGGGATGTTAGCTTGCAAGAGCTTAACAAAGGTTGCGATGTGAAGGCCCGAGGCACCCCTTGAGAGGGCCATCCGAGCCTTCTATGGAGCCATCAATAATCCTCCGCCCTGGCCAATGCGTATCCGCAAGAAACCCGGAATATTGCCGTATTGGACGCCGATGAGTTGGAGGCCTCAAAACCAGTGAGGCAAAACCATTGAGAGTTATGCTGTGCTCCATAGGCCCGCCAGACTGCTTAGGGGCTTCACAGGCTCAAACCCCCTCCCGATGGGTGGGATGACTTGACACCGGATGAAATTGATTCCGCCGAACTTGAGATCTTTCAAAAAGGTTTGCAATTTCCTATTCCCACTCAAGATAGAGATTTAAATAATATTGGCGTCTCCACGAGCCGTATTGAGAGGTTTCAAACGCTGAGAAGGCCAATAGGCATTATAGACGGCGCTTCTAATGGCATTACTTTGATTCTTGCCATTACGATCGTCTTCATTTTGGACTGTTGCTGACAGAAACCACCTGTTCAGAGCGAATCACGTGGGGAGATAGGCGATCGCCAAGAGGATGAAGAAGAAGAGGAGGAGGAGGAGGATGACGATGAAGGAAGAGGAAGAGGAAGAGGAAGAGGAAGAGGCGATGGCGGCGATGAGGAACCGGACGATGAGGGCGATGAGGACTATGTGGGCGATTTAGCCTAGGTTAATCAGGCCTATTATGAAACCGGAAGGCTCGTTGGGTATCAGCCTAGGTTAATCAAAGGCCTATTATGGGGCTCGGAAGGCTCGTTAGGGGGTATCAAAGCGCTGAAAGGCTCGTTGGATGATTATCAAGTTGGGGGTATACCTATCCTCTTAAAACTTATTTCTTTTGTTTTTTCGTTGGTGTTGAAGCATGTTTTATTTTTGAGGCATTTGTTATCCTACTATAGATTAGCGTGATATGTTGGTAATTATATAGCTTTAATTCAGACTAGTGTGATTTTAGCGAGCCATCGAAAAGGCTTCTAAAGCCTTTAGCTCCGATCGGAATAAATTTATATCGGTTAGAGTATTTATCGCCAAGAGACAAAGCAAACCCAGAATGGTGTTATATAGTAGAGGCCCCAAGGGCCTTCTTCAAGGTTTTCGAGATGCCTTTTCTGCTCCACTACCAGCCAGCATTGACCAAAAATCACAGAAGCAGCTAACTTCGAATAAACCTAATCTCGCGCTTTCTGTTAATGGCTTGTTCAGAGTCTATAAACTCTATAGTTTCTGCTGGATCGACAACAGAGGCGGACACAGATTTTAGAACGGCCCACCTTGTAGAGAAACTTCAGTAGCTATCCAGGATCAAGCAGTGGAGAATACTCCTCCCGTGGGTGGTCGGACTTGACGATCATCCAGAGGAAGATGACTGCTTTGGAGATCTATGAAGATACTCGACTATGTGGATGACTATGAGGATGAGTATGAACCTGAGATGAGAATCTACTTCCAAACTCTCCACCACCAATACCAGCTCCTCCCCGACCTACACCAAGGCCCTCTCTGAGCGTAGGCCTCTCCACCACCATTACAGGCCCCCCAGATCGAATACAATCTCAGGCTCCACAACCATTACAGGCCCAACCTCCCAGGCGAATACCATCTCAGGCTCCCCAGAACGAAGACATTTCAGGCTCCCCAAACCAGGCATCACGGCGGGAAAAGGGTGGCAGAGGCTCCTGTGGCCTCCAGCCAGGGCTCTTGTGTCCTCCATCAGAGATCAAGTAGAATTGCTTCTTCTTCTGTTCCGTGAAAATAACGCAGGTATTTGCTCACTATACTCTCTGGTTTGTCTATACCGATCGTCAAGTATGTGCAATCGTCATGCAGTTAATCCACCCAAACCGACAACGCAACGACCCCGAAGGCGTCATAAGCCATCGGAGACCTTCCTTTACATCTCCAAGTTCCTCAATTCGCTCGTTGCCAAGCACTTGCGACCTGAGCGTGAACAATAAGTACACCAACGGCTTCACATTCATATCGTACACCTACCCAATATTGTGGTTCCTCTCGCATGAACACCTGGGCGGAGCCACTTGGCGGATCGGATTGCAAGTTGCCAGATTACAAGCCGATAGTTAAACAAGCAAATTTTTGCGTTATCTGCTGCTTGAGGCGCTTGGCCACAACCTGACTCTCTTGTGGTCAATATTCAAGATTTTGGGCAGAAACAAACGATTATTTTTAATACTTAAATCTGACCAAAAGTCTGAGGAGAGGTGAAGTACTTTTAGAGTTTCCATAAGCTCAGGAGCCTCATTATCTGACTAGGTTCAAATTGTATGTTCACGAGTGAGATCACACCTTTGTTTATGCCATTAAAGACTATATGGCAACTTCCTGTATGGGATGAATGAAACTCTTACGATACAAAGATCGAAAGTCAATTATCTACTCGAAAAGGACCGTTTCATTAGTGACCGAGAACTATTCGTAAAGATTTCCTTTTTAGCCTTTGAGAAGGCTCTAACAGACTTCAGACAGGCCAGCCGCCCTTTGGCCTTGATGTGATATTTCTGAAGTATTACAAAGCGACAAGATGCGTGGTGCAAAGGATCCTGATTTAAATCGATGGTATTTCTCCGGCATTCATATGCCAGTCTGTACCGGAATCTGGTTTGTCCTCCGATGTTGCACGACTGGGAATTACATAGAAGGTTTGCACTTCAACCCGAGCCAGAATACGGATATCATGTGTAAGGCGTCTCCAGCCCTGTGAAAGGCTCCTGCTGACTTGTGAATGTCAAATGCGTATTCTGGATGATGGATACATGGAAGAAGAGAAGTGCACAGAATCAAATGGGCTCTAGAAGTGATCTGACGATTGGAGAAGGTCCATCCCAGCCCAGTTGCACATGGTGATGGTGCTGCGTCTTAATATTGTTACAATATAGGTTGAGGAATTACGAGGGCCCAAAGGTGATATCAAGGTTGGTCGGAAGGAAGAGCGATGCGGCGTTAGCAGCAGATATCATGGCGTGGAGGGCTGCAGCCCGTCGCAAGGCTCAGGAGTTAGAGCTACAGTAGAAGCGTAAGCGATGTTGACAACAATGCCGTGCCACTAGAAATTTAGGTGAAAGGGTAGAGAAGGGTGAGCGTTCTGTGGCAATACCGAACCGGGGCGCGTAAGGCGCGTAAGCATATGGATAGATAAATAATTGTATTTTCTTTACGGTCTATCAGAATTCTTGTATGCTATTAAAATATTATTTGTTTGGGTTGGGTTCTTAAGTCATTCGCCTAGCATCCCCAGGAGGTTCTCCTGGCCTCGAGAGGAGCAGATCTTCGAGGATAGTGTGGGAGGCGTGCTGAACCCTCGGGAGGTATGGGAGGCTCAGGAGATGGATCGGATCTTTCAGAGTCTTGAGAGAGGCTCCTCGGGAGGCGTGGGAGGGTGAAGAGTTTTCTTAGTGGCTCAGGAGAGTGTAGGAGAGCTTGAGTCCTCGGGAGGGCATGGGAGGGTGAAGAGTTTTCTTAGTGGGCTCAGGAGAGTGTAGGAGAACTGCGGAGTCTCGGGAGGCGTGGGAGGGTGAAGAGTTTTCTTGGTGGGCTGGGAGAGTGTAGGAGGCTGCTGAGCCCTCGGGAGGCATGGGAGGGTGAAGAGTTTTCTTATTGGCTCAGGAGAGTGTGGAGAAACTTGCTGAGCCCTCGGGGAGGTATGGGAGGGTGGGTGCGTTTTCTTAGTGGGCTCGGAGAGTGTGGGAGAGAACTGCGGAGTCTCCGGGAGGGTATGGGAGGGTGGGTGCGTTCTTAGTGGGCTCAGGAGAGTCAGGCTCTGAGCCTCGGGAGGCATGGGAGGGTGAAGAGTTTTCTTAGTGGCTCGGAGAGTGCAGGAGGCTCGCTGAGCCTCGGGAGGCGTGGGAGGGTGGGTGCGTTCTTAGTGGGCTCAGAGAGTGTAGGAGAGCTTGCTGAGATCTCGGGAGGGTGCATGAGGCTAGAAGAAATCTTTTGGTGACTCAGGGAGGCGCAGGACGGCTCGCTAGATGTCGAGGAGGTTATGGGAGGGTGGTGATTTTTCTTGGCGCGGGAGAGTGTAGGAGGCTCGCTTAAGCTCGAGGCGTGGGAGGGATGACTAGTATTTTTAATAGCTCAGGGAGGCTGGGGCCGGCTCGCTTAGCTCTCGGGAGGCGTGGGATGGGTGACTAGTATTTTTAGTGGCTCGAGAGACTCAGGAGGCCACACCCTCAAGGCGTGTGAGAGGTGGCTAGTGTTTTATAGGCTCGAGAGTATAGGAGGCCTTCCTGGCCCCGGAGGCATGAGGAGGTTAACGGTTTTTCTATAAGCAGGATAGTGTCTCAGAATTAGATATCGTGATTATCTTACTATACAATCATCTGCCGGTATCTTGTAGTCTTATATTGTTAAGGGATAGGAATCGTCCTCCAAAGCATCGGAGCGTCCTCGTTCTCGGGATGGCCTCACTGGCCTTCAGCTGTATCTGCTCGTGAGACCTCCCGATAGCGTGCGTTCGTGAGACCCGATATGGCCCGCGTCGTTAAAGTCTGCGATACTTGTCGTTCGAAGTCGCGATAGCGCCAATCGTTCGGGAGGGCCTCCCGAGCCATCGCGATGTCTCTGGAGGACTAGTCGGGTGCGCTACCTTCTCCGGAGAATTAAGGTTTGACGGGCATCTCCGGAGATCTCCCATGTCTCCCGCTTCTCCCAACAAGTTGGTACAGTTTGCTGATGTTTTTCTCCACAAATCATTAGGTGATTTGCATCTGTTTACACCCATGGCGATCAAAAGCCCTAAGAAGACAGCAATTTCTTGGGCTGTTGTAGGCTTCCATTTGCGACAGGCACGAGACTTCCTCTGAACAGCGTAGTAGGCATTGGTATTTTCCGATAGTGAGTGGAGTATTTCTGGTGTCCAAAAGAATTCAAAAATATCCAAAGGTGCGAGTTCCACATTCTAAAGTTTAGTGCGCTCCTAGTCAGATCTACTAGTAGTAATAAGTATTAGATCCACGACACCTCTAGCTCCTCTGGCAATAGTATCTCGGCCTCATGAGGATTCCTGTCGTTAGGCGTGTCTACTCGAGGGTTTCTTTGGTGAAGTGGCTAGGATACTCTTTTTCTCGGCGCTTGGTCGAATTGGAGGTTGTTGCAATTCTCCTAACGGGTGCCGACCCGGAATGCCAGTATTTGGTGCCATGTTCATCATTATCTCGTCCCTTCAAGTTGGAAGTTGCCAGTGAGCTGAGGTCTAACTGAGACATCTTCTGAGACATCTTGGCTATGCGCACGGTCCAGGTCGCAACTTTGATAATTTCATCCGTCCATGGGATAGCAATTGCAATTGATAGGCGACGTTAAATCAATGATAGTGATTCCATGATTCTTGATAGATAAACTGGCTAGATTCCCATATTCTGAGATGGGCTATAGCCGAGAAAATATGATGTTTTCTCCCATTACAAATGATGCATGGCGTTAAACTCATGCAGCGCAGAACATCGATACGAGATGGAAATCGGTCCCAAAACACCATGTATGCGGGTAGATACTCGTGCATACATCCTCTTAAACTTAATGCAGGCAATCACTCGAGAACCGCTCTTGTGATGTTTGGAATAAACGCCTCCACCTTCCGATCCTGCAAATCTTCGATAATTTTTCTGTTCTCGGTTTCCGGAGACCGGGGCACCGGGCAAGGATGTAACCAATACTGAGATATACACACCCCCACACCAGCATCGAACAGAGAATCGAACCTGGGAGAAACGGGGGCCCGGTGGCGTTGTAGTCAATTTCTCGGCGCGGCGCTAGGTAGAGCTCCTTTTAAAAAAGAGTTCTATTGCCCCATAAAGCTCGAGTTGTATTCTGGTGCTATGAATTAGCTACTCCGGATCCGATTTCCGCCAAAGTTCCACAATCACCAATTCTCACTCCACCAGCAGTCCCTAACCGTCGTATAGCAACATTGGAAAGTGTAAGAACACGATACCGGGGCCGTCAAAGACTCCCGTGAGACTCCGACCGGCAAGCGGCGTGCATACACCACACACAGAGAGAGACAAACTTGGGAATTGATGTATAGACAGCTTGAGATGCAACCGCTACGTTTCTGGCAGAAGAAGCGCCAGGAGCAAGGGAATGAAGCTGTGAAGCTGCGACCGCCTATACTCCTGAAATTCAGAAGTAGTAAGACTTTCATCATATGTGCAGTTGCTATGGCGATTTTTACCGTTCGTTTTCCCTTCTTTTTTTGCTTTTGATCATTTTAACTTCGGCCAGGGAGCAACTGTTAATATGTCAGTACTCTTATAGGATATTTTCCTTTACGGATTGGTAACATTACCTTGAATGATGAGACTCGTCCAAGTCGAAAACTAATTGCGCTCTGTGATGTCATTAGGTTGTCCCGGTATTTCCTTTTGCTCTTGAAACGCGGGCAAATATTCATCCTGATGGTATGGCATATCAAAGCATTATATAGTAATGCCTAATACCATTCGCTAATATTTGCATCCAGACGTGCAAACATGGGTTTCGGTTCTCTTGGCCGTCTATGGCGGGGGTCTTCTTGTCGCTTCTCGTAAGTAACTTAACTAAACTCCCCCAAATTATCCTATTCTTACTATCATTTACCTCAAGCCATCTGTGGTTATTTGGCCGACCGCACAACAACGCGGCGTGGGCCTCTTCTTTGTGGTTTGGCAGCTCTTGCTGCTTCGACTATAATGCTATGTATTGGTAAGAATATCGTCCTATTTATTCTCGGTCGATTATTCCAGGGGATTTCTGCGGCAGTTGTATGGGTGGTTGGGTTAGCTTTGCTGGTAGATACAGTTGGGAAGGGCGAGATCGCAAGAAGTATGGGAATTGTAAGCGTTGCGTTGAGTGCTGCGACATTCTTGGCGCCATTATTAGGCGGTGTAGTGTATGATCGGTAAGCTATTCTTATTCATGGAGTGAACTATGTAGATAGATGAATGCTAATATGTATGTGGTAATTTCTTTTATAGAGGTGGATACTATGCTGGTATACCACCCTTCGAAATTACTAATAGGAAGCATGCTAACATTTAATTATTTAGTCTTCGCAATGGCATTTGTACTTGTAATTTTGACCCCTGTGTCTAAAAGTTAATATTTGCTCTAACGGTGTTGTTCTTAGATTGGCGTCGACATTCTCTGGCGCCTCGTCCTGATTGAGAAAAAAGTAGCAATTCTTTATGAAGGAACTGTACCACTCAACGTAAATGAGCAAGCTGAGGTCTCACCATCTCCTAACGCGGTTAGCACCGATAAGGAAGAGAAAGAAGCAAAGCCCGACACTCGTGAGTTTACCTCTTAGCTCAACCAAAATGTAGTAGTCAAAACGATGATTGATACCCAACAACACAACAGCGAACCATAAGAATACCGGAATTGCAGGTTTCACAACAACGAATGAGAAATCTTCAAAACTACCCGCTGTCATAACGCTCCTCCGTTATCCCCGCCTTCTTGCTGCCCTGTGGGCATGCATGGTTGAAGCAACTCTTTTGACCTCTCTCGAAGCCTCTTTACCGCTCTATACACACGAGAACTTCCATTTCGGCTCGGTTGGTGCCGGATTGATATTCCTTCCTATCGTAGTCCCTGCTCTATTGGCGCCATTTGTTGGTACGTAAATGGCCTCCTCTGTTCTCAAACACCATTAACGAGCTATAGGATGGATGTGTGATAGGTACGGCCATCGATGGATCGAAACAATGGGCTTCGTTCTCTGTTGTCCCTTCTTCGTCTTGCTGAGACTACCGACCGATGATTCAACGGGTAGTATCGTATTGATGTGTGCTCTTTTAGCCCTACTGGGTGCATCCTTCATAATGATAACTCCATCAGCGTTGGCTGAGATTACATTCATCCTTCAGGGTCTCGAGGAAAAGAAACCAGGCAGATTTGGAAGTAACGGGGCCTATGCGCAGGGTGTAAGTCACTTCATTTTTGGTAATGTTGATGATATTGCGGTACTAAGTTCAATAGTATGGCTTGTTTAACGTGGCCTGGAGCGCTGGAACTTTGGTTGGCCCGCTGTGGGGTAAGTCCATGCCATGTTACTGGTAACACACGTACTCATGTGTTCATTAAATAGTCAGAATTCTTAGTAAGGATTTGGTTACAACGATTTCCGACCATTTAATGAACGCCCGAGTATTTAATGGTAACAATTTGCTGATCACCCGTGTGTAACAGCCGGATTTGTAAAAGATGCGGCTGGATGGGGTACTATGACTTGGTCGTTAGGTGTGATCCCTGGACCACTTACTAGTGCACAATTACTAACATTGAGATTCTCATTAGGCTTGCTGAGTTTTGTGACAGTCTTCCCAACTGTCTGTGCACCTTCTCTCCCCCCCTTTCTCCTCTACCTATGGGCTAACACGATAAACCGCACACAGGCCTACTATACCAGCGGGAAGCTCAACCGGACGGATTTTAGGATTACAAAAAAGAAGCAACCGGCCCAGGTAGACGGTTCTGGTAGTGATTCGCCGGTCAGGATTGATACGGTGTGAGATCTCAGCTCCAGATGTCCCTCGGCCATAGTATACAAATTAAGATTCCCTGTGTCCTTCGCGTATTCGCTTCGCTGATTCGAGAAGCATATGATAGCCATCCATCCTGCATGCGCAGTACAGGTTTATGTATATAGAATAAAATAGAACTAATTTAGTAGACCCTTTCTGCCAAAAAAAAGTGGCAGTCGAAGAAAAAGATAGGTGGTTAAAAGTAGGTACAGAGAAAAAGGCCCTAGCTACCTCTCTCTTTTTAGATCTTTTTCTTTCTACTATCGAAATCAGCATTTCCCAGCTACAATCTCGATCGAAGCCTAGATACGTATAGTAGACATAAGTGCCGAATGTTTATATGCAGCTAGAGTAACCATCGCAAAATGGACGTTACTGAAGTTTCGTGTATATTGTTCTACATGGATGATGCATGGGCGTAGTGCTAGAGTTTTCGTGGTGCAATTTGTAGGGCACGAGCCAAGAGCCTCCAGTGATTATTGCGGCTGAAAAGCCATGACGCCATGGAGATCCCCCCGCGCCCTTGACAAGCATATCTAACCCCTTGGCGGTTGATAGCGAAGATTAGAGTTAAACGAACATCGAGGGTAGAGATTGAAAGCCTTAAGACCCTGTTTCTTTACATTCCAATTGTGCGGAGTAGGTAAGTTGGCATGAAAAGAACCGAGTCAATTTGATTCACATTGTACCAGCCATTTTAAGAAAGGTATGCGTATCGTGGAACGTACATACAGCATACAGTCGCAACTCGATATGCCGGATTGCCAAGATCCTAAGGATCTCGTACGGGATAGCAAATATTCACAAGAAATCCGGGATAGCAAACTGATTTCGTAGGAAGAAAATCAAAATCCCCCAGGATTTCGTACGGGACAGCAAGGGATCCGGCATATTGAGATCCGGCATAGCGAGTTGCAACTGTATAGATTGAATGATGTGTCTAGAAGACACACCCACTCGAGCCAAAAATTTCCCCAAAAGGGGTGTTTCTATCAACTCATAGGTTCTCAGACTGCAGAACCGTCACTACAAGTAGCTACTACTCTTCTTCTGTATTCTTGATCATCACGTCTCACTCCCCCATTCTACCTCCCCCGCCTCCCTCCCTCCCGGGTTTGCGGCACTATGGCCTCGTGTTGTTGTCTAGAGTACCGAAAAATTGGCGATCAAACTTGCTACAAACGGATACTTCTGGGGTTGATCGATACCTTTCAGCCAATCGTTTTAGATATAGATAATCCCTGGGCGGAGACAGCCAATTTTTCGAGTTTTGGCGGTATTGCTTGTCGCTGCGGAACCGCTTCTACTGCCCTACTCTAAGATGCTTGGCATGGGTATCCCTGGAATCCGATCGGTTGTCAGGGTGCAGCACGGGATTGATGCTGCAACCTGGTACCCTGAGCTACGATCTCTCTCCTCGGGGCTGTGTTTGCCGGCAGGTGCTGACACGGAAGCAACACAGAAGAGCTACATGCAGTCCTGGGCTCCGACTGGATGATAGCACCATGTTCTTTGTTGTTTATGGGATGAAGGTGGTATAAGTATGTACGTACTGTACATAACAACATATCACCTGTGGTATTTGGTAGGTGTTTCCATGGAGAAGAACTGTGGCGCCTGTAGCGTCTATTCGTGCTGCATACATGCCGTACCTCGTACATCAAGGAGAGCAGGATACCTCTAGAACAGTCTTCCAAGCTGCTCTACCGCCCAGCTTATTCGGCGGGGAATGCTTCCAGGGCCCAGGATAACGATGCAAGTCTGTAACACGGGTTACTCTGTTGTCTAGCTTCCCAATACTATTGGATGGTATACAAACTTCGAAAGACAATGTGAAGGGCAGCATACTATTTATACATACATATGGTCCCACCCCCCCCTTCACTTCGGTATTTAATTCTTTCGTATAGCACAGAATTTCATTGTTTTGCCTGTGTTTTTAATATCAATATAATTCTTCATTTATTTTTATTTTTACCCTTATACTTATCCTAATTACCTTCCTAGCTAGACTTCTTCAACTCAATCTTTTTTGCCTTGACCCAATCAATTTGCTCCACCTACGGCTACAATGAAGCCCCAGTTTCCATCCACTCAACTCCTCTCAATAATATTAAGCACCCTAACCATCATCCCCTTCACCGCCGCGGTTTGCGAATGCGGTTACGTTCTCACGACAACTAACCAATACTTTACCCACACATTCACCAACAACTTCACTGCCCTCCCAGACACTACTACCGAAGCTAATCTCACCCGCTCCCTCTCCGACTGGGAAATACAAGAATACAAGTTCCCAGCAGATAAGAAGACCGGTATACTGGGCCGTCAGAATGCCATGAGCTCTGTATGGATCAAGGACGGCTTGCTACATTTGCTGCAGAAAGGATATGAGGCCAATGATACTGGACCGGTGCAGGTTGCGGAACTGCAAAGTATAAACCAAGACTTTTTTCATGGAAGTTTCAGGGCGAGGTATAGGGTCGTGCAGGTAAAAGGAGCGACTGGGGGATCGGTGGCAGGGTTCTTTCTGTATTATGTGAGCTATTGTACTACTATCTTGATAGAATTATCAGAGATTTATTAATATGTTATGTTACGCAGGATGACGAGAACGAAACCGATATTGAAGTTCTTACTAAAGATGGAGACCGCGCAATTCACTACACAAATCACCCATGTATGTGCTCTCCACCTTTTTGGCCTTCGACCTCGATAGTAATTCATACTGACTATCGTTGCAGCATATGAAGTTACAACCGACACAGTAGTTCCAGGCGCTGCCTTCACACACCAGCTCATCCGCCCATGGAATGAGTTCCACGAACACCGCTTCGACTGGTCTGAGGGTCTCTCCTCTTTTTACGTCAATAACGTAAACGTGCTCAATATCACAAAGAACGTCCCCACTCACGAAGGGAAACTAATTCTCAACGTCTGGGCCAACAATGGCAGCTGGTCCGGCCCCCCATCCTCAAATGATGTATACATGGATGTGGAATATATTATCATGTATTATAATACTACCGACTCGGCGGCCGGCAACGACGAAGCCTTCAATCGGGCCTGTGAGTTCGCAGGCGGCAACGAGCAGCGGGGCACAGTGTGCTATGTGACGGATCGCGCGGGTAACAGTAGCGTGGATTCTGTGATGAGTTTGGATGCACCTGTAGAGGGTGCGGCGGTAAGAGTAGGAGGGATTCGGATGGCAGCGTTACTGGGTGTAGTGGCGGCGGCTGTTGTGGTGGCAGGGGCCTTGTAGGCGCAGTAGTTATATCAAAAGTTTTGCGGGTTTGTATTTTTGGAGGGTTTGTATTTTTTTGGGGGAGGCTTTTTTAGTTGAATTTTCGTTTGGGTAAATGTGTTTAATGGCTTCTCAGTCTGACCTAGCTTGGCCTGGGTCTGTTTTCATTTGTCAATGTCCAACCTCTATCCTTAAGAGTTGTTATATATGATGCGTGTGGTACTGATGCAAGTATAAATAACTCTACTAACTCTTGAACAACAAATTACAATATCTATACCCACCCTTTCGATTAAATATGGTGTATCTGCTGTGTTCTAGACACAGTTTGTTCTAGAGCACAATCTGGTATACATAAATAAATCATTAAAGCAACCAGTTATTTATTTGGTATTAATCGCCAGCTTAGCCGTATGAAACAATGCCCCGGCCCCTGACGATCACGCTAGCGTCTCACATGTCAGCGGCCCGCCTTAAATCATTGACATCCACAATGCATATGTGAAATAGATAAAATACGACAGCTCACCTGCAGGCGTCCCGGTGAGACCTTTTATCTCTCAATGAATTTTTGTATGAGGCTCGATCAGTAGAGACGGGTCGTACCCGTTTGGATCACATACGAGATGGTACATGGTGTTGGGAAATTTAAAAGAAACGCGTTTGTATAATGTTGAGTCATGGGGTATCACTCACTTTGACTAAAGACGCCAATGGCGCGAGTTAAGCTTGCACTTGAGTGTCTCATGTAAACATTTTCCCGCCGAGATAGAATTTGTGTCGAGGTACACCCAATTGCATGGAGTAAGTACGTAAGGACATGTACTCTACCTACAAGTACTTACCTATGGACCTTTTCAAACGCCAAGATCCACCTACACGAACATGCAAGGTATCGGTGAGACTATCTTAAGCGTGAAGTGGGATCGGCCCTAAAGGTGGATCGTGGGTTGATGAACAGAACTACGCATTTATATAATATTCATCAAACCAAGCTAGAAACGGTTGGTGAACAGGGGCCGAAGGCCGGGTTACGGATTAATGAGTCTGAGCCGTTGGTATCCCTTCATATGATCATCTGTTTCTGCGGCCGGCGTTCGCGAATATACGGTAGAAACGAAATCGAAATCTAACGACAGTTGTTTAATTACAATCGAGAACTCTTGCGTGACGAGTGGAGATAATTTTCCACCGCCGATATATGTTCCAGCTAGTCAGTGAATCTTAATTGGTGAGCCACATGTACAGTTTTCCACAAATTCTGAAAACAGGCGGGAGAAATATATATATGCGTACTTGACGAGTGATATCTTATGACACCAAGGTGATCCAGCTGGGCCCGGGCGAGCTAGGCGTTCCTCGCGCCACCTCAAAATCAAAACCATACCATTTGTATATATATACTATGGGGTGCATGTAACAGAACAATATGTTATAAGGGAAACTTTAGCCGTCACAGAAAGCGCTCTGGAAATCTCTTAACTTAATTCTTACTATATATACATACGCGTAACTTGAACCATACGTATACGGGGCTTGCTGACATGGCATGACAATCCCCACCACAGAAACCTCAGCTTACTTGCAACGACATCTATTCGGACCTTGCTGACAAAAACACATGGTGATGGCTCCGTTCACCAGCATCGATGGGTATCGGATCAAGCTTTGATAGGAAGACATTTTTGTACTGTGGGCCCAGGTCATAATTACCGACAAGCCTTACCAGATGATTTCAAAGCTTCATCAAAGACGATTCAACCTCCTGGGATCAGAGTTGACGCGCGGGTTTCTGCGGAATGCTATATTATGTAGACCCCGAATTCCCATATGATGATTCATGAATCATGACTATATATGTTGGTACTGAGTTGTCAATATATTTATATACACTCATCATAGGTCGGCTTCCGGACAGATCTATCGGCAACGTTGGTTTGTACATTGTATGGAGCTGTCGAAACGGGACCATTGGTTTTTAGCAGACCTCTCGGCCGTGAACAGGATTGTGTTGCTCCCTTGCCGATGACGTGACGGCATTAGATAATATGAGTTCGCAAGCAAAAATCAACCGTAGGCAAGCAATTACATATGGAGTATATGCGCGAGTGCAGTTTTATGATGCGCCGCCGGTAAGACACAGCTTTGCAGTCAATTGCCACTGAACGAAAAACAATCCACGCTTATCGTCACCGCAATGAGCACCGCAATAAAGTGTACTTTTGAACGCATAATAATTTCGAGGATCATGTTTATTGTAGGGAGATTGGATTAATAGGCCAAGATAATGAGTTATTATAATATTCGACTATGCGGAGCTGCTAATGGTTGTCTCTATGTCACATTGCGGATGTCAGAATTCAGAGAAAATTTTCTTTCCCAGATGTGAATCTCATCGCTCCGACAGGCCGAGTTTGTGGCAAACCTGAATTAAGGGCTCTACCATTCAGTCAGAATAAACAGCCCGGAGCAGTTACGTACTCGCGACCAGCAACAGGAACCCGAAAATGCACGTCCTAATCTGCAATTTCCATTGGAGTAGAAGTCAAAATACACCAAAGACTTGCAGCTGCATATTCGGGTTCTTGTTGCTAGTCGCGAGTACAACTGGATAGATCTATAGAGCCGCCTGCAGATAAAATTTCAGTCTCGAGCCCCGCTGGTCGCAAGATGAAGATGGCAACAAAGGTGGCGCATGGCTGTAATTTCCTTACATCACCCCCGGAACAAGTATAAAGTGGAGGGCGTCAAAATATCCTTCTGATTGTCGTGGTCTTCTTGTCCGACAATGAAGTATGCTCCGTCGGAATTTCGAATAAGGCCGGTAGGGCCTATGGAATTTTGTATAACATAATATCATGGCCATTCATTTAAGATTGGATAGAGTTTCACAATCGTGTTAGCGCATGTGCCTTGAGAAAAGTCTTTACAGGAAAGATCTGCGCAGAATACCACGGCACTCAGTTGAAGAAGCTGGGCTTTGCTTGATGTATATTAAATTTAAATGTAGCAAACCGAAAGTTAAGTGATTTCGGGGCAACCCTAAGCTGAATCTAGAGAGCAAATCTCCTTGCATCTAGTGGGTACTCTAAGAATGAAGGTATATTACATATTTAAGCATAAGCGCTTCCGAGATCAGGTTTTATACATGTACTGATACTGATGAACCAGTCAAACCATGAGATGTTCGGTTGTCAAGTTTTGCTTTTCAAACCCGTTCCCCTGGAATCTGACAAAAATATGCGCACCATCAGTGGTTTCCTCCACTAAAAAACTTTCAAATATTATATCTATGAAGAACTCGCTCGCTTTATCTCGATCTAACTGGTGGGTTACTGAGGATATGCCGCCCTGATCAATGCCAAACTTAGATAGCGACGGAATCTAACCGGAATTCCAGCTAAGCACGTGGCGGTGGCACTCATTTTTCTTTCTTTCTTTACCTAGAGACCGGTACCCTCGTCCCCAGCGAGTTAGGATTGGTGCATGTATCACTTTGCAAATCTATTTCTGTGCAGGTAGTTAATTTGGCGGCGGGCTACCGTTGTGCGAAAAATACCTGCAAAGCGTGCGGCCGTATCCATAATAAATATACTCAAGAGTACATGTAGTTGTGTAGCTAGTTACATACATATGTACAGCCGCGTTCGAAAAGTCCTGGCACCCTACCATATTGAGTCCGTTAATGAATTGTAGCTACCAACAACCATATTTGCTCCCGCATATCCATAGCGTTTAAGACATGATCACAATGGAGATATTAAAAGCTCTCTCCAATTATGACCTTGAATATAAGAGAATTAGAAAGCAGAAAGACTCCTTCGTCTTTTGGCCTAGGGGTGCCAAGTCTTTTCGAACGCGGCTGTACCTACAGGAACACATCACATCTGGCAATATTATTAGTCTTGGCGATGGTTCTTACGTTGTTCATGGTTTGTAGATCGGGTCCCGTATATATCATATGTATATGATTGGGGTGTGAACCCTACATCCCCCGCCCCTTCCCACCACTAAGCTGTTGCTGCTGCAGCTGCTTGGCTATGGATAGAGTTTCTCAAATATGAGAGTAAAACAATAGGGTTAAATTACGAAGTAGGCTTTTGTAGACGAAGAAGCTCGTAAATTATATAAGGAACATTGTATATCCTTGCCTCTTAACTTATAATTACTTGTAGGCCATACAGTACTCGTTTGAATAATCCAAGTACATGTACTCTATTATCAATACTATAATTAAGATTGTATGCTTATACACGCAGGGGTTGCGGCACCTGCTCTGGTGGAATTGGTTGGTTTTGGGCACATACTACATAGACCAAGAACTAATAGATAGATGTAGAGAAATGCCTTGAGCCAGACGGGCGAGCAAATATTGAGAGTTGGTAAGCGGGTTTCATTTCGACCAATTAGAAATGAGGCAGTTCGTATCATAGCTAATCACTCGGCCTACATACATGTATGTATCTTAAGGCAAGAAAATAGGATGGGTCTACCTGTTCTATCTATCGTCATCATAAAGATGAAGGATTACGCTATTCAAAAAAATAGGGAAGAGAAGCGTGATATTGATGACTTATTGTACCATAACAATGCGATGAATATACTCAACAATGACTTTACCTATCACGGCCGCGATTTCGTCTTGGGCTTCGACTTCTGTCTTGTGAGTACCTATGACTAGGCCCTCTTTCTCGGTCTCTATCCCTACCACTACGCCGATCGCGGCTTCTACTCCTCTCCGAGTATTTACGTCTATAATGATCTTTGCTCCTATCTCTGTTACGACCCTTGTATCTGTCACCGCTCCTGTCGTCTGTTTTTTTCGAGTACTCATGTTTCCGGATATCTTGTTCATCAAAGACAAAACCGGAGCTCCCGCCGCTCCCGCTATGGGTACGTTGCCCATGACCACCTTCCTTATACTGCCGTCGTTTCTCCAAGTGGTTAGAACCACCAAAACCGCGTGTTTCGGCTGCGTTTCGGCGTTTCGCATTCGTCGCTGTTCGCCACGTGTCTGATAGCTTCGAGACCTACAAGACAGATGTATTAATACTCAAAATATCAAACTGAAAACAGGAGGATGAGAATTTTCAGGCCTGGATATGCTCAAGAGATAGAGATGGTGGTTTGAGTGTGCGAGAAAGCCTTACGCTCTGTGAGAAATCAACGTGAATCCTGTGATCGTCAATCAATACCCCCTGCATTTTGAAATAGGCCTGTTCACAAGACTTCTGGTCCTCGAACTCAATAAATGCGTACTGCAAGCTGTCGCCCGTTCTTTTGTCGCGAATGACTTCACACGAGAGGATATTACCAAAGCGGCTAAAGATTAGATGCAAATCCTCGTCTATCCCCAGGGGTCTGTTAGTCACCTAGTTAGAGGCGTGTAGGGTAGATAATAACTCAGGTACCTTGGGTCACGGGATTAAGTTTGCAGACGAATAAAACGTTTTCAGGCGGTTTGACATCCGCAAATGGAAGATCTCCCACCATCTCCAATGTCAACGCCTGTGCTCTAGCTTCCCGCTCTCGCCTTTTCCGTTCCGCCTCTTCTGGGTTCTCATCCTCGTTAATATCCTCATCTTCCCCGATCCTGACTGTCGCAAGCTGAGCCTTTGTTGGAACCGGGTCTTCAGTAGGTTCTACAAGCCCTGGAGGATCCTTAAATGGATCTTCTAATATAATAGTATGTCGTATTCTAATATCCTTCAGTGGTCTTCCCTTATCATCGCAAAATGCATTATTTATTTTCTCTAGCGCATCGAATCCTTCTACTACCTTCCCAAATATAGCCGCCTTTCCGTCAAGAAAATCTAATTCATCTCCTGTAGTGATGATGAATTGGCTCCCACTCACTCTTTCGTCAGGGTTATTACCAGGTACAGTGGCCATGCTCACGGTACCACGTTCTGTATGCTTTAATTTAGGGTGAAATTCGGCGGGGAAAAACCGCCTCGATGGCCCATTAAGCAGGCCCCATATTGAAGTACCTCCATCCGAATCGGCTGAGTCGGGCCCAATAGGGTCACCGGTTTGAAACGAAAAATTCTTTTGCACACTATAAATGGGCGAAAAGTTATAGTATTTCATCTTGCACCTATCACCGAATACTCCGTTTTAGTTCTCAGCTCATGTATCGCATGTTCCCGGGGGCGATATATCGATTGGTCGGCAGCTACAAAGATGTGGGGTAGAGGATACTTACAGCTTCAGGAAATTTTCACACGCCTTCGGGGCCAAATCGACTAAAAGATCTATGACAATGTCCCCCGTTTCGCCTAATTCCAGTAAAACAGACATGCTGGCGGGTAAACTTCGGCTTGCAAAGCGATATATACTGTAGGTATAGTGAAAGGAAGAGAGTGAATTTGACGCGTGTATCACCCGCCGTGTGAAGGAGAAGGTGAAGAGAAGAGTTAGGAGTATGAGCGACTCGGAGCCAGGAGCTTGGCTCTCCAGATCGCGTGGTCTACTACATGTATGTACCTGGAATATGGTTTTTCTAAACGCTTGAGCATTTGATTGGTCGAGAGCGACAGGGATCTTTAGTAAGCACGACACACCAAAGGTTGGGAGCGGGCTGACACTGGCCGCATGCCCGGAAACTGTATATACTTGACTGAGATTTCGCTGTAGGCTGTAATTGGGAGAACTAATATTGCAAGCACTGGAGCTGGCCAAGCACTGGAGCTGGCCACGGTCAACTGTGAAAGCTGGCAATGGAACTGGGGATGGGTGACCGGCAACTACATGTACGTATACTATGCTGGAGATACATCATTACTAACTGAAAGGACTGGATCACTACGCTGGCTATGATCAACTGGCCATATGCATGGGCGGGAGCTTGCCATGAGATGGCCAATGGCAAAATTAATTAACTACTAGAAGTGGTAAACCACTACATGGAGGTGAGAGCTGGCCATAAGATGGCTAAGAATCGAAAGATTAACTACTTAGCACTGAAAGGTACTACACGGAGGTGGGAGAGATCTCGCGGTCGCGAGCGAATTAGTTACAGTAGTACAAATAAACTAGCAGTATACCCCCTCGCGACCGCGAGGTATTCCTCTCTCCCACCTCCGTGTAGTATCCATGCACATCCAGTAGTTAGTTAGTTTTGACTTAGCCCTCTCATGCATGGCCAGTTCCCACGGCGATGCCCAAATGCTGCTATAGCAATCTAAATCTTTCCGTTGATTATCAGATATTTCAACTGCCAGCTCCAATGCCCGCCCCAATGCCAGCTCCAATATATACCATCCCTAATGCTAGCTCCAATCCAATGCCGGCTCCAATGCCCGCTTCAATGTCCGCTCCGGCACTGCCAGCTCCAATATATGCCAGCTCCAATGTCCACTGCAATATATACATGCTCCAATCACCAGCCCCCTCTACCGCTCCTCCACCCCCCCCCCCTCCCCTCGTCCCTCCCCCCCTGATACCTTCCCTCCCTCCACTGATACCTTCCCTCCTCCACTGATACCTTCCCTCCCCCTCCACTGATACCTTCCTCCCCACCTTCCTCCCCCTCCCCCGCCACCCTTCTTCACCTCCCACTACTCATAGTTGACTACACGTATTTTAATAGTTATATTTATTATTTAATTATAAAGAGTTCCGTTGGGTGGGCTGGTTTCCATGCCGGAGTCAGTCTGGGTTAGGGTTTCGGCGTGCCAATGTTCCGTGCTGACTAATACATACCCTGCACCCAGCAGCCAATCAAACCGTTCCAATATTCGAAAAATTAGCGATAGTACTCGGGTGTGTGCAAAAGTGATCAGAACTCGACGACGATTGGTTATGGGTTTGCGTGGGAGCCAATAATATCTGCCAAGAATTTACATTTTCAATGGGGGAAAAAAGTCATCAGAACTATTTCCAAATCTCCATCAAAAAATCTGAAAAAAAACTCGAAAGAATATATATAATGTTTTATCTATCAGCACCTACTCTATATTGTATTTGGACACACATTTGACTGTGTATAGTTCACTTTCAGCGAAATTTGGTCCCTAGAGTTCCTTGGGGCATATGGTTGATATAAGCCCAGGGTGGGCCAACTTGGCACACCAGAAGGTTCTCTCGAGGCTCCGTCCAACCAGAGGCAGTTCTGATCACTTACCCTCACACCCGAGTACATTATAGATACACTACATACAGCCACTCTGCAAAAGTGTTATGTAATCGTAGCAGACCATAGACTTTCCCTGTTCAGACCAATTGCACCCGAAATCAATGATCATGAAGAATAAGATCAATGACCATCTTCTTTATCTATAGCCACGAACTATATTATATATTTTTCATTGTTTTGAATCTCAACATGAAAGGTAACATCAGCATTTCGGGTGCGCCACACTACGCACTGACACCAAAACTAAACCACGAACACTATTGATCAACCTACATACCTCATGCACTATGTACCTACATATGTAGCTAAAGGTACAAACACTGCCAGACATTGAAGTCTATCGGTTTCTACAAACATTTTGTCTTTTACCCCATCTAAGAGAACTCGAAATCTAAATCTACCTGCATATGTCTAGATCGACCTATGTATGTATAATATTACGACTAAAGAGTACTTATAGATAACAAACTGATGCGGCCACAACACGTTAACGAGCGCGTACATTAAACTCACAAACAGTACTACATGTAGTGATGATTCATAATTTACGTTTTGTGGTTGGAGGGAAATATGTGAAGAGACGGTGGTTGAAGAGGACGTTTATATTAATGGTTACAGCCCCGATAAACAGATCATATCAATCACTCAATCACTCGAGCGCGTCTTTCAATTCTTCAGCTCGATGTCATGTCAGGCGGTGTATGATCTAGATTAGGAGATAACTAGGTCCCTAGGGAGTATAGTAGTTTTATGAAAAACCGGTACGTACATGTTTAAGATTGGCGCCACATAATCAGAGGATCGGAGGAATCTCTAGTGGAATTAAATCAGCTACCAGTGGTAAACGATATGCTCAGGCATCCCGGCTCCTTGATGTAACTACATGTACTTGGGGTAAATATGATCTATCCGGGTAAGGCAGGTTTAGTTTGATATGTACAGGAATATCTCTGTTTATAGTTTACCGCTGATCTATATAGTTAGTTAAGCACTACGGAATACATGTATTATGGGTTTTACTCGAGACCCTCGAAGTTCGAGAAGATGCAACTTTCTTTGTCTGTGACAGACACTGCGTCTTGTTTGGTCGAGCCACAGCTATAGCTACATGTACTTCCATGCTCAAGAATATAGGGCTTTCTGGATATATGACCTGCCACCGAGCTAGTACGCATCTACCCGCAATTGTGTATCATCTATGTTTGCTTATATGTGTGGTAGTGGAGGCGACGTTCGCATGACCTGCAAACGCATTATTATTTCGGGCAAGTACATGTAGCCATTAGTTCTTTGTGCCTGATGTAGGGACAGCAGCACGGGATGGCTGAAAAGTATGTCCACGTACGTTTAGCTACCTAATTAGCTCCGTCTTTTCATCTTCCAAGAGCATATACTGCAGAGAATTAGTCCTACCAGTATACGATCAATACCCTTCTAGGATCCGGCTTCAACATTTGTTATAATTCAACCATCATCCCTACATCGCCTTTAGCTTGTGTGTTTCTCTCACATCCTCTCTTTCTTACATCTCATACACACCTGTCTGAAGAACCCGCAGTGCGGGCGTAATCGAGTTCTACTACATCTAACCTTACCGTCAATTAACTCACAATATTCCCTTACTACTCCCGACCCGTCGACACATCGGTCAATCCCCAATTGCCAATGACACGGCATGTGCCCAATCAATTGGGCTATCCCAGCGAGAGCTCAATGGAGCCGTATAGGCATCCATCTAGGGGCCCTCCAGCGCCTACAGTTCATGAGCGGGCCTATTTAGTTTCTCGCCCAAACCCTCGAATGGACCCGCATACACGGCCACCCCCACGAGCTTCACATGTTACCAGTAGTGCCGCTAATAGTCCACGGCGGCGTATTCCAGTCGCTGTTTGTCTCTCTGATCCCCTCCCATTCATACATGTTTTGAGATTTTCTATCTTTTGTTTTCAATAATATAACTGACTTTCTCAGTGTGGGCGATGCCGTAAACGAAAGATTCGATGCAGTGGAGATCCTGGAGACAACAGCGGGTGCCTAAACTGCAAGCAAGCTCAAGTTGAGCAGGGGAAATGCACGTTTCTAAGAGTACAATGCGAAATGAGAGAGCTCGTCCCGGACCATGTGCTCATGATGGGTTACCAGCAGGTGTCTTCGGCCCCAGTCGACCTCCACCATCATCCTTATTCTACCTCCTCATCTGCATCATCATCAGCTTCTTCCCTGGCCATGGCCAGTGTACAACATCACAATGCGACACCATCGCAGATTTACAACATGAGTGCACACGCCCTTAGGGCCGGGCATAGTGGCCCCAGTCACCATATGCATAATAGTGCAATGCCTCTTAGGTCTTTGTGTCACCAAGATCCGTTGGGTGGAAACGGTAGTGGCGGGGATAGCACGAGTGGGCTGCTCCTTTCAGGGAGATATGAGAACCTTGGAGGGGATATGACTGGAGGTCCAATTCACGGATCCAATGGTAATGTGATGACTGTTAGCAACGGGGATATGTATAATGGGACATACGCACCTTACCTTCATCCTGACATTACAAGCAACATTCACGGCCAACAATGGGCCGCCATGTCTGGAGGGCGGGGCTCGAATCTCTATCTAGATCAAGACCATTCTTCTATGAATAACTACATTTCCCCAAACCAATCTATGGGAAATTTTGGTGTAGTATTTCCAGCGCTTAGTTCGCTGTCTTCTTCACTTCCCGATGGGGCATCTCCAAGGACTCCCGGGAGTGAAAAGGTCCAGCTTCCACTGCCGATTCGAACACAAGCTTCAGAAGCAATGGCCAATAATACGGGAAACCTAAGACCCCCATCTACAGGGAACACTCTGGTGAACGATCCGACACCCTCCAGCTATGAGCGCCAGTCACTTCAGGCATCGTATAGAGTATTCCCTAGTAGTTGGGCTGGGGATGCTTCCTTCTCGACGGCTTCTCAGTCAGCTGGTATGGCTGGAAATCCTCCTACCGCCACAGGGATGCCCTCGCAGCCAACACCTGCTTTACCTGTGCCGTGCCAAATAAGCACGTATGGCGCCCACAACCCCCCAACATTCCCATTGTCATCATCAAACAGTTCTTTGTTGCCGTCCCTGTCTCAGCAGAACCCACTTATCTCGGGCTCCTCGGTAGATTCATTTCCTCAGGCTTTAGCGCACCAGCAAACCCAGAAGAATCGTAGCAATTCCGAGTCGAGCAATAATTCAAAAACCATAACGCCAGCAGCAAATCGAACAAGCTCTACGCCAAGCTATACGCGATCGAGCGTAGGTGGGTTTCATCAATCCAATGATCAATTTGGGGAGGGCTATACAAATTTAGTCTAACATAGAGGAGTTGCTGTTCAAAGACACGAGTTCTCACGGAGGACAATCGATGCAACAGCCTAGAACTTCAGAATTCAATAAGGTTTACTGAATCTACAAGAACATAGGCTACGAGATACAGGGCCACCTAAATTGGTTATTTTCTTTACATTTTCTCTTGCATCTTTATCCTATTATATACACCCAACATGGCTTTTTTCAAGTTCCATTTTTTGAGCAAGCTTCTTTTCAAATCTCCCGACATGTGTTCGCTGGTTTTACCCATTTCAATATTCTCTTTATTCTACCCTCAATAGCCATTTGTTGATTCGTTGATTCACTATGTTTGAATCATTTTGTGTCCAGTTTCATTTTCGATCTTAAATTGTACGCCCTGGAGGGTGAGATAGGAATGGGTCAAGGTGTTTGGGTTTCGTTGGTCTATGGATGTTTTCAGATTACAATTGTTAGTTACTTTGCGGTAGCGTGATATCGATATATCGATAAAACTTCCTCGGGAGGAAAACGAGTACTATAAAAGGTGGGGATCGTTTTGAGAATTCAAGGGGCATATGGGCAAATTGATAAGGTTTAGTAACGATATAGGGAGCGACGCAAGTCGATTGGGGCAGGGTCTGATGCTTTCACTGTTATTGCTCCAAAGTAGCTTTTATATACTTTATTTTTTCCCCCTGAGAGTGTTAGGGATCCAAGATCTTTGTCTAAACAGAGGAGAGTTGTTTTCTTCCTTATTTTGCTTCCTAGTTTTCATTTGCTCCCGCTATAGCCTTTATCTGTCCTTTAAATTACATGCCCTCATTTTCTTGTTGTCTTATCTTAGTAAGAGGAGCCAGGAGCGGAAATGCGAAACATTTTACCAGATATAGGCAAAATGTAGGCATCTAGTTTTGGCTTATCAGACGAGGCACAAATGATACATTCATTAGATTCGGCCTTTTAAGTCGGACCCCCTGTTGTGTGACTAGTTTCACGATCAGGGTTTTAAATTTCTTTCAGAAACGGCGACTGCGGTCTCGCTGATACACACATAACTACCTACATGTACATACATAATGTAAGCATCAAGTTTGACACTTCCTTCTCCCGTTTTCTAGATCTGTTTATGCAAAGACGATCAATGTGAATCACTAAAAACCATTTTCGTGTTTGCTGTCTTGTTCTGTACAATAGCCGAAAATCTGCATGTCTTGATTCGGGACTGGATTAAGACCGAGTGATATTACATGATTTGGCTCCTTGTGTCACTTTCCTGGATTACATCTCACCGGTCAAATAATAGCATTCGCAATATTAATCAGAGCTTACCTTAATAACTCTCAATAATTGATTTAGTTTATGTATAGTACGTGTATATATACCAGCTAGCAGCTAGAATCGAGGACCGTTAACTAAAAATATGTAAAAAGCGGTTGAATGCAGGTATCCCCGTTCAGAACTAAAGGAAAAGTAAGGTTGCTTGCCTTTGGGCGTACGTATGTACTTGAAGATCTATCCTCAGACGGCGGGGAAAGACGGCAAATAATGAGGAGATGAAACCCGATCCTTGGCGAGGCAGTAGTTCCAGAGAAACGTCTTTTTCTTCTCCCGCGGATAGTAGGGAGGCGATATTGGTGTTGTGCTTTTGAACCACTTCGCCGTTCTTTGTATTTCCTATTGTGATCTCGTTCATCAATTCGGTTTTTAAAACTTAAAGTGCTGCATTAAGTTCTTATTTGGGGGGTTACAGAACTCCAGCTTCCGATATCTTTATCCCGCTACCAACCCCCCCCCCCCCCTCCGGGGTGTTATTGTTTCACAGGCTTGTGTGAGCGCTTGCTTGACTGGTTGAACCAAAATTCGAGTGAACAGTGATTCAACCCTGTTTTTATTTGATTATCGACCATAGATGGGTGTTCATAATTCGATCAAGCCGTCCTTTCGTTATCTTAAGCCACAGGAAGTCTGAAGAAATCCCTCTTTCTTGTTTGAGATTTATTCGCCGCGCCGCAGCAAATAAACTGAATTAGTTGCACCATCTGTAATGAAACTGTACTTTAACGATCGCGAGTTCCACTATTATTAATTCTGTTATATGGTTTCTGTCCGTTATATATTCCGAATGGCCCGGGCCGGGAACAAGCCAAATAATATGGGTTGGGGTGGATACTACATGTAGTGGATTACCTACTTGAGGAGATAAATGTAGTCTCATTAGAAGACATAACTGGATATAGCACAAGGATGAATATGCACGTGCGCAAACCTCTCTTCTCCCCAGTTTCGCGAATTGGATATCGTTAAATTGAGAAGACAAAACTCGTCGAGTGAGCGTTGGCCGATGATCGTATGCATGATTATGAGCAATGTCTCTGGGACTTCATTGCGCCTAGTTTTTTCTATCACCCGACCCCCGACTTGGTTTGTAAGTTATCTGAAAATATAAATTTCCACTGTGCTCCTTAACATATAATTAATATCACATATTAAACACAGCGAGTCTGGTATAGATGTTTCTCGCTCGTATATTGGGCCAGAAGAGAACATTCTTCGACCGGTTTAGAGCGCTGATACATGCCACACGTGTACCGTGTAAAGCTCCCCGCTGCAGTATGTTTCCGTGCGCAGAAGAAAGCAGGGCGGTGGATCGCCCCCTGGACTGTTCCGGATCAGAGACTAAGATGTTTTCGCTACCACACGTAGCTAGGGCTTTGAGTCGAACGATTGCATGTTGGAGGGTGGGTGCTGGCGTGATCGTAGTGATAACAGATCCTGCACGGGTTCCGAACAGAAGGCATTGTCGTAGCGCAGCAGCAGCGTGTTCATCCACTGATCTAATGTTGCGTGAACCCGGTCACTGCTGTTACGGTCCATCTCCGACCGGCGGTGTGAGTTACCAATTAATATGCAATATCGATACCCACATGGAGACCAGGTTTATAAGGGAGTACATACGGGCACAAATTTGGGAGATTTTAGGTCATTTATATATAGCCAAGGGAGAGTGAAAAGATGTTACTGGTAAAAGCGGGGAGGATTTGTGTACAGCATACGTATACGTACCAAGGCATTAAATAGACAATATATATATGTACATGTATGTACCTATCGATATCTACATCGTTACACATACAGGTCAACGAAGTACAGGCTTGTACGTGGGTGCAATTTGTTTGAAGCTAACCTTCTACAGCCTGAAGATTTAATGTCGTTGACTATAGCTACTGCTTGATGAACCGGTACTAGAGGCAAGCATAGGCTTGGCCGCTCTTTGGCCATGGCCTTTGATTGGGGGGTTTGAATTCCGGTTGGTTTTACCTAGGCCTGCTGATATGATGACACGCCTAGTAGCGGGTGTGCTGGGGCTTTAAAAACTCTGTAGACGCTATTCTAGTCTTTCCCGTGACAGGGTTTCATTTTGTTTTCTGTGGACGACTGAAGCTCGGTTGGGTGGTGCCATTAGGTAATTTGATATATATAGATTTGATCCCTATCGCACTACGAGTGATCCTCTATGATTCAAGTACCAAAGGCTGCCCCTGGTGGTCATGGAGAGACAAATGGGGACCTCTATTGAGGCGCAAATATGTCACAGCTACAGGATGTTATCTAGATCTAATATTCAGTTGATGGGGTTTCTGTACTACTGGATCATGGAGTAATACAGTCTTGGGTACTGAAGCGCATTTGGTCCTCCGTGGTGTTGGGGCGGGGTGGGGCATAATAATGGTCAATATGGACGGTAAAAAATAGAAAAAATACATGTAGTAATAGCAATATATATACTATTATTGCCTCAGTGTCGCTATGAAGAAATGCTCGCGCGCGAATCCTACATATATAGGCGCACGAGAGCTTTCTTAACACTTCATTGAGTCGAATCTTGTATATTGTAATGTTTAATAGATACATACGTACATGTACAGTTCATTCAGATCTATCTAATTATGCGATGTAAAAATTACTTGTCTATATATATATCGCTGATCATGAGATTATCATGAGCCATCAGTCTATGATCTTGATGGGGTTCATATATGTACTAAAGGTTAGTTGATGGCCAAATCTACACAAAGCCTCTGTCTTACTCTTAAATTGTCTTAATTTACACTTTATGGAAGATTACTATCACGTTTTGATATAACGTGTTTCACCGGGAACGCAATCGGTAGTACTGGGAAAGCAATAAACGGGATCGCAAATTGCTGTGAAAATTCAAAATCACCCAGAATTGCAGAACTAAATACACTAAAGTCATTTTGAGATATATTTCGAACATTTCTGATGATCGTTACTAATAGGTAGTGAGTACATGTATATAGTTGAGAGAGGGTCATTAAGCCTTGATAACCCTCCCACATGTATAGCGATATGTAATAAGTGATGGAACGGGCTGAGAGAATGATACGTACCTGTTTTGAGTAAAACGCCACCAACATACGGTGTTTGCAGGTATAACCGTATTAGGGCGTTCCATCACTTATATAATTATTACCTATCGCTGTACAGCTATATACTCACTACGATCATAAGAAATAGTCTATATATGTATGGCTTCATAGGTATTGCTTTGGTGCTCATAATGCCCTTCTGTGAAGTGAGGTTGCTTTCCCGGTGATGGTCGCTTTCCCGGTGAAACACGTTACAGGTATAAATTAAGTGTAGCTCGACCCCAGAGCTTGCCTTGGAGTGTCGCGACATTGGTTCTGATGATCAGTTTCCCAATCTGGTAATTGTTTAATCATTTACCACTGATAACTTGCCAAGATCAGCTTCTTGGCGCTGTTAAACGCAATACTCACTCTACCAATATTTTATACTTAATTAGGGTTGATCGGCGGCGTTTCAATTCTAGCACCACGAGTACAGATACAAACCTTCCTAATCGGGTAATTTAGCTGTCCGAAATGGACAATTATGGGCGCGACATTGGTTGGGTCCGATCCCCCACCAAAAATCCAACTTTTAGGAAATTAACAGCTCCACCACAACAAAAGATAAAATTAATCCGACCCTGTCAAATTGTAGAGAAGAGGCAGAACTATCGATTGACAGAGAGAAATAAATTAGAGTGTGGTTGGGGAAAGTCATTAGCGGTTGAAGTTGACCCCCGAAACCACTCCGGTTCAAGGCGTCCCCAACCATACCTTAAATGACCAATCGACGTGGCCATTATAGCTAAATGTACCCGGGGTGCTGGAAAGTGATGCAACGATCAAATAGTTCGTATTCCTCAACAACCAGACTAGCTAACAGAATGCGGAGCGAATATATAGTAATTTAGAAGCTAGGGATGATAGTTATGGTAAGAGTTAATACGAACCGCTATTGCTTCTTCTTTTATTACTGTCTCTTGTCACAAGTTGTCTTTTTTCAGGCTAAAAATCCCAAATCAATGACCTGGAAAAATGCAGACTCTATTCTAGAGACTCATATAGCTAAAATATCCATCCTGCCTAAGCATTGTGTTATGTTTATAATTGAAATTCCGAGTGCCCTTCCGCGTTGCTAGAGGTTTTCAACAAGTTATAAAAGGTCCCGTACTTATACCAAAATATCAACGACCAAGTAGTATAATTTTGGCAAGGGAGATTCATGCTCCAAATTCGTAGGCAGTAAAAGGACCTTTTTAGACACATTTCACCTTCAGAATTTGTTCTTTGTAGATATGCCCTAAAAGCGACCTGTAGAGTCTTACATGCGCCTAGATGGAAGATGCATAATTTCAAGGGAGATGGGAAGGCTGCGTGTGTTTTGATGTCTGCACAAATACATATTTGCGAGTACATACAGTCAACTTTAGGGCAACGACGAACCTAGGACAACGACGAAAACACTTATTTCAGCCAAAGAAGTGGTTGCATACCGCATTAATTCGTACGAACGGCCGGTCACACAAGTCGTTGGAATTCCCGTATTTGGTTATTTGTATTGAATACGCCCCCCTAATCTTCCCTCATGCTAGCTTGAAAAGGCAACTTCGACGTCTTGTGTGACCGGCCGTTCGTACGAATTAATGCGGTACTAGAGCGCCACTGTCTTGACTGACAAAGACCCCTGTTCGTCGTTCAACCAGTTTCGCCGTTGCCCCCAAGATGACTGTACATATATGTAGGTACAGCCACTCTGCAAAAGTGTTCGTGATTTGGTTTAATGTCAGTGCGCAGTGTGGCGCACCCGTAATGTTAATGAAACCTTTAATGTTAAGATTCAAAATAACAAAAATATATAATATAGTTCGTGACTATAGATAAAAGAAGGTAGGCCATTGATCACATTTTTCATTGATTCCGGGTACCATTGATCATTTGGAAACTCCTGAGGGGTTTTTTTTGATGGTCCGCCACGATTACATAGTGAAATGTCTCACTCCGAAATCCCAATCACGAACACTTTTGCAGAGTGGCTGTACATACATGTAGTTACCTTTATATCTTCAAATCCAAATCTTGACCTTCCAGGCCACCCTTAAAGCGCTAGCTAGCTATATGTAAATCTCTCGGGGACCTCATTCCCACGCATGCATCTTTGAATACGCGTATTTATTATTACTCGTTCGTTGACATGTACGTGTACATGTATTTATATATATTTTGCTTGAATATCAATATAATAGCATTTTTATATATATGTATCAATATAGTGGCTCAACATAACACCTCAGTGGGATCGGCAAAAAAGCTATATGTACGATTTATGAGTCTTTGGAATATAATATGGAATTCGTTCTCTGGAACACTAATTCTGGTGTTAGGAGTGGCTGGCCTAGCTACATGTAGGCCTGCATACATGTATGTACGTCTGCGTGCAAAGGGCACAGAAAGTGATAGCAGATTAAAGCCAGCTGGCCTGTCAATGGAGCTTCCTAGCAGGATAATGATTAGAAAGTCCCAAATCACTATAGATATATGTATACATGTATTCAGCAATGTCTCTTCTGCCGGTGCCATTGTTGAATTGTATCACCTATCGAGCCGGCATGCACCAGGTTCGGGAAAAAAGCCCAATTTTACTGAGTAGATTGTAGAGATATGAATATAGGAGACAAATATACCCCCAGATCAAGGTACCTACATGTATTTGTTGAAATCATGTACCCCGGGGTGCCGGAAAGTGATGCAACGACTCAATTTACCACTCACGATTTCAATCAACCACATGTGACCCAATTTTGACCATATATTATAAAACAACAAGATACCACATGTACACGTATGTATGGTATATAAAGTAAAGAGAGTATAGAAATTTGATCGATCGCGTTTAAATAAAGAAATTAAGGTGGTTGCGAATTTACCCCGGGGTACATGTATTTTGTAAGAATTCTGGCCGTTCGAATACTCAAATATCTAATACGTCGCCTCCCGGCCACATACACCTTCTTATCTAGAATAAAAACTCCATCTATGGTATTGTTGTCCGCGCGAACAGAGCCTTAAATACATATACTTAGAGTGAAATAAAGGCTCTATTCAGACGGACGCGGTATCTAATACTGTGGTAAATTTGGTTGTATGGTATCATGTTCTAATATAAAACCAAGTATTGGCCAGAGACAAAAGCGTTCGGATGGAGTTGAGATATTATTCGGTAGAGGCATGAAGGTACAAGACAACGGGAAATAAATACCTCCGACGGTATTTGTTAAATCCACGGTGTTTTGTGGGTATCAAAACCGGTGGTTTGGGCCGTCCGGGCACTCAGGTACTGCACTGACTTGCACACTTTCCTACTCGGCGTGAATACCATGGTATTGACGCCTGTCCGAACAGAGCCTAAAGAGCAATGACTATCTTCTTTTATCTAGTCACGAACTATGTTATATATTTTTCGCTATTTTGAATCTCAACATTAAAGGTAACATTAAAACCAAATCACGAACACTTTTGCTGAGTGGCTGTACCGGGTGTTGAGGGTAAGTGATCAGAATCTGGTAGGTGAATGTTGCGGTGGGTACGTGTATTTGTCTTATCAGATTCTGAGATAACCAGTGCCAAGGCTCGTGTGTGGCCGGGGTACTCAAGTCAGGTTTAGCGTCATCTGTTTCCCCAGGCCCTGTCAACTTCAATCTCTACAAATAAATCTAGGAACAACGCGCGTCTTCCCTCCAATTTCACCGGAAATACAACTAATCACATCTGTCAAACATGCGCCTTCGTCTGGTTATAAACCGCAATTCTCTCCCCACCATGAAGATATGGTGGGACACATCCGCACTCAAGTCCGGCGATGACAGAAATATTTCTTCACTTCTTATCTGTGTATCCCAGATTGTTCCGCTGGAGTTTTCAAAGTGGGGCCTCGAGGACTATGCTGTAGAGATTGGGGGGTTTGAGTGTTTGCATTTTCAGGAAGTGGATAGTATCATTAGGGATGGCGATGAAGTTGTGTAAGTCTATCGATCATGCTGCGATCATTCGCGTGCTAATGGCCCTTAAAAATGCAGGATACGGCCACTCTCGTCGCATGAGATCAAACAGCGGCGGCTTTCGGGTAGGCGTCAAATTAGCGCGTCGGGCCGGAAACTAATCGACGGCACTCCTTTTGGTCGTACCTTTCTTCGGCCAGCGCCGGACCGACCAGCCCTAACAGCTCGGCCGGCCAAAAGGAGAAGAATTGAAGGTGATTCAACTGCCGCTGAAGTTGAGCCCGAAGACGATGAGAGCTATACTGAGGAGGACGAGGAAACGGAAACGGAGGATTCGAATTCAGAAAATGACGACGAGGCCGTCCAGGAACGACAAATTATTCCAGCGAGGAGTCTAATACAAAATAGGAAGTATCTGGGTGAAAATGGAGCAATCTCTGCAAATATGGAGCAATATCATAATCCTTTGATGGACCTCTATTGTAAAGAAACAATCGACGTCGAAACAGAACTTAACAAGGAAGAGGAATTGAAAAGAACTAGCGGGGGAAGGAGCTCAGATTTTGAGGAAAAGAAAGGAAGTCAAACGAATGCGAAAAAATTATCCGCTGCAGAAATCTTAACCGCCGATGTTGACTCTTCTGACTCATCCGATGATGATGATTACGATCCTAGAGAATCTTCAGATTCCTCGTCAGACGGGGATGATGAACACAAAGACGATCAGGACGAAGATGGGGACGTAAATGGGAACGAAAGCAGAATGGAAGGGGTCATGCCCATAGAGAAAAAGCCTACAACCCAAGAATTTAAGATTTCCGATATAATAGCCCCCTCAGAAGATGAATCGTCAGATAGTGATTTCGACCTACGGGCGGTTACTACCGAAGTTCAAAGCTCAGACGAGGTACACAGCAACCCTGAGCCGTGGTCGTCGTCGTCGTCGTCGTCGTCGGATGATGACGAGGAGGTGGAGGGGGGGGAGGGGGAGGATGGGACAGATCTCCAACCCAGAAAGTAAGCCCTCTAGGATTATTACCATAAGTTCAAACAACTAAATTGTTGGTAGAGAATTACCAAAATTACAAAGACAGGGTTCTTATATTCGCTCCCCTAGTTCCTCTAGTTCGTCCAGTTCGTCCAGCTCGTCCAGCTCGTCCAGCTCCTCTGAACCACAGAAGAAAGTAGCCTTGCCTAGATCGTCGAGCTCGTCTAGTTCATTCAATTCATCCAGCTCCTCAGAGCCTCCGCAAAAGCTGCCATACCACCCTAAAGGACCTCCCGTGGCATCAGGGACCCTCCCAAACGAAGGAAAGAAATCTACCAAGTTAAGAAACCAACGTAAAAAGATTCAAAAGTTAAAAGAGAAGGGTATGATCCCAGTGAATATGGATAACAAAGAGTATTTGGCCTGGGTTTCTGAAAAATCAGCCATTGAAGCAAAGCAAGTTATGTCTGAAAGAGATAGTGAGAAGTTAACTGGCAATGAGGTCTCTAGCGGTGCCAATCGCCGCAAGCGACTTAGAAAAATATACAACAAAGCAAGAAAGGCTGGAACTACTGATCTGAACTTCGATGCATGGTTTAAAGAAAGAGAACAGATACGCCTCATGGGTCTAGAAAAGGGGGCGGACAATGGGAAAAACATCGATGGTGACACCACGATGGATCCTACAGACGACACGCCAGTCGAAGAATCTTCTAAAGAAAGACACATCCCTGGCCGGCCGAGTGTGGACATCTCTGCTGCTAGACGCATGCTCCATCATGATCTTGCTATCACAAAAACCCAAGCTATGGAGAAGGAAAACATGCGAAAGGAGTGGGCAGCTGCACATAAAGACGACACAGCCAACAAAAGGAAAGGCTTTGCAAGAGAACAGTTTGGGAAAAAGCCAAGAAAAATTATTTATGATGGAGATGGGAACCCCATTTCAGCTACTATAGATACCGAAAAAATCGTGCATGAGGAGGAAGACTCAGATGCGTGGAGGGAAAAACTAGTACTCACTGCAATAGAATGTGAATGGGATAATGTGGTACTCCCTGAACCGAGTTATCCTTTCAAGCAGCCTCGGTTCCCTCTGGGTGATGTTGTGGCAGGACAAAAAAGAAAAAGAGGCGGTGGGAAGAAAAAAAAACAACAACAGGATGAATATGGGACACAAAATGGCTATGGGCAAATCGGTGATTATTACCAGCAGCAGCATGATTACCATGATTGGAACAATCATGACTACTATGATGACACAACCTACACAGTCGCCAAAGATACAACTATGGAGGATTCGGTTCTGGTAGACGACCTCCCGCCTCTCCCAGTAGATTTATCCACTCTTCATCCACTCTCAAAGCCGGTTCTCCCGGGAACGGTGCTTGCCTTTAAACAGTTCACAATGGATAAAAACTACACGCCAATAATCGCTGACTACAAAACCGCCATTGTTGAAGAGGTCATTGACGAACCAGATGGCCCGTTGCTCGTGATGAGACTAGCTATTAGAGATCGTATGGAGAGAGAGGTGGATAAAACGACCGGTGAGAAGGTCTTGAGGAAGTTCGAGATGCCTGGGGATACCAGATCCGATGAGGGGAAGGAGGAGTTGATGTGGGGGGAGCTTATCCAGCCATTGTTGGTGAAGTTGCCGGAAGGTTCAAAGGCAAATTTCAATGATGAAACAAGCCAAAAAGTAAACGAAAATGACGCGGGTGGAAATGGGGACAATGCTTCTCTGGACCCTGCGGACGGAGCTGCAGATGGAGCTGCAGATGGAGACGACAATGGAACGGAGGAGGCAATGGAAGATGCCTCAAATGGAGAACCAGATGGAGCCGAAAGGTGTGGTGAAGAACCCGCCTCTGGACAAGGTGATGCCCAGAATGACGAAGAGCCAACCTCCGAGAAAGCAATTTACGAAACAACCACTGAAGCGGCGGGTAAAACTAGCCCCACTCTTTCCGAGAGGATTGCGGCAACCCTAGAAGCGGAAGAAGAAGAAGCTCTTCTAGAGGAACTCGCCGCAGATATGGCAGTGGTCACAGATGAGCATGCAGCTTCACAAGAAGAGGCGGTGGATACAGAGCTACCAGATGCGCAGGTCACAAACTCTCCGAAATACTCCTACTCATTTCATGAACTCAACACGCCTGAGCCAGAAGCACAGGTGGTCGATACTACAGCAGTAGCATCTGACACTCCTCCGTCCATAGTGGCTCATAGCGCGCAGCAATCTGTCTACGATTCCGACGACTCTGACTGTCTTCCAAGTCTTGAATATATGCTTTCCCACTCACAGCGAGCATCAGTCAAGGTTGAAGCCTCGACTCAAGATGAACCGCAACTCCTACCATTGCCTGTGTTCTCCCCGTTCGGAATGAAAACAAGTTCGCGGGAGGGGAAGTCATTGGATGAACAGCAGATTCAGCACGAGGTTGAGGGTGCCAGGGGAGTGAGCAATGGTCCAAAGAAGATTACCGCCAAAAGTAGAGTTACTCAAAGTCAAGTACAAGTTATCGATTTAACAGCCACTAGTAGTGATGCAGAGGAGATTCAAAGAAAGAGGAGAAATAGGAGAAGGGAAAAAATAACTGGAAATGATGCGTGGAGGGCTGTCAGGAGCTAGATGATTACTTTTATCTACTTTCAAATTTGTATCTTTGTCCTTTTTCCTTCTCTTTTACTGGGGTTGTAAAGATATTGGCTACAAAACCATTATGTAGGGTATAATTACATGTAAATGAATTTTGCGGGCCTAAAGAATCTCTCTGACAGCTACCTTGCAAATTCTTCAGAGAAAAACATTTTTTTTATTGAAATCTTTTCGTAATCACCACATTATCAAAAAAAGAAAAAGGCCATTTTTGAACTTCCGAGACTAAAGTGCGCCGAAGCATACTTAAAACCCGCCCCACTCGACACAAAATGTTCTCACCTCGCCAGGTTTGTCCTTATTCTCGCCCCCCACCATCCACGCTTTCTTTACACCTGTCCCCAACCTTCCACCACCCACAACATCCCGCATCTCAATCTCCTCGTCCCATCCTAGTCCCGTCACAACAAAATGAGAGTGAAACCGCAATGGGTCCCCCGGATATGCCATGAACTGACATCCGAACCGAAGCCCTGGAGAGAGGAAGTAGTTATGCTCGTGAAGGTATTTGTAAAGCGGATATGAGGCCTCCGATGGCGCTGGCTCCAGTACTCTAGCCTCTGAGGGCCTAGGCGGGGTGGGTAGTGCATGATAGAGAGCTTCGGAGGTTGCCGGGACAGGATAATAGCGAAGTGTTGAAGGTGGGGTGGGGTCTACAACGTTTGAAAGCTTCGTTTTTGCAGTGCCTGTCTCAAACATGGTAGCTCCTACTTTGTCTTCCTCTTCATTTCCGATCTTTCTCTCCCCTCCAGCTTCTTCCTCCTCGCCATCGTTATCCTTCAAAGAAGCTGGCTTGGGGGTTCTGAAAGCCTTCCTTCGCTCTTCGGCCGCTTTTTGAAGGGCTTGCATCTCACGAATTGACTCTGCCTCGCGCGCTTCGAGGTATGCGGTCTTGTCGGCTGCGAGCATGGATTTGAGTCCCTGTGAATGTGCTTGTATATCATTAACAATATAACCAGCGCCTTTCTCGACGAGCAGGGCAGCCTCTTCGGTCATGAGCTCAAGTGGGAGCCCGAGGAAAACATTTTGCTGAGGAATCTGAGGGAGAGTCCCAGTGAGACAGCCGCACATGCGGTGAGATGCTCGGACGTGGGAGACAACTGGGCTTGTAAGAGTGTTGATTAGTTTTCCTGAATCTCAAAGGCCAAATATCTAGATTTCTATCTGCCTAGAGCACTCCCACCCCAAAACGAAGACCACAAGGACCTATAGATTTTACGTACCATTAGCATCGTACAAGAAATAACGGCTCTTGACAAGGTATATTGGAAATGGCTCCACAACGCCCCACTGAGATGACATTTTTCGGATTTTGTTTCACTAAGGTTTCTGAAGGCCGTGGTGAGTAAGCGGTGGTGAAGAAAAAACATAAGACGACTGTTATTGACATGGGGGTTTTACCAATTTCAAATTGCGGTGGACGTTCAATACATGTCGTTACAAAATACGTCACACAGCATTTCATGCGCGCCAAGCCGCTTATGCCCAGCGGTTCTGCAACTTAAAGTTAACGTACAGTAGAATCGATAGAAACGGCATCGATCTATCGTACTGGACCAATTGAAGGAAACAATGTCAAAAGCCTCAAAGACGACTCTCGCTGTTACCACTGCCCTTTGCGGAGGTGTTGTTTGGTTCGTGCACTATTTTCAGCGTGCTGAGAAAGAAGTACGTCTGCCTCCATTCGACCAATACATTATATTTGAAGGAAACATTAAGCTGATATGATAGAAATTGGGGGAGTGAAGTTGATGCACGCAGGTGTCATTCGTGACGAGGAGCGTTCGAGAATCAAGAGAGAGCGTCAACTAGATTTTGACATGCAGAAGGAGCTTGAGAAGGAATTCAAGAAGAGCCAGAATGTTTCGCCGGTAAATAACACTGTGGGCGCGGAAGGCGGTGAAGATAATATCAAAGGATAGCGAAGACACAAAGGGAACTTGAAAAGTCTCGAGGTATCTTAGATTAGACTGGAAGGAGCTGAAAGCTTTGCTATGTAAATAAAGGCACTTTTTCTATCGACATCCGTAGAGGATGCAGGAACACTCTTCAATATTACATGTATTGGGTTATCAAAACTACGTACCCGGATGCTCACTTCACAATCAAATAAATTGGCTACAATAATCAAATTTTAAAAACTACTTAAATTAAGCTTATGTTAAACCTGAGATAATAGAGGCATAAAGAATCATAAAAATGAAATCTCTTGTCTTCTCACCTCGTGGTAGTGGATAATGATGTTGAAGTTGTCGGTAACTCGTACTACTTTTTGCATTATCACTGTGCTTCCTTCTCTTTTCTCCTTTTCTTTCCTTTTTACCACAGAAACACTACATGTGCTTATCATTAAGAAATACATTCTCACATCACCCCTAGTTTGATAACGGCATTTTTTGATTCTAGGCTAGACCCATAGGCCAAAACTGAAGATTCAAATTCTCAATTGAGAGGCTATATAATGTGTTTCACCGGGAATGCAATCGGCACCGGGAAAGCAATCAAGCATGACATGAACGGGATCGAAAATTGCTGTGAAAATTGAAAATTACCCAGAACTACAGAACTAAATACACTAAAGTCATTTTGAGATATCTTTCGAACATTTCTGATGATCGTTACTAATAGGTAGTGAGTATATAGCTGTGGGAGGGCCATTGAGCCTTAATAACCCCCCCCCCCCCCACATGTACAGCTATATACTCACTACGATCATAAGAATTAGTCAAAAACACCAAAAGAACTCCCCTATATATGTATTGCTTCATGGGTATTGCTTTGGTGCTCATAATGCCCTTGTGAGGTGAGGTTGCTTTCCCGGCGATGATCGCTTTCCCGGTGATGATCGCTTTCCGGTGAAACACGTTATTAGATTTCCCCATAGTCAGTACTAGTTCACCCTAAAGCTATAACTATATCTACATGTGGTGATAGTAATAACCTAAAAGCTTACTTGATGTGGACACTCGTGATCGATCGAGCTAGCTCTGGAAATCAAAGTAAACTGAGGTTACAATTGCGTATGTGCTCGAGCTCGAGCCTACATCCCTTCGTGTGTTTTTACAATAAACCTCATTCCGTGAACCTTTTTCTGTATAGTCACCCTCTGTGACCCTTCTTATACCATTTTCAGATGTCCCCACAGTCTCTAGGCAGCTAGCCTTTGAATATAACTACGCCATCGCGGGCCTAATATGTCTCCAACTCCGCTCTGACGAATGAAGGGATGTGGGTATAGACGCGGCGCTATATACTATAATACAGGCTTAAACTACATGTAGTCCGAGAGAACAGACGCGACGCTATTGAAGACTACATATATGTAGGCTAAAAATATGTGTTTTTGTAGGATATATATATATGTGTGTGTGTTTATATGCCTAAATAAAGCCACAATTGTCCCCCTAGCTCATCATACATCATCTGGGCACAGATACATGTATACAGTACATATGGGTATATGTACGGAAATTCTCAGCTACATGTACAGCCACTCTGCACAAGTGTTCGTGATTCTAAGACATTTCTTCATATGTAACCGTGCACGTGGCGGACATCAAAAACCAAGAATTAGAAGACCCTTTGAGTGAACAGTGCTCGAAATTAATGAAGGAGATTAATGACCCACTTTTTTATATATAGTCATGAACTATATTATATATTTTTCATTGCTTTGAATCTCAACTTTAGTAATATCAACTTCACCAATGCGCTACACTGCGCACTGGCATCAAAACTAAATCACGAACACTTTTGCAGAGTGGCTGTATATACATGTACTTAAGAAATTAGATAATAACAAAGATACCAATGCTGATTAATCTCTTGAAATGCCAATAATTTACTTCATTTTCGGGTTCTTATTAAAATCTGCATGTAATTAATGAATTAAACAAAAAAGAAGAAAAGAATATTTTTATGCATGAAGCCCGTCATAGTATATCACTCGGGTAGAGTGGTAAAATTGTGAAAGCCGATCATGATCAAACGAGCAGCTCGATCGAGCCAACTCTAAACTTGGCCACACTACGTACATGTATGTACATTTGCCAGCTTTGGATCACTAACTTAAACTCTAGCTCTAGTTCCACCCGTCTTTTTGGTACTGTAGCTCTGTTCAACAGCTTGATACCAGAGCTTCTCGTGAACTCGGAACGCTGCATTTAATACTCAACCAAGGTCTATAAATCTAATTCGAGACAAATAACACTTCAATTACAGCCTTTGTTGGTATAACTATCATTCATCTTTACCCCTTCAACCAACTTCAACTAACTTCGCATACGAACCTTACATCTTCGACTATTGACCACCGGCTGGAGCTATATTACGAGAGTACGACGCTAAGGGCTCAATTTCTGCAGCCCTGTGTTTGAGAAGGCCAAGTACGTTTGGGTTTATGATACGGCCTGACTTACATATAACAATATAGTTTTTGTTTAATTCATCATCATGTATTCAATGAAGAAATAGCGAAATCACTAAGAGAGTTGTGCGGGTAGGCGTGGGGGATTCTTGTGGTTCAGCTTTTATGAGGAGACCTGAGCAGGTGTGGTCGTGTGAATCATGGTATATCGCTCAACACACCTAGGCTTGGCAAACAGCGAGCAAAAGTCCAAGAATTCGGGACGAGCCATATTGTCCAATTCATAATGTAGATCTTTATATACCCTTGGTGTCGTGTTTCTCACTCAATCAAAGAAATACCGGGAGAAATTAAGGGCTATTGATATATGGATCAGAAACTTGCTAATTATAAATATATAACACTATAGGATATTCTTATTCGACCGGCTTCTAGCTAGTATACATATACATGTAGTTATAGTACATTGTATAATTATAACACATACCCCACTCAAGCATATACGGCAGGGCTACTACGCACTGCCGCATGCTGTGCTGCTCATGTAGGTACACAAGGCTTATACATATCAAACTGGAGAGAAGAAGCAACTGTATCGAGGTGTCTACAATGGCTGAAAATGGGGTGTGATTAGAGTAGTAGTAGTCTTGTAGTGATGCGGCTTTTTAACTGCATTACGCTTGCTCATTCAGCTCGGTTTAATTCAGTATTCAAATGAATACTGTTCTGTCCCATTTGCGGATGCTACCCATTCACCGGATAATTTGATATATCGTACGCATATAAGAGATATAGAATAGTGACATCTTTTTGAACTTAATTATCTTTGAAACTTGGGACCTTTCTGAGCAAACTTTCAAATATCTTGAGATGAACTGTTAATTAATGTCTGCAACACGCTCAATAAATGGTTACAGTGAACCCGAGAAAACTGCAGGAGCTCCGGATCCTCGAGACAAGGATGCCTCCGTTTATCATTTTCTTGCCGCACGTCACTTCGAGGGGCATCGCAACAGCACTGATGGTTGGATAATAAACACCGTAGTGTACTAGTCCAACTATACCCCAAATTGTCAAGCGAGTGGGTTGCCCATCAAGCAGTCATCCGGAATAGTAAAAGTGTCCATTATATGGGATACAGTTCGATGGACTTCTGGTGAATAGGTAGAATCCGCGAATGGGTCAGAGCAATACTATAATTGCAAGCAAAGGTTATTTCATACAAATACGCTATCTCAAAAGAACGGTATGCTTAAAAAGCTGTATCAATACTGCTAGCTAAATTCCAAGCCCGTATAACTTCACCATCACAATAGATATAAAAAATCTGTCGAGAGAAAGGCTAGAAATAGTGACGAAGAGATTGTCTTGACAGATTTTTGATATATATCATGGTTGTGAAGTTAACGGGCTTGAAAATCGCCAAACTAAACAAAGTGGAACAGTATTATACTCAAAAAAAGCAAACCTGCCTGAGCGTGGCAGTGAGGCACAAAGCTGGCCCTCTTATTGGCCTTTGGAGTCAGGTTGCAGCCACGTCCATATGCGGCGTGTCACCTTTAAGACTGGGCGCACCATATGGGTTCCACTTTGCTCAGTCTTGGCGCATTTTACATACAAAAATACACAATTTCAACCTCTAACCCAGGCAGATATTAAGATTCTGCTAAAATAGAACTAAACTAGAGTTCAATTTTACCGCTTTTTTCTTTTACCATTTTTCGTTGCAAAGTTATCACCCATTGACATTTCGTCGCGATCCGCTACCTTTAAGCGTGGGCGCACCATACCTACATGTAGTAGGTACATGTAAAGTATGTACTCGAGAAGCTATGGTGGGTAGGTGTGTAAACTTCGGAGTTTGCAGCCAATCAATCTATAGAAATTGGAAGTCTACCCCCATAATGGTACTAGCGTTCCCAATTCCCATACAAAAAAAGTTGACACACCCACCCCCTATGCATACCTCTCTCAAAATTCCATCCCTACCATAATTCCAGCCACCACGGGGGTGAAATTATGATAGGTTTTGCTGTATATAGTATATACATATACGGCACCGTGCCGAGTACGCAATATTTATTTCAAAAGTTTATGATTGGCCAAGGTTAAGAAGTTTTTTCTTCTTTACATGAAAATGAGCGCACGGGTACATGTATGTATGTACAGCGCCGGACAGTCAAAATCAACCCTCATGTTCTTTTCAAGCCAGAAACTAGTCCTAATCGGGTAACAATAATCATCGAACATCCCAATAGGGTAAGAATTGTCCCAATTAGTGTGGCCGCCTTGGCATAAAGCTATTAAAGTTATTATTTCACACCTATGTTTTTTTCGGGCAGATTGCACCAAATGTTTGAGAGGTCATAGTGCAGACAGTTCTTAATTATTTTAAATCCCCTTTTATGGGGATGTTTACAACCATGATTAGACCCATTTTACAACAGAACATTATTTTTGGACAAGTGTTGCGTTGTTGAAAGTCGATGGGGTGAAGGGGAGTCGATGGTTGCTCTGGCCGGCTGGTTTTGGCTGTCCGACACCGTACCTACAAGGCTCTGGGATAAAGTGAGTGAACGGATCTCACACACGTTTAGTTCGCTCACCTAATCCCAGAGCCTTGTACCTCGGTATCAAGGTGAGTATAACGTGGCGGCGTGGCTAAAGCTGCGCTGTATGGTGCGCACACTCTTAGAGGTGATGTTGTGGCATACATTGTGGCTGCAATAGGGCCTCATAGGCCATTCTGCTGCATTACTGCCACAGATCAGTCAGATTTGCTTTTCTGGGGGTATAAATGGGTATAATACTGTTCCTTTAAGCGTGGGCGCACCATACATGTAGTTTATGGCTTTCTGTGATATTTGTGACACATATACACAATTACATGTACAGCGATAGGTAATAAGTCATCGGACGGAACGCCACCAAAATACGCGTTTTCAGGCAAAATTGTGGCTAGGTCATCCGATGACTTATTACCCACCGCTGTACCTACATACATGTATGCTACTGTTCTTATTTTTTAGTAGCTCTGTCTAATCACTCCACCCCCCCCTCAATTATCAACCCACGGACGAATGAGTTTATGTAGTAGCTAGCTAGGGGTTCGGTGGGGCCATTAAGGCTTACGCATACAATGTATAGGTACATGCAGTTGTTTGAATTACCAAACTGTCGTAGCCTGACCTCAACACAAGGAAGTTAAGGATAGCGACTTCAATAAACCTCATGATACAGTTTTCTTGAAATTCCTGAGGCCAAACATGGAGCAGATACTTGTAATATATATGTACAGCGGTTGTCAATAAGTCATTAGACAGAACGCCACCGAAATACGCGTTTTCAGGCAAAATTGTAGCTACGTCGTCTGATGACTTATAACCCACCGCTGTCTGTACAGCTGCAGCCACTCAGCAAAAGTTTTCGTGATCGTGATTTAGTTTTTAATGTCAGTGTGCGCCCATTATTAAGGTTGAGATTCAAAACAACAATATAGTTAATGACTATATATAAAAGATAGGTCGTTGATCTTAGTCTTCATAGGTTTCGGGCGCCATTTATCATTGGGGAAGTCTTGGGTTTTTTTTTTTGATGGTCCTCTACGGTTACATGGAGAAATGTCTCACTCCGAAATCGGAATCCAAGCACTTTTTTGCAGAGTGGCTGTACCTTTGAAATTTGATAAAAACACTAATAAACAGACATACCACATGTCTACATGTATGCATGGAAAACGGATGTCCGTGCCGCTGACATGGGCACAGTGTCCACATTAGAGATCTTGATAGATCAGGCAAGATCAGTATCAATAACTTATGGGGTAAACAACACACTTCTTTAATCCAGCTTTGATATTGCCTTATCCCACAAACCGTCGAGACAATGCTGACACCCTTCGCAAAATGCGAAGAGGTGGCTAGAGCCAATGGGCTTTGTGATTTTGTTGATTTTTTTTACCCAATTCTGCCGACGGTAAGATTTGCAGAACCTGGGATACAACGGGCACTAGAACACCCAGGTTGGGCAACGATACTCCAAACAGCCACAAATAGAAGATCACCTCCCCAAGAGGTAGTTTATTAAATGGAGTTTAATTTTGATGGCGTTCCTGCCAGAGTAGAGTAGAGCTCGAGTTGGTAGGGATCGGGCTCGCACTAATACGCTAGCTTTAGCATTTCCTCATGAATCATCATGGTACTCGATTGGTGAAAAACAGATATTGACATGGGGGCTAACGCCAGGTCAACTTCCAAAGCAAACAACGTAGCGGCGGCGATCGAGTGGGTAATGTGGAGAAAGATTGCGGCGGTACACGTAGATATATGGAGGTTCCCACACCGCTGCCCGCCGCTAAATTGTGAAGAGAAAAAAAACGAAGATTTGAAGAACCGATATTATGGTGAGATAACTGCCGTCCGCCTCACCGCATGGTTTAGATGGCAGCTATAAAGGCGATCAGCGCCCCAGGCAGGCAGCCACCACAAGGAGAGAGGGAATAGTGGTGCCTGCCATTGGTTTTCCGCATGGGCTTGTGAATAGTCACTATGCGGAGATCGGCGAATCTACTTGACTTCGAGGGGGCCATTTGTTTGCAGAAGTTGTTTCTTGAGGAGCTCAATTTTGCAGTAACGAGTCGAAGAACTTAGTGAAGCTATCATAAGAGGAAAGAAGAATAGTAACGGGAATCATTCAGCTCGAGCATACCTACGTCAGTTTCCAGTCATTTTATATGTGCTCCTTTGGTCTTCAAATAATAATTTGTTTTTCTTAGGAACACATACCTACACCCACACCTCACGAAGTTTGAAAACAGACTGTGTGGACAGCACATGTTGGAAATCGAAGATCACAATCAGGATCACCAGTTTCAAGGCCAAATAAAAGGAATAAAAGATTGCCAAGATAGTAATGAGGAAGTCATCGCAGCTGATCCGGTGAAGACAGTTCAGTCCAAGACTCGAAGGACGTGTTTTACTTCCACACGCCTGGTCCCTGGATTCTATGAGGCTCGGGTATAGGATTCTTACGTAAGGTAGAGGGGTAGGCAGGTCGGTCGTACAAATGACGATGTTTTCATGCATAGTTGCTGCAGTAGGATCCTGTGACTTGTGAGTACTCTAAATACCCTAAACCGGAAGGGGGCGAACAAAAAGGTCACGATTCACTCTCAGGTGTAGAGTATTTTTTTCATGCGCGTATGCAGTGATACGGACACGGGGTTCTAGCGGCGTAGGCGTAGGCTTGACATCAAAGGTATGAGTAGGTGGGCCGTATTATTTAACTGTGGAGATGAGAACCAGAGATTCATGGTTTTGTTCCCTCTCAACGGCGGCAGCGTTCCGTTCCGTGGCCACCTTGATTGTTGGGCCACTGTTGGACATACTTCTCTAAGAAAGAAATCAATCGTTCCGCCAGCCATGAGGACCCTCAAGTCTACCGAGATCTAATTTTCAAGGGCTTAATTAACGGGAACTAGTAGAGTAGTTATGGGAGGCGGGTTTGAACCCTGGCTCGGGTTAGATAGATTGTTGACCAGAACGACGACAACTAACGTTAAAGTGGATAACAAAAAAAGTCGTATTTAGCAATTGGGGGAAACATAGTTAAGCAATAGTACTCTACTTCTACTGTACAGTATATGCGAGTAGGCAGGTCCAGGCTGTGAACATATTCAGGCACCCTGGATGACGAAGGGGAGAGGAGAGGAGAAGGCGAATGCAAGACATGCGGGGCGGGCGGGGGTTACAAATTTGCTGAAAGGGAGGAAGCCGAGAGGGTTTTGACGAGTCGAGTGTGATAAAGATTAGGATAAAGTGTATTTCAATCACCGCGCGAAGGGGGGGGGGGGGGTGCGAGAAAGCAAGCACCACTGCGTATCGGTGTGTGAAAGAAACGAATTTCCATACTATCTACATGTAGACTCGTAGAGAACAGGTAGTGATGCCGGTACATGTAGGTGGAGTATTCCCGCTTTCTAGGAACTCCTTGCTGTTTTCCAAATTCCAATATCGTGTTGAAGAACTGTCCACCCGTCTGCCGGGTGGATTGTTGGTTGGGATTGCCTGTCTGCCATGCTGCACGATGAGTTACGCCTCCATTCACTTTACACGGTCCAGAGATCCCAACAGCAGCAGGTCGAAGAAATCCTTGCACCGCGGTCGTCACTCTGAGACCTCACACGCACACTTGCAAGCACACTCATAGCCCATACGCCCTCTCACTCGCTCGTTTCCCCAAATTCCACAGACCCCTGCCAGTGTCTTTTTGTCCCCTCGTTTGCCTCTGTCTTTGCAGCAGCTGCTGGCCTACCAATTTGCTGCGCTTGTTGCAACTTGCCGGCCACCCGCTGCTCTGTCCTGTAACTCCTGTTGCCCGCCTTTCTTCCCTCTAGAACTAGCCTTGGGGCATTCTTCTCTTTCTCTCTCTTTTTTCTTTTTTCTACCTTTTTCTTCTTTTACTTACTCGCCTACACCGTTCACATTCCCTTTCCCCCCTCCCCGTCCCCCCCCTCCCCTTTCAACAACAGTTCATTAACTTCTTTTCAACCCTTTCGTCCCGCAATTACCCTCTCTTCCAACCTCACCGCCGCCCTGTTATCGCTATCACCCTTCTAAGCGGCAGCGGCTAACCAAAGAAGGGTCAGCAACGCCAGGGCGAGCTTCCACCACCCTTATCCCCCGAACCCCCGTCCCCTCTTTCTTCTCTCTCCTCCTTCGTATCTTCCCACCCGAAATTAGAAATCAACTAAGTGAGGTTCGGGTTTTCGTACCTGTTATCAACTCACCCAGACTTCCCCCCCCCCCCCCCCCAAACAAAAATCTCAAACTCTTCTATTCCCCTCCTCCAAATATTTCGGCTGTGATTTCAACCTTCAAAGGTTTTCCTAAACTTTTCTTCAACACCCCGATTCCCTCGGTGGTGAAACAGACGACGAAATATGCAGAACGACGCCGTCTACCAGGCCACTACGGCTGTCCTTAGGGCTGTCGCGAAGGGTGATTATAGCAAGTTCAGCGAGGAGCAAAGGCTCACTCTTCCCGGACATGATACCTTTGATAAAAGGTCGCTGGAGAGGGAGCTTATATCGCTGGTACAGCGGATACAGCATTTAGAGTCAAAGGCCAATGCAGTTAGCCAGCACTTTCCTGATACTCCCAACGAAAATGGTGCGCTATTTTCCCCCTTCTCGCTTGTTGGTCGTCACCCCTCACCAATACCTATCCAAGGCGGCCTTGTACGGGACGAAGAAAGGAATGGCAGTAGCCCGACCAGCGATTCCAGCGAACAATCTCACCAGCTCGAGTTTCTGCACAAACATGTCAAATCTCAAGAGCAAGAGATCCAGGAGAATAGGAAAATAATGAAGAATTTAATGGAGGAGGCAGAAAAAGCGAAACAAACTCCACATATTCCCATAGACGAGGCGACAAAAGTGGAAAGACTTCAGCGAGAGCTAAAGAAATCACAACAAGCGAATGAGGCTTTTTCAAAGGCTCTCCGAGAAATCGGGGAGATTGTCACTGCTGGTATGTGGCCAACGAGCAAGTATCAAAAAGTGCTGGGTGGGGTAATTTGGTACTGATTTGAAGTCCGTGCGCAATAGTTGCAAAAGGAGACCTAAACAAGAAAGTTACTGTCCACGCTGTAGAGATGGACCCTGAAATTACTACTTTCAAGAATACTATCAATACCATGACAGATCAATTGCAGACATTTGCAAGTGAGGTATCTCGAGTGGCTCGAGAGGTAGGAACCGAGGGTCGCCTTGGAGGACAAGCTAGAATCGCGGGCGTAGAAGGAACATGGATGGAGTTGACAAATAACGGTAGCTTGAGATCCCTGTTTTTCTTTTCCGGTCTAGTTGACGAGTGATAACAGTCTGCCACACCTTTGAGTTTAAATACTGATACCTTATGATATTGTTATTATATAGTGAACGTTATGGCTTCGAATCTCACAAATCAGGTTCGAGAGATCGCAGATGTTACCACAGCTGTTGCTAACGGAGATCTTTCTCGAAAAATCCATGTTCATGCCCAAGGAGAGATCCTGGAGCTGCAACAGACTATTAACTCTATGGTCGATCAACTTCGAACATTTGCCTTTGAGGTTACTCGAGTTTCTCGTGAAGTCGGAATCGATGGCATCCTTGGTGGTCAGGCTGAGATACGCGAGGTATTGTCGCTCTTCTTGCAGTACTTCCAGGGTGCTTACAATAATCTGTAAATTATAGGTGAAAGGAACATGGCGAGAGCTTACCGATAATGTGAATGCCATGGCTGCAAATCTCACAGATCAAGTGCGGAATATTGCGGCTGTCACTACAGCTGTCGCAGAGGGAGATCTTACCAAGAAAGTCAGCGCCATTTGTAAGGGAGAAATATTACAACTCAAGGAAACTATTAACAAGATGGTCGACCGTCTCCAAAACTTTGCCACTGAGGTTACAAAAGTAGCCCGCGAAGTCGGAACAGAAGGGAAGCTTGGTGGACAGGCTAGAGTAGAGGATGTGGAGGGCACTTGGAAATCCCTCACTGAGAATGTTAACAGTATGGCTCGTAATCTCACAACCCAAGTACGCAGTATCGCTTCGGTTACGACTGCTGTGGCAGAAGGTAATTTGGCGAGGAAGATTGATGTGCACGCCCAGGGAGAAATTCTACAACTGAAGGAGACGATCAACAAGATGGTGGAACGGTTGCAGAATTTCGCCACGGAGGTCACGAAGGTCGCCAGGGAAGTCGGTACGGACGGGATTTTGGGAGGTCAAGCAAGAGTATGTTCAATCTTTTGGAATGAAGACAGAAGATTCTGACAAAAACACAGGTACAAGACGTCGAGGGTGTTTGGAAGGATCTTACCGACAATGTTAATATCATGGCCAATAATCTTACTACACAGGTGCGAAGTATTGCAGATGTCACAACTGCTGTCGCCGAGGGTGATTTGAGTCGCAAGATTACTGTGCACGCGCAGGGAGAAGTCCTTGCACTGAAATCGACTATTAACAAGATGGTTGACCGTCTTGAGGTATTTTCGAGAGAAGTCAAGCGTGTAGCAAGGGATGTAGGGATAGACGGAAAGTTAGGTGTTCAGGCTGAGGTGAACGATGTCGATGGACTCTGGAAGGAAATTACCAGCAATGTGAACACCATGGCACAAAACCTTACGACCCAGGTCCGAGCCTTCGGGTCCATCACTGCAGCGGCAGCTGATGGTGACTTTAATCGATTCATTACTGTTGAAGCTTCCGGCGAGATGGATGCCCTCAAGACTAAGATTAACCAGATGGTCTTCAATTTGCGTGACAGTATTCAGAAGAACACAGCAGCTCGCGAGACTGCAGAGTTGGCGAACAGAACTAAGTCGGAATTTTTGGCAAACATGTCTCACGAGATTAGAACGCCAATGAACGGTATTATTGGAATGGTATGAAATAATACAGTTCTACTTATTGGATTCTTGAGATGAGACTGACTTGTTGGTTAGACCCAATTAACCCTCGATACCGATTTAACCCAGTACCAACGCGAGATGTTAAATATTGTGCATAACTTGGCCAATAGTTTACTGACCATTATTGACGACATATTGGATATTTCGAAGAGTATATCTCCCATTTAGCCATTTACCATGCTACTCTTCTGCAGAACCCCCCCCCCCAATCATACTATTTTCTCTAATAACTGACGCAACATTGTAATGCAGTCGAGGCAAACCGTATGGTTATGGAAGAAATTCCATTCTCGCTTCGTGGAACCGTCTTTAATGCCTTGAAAACACTGGCCGTCAAGGCTAATGAACGATTTTTGGATCTCGTCTACTGTGTTGACAATGTTGTTCCCGATCACGTAGTTGGAGATTCCTTCCGTTTGAGACAGGTTATTCTTAACCTTGTCGGAAACGCCATCAAATTCACTGAGAGTGGGGAAGTCAAGTTGACTATCCGTCAAACTGACCAATCGCGTTGTGCTGAGAACGAGTACTGCTTCGAGTTTTCAGTTTCCGACACCGGGATTGGAATCCAGTCAGATAAACTCGATTTGATCTTTGACACCTTCTGTCAAGCCGATGGCTCTACAACTAGGAAGTTTGGTGGTACAGGTCTTGGCTTATCAATTTCGAAACGTTTGGTAAATCTTATGGGTGGTGATGTTTGGGTCAAGAGTCAGTATGGACAGGGTAGTACCTTCTACTTTACATGCATTGTTCGCCTTGCATCAACAGATCTTGGTGGAATTATGCCCCAACTCAAACCCTACAAGGGCCATCACGTTCTCTTCATCGATAAGAACCGTGAAAATGCCGCTATCCCTGAGATGTTGAGAATGCTCGATTTGGTACCTATTGTCGTGCATACCGCAGAGGACGCTCCATTGCCGGACATGAATAACGGAAGGAAGGGTGTGATGTACGACGTCATACTCGTTGACTCTATGGAGACTGCCTTGAAGTTACGGACATTGGACGACTTCAAGTACATTCCACTTGTACTACTCTGCCCGATAATCCAGGTCTCGCTCAAGTCTACACTCGACTTGGGTATTACTTCTTACATGACCACCCCATGCCTCCCAATTGATCTGGGAAATGGCATGATCCCTGCTTTGGAAGGAAGAGCCGCGCCTTCGGTTTCTGAGAATTCAAAATCATTCAACTTGCTATTGGCAGAGGACAATATTGTCAATCAGAAGTTAGCTGTGAAAATCTTGGAGAAGTATCACCATACTGTAGAAGTTGTTGAGAACGGTTTGCAGGCTCTCGAAGCTGTCAAAAACAAGCGGTACGATGTAATTTTGATGGATGTACAAATGCCTGTTATGGTAAATAAGCCTCCTTTCGAATTATAGTCTTTAGATATTCTGACATGTTTGTCTCTAGGGTGGTTTTGAAGCAACTGCAAAGATTCGCGAGTATGAGAAAGAGGCCGGGTTGTCAAGGACACCCATCGTTGCCTTGACGGCTCATGCCATGTTGGGTGATCGAGAAAAGTGTATTCAGGCTCAGATGGACGAATATCTGTCCAAGCCCCTGAAGCAGAATACACTAATACAAGTCATCCTCAAGGTAATAACTCGAAATGGACGTTACCATCCAGAGGGAATTAGGGACGGAACTCCGAGCAGACTTACTAACATCGGAACAGTGCGCGACTCTTGGAGGTCCACTTCTGGAAAGAGGCAGCGGACTACTATCGTCGATACCGGACGACAGCGAGCGGGTGAACAGAGTCATAAACGGAGCAAACATGACCAGGAGTCGGCCGCCGCTGGAGCCCCGGGCGGTGACAGTAGCAGTCTCGACCCCGGCGCCAGCCAACCCTCAGCAGATAATTGAGCTAACAGACGATGATGCGATCGAACATGAGCGGGTGAGCCAAGACGTAATGGTTTTCTTGTGATGGAAACCCTAATCTCTGATCGCAGGCTAAAATAATAGGTCGCTCCCTGTAGGCACTGTATCGATCGCACAGTAGCTGAGAGGAGAACAGAAAGTCAAATGTGGATTTGGAAATGGTTAGGATATCGTTGATTTGTACGGGATCTATATAGTTATAGTTACATGCAGGAGAAAGACCTATTGGGTGACGAGTCCATTTTGCGTTTATTTGCGACGGGGACCCTTACTTGGCCGTCGTTGCGGGACACCATCGGACGAGAGATTCTCATCAGCATTTCAAAAGCATTCTTTATATCGCCTCCTTTCGGAAGATCATACGAAGGTGACTATAGCAAGTGGGGCGGGGCAAAAATTTCGGCGGCAAAGTGTTCTGGACGGTTTATTTTCCTTTTGTTTATCTACTCATTGGGTCGGTGACGTGCATGGCTTGAATGGGGATGATGATATCCTTGCATGTGGTCTGCGTCTTATCTGTTTTTTTTGTCATTGCTGTGCGGTTTTATGGTGTGGTTTTCGGTCGGTAGGGTCTGTTGATTTTGTTTAGTTCCACCTTTCTTATTTTTTTCTCCATCGAGTTTCAATATTTTTGCGATTAGTACAGGGTTTTTGTGTTCTTTTACTGGATATTTGGTTGCTTTGTTTTATTTTGTCCTGATGCTTGAAATATTTCATATTCTCCAATATACCTCTGCATTTATTGTTTTGGTTTGATTATTTTCTATTATAGGGTGGAAACGTATATTGCATATCGCCGTTTTACATCGACCATACTAGCATTAAGTCGTATTTATTTGAGACACTAAGTGTGCCCTTTTTTTTCCTTGCCCATAACACCTACTTCCAAGGAGGATAGTGTGGAAAACTTTCCTTTAAATATAGTCGTTCAGTATACTTGTCTTGAATTTGTTCTTAAGTCAGTCACCTTGGCCTACTTCGAATATTCATAAAACGTCAATCCAAACAGAGTATCTTAGGTCATCCACCTTTTATGTATCATTTCAGAATACGCCGGTACAAATTCAGCTGGCTAACCCATAACTTTTCATAACTCTGAGGGCGAATATCCAGGACCTACTGGATTCATATAAGGGTCCGTAGGCGAGCTGCGTGCATCCCGATCAGACTAAACCTTAAACGGTATCATAAGGATCCTAATGTGGAAATCGAATTATTTGCACTTAAACCAAGCTCAAAGGACTTGATTTAACTACAGTGCTGGGATTAGGAAGACAGGTGGGCTCTCATTTCTTGGTATAAGATTCTACTATATAGACCATTCAGAATAGAATCATACCGATAATACCTGGCTCATAGAATTGGAAGTAAATGTATTTTTTATAGACATATCACTAGATGAAGACATATCCTCCACTTTCTACAATGATGGAAGCGCCCGGTTCTGCCTAGGTGTGTACGCATCCATTGCAGTTCCCATTCTGATAGAACGAATCGAGGGCTTAGTTCTTTTCTCCCCCTTGATCTCTGGTGAGCTCCTCACTATAAAAACAACCGTTAGTGAACTTGCCCATGGAATCGAGAGCCAGGGAAGCTTACATATGAGCGTCCAGTTCATCGAGATGCTTACGCTGCTGCTTCAACTTTTCTTTCAATTGGAGCTATATCGTAGATCAGCAGTGGAAGTTGAATTCAGAAGTAGCTAAGATACATACGAGTTTTACTTTCTCCTGCTGACGAACGTAGAAGTCCTCTGCGGCCTTCTCACGTTTGGTGAAAGCATCGCTGAAGCAAATATCTGTAAGTTAATACATTCTGTACTTGGTCCGCCGCTGGTTGATCCCCTTCATGATCTGAATATCACCATTCACTCGAGAAAAGAGTCCACTCACCCAGCAGCCTCACCGGCTGGACGCGAAAAGCCGCTTCCAGTAGACCCCTCAGAGGAGTAAGGTCGGACAGACATTGCGATGGCTGATACGCGATTAATGCGAAGAGAGCGAGCGATGGTTGTACGAAGCATTATTTCTATCGTTGGCGATAAATGATTGATTGAAGAAAATGGATATATGTGGATGGATGTCTTCTTTAAATCTCGGGAGGTTGTCGGGTCGTGGTGCGTGCGACAGGGCAAGTGACGACAGGCCGAGTGATGATCAGGCCATGCGCTGGTGAGCCCCACCCAAATTGTATAGATTTACTTGCAGACTGCCTAGGATATAGATGGGATCAGATTATCACCATGTTCGGTGCTCTCGACTCTATTTTTGTTTATTTTTATCTTTTTCCCTTTCATCAGTTGGGCCTGAGGCTCCCGTTCCTTGTTTTCATTAACCCACGGTTGCTCCTGTAGCAAAACGTCATGGCCACGAGCCTCATTAATACCGGGCTCATAGCGAGTTTACTACATTCTGTAAGGTGTTTTTATGAAATATCCACAATCCATCTCAAATCATTGGTGGAAAGAGGAAGCAGCTTTCCTAGGAATGCATTCAGGTGTGCACAGGGTCTTCCTTTGGTTTCTTGTTTTTCTTCCTTTTCTGCCCAAGGGGAACCTGTCACTCCGAGTCTTTACACTCAAACAGCTGATTATGGGCAAATATACATACATGTAGGTACATGCATCTACATATGTAGATACATACAAGTATCTATATGTACAGACTTATATGTACCCTAGCTAGGAGTCTGGAGTTTTGACAAGACGCAAATCGACATAATTTGCAACAATTTGCAGGGTCCGAAATTGGTAGGGATCGTCATACCTTGGTTGTTGTCTCCTTTCCCTCTGCCGCTCTCTCGCAAGCACACGCAACGCAACTAGCCCACTTTCCCTCCCACCTAACACATCATCGACGACCATCTAAACCTCCTTCTCCCCCCTCAATCTCCTTCCTCCATATCTGACCTTCAACTGCTATCACCGTTCATCATCCACTATCACCTTCCCCTCTATTGCTTTCAAATCTACCAAACACTTTAATCGAGAATTCAAGGTAAATACTCATTTCCTCTATTAAACTTACTCTATTCTTTGCATCTCTTTCCCCTTTTCTGGCATAGAAGAGCTTTATCAGGGCCCTAGAACTCTTGGGAGCACTTGCAGGCCCCATGAACTAGAAGAAGCTTTGTTGCAAATGGCATATTACATCTTCCTCTACTGCGAGTTTTCCTATTTCGTTGCTGTTATCGGGAAAGCAGCATAGAGCGGGGTTGCGGGTACTCCTTTGCTATCAGCACCATCCATAACTTAACTTTATCTCAACATACTCATCCCTTTCGTTCTATCCCATCTATGTTTCTCTAAGCTTTATTGGATGTGATTTTTCTATCAAATTCATACTGTTGTCATAGCGAGCTATTTCTACCCCTGATGATTTTTATCTATTTGGTTACACCTTTACCCCTCTGCAGTCTATAAACTGAATCGTAGTAAATGTCTTTGGAACCTTCTACGGAACTTCTACTAACTAGATCGCAACACAGATTTTTAAAAATGGGCTACGAAGACTCAGTTTACCTGGCCAAGCTTGCCGAGCAGGCGGAGCGCTATGAGGGTCAGCGGCCCCAAACAGTCCTATACATCTTTACCAGTTCAGATTGCTGAAAATATCGCAGAAATGGTTGAGAACATGAAGAATGTTGCTTCCGCTGATCAGGAGCTCACCGTGGAGGAGCGCAACCTTCTTTCTGTAGCTTACAAGAACGTTATCGGCGCCCGACGTGCGTCTTGGAGGATTGTAACCTCCATTGAGCAAAAGGAGGAGTCCAAGGGCAATGAATCTCAGGTTACTTTGATCAAGGAGTACCGCCAAAAGATTGAGGCCGAGCTGGCCAAGATCTGTGAGGACATTTTGGAGGTTCTCGACAAGCACCTCATTCCCTCTGCCCAGTCTGGAGAATCTAAGGTCTTCTATCACAAGATGTAAGCACTACATATTTGACCCGGTCAGGCTTGCAGAAGTTAACAGAAATCTAGGAAGGGTGATTACCACCGTTACCTCGCCGAGTTTGCTCTCGGTGACAAGCGCAAGGAATCTGCCGACAAATCATTGGAGGCGTACAAGAACGCCACTGAAGTCGCGCAGACTGACCTTGCCCCCACCCACCCCATCCGCCTCGGATTGGCTCTCAACTTCTCTGTGTTCTACTATGAGATCCTGAACTCCCCTGATCAGGCTTGCCACCTTGCTAAGCAGGCGTTTGATGATGCTATCGCTGGTATGTCTACCATGTCTACCAAAATGCATGTCACAACTTGCTAACAGATTTGTAGAGCTTGATACCCTGAGTGAGGAGAGTTACAAGGATTCTACCTTGATCATGCAGTTGCTACGAGACAACCTGGTTAGTCCCTCTGAATCCTTTTGGTAATGAGTTAATGCTAACATTTGCAAGACCCTTTGGACTTCATCCGAAGCCGAGGCCGACCCTGCCCCGGAGGCAAATAAGGAAATGCCCGATGCCCCTGCAGCCGCACCTGCGACTGAAGGGAAGGCCGAGGCCAAAGAATAAACTCGAACAAAAAGATGGGATACTTGGCGGGAGAGCAGGCAAAAGTAAGAGATGGGATCACGGCTATAAAGGTCAAATGGGTCGTGAAACTAGGTTGTGATAATCGGCCTCCAAATATCCTTGGTGTTGAAATCTTCATTCCTCTTATATGATCCCACAAGCTCTTAGTCTTTCTTTTTTCTTTGCCGTTCGGTTCAATTGAAATAGTTCCTTTTTAACCCTTTGAGTTCCGGTTCTTTTTTTCTTACTATTTCCTTTTTTTTGCCTCCTGGTTTTACATGGCATGGTTTGTGCGACGTGCAGGTTTGTCTACTGTGCTTTTGGCATGGTTTGTTTCTGACCGTATGGGAATTCCTGTGCTGTAGAATTGATACAGATTCCCACGCTCTTCTCGCAAGTATTCCTTAGTGGGATGGAATTTGATCGCACCGGAAACCGTAATGCTTATGAACGAAATATGCCCACTACAATAGTAACGACAGGTATAGTAGACGACTTTACGGGGGTACGGTCAACACGGGGGTATGGTCAATTCCAAGATTTTGTATGGAAACCAAAATTGACCGTACCCCGGTGCTGACCGTACCCCCGTGAAAGTGTCTACGTACATGTAGCTGTCTTCCGAAAACAGTAAACTTCCATGCAAGGGTATTGATGACTAATTCCAAAGTGGATTCCAATCATTGATCCCTTACCGCATCCCTCGGATATGGGAGTAAGAACCAGAACATGCAGTGGGTTATTTGTATGGCAGATAGGCGCCACTCCATACAAATAATCCCTGTATCGTCACTTGCATGTTCTGGTTATTATTGACGTGGGGAGCACGTTTCAACGGGGCCCACCATCCACTCATGGGAGGGGCCTTGGGGAGCTTTCAGCCCCCATCCAGCTTTCTTCAGCTCCCGCTTCTTATTTTTGCCCCCAGTTAGATCATTGTACTTAATTCATTGCATTAAATGGCTTTCATTTTGCTGCCAGCGCCATACTCGTAGATTTCTAACGTTTCCGAACTGAACTAGGTCTTTTTTTTATTTTTATATCAAGTGCTATTGTTTCTAGGTACAAGCTCCGCATAAAGTATAAACTATGGCGTAAGAACTGAACTGGGTCTGCATACCACCAAGATATACTCTAGTTGTCAAGCACGATTTACACCCACATGCAGATCCAGTCCAGTTCGGAAACGTAAAAAAACTATGAGTAGAGCTTCCGTAGAGGGTTAGGGTTTCTAGCTCTCGGCCAATCATTGTACGGAAAACCCAAAATTGAAGCAGTAATTCGTCTCAGCGGACGCCCACATTGACGTTGGAAACCCTTTGATCCGGTCATTTGTCTTAAAAACGCCCCTTCATACGCGCTATAAAAGGCAACTTCGACGTCTGTGTAACCGTTCGCGAAGACGAATTATACATGCTTACCAGCAAAAGAACCAGGATTATTTTTATGGAGTGGCGACGATCTCTCATACAAATTATCCTTGTCTCCACCACTTGCATTTCCTGAGTAATAGAGCGATTTAGCCAACGACTTCAAATATTTAGTTCTTGGCGACAGATTTTGGTGTGAAAATCACGCCAAGACCTCAAAATTTGGGAAACAGGGATTGGCTAAATCCCTCTGGTAGGCTAAGTCATCGCATGACTTATTACCCACCGCTGTACATACATGTATGGACCCGTGAGTTGCTTGGTCAATGATATTTATTCAACTATTAAAAACATATGTGACTGTGTTATTTGAACTATGTTGCACATAAAATAAAGCTTATCGATACGTATCATAACCACACACACCTATTCAAAGTGTATCTTACTACTGCCAGGCCATTTTTTAAAAAGCTAGTAGTATTACACGCCGAATAAAGTACATGTATGTAGGTACAGTACCGTACTTACCCACACATAATATAAATTTCCAATACGTAATTGCTAATTCACCATCACCTCTCCTGCAATGTATTTTATTCAATTTCCTTAATTAAATATAAGTTCAGAGAATTTATAAGATAATGCTTTATTGGAGTAAGGAGATAATATTTGCAGTGTACTAATGGCTTCTAATGGTGAGTCCTTGGGACACTGTAAATTTTCCAGAGCCCAAGAAATGAGTATATAGCTACAGTACAACTTCCCTATATAGTCGTTACCATCATAGGAGAAGCAGGTTTGTACCTACGAAGCCCAATGAGGACCTCAAACACCTACCCTTAACGTTTTTGACCGAGTACCGTGTCGGACCTAGCTAGAGTCGGGTCGTATGGCAGAAATTTTGGAGGCGAAAAGGCTCGGCAATAGCCACAAGCAAATTTGTATGGTAACGGCCCGATTCCCAGTCTGATACGGTACTACCGCCAAAACTCGAAAAATTGCTATCTCCGCCCAGAGATTATCTCTAAAACGATTGGCTGAAAGGTATCGATCAACCTTAGAAGTATCCGTTTGTAGCAAGTTTGATCTTGTATGCATAGCCAATTTTTCGAGTTCTGGTGGTAGGTCAAAAACGTTATCCCTTGGACGTACGAGACATTTGGAGAATCTCTCATGCATTAAAAAGAAAGCGTGAATTTGCAGTTATGTGACCTAGGATTTGGCCAAGAAAACGCCCGGGTAAGCAATTTCATTACAGTAAATCGTTTCCCAGATAAGCTACGCTAATTCACGAGAGAGACCCTCCAAGTGTCTCGTACGTCCAAGGGATAAGTCGAATACCCTTATATATAACCCAAACCCTTATATATTATGGGAGATTATATGTACTGCAACAATATATTAAGAGTTAGTTGCATGTATTGTAGTTTGGATGTTGAAAACTGTATGTGCATATTCTTGTCAAGCATTAATTGTGCCTATACATGTAAAGTAGGTACATAGTAGACTACATGTAGTAGTGGCCCACCTCGCGACCGCGAGTTTTACTTTGGGTTATGGGTATCAATGTTCAAAGAATTGTGGAAGGCCGTCGCCCCCCCCCCCCCCCCATTCCACCTCCTCTGTATAATTCTCCCTCGAGAATTGTGAAGGCCTTCGGTCCCCGTCTTCCTCCTCGCGAGTGCTCAGTACTTTGATGCGTCGTGCTTACTAAAGACCCCTGGTGCTGTCGACCAATCATACTGCAGCGCAGGTCCACCTCGAAAAAAGTGTATTCCAGTACTACGCTGGCAGGGGTGAGTCTATTGACAGTGGTGGTTGCAACAGTCAACAGACTTACCACTACAAGCGTAGTACATAGCAGATGGTACGCCCACTCCTAAAGGTAACCGAGAAATGGGGGTAGGTCGACGGCCGAAAAAAGTTAAAAAAAAATCGGCTCGATAAAGTTGTAGTATTAGTAATGAAGTTCAATTTCATTCTGATATCTACTCTAGTTGTGAAGTTATTCGAGCTTGAAATTGGGTATTTTTGTATGTGAAATGCGCCAAGACTGAACAAAGTGGAACAGTACTATACTATATACTAATTTATACCCCTAGAAAAGCAAACCTGACCTGCACTTTAAGAGTGTGCGCACCATATCATCCTTCGTCTGTACCCACCCAAGAAAAAGGAAATCTGGTGTGGATTTACTAATAGATCTCATTATCTCTCTGATCAAATAACAGATCTCTCACACAAATTTAAAATCTCAATTATAGGGTGGGCAGCATCGACAGACGAAGGGATAACTATAGCTCGAGAAGCTATGGTGGGTGGGTACTAGCGTCCAGCCTAACGGTGGAATTCTCTCCAATTCCCATACAAACCCACCCCCTATGCCTTCTCGCGCCATATGTCAGGTCATTCTCTTGTTTATTACTATTTGTAGAACCACATGTACTCATTGCGCCAGAATTAAATTGCCACTTATAACTTAAGCAAAATCCGCTGAAAAGGATTTATGATTGATCGAAAACGTGAAAAATATTATGTAAGCGGAAATTTAATGTTGGCCCGAATTGCAGGTAAACGTTGGCTTGGCTGTCTCCATCACCAAGAAACACCCCAACTAATGAGGACTGCCTGTTGAGAATTTCATAGCTACATGTAGTATAACAGACCCTAATCTTTTTTTTTAAAAAAAAACCACCATACGCATAGCGCAGTCTATACTTAGTTCATAGAGGACAACAGTACGTACAAGGCTCTGGGATTAATTAAGTGAGCGAAGTGGGTGTTGACAGGTAAGGATCCGTTCACTCACTTTATCCCAGAGCTTTTTTTTTTTTTTAAGTCATGTCAATTCTGTTTCTAGGTACAAAATGGTCGCATAAAGTTAATACTATGGCGTATTTATCCCAGAGCCTTGTATATTAGGTTATATATTATACAATAACTCAGGTTAATGCATGACGAATAAGCGCCCAAATGTAGGAATCTTTACAATAGCTTTAGAGTATTACATTTATATGGTATTATTTAAGAGTCTGATATTTTTTGAATTATCAGATTAGCATTCTGTCTAATTAATAATATAAAGAAAAGTTAACTAATAAACCCATCCGGGGCTCAATTTTTACATCGCCCCTCTGGAAAATCTGACCCGCCTTCAGAGATACATTTATCTATTCTTGAAGTACTGCATGTAATTCCTCGATATATAAAAAACCAGAAAACCGCCCACAAGCTTGCAATTACTAGGGAACGTTAGGATCTTCTACTCCTTGAAGGAATGTGTTGGATAGCCATCTGAGAGTTCCCTATAAGGCCCCAATTTAGCATCGCTCCTGATGTCGTAAATTCCAAACTTTTGTGTTGAGATCCTACATCACCGCATCCTGCGTGATGATACTTTATGTGCCTTGAAGATATAAAAACAGTTGATAATGTGTGGAAAGCAGTATGGACTCTCTTCTATAAATTGTCTAGTTAAGACACTTGGTATGTGACTACCTATAAAGATCAGCCTCTGCTATAGGCACTCTTCAACCCCCCCTTAGCGTAGAATCATGAACGGTCATTCGATTTTTCAATGCAAATTAAACGCGATCGTCTGCCCCAAACTGGATTACCAGAGAGAAAGAAAGCCAATGACAAATTGAGAATCCGTATGAATGGGATTTCCAAAACTGCACCGTGTGCTCGCCTTCCGCTATAGAACTGCGAGCACAGATATGCCACCAACATCGCTGGAAATACATTTTGCTATTGAAGCTCTCCCTGATTTGTCTATATATCTGGCATCGAATGGTCCCAACAATACGTTGGCCGATTGTTTTTTGAAGTCCCATTACAGTCTTGATGTTTCTCTTAAACCGCCAGATAGAGGTGTAGGCACCTGGTACAATACAAGGGCCAGGTTTGCTTATGTATTAGCTTTTTTTCTTCTTCTTTAACTGCGGGACTGCAACTGCGTCTAATCGTCACATACTCCAGCAGAGAAAGCGATGCTAATAGGCATGGTGAAGTGGTGTGAGCCACCGTCATATCATGTTCTTATGTAAATTCGGTACCCGCATGAGGTGTGGAACATGTGACTTTTTCTCTCATTTGTTTTTATGCAGGCGCCTACATACTTTTTGGAAATCCGAGACTCCGATCCGAGGCGAGAAATGCTAAACGGACTATTAGGTGGCGCATACATATGATATGGCACGGACGGCTGAATTTCACCTTTTCGTGGTTGTAGAGGTACCGAGGCAGGTCGGGGTGCAAGAAGACAGGCCGCTTGAGTATGTATGTACCCACTGCCTATACGGATTATCAACTACTACAGTCGCTAACCTAGTGACGGCGGATCCTGTCTGATGGTTGTGTTTGCAGTAATTTACACTTGCTATTGGCCTCAAATATCCCTGACCGCCATCAGACAGGATCCGCCTTCACCCTGTGAGTGACTGTATCGACAGTTAGGATTTTTGTTGGTGTCTTACAAAAAAGGCAAATCTGTCCCGAGCATGGTTCCTTTGTCAATGGGATTCGAAACTGGGTATCGACCAGAAGTATGCAAAAGTACTTATTTAACAAGGGGACCTATATGGATAGAGAGTAGCAGATTCTGTCCACTAACTGCAGTGCCCATTAGAGATGTGTCCTAACCATGATTCAGCTGCAGGCTTCATAACACCTATATATAGATTAATGGTTGATGCCTACCATACGGTACCTTTCCAAGAGAAAGTTATACATACATTATTCTTGTAGGTCCGGGACCATTTCAAACATGTGGCTGTGTGTTTCAAGCAGATTTCTGGGAAAGCCTGACAGTCGGAGAGCTGCAGTAAGATCTTGCAATCCAGGACTTGGGGTGTTAGGACTTGGGGTGTCAACGGGAGGATTTCAGGAAACAAACCCCTTGTTGCTCTGTGCTGTGAGCGAAATACCAAGTCGGGAACACAGTCCCGCTCGGACAGTCATGCTTATCATCGCTAGTATTTGACGGCTTTGCCGCTACACAAATTAATAGTGCGGAAGCTCGACCGGCGATCTTGTATGCAGTCCCTTTAGGTTCCTTTTCATAACTTTCCTTTCATCCAATCTTTCCATGATGTGTGCCACACATTCAGTAAGGAGCAATTTGTACGGCCAAATCCGGTTGCGCACTCTTACCTCAGGGGGTTGAACCTTGTCTTTCCCCAGATTGCGAATAAAGAGGCAGATCTGATATATGCGTATGACCTGACGTCTTCTCGCCTGTTGCTCAATGGTTTTCCATTCGCAACCCAATATCTTCAACTTATCATTGGATTGCAAGGAGAATGGATTTGGGGATAAGATGCGTTATCTGCTCCCACTCTTGGTTCCGGTGCATCGGATGGGTTCCAACTACCCTCGATTTTGACCCGCTTTGGATGGATGTGGTCACTGAGATTCTGACTCTGGCACTCACCAACCACTAAACACGGGAATGGGCATTCCCTCCACCTCCTACTATCTCTTAGTCGGCGTCTAATTAACAAGTACAACGATAGGAAGAGGTTGTTCTTCGTTAAATCGGATTTCATATTGAATGGCTCTTGGACTTGTGTGCTCAGGCCTAGATGTTCTGATCCCAAAGGGCAGCACTCCATTCGGTGCCACACCCAACTACTTGTTCGCGATCCATGGTGTTCATCAAGAACAGATGGCCTCCATCTGCCTCGTGTTTTATATCATAACTAGACATCTTTGATTTAGCTTGTCCCAAGGGTGTAGAGTACTTAAGTGTTTTCAAAACTAAAAGGGAAGGATCATTCCCTGCCGGGCCCTACAGCAGGAATTGTTCGACTAAATAGGTCAGGCAGCTTGTTTTCTTCCTTTTTTATTTTATTTTTTGCGTTCAAATTTGGGGGGGGGGGGGGGGTGCATTTTTTCTGGACGGAGCACTCTCCATAGCATACCAATCTTCTTTTGTGTGTACATATGTAGGACGACTAAGACAGGCGCACTACCAATTACACGGTGTGGTCACCATGTGCCTGACTTTCTGAAGTGAAGTTCGGTTTGAGTTCGCGGGCAAAGAAGCAGTTCCAGATGAAAGTCTTCCTCCCCTAAGGCTACGGAGAGTTAGATACCCCTACCCTAAACTCTCCACTTCCTGTGTAAAGGTGGCCCTCGGCCAGCCAATCCGTCTGTCAACCCGAATCCTGTTCGACCACGCGCGAAACAAAAAAAAATTCTTCAAATTAGCTTTTCTAGGCACCGAACCTAAAAGGTGACCCCCCAGACAACCCAGCTCCGCCATCATAGGCTACATAGCGCACACGCACACGCCCTCATACATACATACATATTCTGCTCTACATCTAGTAGTATCCTTTAGTCCAGGCTACGCCCCACCACCATCCACATCAACCCTATTTTATCTCTCGTCTCCCCTCTCTGTCCCCCCCCCCTCTTCATCTCGGATTCCTATCACCATCTTCGACAAACGTCGTTACTTTGAGAAGGATATTTGCAGGGTGCGGTAGTGGAAGGAAGTGAGTGAGTGTTGAGAGTGTGAGTGAAGCTGCGAGAGTGTAATGAGAGCCGTGTAAGCGGAAGTGCTGAGTAGGGTGTTGGGAGTAGAGTCACAAAGAATCGTTGATTAAAGGTACGGATCTTTTTTCTCCCCCACGTTTTTTTTTGTTTCCCCTTTCATCATCACGTCTATTTCCAAGAGACTGATCTCACATTCTAGGACCCATAAGAACCTACCGAATTTCTGATATAAATTTTTAAATTTATCACCATGTCGTCGCTGTCTCGCAAAGCCTGTTACAAGTCAGTCGCCCCTCACCTAACATTACACTCCATTTCATTTTATCTGCTCTAACGTATCATATCTTACACAGATGCGGATCTATCGGTCACTTTGCTGAAGTTTGTTCATCGGCAGAGCGCCTTTGTTACAACTGTAAGAAATCCTCTCCACTGATAAAATTTTGCAGTCCTCCACAATTCAACAATGCTGACGTGTTTTACTGGGTATATAGGCAAGCAGCCGGGTAAGCGTTCTTTTAGCAGTGGGGATTTTTTCTCTAAGTCTTAATGTTTAAATAACTCAATAACAAACAGGACACGAATCCAACACATGTCCCCACCCTAGGACCACTGAGACCAAGCAATGCTACCACTGTCAGGGACTTGGACACGTCCAAGCTGATTGTCCTACGTTGAGACTCTCAGGAGCTGGTGGTGGGAGGTGCTACACATGCGGCAACCCAGGCCATCTGGTATATATTTCCGTTTTTTTTTATTGATTTTTTTCCCCACTCATCATGAGTTTCGGCCGAATTTTGACGGAATGGTTTTTACAGGCCAGAGCTTGCCCTACTCAGGGAGCTAGTGCCGGAAGGGGAGCCGGTGGCTTTCCCCGGGGCGGTTATGCTGGAGGTTTCCCGCCTCGAGGTGGATTCCCTGGGAGCCCCCGCCCTGCCACTTGCTACAAGTGTGGTGGTATGTTATAGCCCGATCATTGATAAGGCTCTACTATTGCTTATCAGATTTAGGTCCAAATCACTATGCTAGGGACTGCCAAGCCCAGGCAATGAAGTGCTACGCTTGTGGAAAGTTGGGACACATCAGCCGTGATTGCCAAGCACCTAACGGTGGTCCATTGAGCACTGCTGGAAAGTCGTGCTACAGATGCGGTGAAGCCGGTAAGCCAGACTCAGGCGCATATATAAGACTTTTGTGCTGATAACCCTCCCAGGTCATATCTCTCGCGATTGTCCTCAGCAGACGATTGAGCAGCCAGACCAGCCTACTGCTGTCAACTCTACGGTTGTCGCTTAAATATCTTGAGATATTTATTTTTTCTGACCTAAAAATGGAACTTTTGTTATGGGAACATGGAAAATTGATTCTATGAATTCTGACTACTTAGCCCCCAGATTTAATGCTTTTTCATTGAACTTGAAATTAGAACCGGATCTGTTACTTGAATGCTTCGGTTTCATTAGTGCAACAGGTTTTCTTCATGTTTTCCAAGGGTTGATTAGGACTTCTTTTCATTGTTCATATTTTTATACTTCCATCGTTGAATTTCTTTCCACGTATCGTGGCAGCTGTGATAAGTAAAGGTGAATTTTGGTCTGGGCTAGGAGCGTTGGAAAGACAAAATGGGAATAATACCATTTTGTCGTAGTAACTACATGTATCTGCATTCTCCTAGGGCCAAGATGTATGAACTCGAATCTCAAAAAAATTGAGAACATGATCTACATGCATAGCCGATCCCTCCAAACTAGGTGAAATGATTACTATAACGAGTAATGAGTGATTTACCATGATTGAAACAACGGTTTCTATTTACATACCTCCCATGCGCGTGAGATCTCAGATTATTACCTTGAATCAGCAAATACATTATCTACGCAATCATTTTCTTCTACATCGATAATCGTACGAGCACTGCAGGGAGAGCGACAAAAAACAAAGGGGGGCTTGGTCGCACAGCAGAGCTGAACGTGAACACGCGACAGTGATTCAAACTCCATGCATAGTTTTAATTAATTTGTTGCGCGAAGCGTCCCAATAGAAAAAAGATCTGGGGCGAAGCTTTCCCGAATCCCCGGGTATTGACTTGCGCAACAAAAGCCACACTGTGGGTAAGTAATTAGCTTGGGTGAGCTTAAATAGACGTCTAGTGGAGTACATAGGAGAGCGCGTATATCCTTCTTTGCCTTCTTTGGGAACAGATCCACTCAAGAATTACCACTTTACAGATAGAAAGCTACGTGTATATATATTAAAATTTCTTCAATACATATACGTCTGTTTACCATTACGTATACCACCTGAGTTATTTTCATCCATTCTTCTCCTCTTATTTAGCAGCTTCGGGATCATTGATTCCGCTTTACAAAATACCCCACATTTAGTATACGCTTTAATAAAGAAAAAAAATAAAGCAAGGACAAACACTTGGGAGCAAGACGAACCCATTAGTGATAACGTAAGTAGCCTCACGCTCTGGGCAATCTGGGCTATCTTGCAGCTTGGCAACACGCTCTTCCCCGCGACCTTTACGCTGTGATAGGGTTAGTAAAATTGAAAAAGACTGTAACGTATGGGCAATAGCATAAGAAAATATGAGATGGGCCAAAACCAAAAGAACCCGAGTAGCTGAGGCGTGTGCGAGAACGTGTCTTTGAGTAGTTACTCATTAGTTAATTGATAAAACTCAAAATTCGGGGGAGGAGCGGCGTGGTTCCCCTACCCGCCAACTGTTGTTTTAATTTTACTGGGTTATTCCACTATTCAACAAAAGCCTTCGATATTTATTAGGAGAGCATACCTGGTTTACGCCTATATTTATCAATTAGTAATGAAGTATCCCCTACGTATTGCTATCACTTACCCATCTGCTCCAGCAAACAAAGCACTAGCACCTGGATCACTTTGAACCTGATTGGTCTATATCCATGCTTAGTAATTAAGACTGTGTGCATGTGAATGAATTGTACGAGTGATACCAAAAGAACCGCAACATTAAACTCTTCAGCCATATGTGCCAGCTTTGACAGCATTTGTCCGAGCTTTTGTTGACGCCTGTTTTGAGATTTAGTTAAGTGTTAATGATAAAATAAAACTTTAGGTAGGACTTACTCTGAAAGTTCCCCACGGCCGCAATAGTCTACACGAAAACACGCCATGATACTGTCCACGATCTTTTACCCTGAGAATCCATGAGGTCAGCTCGGATGGGGTCTCACTACTCACCAACAATCTAAATTCACCACTAGCAAAGTTTTGGCAAAGCCCATTCAGAAGTTCTAGCTGATGTTCCGAGTTCAACGCCCTTCCATAGATTATATTCTCACATGCCGCATCACCATCAACACCAAACCGTTCACTGATCTGCTTGATTCTCTCTGGACGGAATGTCCCCTCAGTGTCAATATACGCCACCTTACCTTCTGCCCCGCCGTGGTCCTTTGGTAGTTGGCATATCACTGCTGCGGTCATTGAGAGTTGGGATTTTCCTGTGCGAAATTCGCCGAAGACTTCGGTTATTGACATAGTTTGAATGCCACCACCAAGCATTGAGTCGAAGCTTTTAGAACCTGTAGAAATGCGGCATACTCTACGACGAAGGTGGCTAAGTTCAGATGCAGTAATAAAGTTGTAGGATGCGGGCTACGATACGTTAATACCTTAATATCTAGAGCGAGTGTGTAGGCATCGAAGGGTCGTACAGCACACTTAACAGCAGCTTCTTTGACCTTCTCTGTTTTTTGCTCGGAGAAACCTTTATAAGGCAAAAACAGTTAGCCTTTTGGGAGTACAGATCGAGAACTATAATGTTGTGTGCTAACCTTTAATCTTAGAAATGTTCCTCCGAGTAGCAGCACAAACAGCCTTATGGGTATTTTAGTAAAGTGTGTTGGCTATCAGGCTGCGCTTAGGTATGTGATTACTGCAATTGTCCAGTACCCCGCTGATTTCAACTTCGCAATATCACTTGCACCAATACCTGTATCATATTTATCTCAGCGGAAGTGGAAGGTAAATCTCGATGGAATATAGGTCAATGTACCGTGATTCTGCAACTGATCAACGTCCATGATAAAATCAATGTCCTATGGTATTCATCAGTGAATCGAGCAGATGGCTATTATATTGGCATATAATATTGTTCTACTAACATCATCACCAAAGTCCTCAGTGTTTGTCATGTTTCTAAGAGAATGACAGGCTCTCAATGTTATGGTGTTTGTTGCTGGAGTATAGAGCGAAAACTATGGGTAGAGTTATGAGTTGAAGATTGATATATCAAGAGTGGTGGTAATTTGGAGGAATTTATAGTCCTCTGCAGATGTGCACAAGCCATGACGCTAGCACAATTAGACTTCAATTAGGCTTTTCGCTAAGTACCAAGTATTATTATATCACTCGATCGAGCTTATGTCTTATGTTGTACAATTGTTAGTTTGATTGATTATTTCAATAAGTACATGCAGCCCAAAGGCTATGGCTTATGTTGATTCATTTATTGTGGGCGTGGAGCCCAATATTTAGTACATGGTCACTTGTAGAGGATGCCTTTAACACCAACTTTTGGGCAATCTGAATTCGGGGACTCAAAAAAATTAAAAATAAAGTTACTTTTCCTAAGTCTGAAAGTTGAATTATACAAGTTTTAGCATCCAAAACACCGCATGATAAGTTCCCCCCCGCCCCCCCCATTCCCGTCCATTTTCTTTACAGATGATCATTACAACGGCTAAGTGACCCACATCAGTTTATATTCTGAATCAGGAGGAGAGCTCACTTACCTTGAATTTCCTCATGTTTTTCCTCTCAGCGACCTTTTTCTTATCCATCTCGAACTTTGCCAGCAACTGTTGATGCTTTTCTTTCCTGACCTCCCTGGTCTGGAATCTGTAGAAGTTCTTGGGAGCTCCTTTCTCTTCCTTCTTTTTTGCAAGAGCCGCCGCCTCTTCTTGTCGAGCGGGAGCGACCCTCCCTCCTCGAACCACAGTAATAAAACCATCCTCATCAGGCAACTGTCTCCGTCGGGCTAGGGCACGGGCGTTCTCGGTCTCTTGTTCGTTGAAAATAGCCATAAAGGCATCGATTGAAGATTGCAATTCTGCCTTAGAAGGGAAACGAAGATTGTGATGTGTTAAATAACCTATAGGGTATAGATTATATGTCAGCTGTAGTGCAATCAAATACGAATAACGAATTCTTTCAATGGATGGCTCCCATACGTGATATCCCTAAAGCTGGTATTTTGTTCGCATCGCCGATACCCTCTCCCCAAACTGGAACTTCACCTTGCTTCTTGCCCTTACTCACCTTAGAAACAGCTTTTAGCGTTATTTCAACGCTCGCCTTATCCACGAACACCACTACTGCTGTTGAGCCAGATCTTCTCAGCTCCCGATCCCATGTCTTTAGCGTAGCGGCAGCTTCAACAGCTCCCTCGTCAACACGTTTCCGTTTCTTCGACTCTGCGGGTGCAGCTTCCTCTTTTCTCTTATTTTTATCCTCCCCTTCGAAGACAACACTATCAACCATTCCACCGCCAATTCTCGAAAACAGTACTCTCAGGTGCGCTTCTGTTGAATCGACTGGAACATTTACGGCAAATAACGACCTCGAATCGGCAGGCGTAGCGACTTTAGGTGCGTGTCCGCGGAGATAAAGATAATGTAAAGTTGATTCCACTATTCTGTCCGGAAGTTTTATGGGAAGGACGAAATATTCGTTTATTTTGGTGGGTGTTTTAGACATTTTAACTCGTTATCGGTTGAGTGAAGGAGGCTCGGAGGATTTTTTTTGCAGGGTGTTGTAGACTTGTAATACCAGCATGAATTGAATGGTCACGTGAGCCAAGATTCCACCCACAGCTACACGCTAACCTGGTCCTGCAGGGGCCTTACGTACATGTACAGTCGGGGTACAGAGGTCCGGCCGCCGTATAATGTTCCCATACAAATTCTATGTTACAACAAAATCAGAAACACCCAAATATTAAATCATCACTTTAAAAATTGTAGTGCAAGGGCCTGAAGAAGGGACACAAAATTCTAGAGTTCTCTAAGCCCCATCCCGAGATAATTTACAACTGTCCTTGAAGAGTTAGAATCCCTTTTATGAAGTTGGGTGGTTGTTTCGGGTAGTCCAACATAGCTACTTTCGCTGTAAAAAGGGTATATTACCAAAAACTTCTGTCCTAGTACTGTACCTTTACAGCGGTAGGTAATATGGCATTTCGTCTGATGACTTACTACCCATCGCTGTACAAGGCTCTGGGATAAAGTGAGTGAACGGATCTCACCTGTCAACACCCCGTTTAGTTCGCTCACTTAATCCCAGAGCCTTGTACATATGTACATACAAACCGTCCCTAATATTTCTTATCCTATAAACCGTCGAGACAATGCTGACACCCCATCGCAAAATGCGAAGAGGTGGCTAGAGCCAATGGGTTTTGTGATTTTGTTGATTTCTTACCCAATTTCGCTGTAGCTTTCAAGTAGAGTAATAGAGCGTATTTACCAACTGTCAAAACCCACAGTTTACACTGCGGAATCTGTCAATTCTGACTAGGCTGGGATGTAGGATACACCTGGACATGCTTACTATACCGTGTGTAGTTCATATCCAGCCAGCGTATTTCACAGTAAGCGTGAAGAATGATTTATCTATGGGGTTTCTCCTATCATGCCTTCCTGATGTGGTTAATTTGGCTACTGAGGGGAAATGCCAATTTTGCCTCCCGCAACCGTCACTTTTTTAAAGTGTCAATCATCGGATTTGACACTTGATAAATACGCTCTAATATTTTTGGTATAGACGTATCCCTTAAGCTGTCGATGGCGCTGACCCCCTATCCCTTAAGCTGTAAGGACCGATTCCAATGTTGATACTCGAACCCAATATGGAAGCCGTGATGTAAACATCACAGAGAAGTGTCCGTGATTAGGTGATCTGTCACGGTCTTGGCGATAAGAACCAGTGCTGTAAAAATCTTGAGGAGCTATGCATCCTTAGTTTTTTATAGAGACTTTGCGGTAATGGAGCCAGCTTCATTTTCCGGTAACATCATTGCAATTGGTGTCGATCTCACCAGCTGCCAATTAGATAACGAGAATATAGAGCCAGCTCCATTTGCGCAAAGTCTCTAATAGAGGAACTAGATTTGTACGAGAGATCTATTATTTGATAACGGGATCTGTTAGTAAAGCCACACCAAATTTGTTTTTTCTTGGGGGGTTAACATTTTCGACTATGGGGGCCAAAATTTAAAGGGTACATTCGCTTCTGGGTTAACGGCGAGCCCGGCTCGATACTACTTTTTGGGCTGATAGTCACTCAAAGCAAAGGGCCGGTGCACATTTTGTTGGCTTTTGTTAGCTTCGATAGGCCTATTCGCCATCGAACCGGTTTCGTCGTTGACCAAGAGACAACTGTAACTACTCGGGCGTTGATGTCAAGTATGGAATTCACTTTTTCTTACTGAAAATCGAACCAGTCCCAATTGGGCTTAGACTCGTTACTAGCACCGTTAATGGAATCAGAGAATACGGGAAAGCGATCGTCACCGGGAAGGCAACCGAACCTCATAAAAAGAGGTTGTGGGCATCAAAACACAATATATGAAGGGAGGCACATACATGTATGTATATAAGAGGGTTCAGTGTGACTTTTCCGAATCCTGGAGTTATATAATGAATATAACCAAAATATGGTAAAGTCGATGAAGCTTACATGCACTCCCTAACCCAGTCTGAAATAATACTACATGTAGTACTCTCGCTAGATAGAGGTAAATCATGTCAAAAATAGTTAGGAGACACCTAAATAACACTTCTAGCTACATGTACTCAGTTCTGTAATTGTGTATAAATTCAATTTTCTTCAGCAGCTTTGGATCATCCCGTTGTCACCCTTGATTGCTTTCCCGGTGACGATCGCTTTCCCGGTGGAATACGTTATAAATTAACTAACAATCAGACTCCAACCCGATGTCTAGTTCGAGACAACTTGGCCATCTGGCATAGCGAGGTGCGACTGTAATCAACAAGAAGCATTGTCTAGCTAAGGCTCAGACTTCTGATCTACGTTAGAGTAAAGTTCCCAGTCAGGACTAGCGTCCTTTCTTCTTGCTTCCGTATGGATATTTTAGCTAATCATTTGATCTGTCCCGTTCGTTGCACCAAATTCATACTAAGAATTCCGAATGCATGAGTAGCTATAGCCCTAACAGATTTTGATTGATTATATACTTTCGAAAACAATAGTCTCTAGCCGGCTTCTTGGGATTTTTTGTGACGTCTTTAGCACACCGGGAATTGTTAGCCTACCAGACGAAGGGATAGCGGGTATAGCTTCATGTACATATGTACAGTGGTGATTGCGTCATATATGGTCACTCGATTATCTCATGGGCCAGCTTCTGCTAACAGCAAATCGTCTGTCTTCCATAATGGCTCAAAGATACTTTGTAGTAACCAATTATCCTGACAATATCCATATTATTATAATCTGTTACTTTAATAAGCGTAAATGTAGCTACGGTGTTTCATTGAATTGTATGTTTTCAAGCCCCCAGATCTCACTTCGGTTTGATCGTGGCAAAGCCTGCATTTAACCCCACTCACTGCATACATGTAGTATCCCATGGTCCGTTGAAACATGCTGACCATTTTTCGTGGGCCAAAAGAGTTGCTACTAGGGCTAACAAATCGTTATCAATTATTGGATTTGAGTCAATCTCTGCCCAATCCCTCACTCGAGTTTCGTGTGGCTTTGGACCATGGGACAAACACAGCCGACACCACACTTGATGCATGTCGTTCTTTTTCTTTACAACGCTACATGCAGTAATTCGTCTCGGCGGACGGTTGCACAGACGTCGAAGTTGCCCCCTACAGCACGTATGAGGGGGCGTTTTCAAGACAAATGACCAAATCAAGGAATTTCAACGTCAATGTGAGCGTCCACTGAGACGAATTACTGCGGTAACTGATAGCTCCACACACTCCGCTAATATGGAACGCAATAACCAACTAGAGGAGTGATTCTTATACTTAATGCCTTGACGTTCGAGTGATTATGTATGAATATTAAGATGATAGTTAGGTAAGTAACCTAGCTATATCCCTAGTGTACAAAATACATCGGATAACTTATCTCCGTCAGCGGGATACGGTTTTGGGCCTATTTTATACCCGTGGTAGGATATGATACCCTGCTGTAGAGGGACACCCAATCCCATTAGGTAGGATGTGATATCTTAAATACCGGGTACTACCCTTCGATTTGCTGGATAACTTATCCGAAAAGATAAGATATCCTTGTTTTTCATAATAATATAATAAGATATCCTTGGTTAAGGCGAGATATCTCATCGAGGGTGGTATATTCTCACTGGTAGGAGATATCCTACCCTTCGTAGGAGATACCATCATTGATTTAGGTTTAAAAAGATATGTAGGTTAGGGGAATCGAACTTACACAATAGCGATTGCATCTAGTAGACGCTACCAACTATGCCAGTGGTTCAGATACAAACTTAGTACAAATTACCAGTATCAACCTCAGGTTTAAATCCGACACCCTAAGTTCAAAATCGCTAGGGATGCAAAATACTACCAGCGGAGAACTTTATCCTATGTGAGAATCCGTATCCTTATGAGAGGACATTATATTAGATTATATCCACGGGAAAGGATATATATCCACGGAAAAGAATAACCTATCCGAAACCTGTATCTTTAGGTAAAGATAAACTGAGACATATATCTCTTGGCGGGGATAAATAGAGCGAAATCTCCTGCGTTAGCTATCATTGACACGTGATATCCCCAAATTCGGGATATGCTATCCCAAAACGCCCAGATATCTCAATCTTATCCTCCCGATCCCTAAGAAAGTTTGTACCATAGGTACCTCTCATAACATTTAATTCCCCCAAAAATATTTCTTTATGAAATCACTATGGGTATTATATTGGGGCCAATAATGGGTATCTAAGCGGAGCTCATATAAAGGACGTAGGTGAGTTTTTTTTTTTTTGTTTAATTCATTAAGGACGTAGATGAGTCGATATATGTAAAGATTTCCTAAGCTCTCCAGATGTGTCGGATCCGGAGCGCACATTATATATATACTATAGATCAAAATACCGACAAAGGCCGGCTGGGGATCTGTCTAGTTTGTCGATCTCAAAACAACTGAGTTTTGCAATAAGACTGATCTAGATATTCAATAGTAAGAGCGGTTTCATTTTTTTGTTTTGTTTTGTTTAATTCATTAATAAGAGCGGTTTCATTCGTCAGAAGCGAAATTCTGAGTATGTTTGCTATCAGGACTGAGTCCTTATAGCATTGATTTTCACCAAACAGTATTTTTAAAGCAAATCCCAATATCTCATACTGCGGGTTTCTGGGCTAAATTTCTGAGATCTTGTTTCCGCAAGGGGACGGGGGGCGCTAGCATTGTGTTGCGAGTTTGAGAAACCTACGTATACCTGTGGCGAGAATTTCATCTAGTTTATATACATGTGATACTAGCTACGGGTAGGCTATAGTGCTTCTCCGAGGCGATAAACCCAGAAATTGGATAAGACACTGACCATAGCTATAGGTATATACAAATGGTTTCCGGCCTTCGATCGGTACTACATGTATATCAATCAGTCCAATATACAGTCAAGCCGCCTTGTGGCATATTTCTCTAATATTTACCTGTCAGTCGGGCTCTCAGGCCGCTGCGCAGCCCTCGACCCCGCCCCCCCTCCCCCCTGGCAGGCAGAGTTCATCACTATATCTAGATCTACTCTGGTCAATATGTACCTTTCCAATATCTCCAGTTAAAGCTGCGAGTTTATCCCTTTAACAGCCACCAAGTCGCTAAAATCGAACTACAAATCGATTCCCAGAACCAGTAGAAACCCTATTAACAATCTACCACTCAGCACAATACCCTATGTTAATATCCAACACAACATGCCCCAAGTGAAACAAAACCTCTCTCAATGAACCAATCAGAAGACTATAAAGTACATTGCATATGCAGGTTATAATTATATACTTATTAGATGGTGATATACTAGAAGCTGATCATGAGCTCGAGTCGTGTCCTATTAAATTTTTGTTTTTGCTGCTCTTAAGCAAGATTTCCACTAAAAATGGTCATAATTAATTAGAACTGCTTTTGCTACCCGGGCCGAATTAAGTACATTTAGTTTCATTCCAGCAATCATTTGGTGACGTTCATTGATATTACGTATGTAAAGCACCCGGATAACTACATGTACATCATGTACCTTTCTCTTGTCTAGCTCTGGCTCAGTGAGGGCCTAAACACATTTGGTGATTAAGTTAAACAGGGATTTATACCGGCTTAACCCTGAAGGGGATATCCCATCACAGGGTATCACTCGCAAAACCAACCACTAAACATGACCAAGAATTCCTCACACCAGTTTGACATACAGATGATTCCTCGTAGGGTAAATTTAACATATATATAGTTGACACATAAATCTTTGATATTTGTTTAGGTTTGAGCCAAGTGACATGAACCATGATTACATGTATGATCGAGTACAACATTACTATAAGTAAAGTACTTGTAGATACACACGAAAATAACCTCTACGTACTTCTGGGGTGAGGATAAGTGAGAAAATACCCTTCACGTAACCTTGTCAGTGTGGTGAGTTCTCACTTAACCCTGCGCCCGTACTACATTGCAGCACTGATTGTAAACATATGTATGTATGTGTGTAACCAGTTTCTAGACCTTTAAGCATTACTTTTACCGCCTCTAGCCTCTACAGAAGCTGTATGTATCCATAAATTTACGTGCGTTAGTGTTTTCTCTGGTGTCAAAACTCGCTACCTCCACCAACTCTCATACATATAGTGGTGGGTGTGGCCATATATACATATGTAGATTGTAAGTATTTACCAAACAGAAACAGCTTAGTCAGAATGAACAGTACATGGAGAGAATATAAGTATACAGAAGAAAACTATTGTAAACAGAGTTTAAGAGAATAAAATAGAGAAAAGAGTACTAGTACCTAGAAGAAAAAAGAATACAATTGACCAGCCAAACCTATAACTCGTGATAATCGCCTCCTACTCGTAAGCATAATAGACAAACAGCCTTCCAAAAAAGAAAAATCATTATTCAAAGGCACCAAGGGGAAAAAGAAAATCGTCGATTTACAGGATGTAAACTCAGGGTTACCAGCGGCTTTGTAACCACCGAACCTCCGATGGATGTGGCGGTAAAGGTGGTGCTGGCCTCGCGGGCGATAATGCATTTTCCATGGCTAATGCATATGAAATACCATCTTCGGAAACGTAGGATGGCGGACGTGGTGTGTTGTGACTGCCAGAACTTATTGGCTCTCTACCTTCAAGTATTGTGGATTGTTGCATGCTTGTTCTTCGTACCCAATAAAATTGATTTGGGTTCACTCTCACGCTAGATTATTAATGTGTTAACGTAGCAACACTGAGATTTTAATGGTAGATTTATCACTTACGAACACCTCCACAACCCATAGACTGGTGGTGGTAGCTTCGTTAAGTCCGGTTCAGCGCCGTCAACGTCTTGATCAAAGGTTGTTTGTATCCTAATTGGTTCCCGTGGGTTTGCATACCCGTCTGGTCCAGATACTGAAGGAATCCTGGAAAAGTTCTGAGATGGTCTTCTCTGCAGTCTTGCAGGGTTCGTTGCCAATATACACAACCGTACGAGAGCGTGACAAAAGAACATAGTCGCAATCAATATTATCAGGATCAGCAACACATGCCATTCATGGCGAAGCCTAAGATCATTTGTGAGTGCTAAGCCGAGATCTATACATTGAAATCGTTAGTAAAATGGAAATCTGAAGTCATTGATATCAGTGTACCGACAAATTGCTAGAGTGATGGACAGAAACCCTCCAGCCACCAAAACTGTAATCAATTTTGACTGAAGTCCTTTAAGTGATCCCCTCTGCCACCATTTTCTAACCTCACCAGCTGGTGGCTGCTGTATTTCAACATCTATAGGCACCTGAGATTCTTGGACTGCCTCCTGTATAGCTGTATTCCCAGGCATAAAAACTGAACGCCTTACTACTGTAGGTTGGGGCCTCTCTAGAGGTCGTGGATTTAACAAATTTTGCTGTGAATTTGGCGCAAACGTAACTAAATTCGATCCTGTCCTTGGTGATATAGTTGAAGCAATACCCAATGTATCATAAAGGCCAGAGGTAATAACTGGAGATAGTCCAGCAAAGTTCGAACTGACAGTAACCATTTCGTCTCCCTGCGAAGATGGCTTTGGAATGCTTTCGTTACTGTTTCCTCTTGTTTCCTCTCTACTGTTACTCCACCAGCTGCGCACTCCTACCTGAACCCCAGCTCCAACGCCATTTCCAATCCCATTCGCGGCTACCAATCCACCAGCTTGCACTGTTTCGTCCCCAAAAACATGGTTTCCCGCACCCGATTCCTGGTTCTCCTCGATTCTTGAAAACGGGCGAGTCATGTTGATTGATTATCGCAAATGTATCTTGGGTTTGAAATATTGGACGTTGCGAATCAAATTTGCTCTTCCTGTATCAGCCTGCTTTAAGGAAATATCTAGACCGAATTCCGGAAACGTCAAGATATGATAAATAAGTAAACAGAAGAACGCAGCTCCCCTAGCGGATAGAACGAAAAAGAGCCAAAATCAATAATTTGGTGGTGCAGAACCTGCCGCCGACGGTAACACAAACCAACTCCGAATATAACAGGAAAATAAAGAAAGGAAAACCTCAAATCCCCAAGACTGACCTGGGGCAATTGAAGTGGTTTTCAGGCCAAGTTACTGGCTTGCAGTCGAGGGAAAATGGAACGGGAAAGAGAAGGAGAAGGAGAAGGGAAAGGAAAGGGAAAGGAAGAAACTTGAGGTGAGAAAAAGAAATGTGTAGAGAGTGGTGAGAAGAATACGGGGGAGGGGAAATGAGGGAAATGAAGCAGCTGACAGGGGATATCCTCGAACCGACCCAAAGAATTTGAGGAGCCCTAAAAATACAAGGAAACGGCGTAAGTGAGACGAAGGAAGCGTGGTACTTAGGGAGTGAATAAGCCGGGGTAAATCTAGAGATACATTCCGCTACAAAGACTGCCAGAGCATTGGTGATGTAGGTGGATCGATGGAATGGGAAGGGAACAGAGGAAACAGTGGGAGAACAATTATGAAGCAGAATCCTGATCCAGGCACAAGTAGATCTCTTCGTCTTGGGAGGATGACGGATCCTCTAGATTCAGATCGCTACATGATTAACCGCCCGTTATGGGACCTGGTAATATTGCATGGCAGTTGTACCCAACTACATGTACCCATAGAGAGCCATCTCAGGCCCACCCCTCTTCTTTCGTGCCCAAAGATGATCATCTCTTCAATCGTCACCGTGAATTCAGACGACAGCCAATTGATAATCAATGTCTTGATATGCCCTCCAAATAATTCTTCGAGAACCTCTTTCATAGTTTCGCATGGAATGGGTGCTCATGCATGGAGCGTCAGGGGTTTTGATCGTTTGGGGTCGTTTCACCACTCGCCCCACCAATCAGCCCTGAAGTAGCCTAAATTGTGCTACCCAACAACGCAGCTGCATCATCACGGAGCAATTGTAACTCACCACTATCCAGGGGAGATAGTATTCACAAGAAAGTTGCTATTTAATCAATAATTGTATTCGACTGTGCTCCTCTCATTGATGTCCATACCTTTATGAACAAGTACATAGCGGCAATTAACCTATGCGTACGTACGTACAGAACGATTTATAGGCAAATATTCTTTTTAATATTCACTATTAGTACATGTATGTACAGTACTCTAGACAAACAAGAATTGCAGGCACTGTTTTCATATTTTCAGGGGTTAATGACGTTAAGCCGTTAAGCCGGGAAGGAAGGAGGGACAGAAAGCGTTTGTGGTTTGTAACAGCGCTTCCGTCCCCAAATCCACCCTGATTCATGAGAGACCTAGAGAGTAAACAAGCTTTTCACTTTATCAGCTGGATGCAGTTAAGGTTCTACTTTTCAAAAGAACCAGAAAATGGAAGTAACGGAAACAGGGATTATTTGTATGAAAGCAACTGCATTTTCTGGTTCTTATGCTGGTAAGCGTGTACCTACAGTTGAGTGAGGAGCCGGTAGAGAGCCGGATGCACAGAGCTAGCGCTACTACTCTATACTCTCCATGCAATATCAACCGTCCCGCCTATCCGTCTGCAGCTCGCTCCTGCGCCACAAAAGATATCGACGAAAAGAAACTGCCGAGTGACAACACTCGTAATCTCATAGCGTTTCCGAGCACGACCTATATTGAATGACATACAAAAAGATGAATTTAGCGCTTTTTTGTATGGTATGCAATAGTAGTCGTGTCGGAAACGTCATGAATTTACGGGTACATGTACCTACATATACATATACAGCAAAACCTATTATAATTCCACCCCAGTGGTGGCCGAATTTTGCTGGAACTATGGTAGGGATGGAATTTAGAGAGAGGTATTTACTAGCAATCTACAAGTATTGCTCCCTCCAACCGCTGTAAGTTTGGTAGGGATGGAATTTCGAGAGGGTGGAATTATGATAGGTTTTGCTGTACTCTATGTACGTACATGTAGTCATGTATGTATTAAGTACATGTAACCACTACAAAAATATAGAGTAGGCCTAGGTGCTTTAAAGAAAATGACCTATTTTCAATTCCAGGATGCGGCAAAGTTACTGACAAGGAAAAAAAATCATTGGTCGTCTGGCCGGATTTACCCGCCTCGATCGGATGAAGAATTTGGGGACGAAGGAATAACATCGATTATCCCTTGGACAGATGAAACTGTCAAATTCGCAGCCTGCCTTTTGTTCTTATAGAATCAGGTATGTATGTACCCTTCTAGAGAGATTCGACTATAGGGCGAGTATCTTATATATAAGGTACCCTTATCCATAGACCGTGAGGCCGAATTATAATATTAGGATCCTAATGCGATATGGAAATCGTGGTCTACAACGCCATACAAGTAGCAACGACATGACTTCTTGCTTGGATAGTGTGTGATACGAAATACAGTGGAGTCTCGATTGTAGAATACCGCCAAAACTCGAAAAATTGGCTATCTCCACCCAGGAATTGTCTCTAAAACGATTGGCTGAAAGGTATCGATCAACCTTAGAAGTATCCGTTTGTAGAAAGTTTGATCTTGTATGCATAGCCAATTTTCGAGTTTTGGCGGTATGGTTGGGAACGGATTTTCGTGTGACACTATATACCGAGAACATGCTTGTATTGAGAACAACTTCGCCCGTACCAACTCGTTTGGGATTACCCAACTATATGCTACAATCGAGGATATGTTATTATCGAGAATGCTACTATCGAGACTCCACTGTATGTTCCAATCAACAAGATGCGTTCTACGCATCACGACATCCATATTGCGTTAGGACCCTAACGTAAAGTCGTTGCATGTTAGGCGTGGTGCCAAGACAATGTCTCCCAGGGTTAGGTTCATGTTAGACTACTTCCCCAGATCATAGCCTAGCCCAGGTCCCATCCATCACCCCCAACACCTACTCCTCTATCCACAAGACCTAAGATTTCACCGTGAAATGGGTTCAGTTGTCCTGCCTCATCTCAAAACTGGCTGGCATGTCGATCAAGCTATCATGTCAGAAGACGACCGTTTGGTCGTGATTCGCTTCGGCCGCGACTGGGATCCTGATTGCATGCGACAAGATGAGATGCTGTATCGCATTGCGGACAAGGTCAAGAACTTTGCAGTCATCTATCTTTGCGATATAGATGAAGTTCCTGATTTCAACAAGATGTTTGTTCCCTCTCTCAGCTTAGGTGGTCTGATCACACAAGCTAACTACTATTTACTATGCAGGTACGAGCTTTACGATCCCTTGACAATCATGTTTTTCTTCAGAAATAAGCATATGATGTGCGATTTTGGGACCGGGAACAACAACAAAATGAATTGGGTACTGGAGGATAAGCAGGAGTTAATCGATATAGTATATCACCCCCGTTTTTTCTTTAAAATCACAAATACTAGCGAAGCTCTATTATAGAACTAATGTGCTGTGTCTAGATCGAGACTATCTACAAGGGAGCAAGAAAAGGACGAGGTCTCGTCGTCAGTCCGAAGGATTACAGTACAAGATACCGCTATTAGCCCTAGCTATACTTCGGCCTCGCCAGCGTTCCTCAACCGAATCTCGCTTATAGCGGGTACCCAGGAGGGGTTCTTCCTGGCATGTGTTGACTTTGGCATATAAATGTTCGTCTTTTCTTCTTGCGATTCGTTTTGTATACTCTAGGATTAACAAATTTTATGTAACCAAGATCCCCCAAGCTTGCTTTCTCAGACTTAGAGAATGATGCCAAGATCAGAAGCGAGATCTGTATTGAGAATAGATGTTGTGGACTGTGAGCTCGTGGATATTGTGCCTTGACCCTCAGGTTCACACTACTAGTGAGAATGCAGTCACAGATACATGTATGTACATACATGTACATACTTTATATTCCAACGGAAGTCAACTGTCTAGGTACTGAGAAGGTTGCGTGACGGTGACAGTGACTCAGGCCTATCGGAACGGACCGAAAAGCTTGGCCTGCGATCAACCGTGTCTTGCTGCGCACTTTTATAACCGTCGGCCCATCAACTCATCCCATGAAATACCGCCATCTAGTGGGACTGATATCTTGATAGCAGTTCATTGGACCACATGTAATTCCAACCGAGAGATATTTTTCAAAGCATATAAGCCCTAATTATAAGGCATCAAATCGATCTTCTTGATGCGTCTCATAAGAGGTTTTCAAATAGTCCATACCCAGATGCACCTGAGTTTCATTGCTTTGAAATAACCAATTCTATCTATATTCATGTTAGGTTGTTAGTGATGACGGACTATGGACTCCAGATCTAAATTGTAGCGATTTCTGCTATTCATATACGAATATCTACACTATGACTTCTTTTTGCACACTTGAAATTAAGTTTTAGTAACCCAGTAATTCGCATATTCCTTTGTTAGATCTGTAAATCTGAGTCTCTTAAGGTCGAGATTATTATTAAGTGCTACTGTAGTATAACCCGCCAAGGGAGAAAGGGGGTTTCAGGATCACCAAACATGTACATACTCTAGCAGCTCACAAGGAATAAGCACATAGTCTTGGCAAACTCAGCAGTACCTACACTATTGTCTTGGCAGCTCACGCTGCTAGAACCTCTCAAGCAAGCTTCCCCCACGATAACAACTAACCCATCTCACCCCTCCTCGCTCACGAGGACCTGCGCAATACAATGTCAGCGAACAAAGCTGCCCGTATTGGCGAAGAGTAAGCAAGCCCCTCGAAGCTCGCCTCCCCCGGGATAAACGCTGACGGATTTCGTCAGAGTATGGAAGACTCGCATCGACAAAGTGGTTCGTTTGCCCGTTCACCCCACGCGACTAGTGGCTAGCAACGGAGTCGGGCTGTTAGGCTGATACTTCTGTAGAACGCAGAACTAGTCACCTTAACTTACGGGTCTATCGTCGCTCAACTCTGCAAAGATTATGAGGGCGATTATATTGAAGTGAATAAACAACTCGAGAAGATGGGTTATAACATTGGACTGCGATTGATCGAGGACTTTCTGGCAAAAACCAATATGGGGAAGTGTATAAACTTCAAGGAGACTGCCGAGACTATCTCAAAGGTATTTTCAAGATTTCTGGGATCGGAATGAAACGAACCCGTCGGCCGCCACACTGTTCCATTCTTACAAAGCTTTGCTGACAGCCTGCTACGTGGCGATATGCAGATCGGATTCAAGGTGTTTTTGAACATAGCACCGACTGTAACAAACTGGACGACAGACGGGAAGCAATTTTCACTTACTTTTGAGGAGAACCCATTGGCGGATTTCGTCGAGCTACCGGATGATGGGAGGGCACAGAACGAGCTCTGGTATTCAAATCTTTTGTGTGGGGTCCTGAGAGGCTCCTTGGAAATGGTTAGTCACATCTGCCTTCTTATAAATCTGGGCGACGATATACTGTGACGGAGCAGACAAAAACCCTTTTGCATGTTTCTTATTTTCCCTCTCTCGATGCTTTCACTTGGAGCTCTTATGGTATAGTGTTACGCTTAAACCCAAGCATCAGTAGGCTGACTCGGCATGGATGATGGCGATTTGTGGGATATAGGTACAAATGCAGGTTGATGCGCATTTTGTAAGTGATGTTCTTCGAGGTAATGAGGTGACTGAGATGCGGGTCACCCTCATTAGGACCATCGATGATGAGTTGCCTCCAGGTGAAGACTAAAGTGTACCGTAGAAATATTACAACAAATTTAGCTGCTACTCGATTAATAGGCATTTGACAGCAAAACCCTTAGAGCAGTTAGCGGTACTACAAACCCATTGAATATTAGTAACGGGGTGCCTTATTATTGGACCATTAGACTGTATGCGCTTTTGTTTCCGTTTCTCCTTCTCAGTTTTCGTTATTGTTATTGGCGTGCATACTACGCGAGGCAGACCAGGGAGGGAGTCTCGTGGTGGTGGTGAGCCTTACATTACTCGCTCACTCAGAATCATACATGTAGTGACCTGACTCCCACTCTTTGATTCATATATCAGTAGGATACCCCCGTGAAGTGGGATCCTCAATCTTTCTACCGCTGATTTTACATTCAAGATAGTATTAGCCAAATCTCTAGAGAAGTTATTTACTTCACGTCGATCTCATGCCCTTGATGGAGCAAAGACATAGAGGGAGCGTGTACAAATGTATGCAGTAATATTGAGCACATGATCGATCGGGTTCTAGATGCTCCATGTTTCCCCTCTCCTAACGTTTCCTCTGCCCAGGTCTTGTGTATTCGTGCTGAGGATAAGAAGCACGCGTATCAGCGCGCAATCGTATCTTTCATGGTCAGGTCTAGCTAGTTGGGAAAAAAAATCAATGGAGCACATCTTTCTCCGCGTGCGCATCTTCTGCATAGCGCACATCTCTCAGTTGCTCTTCCGTCAACCCTTAGACATTCTTCTCTTTTAACTACAAACTCGTTACTTAATGGAACAGCTATCTGAGCTTGACCAACAATTCAGTACTCATTGATACAATTATCAACGTGAAGTCCCTGTAAGTTGTATTTGAATCGATTTTGCCATCATCCCTCATTTCCCTGATCATTTTCGATCTTTTTGGCTCCCCACCACCCGGATTTTAATTTTTCTCTCCCACACTCCCACTACAACCCTAACCCATGCCACACCCATCATAGTACTGCGTTGCCAGTCCTCCCACCACGCCCGCCCGCCCGCTGCCTCTTGCTCGACAACCTGCTGGTACTGCTTGCTTGACAGAGTGCTTGCGTTGCTGCCAGTGCCAACCTCACCTCTTTTTTCCGACCCCGTGTCGTGTCTGCGTTGTCGTTATTGTTGAACGAACCGAGAAGAGCAGAGCAGCCCTACCAGACATCCAAGAGAAGAGAAGAGCTAGATACCACCAAGGACTACAGCTCACCCACTTACCATTTACTTTTTCTTTCTTGTCTTTGAAGGGGTAGAGTTGAACAGAGCTTCGTACGACATTCTCATACCCTATTTTCACCAGAGAAATCACACTACTACATAGAGAAAGGGAGAGAAGGGACTGCTTTTACCTCTAGATCTATCTACGTTACAACGAGAAGGTCCAAATTGTCAGAATTTCTGTCGGACTATTTCGTTCGTTCCAGGCCACTTTCACAGACCCAGCAGACACGGAGCTAGTTCTTTTTTTCTGTTCTTCTGGGGTGTTCAAAGTACTGTAGCAGCAACGGGGTGGTGTTCTAGTCAGTAGGTGTAGTAACCATCATATTTGGGAGGGTTTCGACCCCCCGCGGCCAACCCGCTCATTTACTACTGCTACCCATTACTACTGCTACTGCTACTACCTACATACATCTTACTTACCCCCTCCAACCCCTCGCGGCACACTTTACCTGCCAAATCCGACCCAGCTCACCCCAGGTCCCTCGTGCGCACCGTTCGCCCTGGCGATCCCACTTGTCGAATATCGCCGTTCTGTTCTCGCAACTCGCGTCTCTGCGTTGCGAAAATACAATCGCAACAGCTACTGCTACTATTGCCCACAGAAGCAACAGCAGAAGCTATAGGGAAGTGAGAAGTGAATAGTGAGGAGTACGCACTGGTCGACTACAGCATATACGACATTTTATATATAGTTTAAAGCCTAGCGCTAGCATCCGCCCTCGACCGCTCTTGCCCGCGGTAGCAGCCTCTGTCTCTCCTCGCTTACTTACCACAGCAGCAAAGCAACAGTACTTACCTTACTCACCACCCCCATACCTTTAAACCACCACACACAACTTCTCCTCCCCAGCCTCTATCTACCGTAAGAGAAGCTCACTGGTCATCATCCACCCCCTACCAGTAGTCCCTGCATTTCTCTTGCTCTCCCATCGTTTTCATCTCTCTCGCGTAAAATCACACTCTCGCTTTACACCGATCTTGTTTTTTTTTACCTCCCGCTTCTCTCTCTATTTCTCTACCTGCACGTACATATACACAGCTCTTTCTTTCGTGCAGCAGGCGTTGCTGTCGTCTCGACAAGGTCGTGGTTTTGCCGCTCGCCTCCCCCCAAGAAAAAAAGTGTGGCTGATCGAACCTTGTTGCCATCGCCCATCGCGACCGAGAGAGATTTCGCCTCTTCCCCTAACAGCAGCAACCGAAGCAACACCACCTCCCACATCTCAACCACGCTACGCTACACTGCACCATCAAACTCAATCAACACCTCAATAATCCGACTATTGAGCTATAAATATTAACCCATATCGATACCAATAATCCTGTGAAGTCTCACTTTCATCCCTTCACCATGAGCATGGGAATGGGAGCCATCGGGGGGCCTCCCGCTGGCATGAACATGAATATGAATGGCGGTGTCCCCCCTCCTCGTGGTGCGCCGTCAAGCAACGATAAGACGCTACTAAACACATACATATACGACTATTTCCTTAAGAACGGATACATAGAATGTGCGCGGTCACTAATCAATGAAGCGGATATATCAACAACTCCAAACAGCCAGAGAAACAGTCCGTCGCGTCGAGCGCAAAAACACGACTCTGATGGCAACGCCGTTAATGGTGATGACAACGCGATGGACACCGGCGAGGGCCCTAGTCAACGAAAGAATGAGGATCCAGACGATCCAAATAAAGATCGGGCAGATGGCTTACCTTTACCAAAGCTTCCCGCGAACTGTCCTCAGGGCTCGTTCCTGTTCGACTGGTGGTGCCTATTTTGGGATATTTTTGGTGCCAGAAACGGCGTAGGAAAGAGTACAATGGCTGCAGGGGCCTATGTTACCCAAACACAGGTAAGGACCTCTATGTTACTTCTACATTCCTCATAGTCGTCTGCGATAGAGTTCCCGGCGATTATGAGTGACGTCGCTGTTCAAGTACTCATTTTTCTTTCTTATAGGCAACGCAAAGGTTCAGACAAGAACAGATGCTTCGTCAGATGAATCCTCAACAACAACAACACGTGCTCATGACAGGGCAAGTGCCTAGTCAATTGATGAACCTGGGGAATCAGCAGTATCGGAATCAGATGATGCAGATGCAGTCGGGGGTGCTTCCTAACGGGGCGATGAACCAGGATGGTGCCGGCGGCGGAGAAATGAGTATGCAAAACAAAAATCTGTTAGCAAGGACTGCTATGATGAATAACAATAGAAAGTTGTAAACAACCTTTTTCTTATGTCTTTGGGTGCCTGCAACTTCAGTAGGCATTGATTACTGTGCAAGGTACTATCAAATATTCAATTGCTGACAAAATTCGCCTTTCACAGGACACCACTACAAATTGCTGGCCTCAAGAATCAACAGCACATGATGGTGCAAGCTGCCATGCAGCGCGAAAGCGGAGAAATTAACGATATGAACGGCCAGCAGCCACGGCCCCAATCCCCGGCTGCCGGCCATAATGCTGGATCGCCAAAGAGAATGCGATTAGAAAATGGACAGTACCAGGAAGTCGGGAATGGCCGGGGTGCTCCGCAAGGTACACAACAGGGTGCCGCTTCTGCGTCCCAGGCGCATCAGTTGCTCATGGCAAATGGGATTGACCCAAACCGATTGACTCCTCAGCAATTTCAAGCCTTCCAAGGCCAGAACCCAATCACTCAACAAAAATCAATCCAGCTATACGCCCAGAATTTGGCTGCACATGCGGGTAGAGCTGTGACGGCTCTTCAGGGTGGCCCACCGAAGGGTATGGCAAGCGCCCAGCAGAACCCGCCACACGGCGCTCCAATGATGCCTCAGACCTCCGAGGGCGCCACGCTAGGGATGAGCGATTTCTATGCCACAACACCTGGTGGTATGCGTGCTGGTGGCATGGGAGCTGGCACTGGAAACCATGCTTTGCAAGACTATCAAATGCAACTGATGCTTCTTGAGCAACAGAATAAGAAGCGCTTGGCTATGGCCCGTGCCGAGCAAGATAGCATCGCACATCATAGTGATGGGCAACGCCGAATGGAGCAAGGATTCTCGCAAAGCATGTCCCCAAATAGTCGGGCTGCTCCTTCGCCACAGACTCCGGGCAACCCGAAGATGACAGGAACGCCAAAGATGCCAAACCAAGGCGGCCCAGGTTCGCCAATGCCCGAAGGTCCAATGCCTGGTCATGTCCAACAACGAAACTCGCCAGCTGCCATGGGATTTAATGGTCAGCTTCAACAAGGCGGGCAGCAAGATATGATGTATAACGAAATGAAAAATTCATTGGGTATAATGGGCAGTGCGAATCCCGGTGGTGCACCTAATGGTGGGGCCATGATGCGACCGCCTAGCTCTCACCCGGGTTTCGCTGCTCCAATGAGCCAGGCCGAAATGAACCAGATGAATGCAAACCTTCGTGCACAGGCCGGCCGTGGAGTACCAGTCGGAAACGTATGGCAGCAGCAGCAGGCCCAGCAGCAGCAATTGCAGATGCAGCAACAAGCCGCTCAACAGGCCCAGCAGCAGGCCCAGCAGCAGGCCCAGCAGCAGGCCCAGCAGCAGGCCCAGCAGCAGCAGCAGCAGCAGGCCCAGCAGCAAGCCCAGCAGCAACAGGCTGGAGGTCCACCATCTGGCCAGCCCCAGGCGCAGATTGGCACTCCTCAACCTGCTAGACAGAACCTATCTCATCAAACAATGCCTCCACCACCATCGGTACCACCAGGCGCGCCGACAAATGCGCGCACTCAGCCATCGTCGCCTCAGGTTCCAGTTCAACAACCGCCGACACCAACACAAAGTCATAAGGCGAATCCTAAAGGAAAGGCTGGAAGAGAAGCTGGGAAGAAGGTGAGCTTTCGATATGTGTATTCTTTTTCCTATTCGAGCTAATTCTAAACAGCAACGGTCAAATAAGAAAAATGGCGGTGCAGCTCCTCAACCGACAGGCCCAGTGGGAACCCCATCCTCAGAACCACCTACACCAACCACCCCACAACATCAGAACTCATTTTCGCAGAACCCGAGACCGGCCGGTTTTGCACCTGGACAGAACGTCGTCGGCCAACCTCCTCAACAGCCAACCCCTAACCCAGCTCACGCCGCGCCACCGGCGCCAGTTCCAGGGCCGGCTGACGTGGGGGCAGGATTTCAGTTGGGGAATGAAGGTGACATCAATCTTGATTTCGCTGGTTTCCCGGGCGACCCATCGGATAATCTCTTGGACACTTTCGATTTCGACTCCTTTTTGAACACCGAGGATAGCAACGGAAGTATTGGGTACGATGGAATAGGGGGCTGGACGAATGATCCAGTAGAAGCATCTGCTGGCGAATCATGATAGGATACGTCTCATAATCTGGAGTGAGTGGTTTTCGTGGTTGTACTATTTCATCTGTGGAGTCAGCGTTGTGGTGTTTAGGGCTCTCTTTCCTTCAGCCTCCTTTTTCCTTCTCAGTGAGCTCACTTTCAGATCAACCCCATCAGGATTTTTCACTTTTTTTTCGTTTATTAGTATTATTATTATAACGGCGAATGACGGCGTTTTTGCTTCGATATTTATTCTCGACATGACGTCTGTCATTGTTCTGTTTGTTTTTCCTTACCTCTTGTACTTGAGTAATGGGGTGGAAATATCTATACGGGAAGCACGTGATCATGAGGCGTGTAGGGGGTAGTGATGGATGGTATTTATTGCAAATGGAATGGAATGATTAAGTTCTCAAGGGAGGAAAAAGGAGGATTGATAAGGAATGATGGACTGTCGACGAAGGACCGGCTTTCAAGCTTTTTTTTTGTCTTTTTTATCTTTGGTTTTATCGAGTTTCTTTCTGTTGTGTTTATTTAATCCATATGTTTGCGTTTTTTTCTTCGTTTTTTCTTGATATTTCATTATCGTTTAACCTTCTCCGTCATATGGAGTTTGTCAAGACATTCCCTACTTTTTCTTTCTCTCTTTGGGCTATGCTTGGCTGGAAAATATGGCTGGATTGTTTGGGGACATCTTTCGAAATCTTCTCCGTTCTTATTCAACCACATATCTCACAATATCCTGCACCCGGCTGGTGGCCCTCTATAAAAATTCCGTCTTGTCTCTATCTCTCCTGGTATTCTTCGATACCGACATCTTTTTCTTCATTTTTGCAAACAAAAAAAAATCTTTCGTTGCGTGGATCCTCTGGAGGGAATTTCTTGTTAATTATTTTATAGTTTTTCTTTATTTCTTTCATTTTTCATTTATTCATTTTCTCTTTTACTTCAATATAACCCCTCTTTACCAATTTTTCTTGTTTCATCGTTTATTCCGACTGTCACAAAGGCAAGTTCGAGTTTTAGGACATGACACCCTCTATTTTCTCACCCTTTATTTACTGAAAGCTGAACTATTTTGTGTTTTTCTTTTTTCTTTTTTTCCGTTATATGTTGGAGAAGAGGACCGTGATCAAATTTACTTTTTTTTTCTATCCGTGCTTGTTTGAAAAGTGAGGAGTGGGGAAGGGAGGCATACAGATCAGGAGAAACACCTGCCCTGTCTGCGGTGAACAATATTGTGTGTGTGTGTGTGTGTGTGTGTGTGTGTGTGTGTGTGGCGTGTGTGCGTTTACTGCCCAATTAGAAAGACGACAAAAAAATTCATTGCATTATTGTTCCATAGTCCCACAGGTACTTCAGTAGAGGGAGGATTCCGACCAACCAGTCAATAGACAAGAAGAGTCTGTCAGTAGTACCCAGTGCAGACTATCAGTGTAGTAATAACAACAGTTCCAACCTCCCTCCCAGCAACCCCTGTGGATCCATCCCTAAACCCCTACCTGTAAGTTGTAACACCAGTAATACCACACCTGAGCCAGGGGTTTAGTAACCTTAGTCCATCTTTGTCAGGCAAGAGCCGCACCAAGTCCAACCCCAAATCTTCACACAAACCCAACTCAACCAATCCAACGTGCACTCCACCCAACCCGCCAAGCAGCTCCCATCCATACATCCATCTCATCCAACCCCCCACGAAACTACCACACGCGACGCCTGCTATCCCTTGGGAAACCTTACCTGCCCGTCCACCACCACCTTTAATACCATTATCGCGAAGGAAAAACAATCAACGCCCATACAATCCTCCCTTTCCCTCCCATCGCCTCCAAGATGGCCTCATCAGATAAGCGCAAAGCACCCGAAGCATTCGGGACGAATCAGCTCGTCAAAAGGACAAAAACACCCGTTACCGAGGGAGCGTCAACAGCAGTTTCAGTCGTGGGAAGTTCGGCAGGAAATGGCGCGCTCATACAGGCAGTATGTTATTATTCTTCCTGTGCTCTTGACGGAATGGGTTGTTGAGGGAAAGGAATCGTTGTTTTTGCCAAAAAGGATTTTTTGCTGATGTGAACTGTGAATGGATGGTATAGGTACCGAGGACTTCGGCGCTGCAAGCTCCGATTATGGAATTGACAGGGCATTCGGTATGGCTCTAACATCTCTCTCTGAAACTAGTTTATTTCTGGATGGAAAGGGGAGTGATTTATTAATGGTATGGGTGTTTGTAGAAAGAGGTATTTGCGGTACGGTTCGATCCTACTGGTCAAAACATTGCGTCTGGGTCTGCCGACCGGTCAATCTGTATGTCAACACCTCTGTCTGTCTTGTCTGGCTGCCTCTAATTGTCAAACCAGTGATCTGGAAAACATACGGTGACTGCCCGAACTATCTTTCCCTGACGGGGCATAAGGGGCCTGTTCTAGACCTTCAGTGGTCCCGCGACTCTGCAATTATATTTTCTGCCTCAACGGATGCGATGCTTGCCTCATGGGATGTGGAGAATGGGCAGAGGATAAGGAGATATGTCGGTCATGAAGATATCGTAAACGCGTTAGATGTAACACGGAGAGGACCAGAGCTGATCGTTAGTGCGAGTGATGACGGGACTATTGGGGTGTGTTTATCATTTCTCCTCTCCACTATAAACATACTAACCCGTTCTAGATTTGGGACCCTAGGCAAAAGGAGTGTATCGACTATTTGGACACCAAATTTCCAGTCACCTCAGTCGCCATTAGTGAGGCTGGGAATGAGTTGTTTAGCGGGGGGATTGATAACGATATCAAAGTAAGCCTTTTCTCCTATACCGCATCTTCACATATGTTTATCTACTAACAAATCACTATCAGGCATGGGATCTGCGAAAACGTGCCGTGGCGTATACTCTGCGTGGTCACACAGATACAGTCACCTCCCTCTCCGTTTCTCCAGATGGCCAAGCCCTCCTTTCAAACAGCATGGACAGTACCGTCCGAACATGGGACATCCGTGCTTTTGCACCCGCAAACCGTTTGATCAACATATTTGAGGGCGCTCCCAGTGGCATCGAAAAGAACCTCATTAGAGCATCTTGGTCTCCCAAAGGTGATAAAGTTGGTGCAGGTAGTGGTGATGGTAGCGTTGCTGTTTGGGAGGCAGAGTCGAGGAAGCTCCTATACAAACTCCCAGGACACAGAGGCACAGTAAATGACATGAGGTTTTCGCCAATCGAAGGCGAGCCGATAAGTAAGTCGATTCTTCTTCCCCCTGTTTGGGTGGTATGGGAAAGGGGGGAGGCGGGGAGGAAAGAGGGGGAAGACGAGGGGATGGGGTGGTGGTAATGGGTGGGCTAATGTGAGAGGTGTTAATAGTCGTGTCTGCGTCGTCGGATAAGAATTTGTTGTTGGGCGAGTTGGGGAAGTAGGTACATGTAGTACTTAGTATTGTAGTAGTACTTTTACTTGTTGACTAATGTTGTGAAACGAATTTTCTGGGAGAGGGAGAGAAAGGGCAAGGGGTTATCCGATGGTAAAGAGCGGTGCAAAAATTATATTTGGAGGCGACTAGGGTGATGATCATGTACGATAGCTAACTACTTTATATTTCACTTTTCTTATATCTTCTTCTCTTTCTTTCTTTCAATCCTTGAGCTTCGAAAAACTGCGTTCCTTTTAGCTAAGCATTTCCTTAAACTCTCATCTTCCTTTTTTTTTATTCTCCTTTTTTTACTTTACCCTTTCATTTGTATATTTACATGAACATGACTTCGTCATCACCAGTAAATGGAATGGGATGGGCGTGGGCATGGACATGGCAAGAATTGACATCTGTTACGATATGGACTTAATCGATACCTTTTCAAGACATGATAACATAAATTCTCAAAGAAAAAGAAAAAACAAAATGAGGGGTAATTATAAGTTTCGAAACCCGTGGGTGAGAGAGAGGGGGTTGTTTTGCATTCTGATCCGTCGGTTTTGTGATGTGTTACTTTCCCGCACTTGGGCCTCCTCTCTGCGCCGCACATGGAGATGTAAAGCTTAAGCCGACTGTCAAAACATTTATCCCCCCTGCATGGCAAGGGAAAGCTTGTTCAGAAACAGCGGCCGTGTAGGTGGCGGAGTAGCAGTCAGTGGGATTTGCAGATCATGTTTTCTCACTCGACCACCACCCACCGCCCTCGGCATTATCAGGCTGAACGCCGCGCGGAAAGAACACGCAGTGGTATAGTTATGTTTTGAAATACTGCTCGAAGCCGGTGTCGCTACCGTATAGGATTCTTAACACCGCCCCACGTAATATGTGCATCATATCACCAATTAATTAAGGACATGCTGCTAATGTTTTGTTGCTGGAGCGCCGAGCTGCGATTTATATCCCCACTCGGCCCTTATGAGCTACTTGTACAGTTGTATAAACACCGGTGCCCAATACATCGGTGATCCCGAACTAAGAAGGGATGTGGCTGCATTAAGTTTTACCCCATGCTCGATCGCGATCCTATCCCTGCGCATGAAGGTAATAGGGACAGCATTACTACTTCTACCATTATCTTCTAGTGATATACACCAATCAATCCTCATAGTATCTATCCTTAAAAGTTAGAGGGAAGTTTGGAAAAATCTGCAAACCCGATTACAATGCAGTTCAAGACCTTAATAGAAGAAGGTGACGGGTCAAAAGCTTTGACTTTGCGAGTATAGTCAGCTGGTATAGATGGTAAATTCGGATCATTGTTCTTTATAAGTAACCCATCAACCATATGTAAATCTAAGGTTATGATTGCAACGCTCTCGAACATAAGGAAATAAACAACTGCGAAACATTTCGGCACAATCTTTGTCCTCTGTCTCCTTCATTCGTTTCTGACACAAATACATAATACATATACTCATACTCCTTGTTTATTAGTGGCGTCTCTTTGAGATGTACTTTCCCTCTTACTCTGGAGAGTCGAATCTGATCGTATATGACATGCATTATATTTATCATAACACGTTCCCAGATATATATTCTCTCACTGGACGCTTCTCTATTGGACTAAGTAAGCTACAAGTATGGACTTGAACCGAAAGGTGGACCAGGAGCAAATAGTAGGATAATGTGTCTTCGCAATTGATTGTTAGCAAATCCATCTGGGATCATTTATTAAAGTCCCGATAGGATATATGAGTAGATTTACCCCTAACCCTACCGACCCGTAGTGGCCCAAGTATTACTGTAGGTGCCCAAGTTAGTACTGCACAATCCTGCTCTGACAGGATATATATGACTAAGGTGGCACTCATCAGACGTCACTCGCTCCACGTTTTCATGCATGGTTAATCCCTGCATGGGGGGCTTTCACCAAGAAGTCACCCTGTCCAGATTGGGAATGGAACGGAATGACGGGAATGCTAAAATCGCCCATAAAGTTAGTAGCTCCGACCTTTTTTTGACGTCACACGGGACACTTTGGAATTCACTCTGCTTTGTTTTTTGTTTACGAGCTGATCTGCTAGAAACAGACATAAAACAGGAGAGAATCATCATTCATTTACTACATTATTTTATGATACCCATCCAATGAAAACAAACGACCGTGACATAAAATGTCACAATACATGTCAATACATATCTCTGGCCAAATTGTACTCTCGCCTATCTAAAATACCTATAATCCGGGTTTTCGTCACCCAGACCCCTCTTCTCCATCTCTGTTGCTCCACTATACTTACTAACGCCTCTCTCTCTTTTACTGTTCTCAACCGTCACTGCGACATAATATATCACACAGCTCAGCGCACTCAACAGGCTGAACGCCAACCCGATGCTATATCCACTCGTATAGTACGGGGCATCCTTCGACAAGAAAGAATATGTTGCAATGATGCCCCCGATGTTTCCGAACCCGACTTGCCATGCCGTACCAATGGCGCGCCGGTGGTGACCGCCAAGGTTAGTGTTGAACCAGCAAACCACCACCGGCATGGCTGAGTATGTGCCCATTGCGAGGAGGAACAACGCCGCATACTGGAGATTTGCATTGTCATGCACAGCGAGCAGGATGGAGAACCCGGCCACAGCGATGGCGATGGGGATCAGTGTAAAGATGAAGCGGTGTTTAAACCGATCGGAGAGGACCGCGATCACCATTGCAAAAACGAACGCGCAGGCCCAAGGCGGGACGGAGTGTAGCTGTGTTTGAATCGCATCGTGGCCAAGCTGCTTGACGATTGTGGGCGCGAAGTAGGCATAGCCTTTATTTAAGTCAGCCGCCTGCCAGCAGGGGTAGGGAGCGGGGAGCAATAAATACCATATGCAGGGACAATGAGACCAAAATACATGAACCCGCCGACAAAAATTTTGTAGTCCTTGAAGACATTCACTACATCCTTGAATTTCATCTTCTCCTCCCTCGCACTTTCACCCACATCTACTTGCAGCCTCTTCTTCACGAATGCACGTTCCTCCTCCGAGAGGAACTTTGCCTCCTCCGGGAAGTCTGTGATGATAAAATAGAATAGGAACGACACCACGCATGTTAGTAGTCCTTCTAAGATAAAGATCCACCGCCACCCGTTCCACCCGTTCACCCCCTCCATCTTGCCAATTGCGCTGGCCAAGAGACCGCCGAATGCTCCTGCGAGCGATGTGGACCCGAAGAAGAAAGAGTACCGCTTTTGCGCTTCGGACCGCTTGTACCACATTGCAATCAGGTAGAAACAGCCGGGAAACATGCCGGACTCAAAGACACCAAGAAAGAAGCGTGTGGCGAGGAGGCCGGAGTAGTTTTTTACGAGACCTTGTAGCAGCGTGGTGAGTCCAAAGAAGAACATGCAGAGAGAGACTGCCAGATGTTAGTGAACCAATAATGCGCGCAGTGTATGCGATAGAGAGCTTACGCCATAGGTGAGGCTTGAGACGCTTGAGTAGGATATTGGAAGGAATTTCGCAGACTTGCAATTAATGTCAGTAATCTAAACTATAATGTCAGAGGTGTTGGAGACCATACTGATATAAGGAACGAAAAATATCGTCAATGCAGTATTATACTCCACGCCGCCTAGGCTTAAATCCTCCTTCAACCCAAAGATCGCAGCATTGGAGATATTAACACTACAATGAGTCAGAAAACAGCACTCCCAAGATGGCGTTTGAACATACCGGTCCAGGAAAGCTAGCAAGTACAAAATACAGAGTACAGGCAGCAACCGTATATCAATCTTCCTCATAAGCTTGCGCTCATCGATGCCTGGCGGCGGAATAGCATCATTAACTTGCTGGGTAGCGGCAGACTCCTCAAATGAGGCCGAGGAGGGCGTGGAACCTATATCATGTGTTGGTAAGCGCGACGGACGGGTTCACAGTTTAGGAATACATTATTACCAGCACCGCCAACGGGCTCTTTCTCTCGATCCATCTGCATCTCTGTCCTTTTTGTCGATAGCTATATCGAGATTGAAACAACAAAGGACTCAGCAGGATCCAAGACTCAGGAAGAGAGAAGAGTGAGTAAGTTAACAGTGAAAACTCTCACAACTACATGTAAGCAGCAAGGAACGGGGGTAACGCCTATTGTGCCGAGGATCCGGCAGGGGGAGGGGATTGAGAAGAGCTTGATCGAAAACCTGGGGGAGCGGCGGGCCAGACTCCTTTTTTGGTTAGACAAGGCAATTTTAGGATCAACTATTGGACACCATCAACATTCCGATCCTCCTATCATTAACTACACTACATGTACCCAGGCCCTCTTTTCGGTGGGACCTCCATCATAGGACCGGTGTCAAGATTGTCTGCGTGTCCCGAACCCAAGGTTTCTTCTCTCCAGCTCATAACTACATAGTGATCAATACGCAAATCTATCATCTGCCTACCTGTTCTACCTAGATACCGGCACTCTATCCCTCTAAAGCATGGGCCGAACGCGACAACCCAAAGATCTCTTGGGTACTTAGCGAGTCTCATGCGGCCATACTCTACTAACCCCTCAATATATTTCGGCTACCTACCTCCGATCAACTGGGGTAGGTAGTTTGGAGGGGTTTCTAAGATACCTGTGCAGACAAGTTACCGGACAGGGGTATTTTGCCGAGAGGTGGCTTGGGCTAAAAGCGGCATATAGTAACCAACTAGCTGATTGGTCACCGTATTAATTGGCGCCCGGCGAGGCTTTGTAATTGGTGTTCATGACTTATCACTCATGGACCAAAGGAAAAAGAGGTTGGTTGATTAATTAACGGATCACGCGGACACGGGAGAAAAAATCAGGATATATTTCTTGCGCCCGAGGATCATGAGTATACTGTAACCAAAAAGCTTGCGATTTTGGTTTTATGAGATGAGAGGACTGGAAATTCATACTCCAAGCTTCGCTATAGTAGCGTTGAGCCAGGTCAGGCTGTGTATGTGGTCTCAGAGCGTACAGTACGGGGAAATACGTACTATTAGTGATATATGCGCCGTTGTGTGGGAATACCGAATTAACTCCACATGTTTCCCAAAAAGCTGTATCACTACTGCAGCATGCTGATGAATTCCGCCGCTAGCCTTTCCAACATTGTACCTGTGGGACGGCGGAAAATCGGTTCGGGGTTGGACAAAGTCGACCTGTTTAGTCAAATGAAAAAAAAAGAGCAATATCTCTCATATATATCGCCTCTTATTACTGTTCCAAGACACGACTTAAACTTTGACGAGCTGTTGAGTACTGCCAAGAGATAGTTGCCCCGCATGTATCTTTAACTACATATACATATAACTATCGAGCGTTAAATTAAAAAGGACAAGCAAGACCTTTATCACAGCAACTAGGATCGACTTTACAAACTCATGATCAGTCGGATTAATTAAAGACAATGTGCATATGATTGTCAAGAAGGAAAGAAAAAAAACCCGAAATCTTCACACTTTATTGTATATTGCACCACACAAAGCTACATACATGTAGTCATCCTTTTTCTTTCCAATCTGGATGTGATATCCAACTTCAATTTTACAACCTGCGGTCCCTCCACTGTTGATCCCGTATGTTAGCTGTAATTATGATTGTTATTATGTACATGTAGGTGTAAGAACTGGAGAGGCTTGTCTCTGGCATAAACCCCACCCAGCAAAAACCTTTGCCATCTGTGACCAAAATCACAAAAGGATTAGTATTAATTCTAGAGGAGTGGCCTAATGGCCACTACAATAGATTTCTATAGACATATCAGAGACAAATAGTCCTCAGATGCCTTGTTGGCCGGAAGCCGGGGTGGGACTAGGGAAAAATCACTGATATTAATTAGTATACCATGCATGGCCCATAGGGATGGTAATTCCGTTTATATGCATATATGGATCGAAGAAAATTTCCGGTGGGGGTTCTCGGGGGGGGCCAAAAACCTGTATGATAGCCTAGGGACACATATTTGCTTAAACATTCTTTAAATTCGTCCAAATATGAGGTTGTTTCGCCCAGGAGGCCTAGGTTGCGAGTTCCTATTATGGGGTGGAAAACTTGACCACAAAAATGAATTGATATCAGTCAATCAAGTTTTAGAAAATCTAAAGAAAAACGAGAGACTATACCAAAAGAACTAACGTCTCCCAGTACGGGAACAGACCCTAAACAGTCTGGATAAGGACTCGTTCATGTGCGTGCCGGTACCGGTCTAGATATAGAGGAGAATTGACAGGTAAGTTTAATTTAAATGTAAAGTGTCTGTAAGTATATTTAAAGTTTCAACGCTTATTATGGGAACATATAACTGCCCCCTAGGGAATATTTGTCTGCTCAATTCCCGGTTTTTTTGTATGACCTGCGAAAGTGATCATTCCTCTTCGCCAAGCCGGAAACCACTCCCCACATATACTGGAAAAATCCATTCCGCTCCATACCATGCGTGTATATTCCAGCGCCTTTATGTTTGCCGAGACTGCATATCTTCTTAAAGCGCATCTACGAGTCTATCGGTAGCACTGTGGTCGTATATCAACGGCGTGGTGATATACGTATCGGCATCGGTTGAGCTTGGCCTATCTACGCCCTAGGTGAGAAAAAGTAAGTTATATGATAAAAGTCTATACATACCAATAGTTAAGCAAGCACTATAAAGTGTCAATATACACATAAGTAGACAAATCCTCTACGATCTTATCTAGACAACAAAGGCCACACACAATGTCACCACCATATGTTCAACTCTTTTCAAGGAATGTAAAATTACTTGATTCGATTCATCAGGTGAGGGGCGCTGGAGGCTTGAGTATAGGCTTCTCCGACTAATAAAAATCTCCAAGCGCTGATAGCAGGCTATCCATGGGCTCTTCAAAGCTTCTGACGCGGACGGTCGATACTAAGGTTCGAGGGTGAGGATTTTCGCCACAAAATCCGTACCGAATCTGCCTATCAGCCCCCCCCCCCCTAAACAGCAATCGGAAATTCTGTTTTTTTCTCACAATAATCCCGAAAGAGGTCCATATCTTGCTCATCCTCCCATACTGAGTAGTTGGTATCCAGTTTACTAGTAGTATCAGTACAACCTCCATCATCGTTTCAAAATGTGAGGAATGGCAATTCGGATGTTGGTATCACATGTACCAGCGTCCCCAAAGCCCATATATCTACAGCATTTGTACAAGTTCCTGGGCCCTCAATTTTTCGTTTTCGACGCCGGGGAGCCGTAGGTAGAAGCCCTCGCAATTCCGGCGCCTTATAATTCTCGGTGCCACAAGTAGTTTTTTAGTTGGGTACCTTGTTCTTGTTTTGAGATTCCGAAGTCGGTTATCTTGATCCCTATTGGTGAGATGGTGCTAGTGATCAAATATTCTTGGGACTTTAATTAACATCAGTTGCATAGGTAATGTATATATATGTGTGGTGGAGGAGGCCTCACTTGGGGTTTTAAATCACGGTGGCATACGTTTTGATCATGTATGACCACAAGTCCCTCTAGAATTTGCCTAGTGATATTTCTTGCCTCGGCTTTTACTTCTTGGGGGGGTATTCCCTGAGGTACTGGCTTAAGTCTCCGTGCTTGATGTATTCCATCACAAGGAATATATCGATTTTGTTCTCGTACCAGCCAAAAAGCCACACAAAGGACGTTGGATGCTTCTAAGCTATCAGTTGTCTCTTCTTCCTTTTTGTTTGAACCAAATTTCGCCCCGATATTGTGGGGGGACACTTGCGTCCTTCAACTTTGTCAACATCCTAAGCTCCCGAGAGAGACCAGCGTCTTTGGCGCCTAAAGCACCCCCCGGCTTATTCTCTTGACAGCTCTGAACTGTCTCCCACCGCCGCTCTTTTGTTTCAAAACGACCCCGAATCCTCCAGTGCCAATAACGTCTCCGGGCGTCCATCTAGCCCTTGAACCATTCTCTATAACATCCTGGCCACGCGGCTTTTGCAACGTCAGGCAAGTTGGGAGCGTGTATGGATTCCATATATATTCCCCTTGGAATTCGGTTTCCAGCCGGTATACTGACTGGGATCTGAGGCCTCCTCTGCCGACATCTGCGCGTTTTCAACATGGCGTAGATAAGGAGATGATGGCCGGCGATGTGAGGCTGTTTATGGGAGTATATCTACATGTATCTAAAGTGGAGCAAACAGAGTTGATACTTACATGATGTAGGTATACACGACGCACTACGCCCTAGGCTGTAGCACTTCAAGATGATATAGCTGTTCCGCCTTTCCATCAGGAGACTTTCTTTCCCACGTTTATACACACTATACCCCAATTAGCTTACTGCTGCGTTGCGTTGCGGGTGCGCTGGGTAGAAATATGAATCATAAATAATCACTCATTATCTCAAGTAACTTGAAATATAAAAACTGACTAATTAATATGCAGGATAGAGTAGGTAAGCTTTCTAATTGATCAATTGTAGGATCAATACTAACCGGCCATGCAGTTTCTAAAGTGGCTGCTTTTATGGTTACCTCTACTGTAGATCAGAGCTACAGGCCAATCATATACATCTTAGAGGGTCGGTTTCGAAATAATGACAAGAGCAGTCAATGCTACATCTACGAATATCAAATCGCTACATATTCTACAAATTAAGGCAAGTTCCCCTATGCCCATATATATATAGCTACATAGCCTAGCTCTAATGTAGACATCCTCATAGGCTTCGGTGTTGGTAGGATTGGGCCGATCATATATATGATAGGTCGTATCATATCATGATCAGTGCCAAGAAGGTCAAAATACTCGATTATACCGAATGTTTTTCTGCACTTGCTGATCATGCATGATACGGCCACGACCATTACCTTGAATTTCACGACCCACGAGTAAGTCCTCAACCGGCCGAGCCCTACCAATGAACTGGCCGCCATTACCTAGTCTCGTGCCCAGACTTTTGTCAACACGTTCCTCGCCCTGTAGACTACAGAAACCACTCGGCCGGCAGGCTGGGCAAGAGATTAACCATTATCATTTATACTGCCAGTGTTCATAACACCTAGTAATATTATTCAATCGATACTTTTGAAGGGCAGGCCTATTGGGACCTCACCATCCATCCCGAACGATTCCACCCAGCAGCATGCGTGCCCGGCTCCTAGTATATAACGCTAACTCCAAAAACGAAAACGATAATAAGTCTAAACATTACGAAAGAGAGACCGATAATTCCCAGAGAACAATAGAATAGAAAAAAGAAGTATAAATACCACCCCCCTCCCCCCCCCCCCGGTGCTTCCCAAATATACCAATATCTAACAACCCCCTCCCCACAACCCGCCAACCCACTAATCCCACACCTCCTTCCTCTCCTTCACCTCCACCTTCCTCCCCCTTCCTCCCCACCCTCCTTCACCGCCTCCCCCGCGGCTTCCGCTTCTGCTGCCCCCGCTTTCCCTTCTGCGCCGTACTTGTATTCCGCTTCTACCCCACCCACCCATCAGCCTCTACCACACCACACCACCCCACCAAGAAGAAGAAGAAGAAGAAGAAGAAAAAAGAAAGGGCCATACCTCCGCCGCCGCCGCGGCCGCAACCCTCGCATTCGGCGGCGCCGGCTGCTCCCCGTTGTCCAGCTCCCCATAGCCGCTTGCGAACGTGGGGAGCAGCGAGTTGCGCGCGGGCGTGCTGGTGGGGGACGACGGTTTGCCGCAGAGACTGCCCATTGCTGCTGCTGCTGCTGCTGCCTGCTGTGGGTGAGTGAGTGTGTGGTTGCTGTTTGTTGGGGGGAGGGGGGGAGGGGAGCGGCGTACGTGTGTGGGGGGTAGAGGGTGTTTGGTTGGTTGTTTGGTGATTTAGTTTTAGTTTTTTTTTTATGATTGGGGGGTGATTTGGATGAGTGAGGTGATTGAACGAGGCTTGATAGGAGGTTCAGGGTGAGGGTTGGCGCCAAGTGAGGGAAGGGAGGAGCGAGGGAGGGAGGGAGGTCAAAGCGGGTTTGCTAACTATAGGTGTGCCGGGGTGGCGGTGCTGGGTGGCTTGGATGTCGATGGGCTAATTGTCGACAGCTACATGTAGTAGAGTTATATTAATTAGAGGTATTACCGCTATTTAGCTGTGCGCGATTGTCGTGGATATATGGGTCTTTGGGATTGGCCGCTGGTTGTTTGTTTGGAGGATATATAGCTATAGCGCCAGCACATATACCTATATACCAGGGACAGCTGGTTGAGACGATGTCGACTGTCGTGTAGCAGGCCACCTTAAACCTCCGGATCCAGCCTCGGATCCAACCTGTAGAACAGCCCGACCAGCTCGCAATATAACGATAATAGGCTATATAATAATATATATTGTATATATACTTACTTGTACATAGCTCGGACACGCTTAATCCAGTACTACATGTAGTCGATCCAGTACCACACGTACTCACTCTCGGGCGGTATATGTGGGAAACAAGATTCCATAAACCTCAGGCAGCCAAGGGTCTACTGGTACATCTACAAGTGACCAGCCGAGGCCGGTCTCAAGTGGCGTCAAGTGCCGTGAGTGATCTCTTGTGATCCATGGATGTATACATGTATGGATGGATGGCATGCAGCTCTCATCCCATGGCCCATCTTTCGGTTCAGCTGGCATGTCCATGTGGTGGGGCGGGCGTCACGAACGGTACACGGACAGCTTTGTTGTGTACAGAGGCCATGTTATATAGAGGCAGAGGCAGAGGCAGGTACAGGTAATACATAAGGAGCACCTGTAGAGATCAATCTGGCCGGCCCATGGCCATCTAGCTGCTGGCTGCGTGGACAGGTGAATCTTCTCTCCAACTTGCATGCATGCGCTGCGGTCCCTGGCTGGCGAGCTGAGGATTGCCAATCTCTGATCACCATGCACTGCTGATCAGCATCTCCGACGGCCTTAACCTCGATCTCTGATCGACTTGAGGTCCTGCAAGTCTACGTAACTCATGGGCTCAGGATAGCCTGGGGGGGGGGGGGGCGGTGTTGTGTTTTTACGATTCCCAACAGCGTCTCTGCACATGCATGTTGGTAAATATCCTCACAAGCAGACAGTTGATTCTCCCTATGTGTCTCACTCAGATCGCCTCCCCCCTCCAAGCACGCGCATCACAACATCGCACCCGCCGCCAATAAAAGGGGCATGGGGGTCGGCCGGCCGGCCGGATGCTCGCGCACCCGAGACACACTGCTGCACAAGCCATCACTCGGCACCTGGGCGGTCACATGACCGGTCCACTTTAGATTAGTGACAATCGATCATTACCCTACCTTGCAAACATCCCCAGCCAAAGAAAGAAAGAAAGAAAGAAAAAACACACAAACAAACCGTGATCCGATTCTACCGCATTAACAATGATGTCCACGACACTGCGGCCGGCCACAGCAGCAGCAGCAGCAGCTTACATCTGCCACCGCTGCATCACAAGACAGCTGGCCCGACACCGCCGCCGCCGCCCGCAATTGCGCTTCCAATCGACCGGTATGTGTTATACGTTTGCGCCTCAATTGCACTTGCAGCTAGCTAGCTAGCTAGACAGACTCAAGTACAAGTAAAAAAAAAATGAAAAAAGAAATATAAAAAAGCGGAAACTAACACCACCGCAAACTGCAAAGATGCCGGCGCAGCCTCCGCGCCCGCAATCACCCGGCTGCCTGGCGGGCTGCTGCGGCGCGCACAGCAGCTGAGTAAGGAGCATGCAGAGCTCGAGCGGAAGCTGAGCGACGACTACAACAAAAAGACGGCCACACGGGTCGGGCAGCTGACGGGCGTCAGCCGGGCCCTGAAAGACTACGAGGACGCCCTCAACGTATCTCTCCCTCCGCCCCCCCACACACACTCCCCCCACCTCACTGACATCTATACAGAATCTGAAAGAGCTCCACGAGCTCGTCACCGACCGCACGCTCGACGCCGACCTCCGCGCAGAAGCGGCAGGCGACATCACCGCCACCGAAGACTCCCTCTCAACCCTCTCTGCAGCCCTGACCCGCGCCCTCGTGCCCCCCCACCCCTTCGCCCACCTCCCCGCGCTCCTCGAGGTGCGCCCCGGCACCGGCGGCTCCGAGGCCAGTCTGTTTGCCAACGACCTCCTCAAGATGTACACCGGCTACTGCACGCTGCGCGGCTGGCCCGTCTCGCTCATCTCGCACACGCCCACCACCGAGGGCGGCGACGGCATCACCGAGGCCATCTTCTCCATCGACGTGCCCGGCGCCTACGACACGCTGCGCGGCGAGGCCGGCGTGCACCGCGTGCAGCGCGTGCCGGCGACCGAGAAGCAGGGGCGCACGCACACGTCGACGGCGGCCGTGATGGTGCTGCCGTCGTTTGAGAGCGCCGAGGGCGAGGGCGAGGACGACCCCGACAGCGCGGTCGACATGAAGGACGTGCGCATCGACATTATGCGCGCGCGGGGCGCGGGCGGGCAGCACGTAAACACGACGGACTCGGCCGTGCGCATGACCCATCTGCCGACGGGCCTGGTGGCGGCGATTCAGGACTCGCGCAGCCAGCACAAGAACCGCGAGAAGTGTCTGCTGGTGCTGAAGAGCCGGGTGGCGGCGGTGCGGAGGGCGGAGCGGGAGGCGGAGGAGCTGGCGATGCGCAGGGGCGTGGCGAAGGTGAATGCGGGGAGGGCGGATAAGCTGCGGACGTACAACTACATCCAGGTGTGTTTTCATGTGTTTGATGGTGAGCTGAGACTGACTGTGGGGGGCATAGAACAGGGTCACGGACCACCGGTGCGGGTTCAGCCTGCACGACCTGCCTAGCTGCATGGAGGGCATCACGCTGGGCACGCTGATTGAGCAGGTGCGCAAGTGGCAGATGGAGCGCGACGTGGAGAACCTGGACCCCGATGCGTAGCTGCAGGTGGGGCGGGGGGGGGAGGTCGGGGGGCTGCACATGTAGATGTATATATTCCCGTCAATGTAGAATACCATCCTAGCATGGAGCGTATATAGCAGTCAGTGTTCACCGCCACCGCCCGCCCGCTCAGTCACAGCCCATCACTCGCACCCGCACCTGCACACAAACCCCCCACGGCCACCCCCGCCCCCCCGCCCGGCCCGATGTCCGGTCGTGTCATGCAGGCGGGTGCCAATCACTCTTGGCACGCACACACACACACCTCTCGTTTTTCTCCCCTCCCCGCCTCCCTTTTCCCGCCCCCCTTTTCCCCCTGCCTGTCTCCTCCTCTCTTTGGCCCGTGTGGGTGCATGCAAGACGTAAAGCACCCACTCTACTCTACTCTGGAAACATAGGCAGGCAGGCAGCAGTCATGATTCATCGTGTCGCCGCCGGATCGTGTCAGATCCAGATCCACGTCAGATCTGGCCCTTGATCTGATCTGGAGTGGCACCGCAGCGACATGTATGTACCTATATGTACTCTACTCTACATGTACCCAATGCCTACTCTCGCCCACCAGCCAAAGAACCAGCCACTCAGCGCAGGGGGGGGTTTTGTATGGAGTGTGGCGCCGCTCCGTCATGCAAATAACCCCCACTCCCACCCCACCCCCCCTGCTTGACATTTTCTGCTGGCAGGCAAGCACAGGTAGGTACATACTCTGGGTGCAGGCATCGCAGGGGTGCCCTAATCTGCAGTCTGCAATCTGCGTGTAGTATGGCCCACTGATTGCAGGGCTGTCGCCGGCCGGGCGGTGGTTCTAGTTCTGTGGTGGAGGGTGGTATGGGTGTACCTACTTTGGGGGAACGTAGACTGCAGTGTATGTATGCAGAGTAGGCACTCGTAGCTGGGAGGGGATCTACAGCGCAGTTGCTGGCTGCACATGGGGCTCTGTCTACTTGCATAGATACATGTAGAGATGTACCTGTTGAAGTGCCGTCTGTCTGCCTGCCTGTCTGTCTGTCTGTCTGTATGTAGGTACGTGTATGTATGTATATATGTATATATAGAGTACTAGAGTGCCCATGTGCAGGTACATGTAGGTACATACTTGCATGTAGTCTGCTCCACAGTCTCTACAACACGCAACTACACTACATACACAACGTACTCGAGCTCTGCTAGCACACACACACACACGTAGAAGAAACCAGGACCACACCCCTCCCCAGCACCCGCACCCTGGGGGATACATGTCGTAGTCCCGATGCCTAACGACTATGTACATGTACCCAGCAGCCTACACACACGTATGGTATCTACATGTAGAAATGTAGTATCTACACGTACATGTTACCTACATGTAGTCTGGCCGGCCGGTACTTCCCCCCCTCCCCCCATCCGGTCCCAGTATAGTCTAATATTACAGTCGTGTTAAAAGAAAAAAAGCCCTGGCAGTCAGCACCATACGAAATCTGAGAATCAATCTCTCCCGGTCAGCAGCCAGCCATCAAATGAATTGAACCGAAAACACAAAAAATAATCATAGATCACAGACATCCAGAGTACAAATATATATATACAAAGTTATTGCTACCACTTCTGCCCCCCCCCCGTGACATTGTGATTAGTGGATATATATTGGTGATCTGGATACATACTTCTGATCGAGAGAATAATATGTAGCTACATGTGCACTATAATTTCTCATTGAAGCCCCATACATTCAATATTGGTTGCAAATCCACAAGTATAATAGATAGTATCCTAACTATCCTATCCTATCCTATCCTATCCTATCCTCTCAGTTTCAGTTTCAGGCCCTTTTTATTTTATTATTATACCTTTAGTCATGGTTCCCCATGTATGCCCGGCCCGGGCCCCACGCTGCTGCCGTTTACCGGGCGGTATCGATGGAGTGCTGTAGTGTAGGTACTCTACTCTACCCTACCCTACTCTACTCTACGCTACTCTGGTAGGTACTGCATACATACAGGTATGTACATACAACATTGGCGCCGCCGATCCCGATCTGCGCGCGCGAGTGATTAGCCATGACATCAGGCATCAGGGGAACGTTACTACATGCATGTAGCTACAGACCAGCTCGGCATGGTGATGTGCGGGAGAATACGGTGCGCTGGTGGAATTCGAATGGCCTGCATGTGTGTAGCAAGTCGGGCGCATGTGTGTACTCTATGGGGGGTTGATTTTGCAAACCCAGAGAGGGGAGGAGAGGACTCTGCAGTGGGTTGATATTAACTGTGAATATATACATGTATATAGATGTGTATATGTATGCTAGCTAGATATAGATCTGGGTACTTCCTCGAGTGCATGATGCACTCTTCTACTAATCTATCTGCCACACAAATCGATATATTCCCACGTCTAAATACTCACATGTACTTTACCGTAACGTCAACACCCCCCACTAGCACCGGGCACCGGGTATTCCAGCAGAGCACACACCCCAGCACCCATCCCAGCCCGCCCCGCCCTGCATCCGCAGATCCCCGACCAGACCCGGCCCGACCCACCCTGCCCCACCCCACTACACCCTCAACTTGGCACACCCCGTCCCCACCGTCTCCACCACCAGGCACCACCGCCACAACCCCCCCGCCCCGCCTCCGTACCAACCCACCTACACCTACACCCCCGTCACCGTCTCCGTCACCGTAACAGTCGCCGTCGCCGCCCCGCCCACCACCACTGTCGTCGTCGTCGCCCTCGGCCCAGGCCTAAACACCGCACTACAAGCCTCGGCCACAGCCCTCCTCCCAAACTGTGCCAGGAACGCCGGCAGCTCCTCCGCACTCCTACCTCCCGTTAGCCTCCCATCCTCTCCCACTCACTTCTGCTTCAACATCTGGCCCGGTGCTAGGGAAGTAAGTATACATACCTCGCCCCAACTCCCCCCGCAGCAGCCGTAGTAGTGGTGGTGGTAGTAGTAGTAGTGGTAGTAGTAGTAGTAGTAGTAGTAGCACCCGTAACAGTCGCAGTAACAATCGTCTCAACATACTGGCTCGGCGTCGGCATGTACGGCAGGAACTCGGTGCACCAGTACTCGTAGTGCAGGTGCATGATCAGGCCCAGCGCCGAGGAGGCGAGCGGGGAGAGGGATTCAGCGGCGCGCCATGCTTCTGCTGGCCCCCTCCGGGCCCGTCAGTATGCAGAAAGCCAAGAGTCTGGGGGGGGGAAACGGGGGTTGATAGATGGCCACGGAGGGTCGGAGGAGGAAATTAAAATGGTCACGAGGATTTAGGTAACCCGCAAAACCAAGAAACGGCGAACAACCCCACCCCCAGAAGGAAACCCACCACTATCATCGGCATCCACTCCCCACACTTGCAAGCCCATCACCAGCCCGGCGACCACAGACACAACAAGCTTCGGCGCCACCAGCTTCATGGTCGACCACGATATATAGAACACCGAACCAAAGACACACGCACACGCACACGCACACGCACAAAGTACCGACAAGCAAGACCGCACGGAAGAAAAGCACAGCCAAGAAAGCACAACGGCCAAAAGGAAGCAGAAGCAGAAGCAGAAGCAGAAGCAGAAGCACAAGAGGATGAGGAGGAAGACAAGAAGAAGAAGAACAAGAAGGAGAACACACACACACTCCCGTCCCCACTCCCCGACCAGAGACACGTCCACATCTAGCCTCCTCCCCTCCCAACCTCCCCCCCAACCTCCAATCCCCACCCCCAACCCCCGAACCCCGACACCCACTCCCCCCCTTCGCCGCCGGACGCCGAGTTTGGATATTCACCCGGCACGGATAGGATAGGATAGGGTGTGGTCTGTGCCTCGGAGAGAGGGGGGAGGACTAACTAGATCGACGCGCACAGCACGGTCCGTGCGCCGAGCCCGGCGACGACCGAGTGATCGCCCGTGAGGGGCATGTCCTCTCTTTTTAATTTTTTCTTTCCCCCTGTAGTTACTAATCCGCGCACCCTTACCCCCCCCCCCCCTCCCCTACAACTACCTAACCGATGTGCGGAGCCTGCGAGACACGCGATCGCGCATGGTGTGTACTGTCACGTAGAGATCGAGGGGGACGTGGGGGCGGTGTGGTGTGGTGTTGCACGTGTATGTACCTACATGTAGGTACAACCGGGAAAGGAGGGGGGGCAGGCCTGTCTGGAATATCTAGAGTACCTACATCTAGGTAGGTAGAGGGCGCCTGGTTTGGGTGGTTGTTGATTTGAGATGTCTTGCGCTCTTTTTTCTCGGTGTTTACTGATATAAATTACGGGCCCTTTTTGAAACAAAACAAAACACCCCTAGTAGTATTACAAAGAACCGCGATTTGAAATCAAAGTTATATCATAGTTAACCCAGAGAAGGCATAATGAGATCATGACGTTAAAAAAAGGAAGGGGGAAAAAAAAAAGCAGGGAGCCTCCCACAAGTACCGCTTTCAATACCAAATTCCAAATGTGAGTTAAAAAAGAAAAGAAGAAAAAGAAGGAGTCCATGAATCATCGTAATATTGTATTATTCGTACTGCGGAGCAAAACAAAAAAGCGACGGGTGTGGGGAAAACCGCAAGCCAACAAAATCAGTCGGGAAACAAGCGGAAAGATGGAGAGGAAGGATATAAAAAAAATAATTCAACCGTACGCTCAAGTTGCACAAAACGAATTGGGTCCGCAACAAAACGCCAAACAGAATCTCAGGAAGCTAGCCATTACAACAGAAACCATCTCTCATCTTCTCATACCTGGAACCATGGCGCCCATCCTTCCAGGCCCCGCACTCATACTCTGTCTCACGATTGCCTCTGCGGCAGCTGTGGCTGCGAGTCGTTCCTTTTGTCTACTCCTGTCCTTCAGGTATCCAGCTGCCTCGGGCCTCATCCTCAGGATTCTCAAGATCATGTCATCACTTGGCTCTGCTTGAGCCTCCCGTCTCTTCTCTTCCTTTGCTTTCCTCATTGTTCCCAGATTTCTGCTCATCAGCACACTCTTTGTCCTCTTGGCACCCGGGACGCCTAGCATGCCGCCAACTTGGTTGCTCGAGTGAGAATTAGACATGCGGGCCCGGGCCTGCTGCTGCCGTGCCGCCGCTGCGTTCGCCATTCTCTCAGATGTACGGATAAGGTTGTCGGTGGATTCAAAATAGAAAAAGTTGAGCGATTGGAGTTCGTGGTATTTGGGAGATTTGAGAATCTCAAGTGGGACACCACTGGCTTCCCCAGTGTTCTCATCGATAACATGGAAGAAATCAAACATAAGCTATAGTGAAATCCATATTAGTTGGTAGAAATTATAAAGGTGTTTGGCTTGATTACCTGTAGCCACCTAAAGCAAACTTCGGATTCCTGTGGGGTCAACGGCTTTTGCTGTGACGGTTGGTCCGACAATGTGGGGACAAGCAATGCTTCGAGTGTCACTAGAATCTCCTTCCAGAGCCTTGACATGACAAGCATCATTGCTGTACTGGTAAGGGTAGTGTTCAGGATCGCAAAGTTTTCATTGAAATAGTCCGTTAGGGGAACAACTGCTGCCGCGATATCCGCTTCAGAAACTGCAGGTCCTACTGTAGATTGTGGTCGAGCACCTAGCCCAGTCCGGCTAAAGAGACTAGATACTGCAGATATGCCATAACCTTTGGATAGGACGTTTTTGAGAGCTGCGCGTGAGAGACAATGATGAATGTAGGCAGACAGCTATAATAACACCATTAAGCAAGCGTCTCGACTCGAACTCGGGAAAAATAGTGAGACCACATACCTTATCCGTAATCTGCCTGGTCATATCCCTCTCCGTTCTTTTTAATGTTCTAAAAGCCTTTCCAAAGTAAAACTGGATATCATCACGTTCTCCTTCCATGCTAACCCTGAGCAATAGCCTCCCTTGTGTATCCAATTCAAGCCAGTGTTCTTGTGGCATGAAGTCGCCAAAGTGCGTTGGGTCTAACTTGATGCTTGTTCTGCCGACACAATCGTGATCACCGACGGTATCCCAATCCCATACTGTTGCTGTCAACCAAATCGACCCCTGAGTGGTGATATCCACAGTTTCCTCCCATCTTGGATTTAGGTTTCTGTAGACAACCCTAGTCTTTGCTAACCGCTTTTGGTATTCATCCCCGAGAACAACATACGGATCACTGAAACCGTTGATGTCCATAGCTTTCAAGTCTTCGGCTTCGACGATTTTGATGGTAAAAACATAGTTTTTAAGAGGCTTCCTCCCGGGAGGAGGTGCGGCTCGTACAAGGGCCTCCGCAACACCATCGACATTTACAGAGTGCTCTAATTTGTCGAGTTGTAGGATCGCAAACTCGATATCGTTAAGTTTCACGCATGACTAAGTAGATGAAATTATTAGTTTCACCCTATCTATAATTTTTAAATAAAGGCAAAGCACACCTCTGGAGCAAACTGGAATGGCTCGATTTTTTCTGTGTTGCTCCACGCATCCCTGGCCAGTGCCATCCATTTCTGCTGCCTGGTCTGGTTTGCTGCGGCCTCCTGTTCTGGGGTTTGTCTGTCCATTTCAAAGGTGAAAAGCTTCTCAAGTACTTCGCAATACCTCGCAATACCACTACCAATGGTCTTTGATAGAGCCGTCATGAAGCGGGCGTGCTGAATGTCATCGCCCCATTCTAATTTCTTGATGTAATCCACAGTTTGGTTAAAGGACCGGAATATATCTAGCACTGATAGGGTATGCCGCTCGTCATCTGTTGGCTCACGCCCTTCTTCCTCGCGGATCTTGATTGTGAAATCGTCATGCTTAATCGCCTCGTCGACCCAGCCAATCACTTTGTTATCTGTATTTTTGAGCCAGCGCCAAACAAAATCTGCAAGAAAATCTTCAAAATGAACCGGGAAGCGCTTTTCCGGATGGGCCTCGCTATATATCCGACGGACCTCTGTAAGCTGTTTATAGAGATCGAAACCGTCCTCAATCTCCACTTCCTGGTTCTTCTCTTTATATATGTTCATGATATCAAGGATTATGCTTTTTGCCTCGACGGCAAACTTGGGAAATACAATCTCAATAAAGATCATGATGGGGTTGACAGATCTAGAGTAAGTCATGTCAGACATGGACTGAAGCCCAACTAAGTCCCACGGTATAGGCAATAAACTCACCCTAAAACCGGCTGTTTAAATCGTTTACTAATCTTTTCCGCCAATTTCACGACCTTTTGTGTCAGCTCCACAACATGGAACGGGTCCAATTCGGACCTATCCTGGGGTAGGTCTCGCATCAATTCTTCCATCACCTCTCCAGCTCTAATTCTCAACCCTTCCTTCAATTGGTTGACATAGCTTTCCATGTCGCCCGGGGTAAATAATGGATCATCATAAATATGCTTATCCAAAATCCACATCACACTCGCCACAGGTCTCGCTTTTGCATCAAATGCATGCTGAAGGATGTCATAAAGCTCTCTAAGTAACGTTTCATGCACAGCGGATAATATCTGACGAAACATATTCTGGTCTGACAAAGTCCAAGTATGCCACTCGAATGAGGTGGCATTCTTGACATACATGAAAGCAGTATCAAGAATAGAAAGATCGATTTCGCTGTCCTGGTACTTTGAACGGATAACATCCATGAACAGTATCATTCTGGAAGATAACGGAACACGCCAACGTAAAGCACATTCGGACAAAAGTTCCAACGATGACTTCGATATTAGGCTCACAGGATCTTCTGATCCTGGGAGTTCAACCGGTTGAAGCTCAGGATCATTTATATCGTAGGTAAGACATCTTTCCGCTACTGCGCGGTAATAACTTCGGGGATCTGATGGAATGTATGTATATGGTGTGTCTATAGTGGTATCTGTCGGAGAACTTGCGGACAAACCAAGGGCTTCCATGTCGACCGGCTGGTCAAAGCTGGAGATGGAAGAGGGACGGGTCAAATCGCCCGGTATGGAATACGAAACAGAAGAAGTGATAGAATTCCGCATCCCGCTGGACGGCTGTCCCGAAGTGGTCTTTGAAAGCTCAGTAGGGTTAGACTGGACAATTGCTAACATGAGTTGCGATAATGCTGGGCCCTCCGATTTTCGCCAGGTATCCCACGCCTCATCCGTATCAAAGTCGTCACTGCGCAATGTACGCCTGGTATTTCCAAGACTTAGAAAATTATTGTACGTTTTCAAATCTTGCAAAGCTGCTTTTTCAGTCCAGGCTGCCTTATTCATATTGATATCTTGCTGGCATGTTGCCAACGGTATGTTGAAAACTTTAGCTACCACCTTTACCATTGGCATATCGTTGACGTTATAAGACAATGGCGCCGGGGGACCCAAGATAGTAGACGTTGACGAACGTCTATTGGTCTCATCCGATAGATTTGAGTCATGTTGTAACAATTTCGATTCCATAGTTCCCAACTTACTACTCAACTCTTGGTGACCGCCCAATTCTTTAATAACTGCATGCATAAGCCTGACAAACAAGGCAACATGGCGGTCCGCTAGCCATTTCCACGAATCATCCGCCTTCAATTTCTGCAGCTCCTTGGTGGCCGATGAGTAGAAGATCAAGACTAGATCTTCCGCTCGTCGTGACTTGGATACTTGATCGTAAAATCTGGGCTCTTTGAATGCTGTGTAAAATGCGGCAAAAGTACGTTTGACTGCTGCATCTTTGTATTCGACATTATTATCCCTTCCCATCCATACACTCTCCAGTCTCTTTTGCAGATTGGGCATAAAATCTTTGGGAAAACGAGTGCTCTTTGCATCACGCACCGAGTGCGTGAAGTCACGCATTACCTCATGGAAGCTAGTAGAGGTTCGGTGAATGGCAGGAGCGGCAGGGGCGGGTATCTGTCTCCGGGGTCGAGGTTGAAGGAGATAGTGCAGGTAGGCACAGCGTAGAGCATAAGAGTAAGCATCGTCAGTCGTCACTAAAACAGAATGGCGAACGGACTGCCGAGAATGGACGGAGCCGAGATTGCTCCGACGACGCTGTGCATTGGACATCTCGATTGAAGGATTCGAGAATAATGCAGGTGAATTCTTTGGCGGGAAAAGGGATGTGTCTGTGTATGTGTGGGGTAGCTAGACTGTAGGAGGGAATTCGTCACCCGGCTTTTTGTTTTTGCAGTTGATGTTGAGTCCGATAATGACGTTGCGCAAGGGGCAGCAAGGGCCCTAACTAAGGGGGGGGGGGGGGGGAGAGTTGCACTCGGATAGCTGTCTAGGGTCGAGGAATGAAGAAAGAAAACTGGACAAAACAAGCAACACGTCGGGAGATGGAGCTGAGATGCTACGCGAAGGCAGGATGAGGAGATCTGATTTGGAGATATGCAGGGAAAATTACTTGGGCAAGCTTGAAGTGGCGATAAATAGAACTGGCGTGTCGAGTTGCCCAGATCTAAGTACCTACTATCTGGCAGTCTCAGGGTATGGTGTTGTCGTGGTTCAGAATCAATCACGATATGACGTTGGAACATTCATCGACCCCTCCCAGCTGTACCTACACCAGAGTTGTTGGACTTTGACCAGTTGTGTCAACGTGTTATCCTTGTCTGGTTTGTAGCTGGCTTATATTAATAACATGTTAAAAGTGAACCAATAACCTGTACTCTGAATTGATGTGTACATGGTCAATGATGTGTCATGATCCAAGTTCGTGCTGCTGCAACAAAATTAAAGATAGTATTGATAGGAAAGGCTCACAGTGTACCTACATACCCACATGTAGTTGAGTGTACATACATGTAGTCGAGTGTACATACATGTAGTCGAGATCTAGAAGGAAGTAGAGCAGAGCCGCCTGGTAATAATAAATAATTAGCAGCTGCAGAAAGAAATGATCCGTTTCCCGAACCTTATCTATCTCAGGGCCTTGGAACTTAACACAAGGAGTGCATCAAGTGCTTGTTTCTCCTCTAGGAACGCCATTAGATATTCCAGCCCCTAATCGTAAACCTGCATCTGTGGCTGCTTCAGGTAGGTATATAAATGCAGATACCTTGCTCGGAGGTATTTCTAGAGCCCAAAGTCGTAGACTTTATTCTACAGTTTTTTGGGGGGCGGCGGTTGACCCTGCGCCTAGGCATTCCTTATTCGATATTTTTTTGGCTTGTATCATAGGTATCTTGGCATCTTTGGAGCGAACGTCGGCATTCGGCAGGGAAAATGCAGCGTTTCACGGTGTGACTGCAGCTGCATTTCGGGAAACAGTCTCACCCTAACGTCACTGGAGAGTCCACTTCGTTCGCTGATCCCAAGTTTCACATCCTGGCCCCTTGCAACTCGGCTGGGTCCCAGAAGCTCTCATTGTAGAGTACCTAGCCCCCCCAGCTGTTGACTTCGTGAGATGTGTACGTATTGGTACATACATCTCTAGACTACTCCTACACCTAACATACGTGCAAAACCCGACTGCAGTAGCCTTAAAGTCAGGATTCTAAATACGCCGATTCACTACTTCATTTTTGCCTGTTCTTTTTTCTTTCGGGCCTCTCTGTCCGTTGCGAGCCTGCATCCATCGGGTCCCAAAACCCCGTCTCTGTGCCGATCACCAAATCCTCTGCAAATCACCACCCATCATTACCGCAAATATCAATCGTTCCTTGTCCACTCTAGAAGAGCGGTCCTCCGTTGGGCCCCACTCACCGCGATGACCGGCCGCCCGTCGCTCCTTCCCTTCTCCTATGAAAACGCCGACAAAATCGTCATTGTATATATCATCCGTGACACATGTCATGTGTATATATATAGCCGAGAAGCGAGCGTTAAATCGTAACAAATTCCAATGAGTACTGGATTATACTCTCTAAGAGTGTTCGGATTCTTCCGTTATTCTTTAAGAGTAAAGGGATGACCGTTTTAGCAAGGACGACCCGATTGAGGGCTAGGTTAACATAGATATGGTGAAATCAATCAATTTGCAGAGCGTTATGATTGACATAACACGCGCACCTAGGCGCTGATTTTACCTACACACACCCCACGAGCCAGCTGAGCTGCTCTCTCCTTTTTCACCCATGTCAGCAGTAGAATGGGGATCACACGAGAATAAACCACCAGCCCCATTGATTAAACTCTATAGAGATGAGATAGATGGACTGTAGCTACAACCTGTATTTTTGTACTCCAGTCCATCATCGTCATCATCATCATCATAGCAGTGACAGGGAGGCTGTGTTGTAGGGTGACTTATGGGTGGGAAAATGTGGGAAGAGGTTAAGCCCGAAGAATGTTGTGAGTTTGCGTCGAACGAACAATTGAACGAGCAAGGGCCCCATCACGAAATATCTGGTAGCCTAGAGGGATAGGATAAGCAGTGCGCCTCTGCTCTTCGCGGGTTGTTGGGTGATCTCACGACCCTAGCAGTCACGGGGAAAAGGCTGGAGTGCGAATGCTCTAGAGTAGGGAATTTGTGGAGCGATCAGACGTTGGGAGGGAAGAAGCCTGAATAACAGTGAGGGAGAGGGAGGGGAGGGGTTTTGGGTAAGTGGCTCTAGAAAGACACTGCTATTCTACTCCTTCTTGACTCCACACTCCTCCTCTTTCCTCCACGAGGGTACTACTACATCCATCCATCCCATCCCACGCACGCACACAACACACACACGAACGCCTCACCCCGGGAGACTTTTCATAATTTGCAGTACCAACCACTGCACAGTCCCGCAGTGCCGATACCGGTAAAGTACATACCATACTGGGTCTACTGGACTGTGAGCCTACTTGTCGAAACTTGCCGTCTTTCGCTGTCACCCACCACCCCTCCTTTCCCCTACCCTTCTTTCCACGCATAACCTCTCCCCCCGGTGCCAGACAGCCGCAAAAAGATTAAAGCGAATTAAAAAAAAAAAAAGAGAGAGAAAAATCTTTGCTGCTTCTTAATCTCCCTCCTTATTAAAGGAAAGAGAGGAAGAGAAAGAAAGAAAGAAAGACATAATAAAACTGAGGGACCAGTACCAGTTGTCTCATTATCTCTTTTTAATTTATCCGCCGAACCTTCTGTTTATTTTTCTTGTCCATATTTTTTTTCCCTCTTTCTTTCCCTTGCATTCTTCCCTTGCTCAAACCCTTTAAGAGTGAGAAATAAGTGGTTCGGCTATCCAACGGCCTACCTATACCTATCTGCCTCTCTGCCCTTTGCCCTGTCTCCTCCCTCTCTACACTACCATACAGCTCAGCCAGCAGCAACGCAACACCTCTTCTACCCACCTTTGCCTCAACACCTCCGCAACCCTATCACAATCACAACCACTCACTACGTTCAGTAACACTACCACATCACCATCTACCACCATCAATCACCACAACTAACTGTATAGTATATCTTCGACATAAACGGACTATCCTTCACAGTCTTCTGATAATTTTCAGCTGCCGGTATATTTACCAATAGCAAACTAGTATGTCATCTACGAGACCCCAAAACAACCGTTCAATTACTTCGCGTTCTCATGTTGAAGTGTTGGAGTCGCCGCCTCTATCAGCCACCTCCTCAACTTCCTCAACACCTGGTTCTATCCACGGCGATCAAGACCCTATAGACCGCGAAGCGATGAGATCAAGTCAGGATCGTGTAGCGTCAAGGGAGGAACCAGATGTGGTAGAAAGAGGGAGATCGCCTGTTGTGGAAAGAGAAATTTATGCTGAAGATGATGCAAGGAGCATGAGCCCGCGAAGAAACAGCGAGGAGTTAGAACGAATTGGACGGGAAGCAAAAGCTATGCTTGAACAGTGAGTAGCCCTTTTTGCTACCTTTTCATCTGCACAATGATGTTGTGGCAATAGTTGGAACAGTGTCCGCTAACACTCTTTAGACAAGCAAAAACTTTGCAGTCTGGTTTATTAGCACTGCTTGATCGTGTGGATAAGGTTAGGGAAGAGCACGATAAACTAGAGGGCGAAAACCGTTTCCTGCAAGAGTATGATCACCAAGCCCCCACTCTCTTTTCCTTTAGCGAATACATATTACCAACAACCTTTTTACTCACATAATCATTGTTCTTAGGTATATTGGCTCATTAATGGCCACTTCAAAAATCACCGGAGACTCGGGTAGAAATCGTAATTCCAGCAGCCGGTTAAAGTAAAGCAATCACCCAACCTACTGCCGGATTTCTTATACACAGCGCGTCTTTTGGAGGATTGTTTTGTTTTATTTTGGTTTTATTTTTTTGGCTTTGGTTTGGGAAAAGTCGTCATCTTATCTGAATTTTTTGAGCCAAGCATATTGAGCGAGCATATGGGCTGCTCAACTTCGATTCCACCATTGGAGATAAAAGGAAAATGGGGCGATGGAGTGATGGATCCTCTCGGACGACCATCGGCTCATCCAGATGGCTGGTTCGTGGAATGGTCTGCTCTCTTAACGACCTGTTACGATGATACCAACGGTTTTTTTTTATATTCTATTCACCACGAACCGAAACTCACCAATCTACATGCGAAACGGAATTGGGAGTAACGGGGAAAAGTCAATTTCATCCCTTATTTTTGGCGGGGTTTTATCGTTAAGTCTTTTATTATATTATCTGCTGGAGTTTATCTGCTTTAATTGTACTTGTTTCTCTCATTTCCTTTGGTGTTATCGTGTTGGTCTGTTTTTTTTATTCATTTTCTTTTTGCGCATGAATTCTTTTCTCTTTTCAAAACCCCATATGCCTCTTTTATTACTTTCTTGACACTCATTATACAAGCGTTTTCTTTCTTAAAGGCTACATTTTTCTTGTTCTATTTCATCGTAGCAGTATATAGTGTGGATCCTTTTTAGACTTTTATCCTCGCGGGTTCCCAGTGCTGCGGACGCAGCAGGGCAGGGCAGGGCGGAGTGGGAGTGGCAGTGGGTCGGCGCTTCTCCATTCTATTCTGTTGATTTTTTTGTTGTATTTATTCCGAACCTCTCCACCTCCCCTTTTTTCTTGGTATAGGTTTTTCCGTTCTCTCATTATTCTTTTTTTAGCTGGGGGCATGGGAACGAACGGATGGGACGGACAATAGGTGTGGGTGGGGCGTACTATCTATTTAGCTACATAAGTACTTCGGTCGGACTTCTCATTTCCTCTGCCTTTGCCTTTACTCTAACTACAAGTACTTATCATTGTACGTCCCTTATCATCGTCATCACCGACCCCAATGCCTAGCGAGGGAGGGAGAGGAGTTGCACCGGATGCATGTAGATAATCAAATGGGGTCTGGGTGTGGTGGGAGCCTGGAAGTAAACAATCCAAACAAAAAGTTTAAATTACTGTGTTCATGCATGTTGTCCTATGAGTTCCTTCGAATTCGTATTTGATACATACTACACCTTGTACTCCGCCTTCCCTGTTGAGCCCTGTTGAGGGAGGGGGGTAAAAAAAAAAAAAAAAAAACGCAGTGTAGGGAGGGGAAGAATGGCTAGGTGTATATATTTCGATTAGTCCCGGGTCTGTTGGGCAGTGTTGCGACTCACCAAGCGGGGGGTGAGAGATTCAAGTCCATACGTGTTTGGCTATTCTCCTAGGGATGACTTCTCCTGTACCCCTCCCTCTCTCTTCCTTCCCATTTTAAGGCAGTGGGTATCTGGTATCAACTCTCTATCTACATGTATCTATACGTGCGGAATATTATTCCATCTTCTTAAGTCTTCTTGTGCTGACCTTTCCCCCCACTTCCCCGACTACCTGGTACCTGTAGCATACATCATACCACTCTCCCGTACCCCCAGAATCCCAGCATGTGTACTTAGTTTACAGTGGCCAGGAGGGCACAGACAGCTGGTAGGCAGGTACAATATCAAGGGACCCGCTCGTCGAGCCTCGTGAGGGGCGGTGGGAGCCCTAGCAAGCAGCAGCGGCCCACATGCTCCCGTACTACCTTCTTGGCTTCTCTTACACCTTTGCTCGCCAACTAGATTGTCGGGATCATTTCCCGGCGTGAGCCGAGAATGGAGACGAAATTGAATTGCGAATTGGTCGCGGGGGACTAGGGGCACAGAAAGAAAGGGAATCACGAGAAGGGAAGGAAAACACGAATAATCAGATTAGATGGATTTATGGGGATCTCCGGCCGCCCCTTTCGGGTAGGCTAGGAAAGTTCTAAGCCCAGGCACCTTTGACTACCCCCAAACAATCACGAGATAAAGTAGTCCTGGTCGCTCAGGCGAGGATCGAAGTGGAGGGCTAGGATCGCATTTGACAAGAGTTTTTCGAGCCTCTTCTCCTACAATAATTCTGTATTAATGCGGGGTAGCAAATCTCACGATATCTCCCTAAGGGATTGGTGCGGAGTACTAGGAGATCACGCTTTAGAAGCTCCAACTGAGTTACACCATGCACCAACCTATGGTTTTGTGCTCTACGAGCCCTAAGATGAAGTGTCCTCTAAATTTAAGATTTAGCATTCGAAAGATAAATGACCAAATGTGAGAAGCAACAGCAAAAGCAAAAGTAGGGGGAAGGAAAAACGAAAAGAAGATTAATGTGTTGTCCTGCTCAATGACGGATGAGAACACAACGTCGCAGTATTGCTTTTTATTACAAATCTTAGGAGCCTTACCGTTCGCTGAAGACAGTACGTATCTAGGCGCCTTTGAAAAATTGAAGCTTTTATGGGAGGAAGGATTACGGTGGTAAACGCGCTGCGTCCGTCGGCACTTGTTGGTAGAGGGGCGGCGTCCAAGATCCAGATCGATCACCGCATGACCCGAGTATGCCTCGAGTAATTTGATTGCTCCAGCCAGCTTTTCGCAAACAAATGACGTCGAAAGGCGCATATGATTGATTGACCGATTGCTTAAGCCTCTTTATAAGTCCTAGTTGCACCACTAGATTAGTGATTTGCTTTTCGATGGTTGCAGCTGCTTATGAAGCTGACACTTTTAACAGAGAGACATTTGATATTTTGTACCTTGCATTCGTCTCAAGGGCTGTCCCGGAACATCTTAAGATGCGCCAGGCGCCAGGTGCCAGAAAGCGGCAATGCTCTCGTGGTAGACTGCGTCATAGTTCTCTCCTATCCAGTCCGAGGAGAGAATTTCAGATAAACAAACATGAGCTTATGCTCTTCGTAACCGTAAATTTCTCGGGACACAATGTCGGTGCGGTGGCGGCGGCGAGAGCTGAGTTGAGTTGAGATGGATAAGTCGTTGGAAAGGAACGTTTTGCGTGTAACTGAATGACGTCATGATGGGCATTTCATGTAAGCCTTGGCAATATCAGGATTCGGACCTGTTCGCAGATTCAAAGGGACGAGACATTTCTTTTTATGGGGAAATGTTAACTTTGCAACGCCTTGTCACCAGTATTTTCGCACTTTGGCGCCTTAAGTGCAAGCCCAATATTGATTGGCTTCGCACGCGCGGGGAGCCTAAAAGTAAAAGCCGTGCATACACATACATGTAGATAATAATATGGACCCTTAAACTGCCATCCCCTTCTAAAAAATCTTTGGGGAAGAGAAGACACTTATTGCCACACCCGAAGAAATTACGCACTGGCGATGCTTCCAAGTAATATCTATCGGCTACCGATCTCAGGACCAAGATGACTGACAAAGCTAGAATACGAATCCCTGGATATCAAGGAATCTTGTCGCTGCATATTTATTGCGATCATTTCCCTCCGTAGACAAAGATCAACACGCGATACAAATTTTCTAGACCGATTCAGGTTCGCTGGGGTGTCTATAGGGGTACGATGTGCACCTGTACAGAGGATTTTCCTTCCTGCCGCTACAACAACCTCTAGGAGGGGAGTATCGGAAACAAGGGTTGTATCCAACTAAACCACACACAAGCATGCCCGAGTCTTTATTGGCTGGTCAATAAACGTCGGTATCCTAGCATAGCGCTTGAGAGCCTTGGCAGTCGATTGGGAATGATATATTACGAAAACGATGAGGAAACATCTGCCTTCAGAGAGAATTTGTGTCATCGCAACGTCAACGCCAGTAGAATAGGGTGAATCTCACTCGCTGCGAATATCACGCTGTTCAACAATATTTATCACGTGATGGTACTTAGACATGTGTATGTGGGTACAGTGTCAATGACGGGACGACTTCTCGGAGGAAGTCTCGATTCTTACAAGCTAAATTCACGTTCATCATCACGGGATCATCTAAGCGGTCATCACGGCTTAATAATTCTTTACGGTATCACCTAATCTTCTCTTTATCATTTCATCTTTTTTAGAACTAACGACTAGGTACATGTAGGTACTCATCCAAACAATCGCGTCTGAAGTAATTGCGCAAGCTGTCCCTAGCTAGTCTTACCTCTCCATAAATGAGGAGTTACGTGGCCTTGAGCTAAACGATAGGCCCCCATTCTGATTTTCATCTCGGAGCGCTGCCGCACTTACACGGTGAATTAAAAAGGTCCGGAGGCCGGTGTCATCCAACCAATATCCACGTGAGAATTGCACCCAATTTCACTCCATATGGTAATGTGAGGATTTATTAGTTATTTGGGACATTCCTCATATGCTAAGACTTACTTAATTCTTAGCAACATAATATGTATTCTACATAGAAATACTCATCCGTTAATCGAGCCCTGGCAACCCGTGGTGGCAACGACCTCAGAACTTAGTGAGTGCTACAGGTAAAAAATACACATATAAATATGTTTACTGACTTTAGTATTACAGGAGGAGTATGAAAGGACACGTTCTTGCATGATATTGGGCCCTTACCTTGGATTGATTCATTCCGCGATTAAGCACATATATATATCGAAACCTCTACAGCCCGTATTAGGGTTTACGTCATTAAGAGATCCGCAGCCATAATTACAGATTTAGTTGTCAACAGCTACATAATCAAGAACGATTCTTTGATTCAGCATTGATACGGAAGATTATACGAAGTATATACAAGTACATCTCCACAAACGCAAGTATTTTACGAATTAAGCCAGTCAGTCCCTGCAGGTCATAGGATGACAGGAAATCGCATGGATTCGTGTATGTTCCAACTGGTGCCCGTACATGCACAACAACTAATAAGAATTTCCAATACAGCCAGGCCAATGGCAAGACTAAATCGTGATTATGGAAACAACTAAGGGCTCCTCCCTCTGGATTCGGAATCAGCCGGAATTGATCCTGAACATTGGGAGATATGAAAGTAGATCAAGAACAGCCCAGAAAAATCCTCGAGTTCTAGTTATACCTCACGGAAAAACTCGCGCGAGATAATTGCCGAGGTGACCGGCACGCCTCGTACTTAGGGGCGATAGGTATTCCCGCACGTTTATGCCCGCCTCTATCCTGCTGCTTTCAGAGTCTCGGTAGTCTCATAAGTTTTTTCACAATAGATGATGGGGTTGCTGTGATAGATTGCGGGATGACGACGATAACGCCTGTCTAAGGAAAGAAAGAAAAAAGCTTAAGTGGTTAACATCCCAATAACTGACCCCATGACCCATTTTCATTCTGACATACATGCAAGAATGCAGGGTACCTACATGTAGAGTAGAGCACTCTCTCTCCCGAATGCGACTGGTCGAGTGCATTGGACATTGCGCGCATGGATCGAGTAAATCACTATCACCGGGTTCTCTCACGGTTGTATGCATGCAACACCTAGACTCGCTACCACACACCTCAAATCTTGGACGTCGAAGGTGAAACTTCAGACGGAATGACGAGGTTCGATGGGAGCGGGCTGTGGGGGTTATGTCCCGCCTGCTACATGTGGAGGTATGTAGGGTACCGCCCCGCGCTCACAGGGTTATCATGCATTGGTAGTACCCGGAGGTGGAGATATTTTTCTGCTTGTAAATTCCGACCGGAAGCCCGAATCGATCTCGATCGTGATCTTTCAAAAAGGCCGGCCTTGGACGGACATAGTACTTCTATTCCTTTATTTTCCACGATGGGATCAGTATCTTACTACACAGGCAAACTCACGCCAAGAAGACCACTTGGGTTACAAGATTTCAACACGCAGAAAAGCCGCAATTACAATTCTCACCGTGTCGCATCCGCATACAATCAAATCAATGTTGCCTCTTTCATTTTGGGTGTGTGATGAGGTGTCGATCGAAAAACGAGATATTCACGATACAACCGGTGGGGGGCGAAACATAAGGAAGGACCCCAGGAATTGGAAACAAATGATCACCCGGCTCTTTATCAAATCAACCGGAAAATTGCGTATGTGGTGTAAAATCATATGTGATAAGTTAACAAGTCACACCGGGTCTGTCCCGGGTACTGGGTGCGTGATGCGTGATGCATACATGTATGCAGCCACATTGGTGTAGCTTCTAGACTTAGTGAGCAATTGCAATTGAAGGCGCCAAGCCCGACGATATCCTCCAACAAAATTAATATCTACCTACACATACGATAGAATCCCAGCTCATAAGGATCCGGACCTACAGCGCCATTCCAGGATATAAGCCCCCTGGACCTTGAGAGCACGGGTCTCTCGAAGGCCGCATCGCTTGCGTTACCCATACTCCTTGCTACATAGGCTGCGGTATGCTTAACACGGAAGCCATTGATATTTGGAGCGCAACCAAAACCCTACAAAGTCATACATCATCACTCGCTATCGCCAAGGCTCCCCAAAAGGCCTAGTCTCATCTACGACTACAGAAAACAGTGAGAACCAAGTACCCCTGCAGAGATCTCGAGATATACTGCAAGTGCGGTCATCTTTTTGAGGGGTACATATGTATCATGTGTATGTATGTGCATCATCTTCCAATATGAGGGATGGGGGTCAAACATAATGTGCATCATAAAGTGCATATCAGAGCTTATCCCTTCACGATATATTGACAAACCGGGGAATCAAACGATCACAATGGAATGCCTATATACTAATGTGGGGCCTTCTAGGAACGTATCCTACTACAGATGAAGGTCTCATATAACGGTTGAGGCTCTTAGATGCTATAAATTAGTCCAATTACCGTACCAATCACAATTACCCCCCACTGGAGATCTTCAGAGTGTCTTGTTTCATTACAGCATAAGCACCTCCCTATTCTACTAGGATCTCATGAATATCATTCCACTAGCACAGCTACCACCTCTGAGGTTAGATTAAGATTAATCCTTCCATGTATACTATTTTTAGGTTAAATTATATTGACTAATCAACCTCATTAACTACAGTTTAAACTAGTACCTACTCGCTATGGCCACCTTTATAATGACCCATTAAGTAGAATCGAGCTCAGATATTGCTAAAGGTTAATTGTGAGGTGTATCCGCAGGAAATTCTAGCATTTTATCCTTATAAGCTACCGGGCGAATTATATATAAGATATTGCAAATACTTTTAGGGGGAAATGTTGGAAATGTTGGCTATGTTGCTAACCAGCCCAGGTTGACTATTTGACTCCTTCACTCCTGCTAGGCGAAAGGCTCGATCTAGGGAGTGGAAATCTTCTTTCCAGCTGCCTATGGAGGTTGGTTCAAGCTGGGTTAGGATAAAGCTGGGGAATGAACTTGCTAGTACCCCCTTTGTACCGGGTGTTGAGGGTAAGTGATCAGAATCTGATAAGTGAATGTTGCGGTGAATACGTGTAGTTGTCTTATCAGATTCTGGTCGCTTTTCGCTACACCCTAGTACTAGGGAAAGAAGTTCTAGAAGACGGGAACCCAACGATGTAATGTTTGAGCTGAAACACAAAGTTTTCTTCTACCATGGGTGTTATGGAAGCGATGAGATAGTTACTCTTTGGCGTTATGTAAAGCGAAACTCAATTGCAGGTTTAAACCAAACCCTTGTCGGATAGTACTGCAGTATACGTGTACAGGCCCGTTTCCCGCCCCCGATATGCGTGAAAGGCTTGTCTTTCATACTTCTCAATAAATATAATCACCTCATAAGGGTACCTGAACCAACCATTCTTGGATGTGGATGTAGAGCCGCGGCCTTTTCTTATATGGCAGTTCGTCTGGGCTTTTATGGTACAGCGATGGGGAAAATTATTGTAGAAACAGGGGTCTAAAAACAGGGTTTAGGTGGCTGCCCTGGCCAATAGGACTCTTGCCATACTTCTACCGTCGCTTGACTGCCAGTTGGCGAACAGGAACTTTGGGCCGATAGGGACCAAAAGAACTGGAGATCTCGCAGCTTGGCTTACTTGGAACCCTTGTGAATCGTCGGGTGCTACTATCCGTCAAGAGACGGTGAACGACTGTAATGGCGTTTCCGGACACGACTGCTTTTGCATACCATACAAAAAAAGCGTAAAATCCACCCATGCAATAGCAGTCGTATCCGGAAACGCTATGAAATTAAGGGTAGAGTATGTATCTATCCCTTGGGCGGATGAAACTGTCAAACTTGCAGCCTGCCTTTTTGAGCTAATACTAGCCCAAGCAGGTATCTAATGCTTATTTTTGATTGGCTCTATAGTTATTCTCAACCATTAAGAGCAACGGATATACCCAACTCAGTGCGTGCACGGTCCAGGCTGCGAATTTGACAATTTTATTCGTCCAAGGGATACGCTCACTTACTCGTTGTTGGGAGGCTGGACGCTGTTGCAACACCCTTTAATTAATGTACGAGTAATACTACTATCGGCCGATGAATTCTCAGGGGTATCCAAGTTTTATACAGATTTACGTCATGCAGCAGATCATCAAGTTGAAGATCTTATTTCCATGGATTCCTTTTTCGGGAGGAAAAAGAGTCAAAACCAGCTGTGATCACAAACGCTCACTCGAAACGAGGTCTTCATTGACGCGTTAGTGAAGATCAAAATTTTACCGCCGAAGCAATAGCCCGTAAAGAGGTGAGGTGGCCATGGGCCCTTCGACGCCAAACCTAACCACAACGGTTTTTTCTGAAATTTTGCGGGGAACAGCAGGCGCGGAATTTAATTCCGACCCTCTCCCCTGAGTCCCTTTCCCCTGTCTGCTTGGTCTGTGCTACCAGACACGTGGGATTCCTAAGCGAGGCGAAGTGGAGCTGTTGTAGCTGTATGTAGCTGTCGTCTAGAAATGCACCACACGTCAGACAGCCAGACTTATAGAGGCAATTGCAGTTCAAACTTCCTTAGGTTTGGGTATGAGGGGGAAACGTGTAGGTAGAGCACAGCAGGATAGGCAGAGAGCTGTCGGCCAGTTAATACGCTAGCAATAGGACAGTAAATAGATCCCTAGGAGGCAGACTGGCATTGGCATGGCACTTGGCAGGGAAGAACAATCTGCCTAGACCTTATCTATCTATAGCGCGGGGAAGAGTGTTTGCAGGGTTAAGATCCAGATCTTGGACAGCACTACAATATATATAAACCAATGCGATGACGTACTGGCCATTTAAGTCGAAACCTTTGTTCAATCAGTCAACGGTTAGTTCCTGATAGCTCTCATACATATCGTATATTCCGCGCCTGTCAGAGGTGCAGGTAGAACTCCCAGACCAGCTCGTATCGGTAGTGAATTGCCTTTGAGACTGAGACCGGGCTGGCCGTCATGGCGCAGGTCGTCAAAGGGATCTGGATACCATGCACCCATCCCATACTACCGGATGTTATATCCGCCAAATCTGGCCGATCTGATCTGCAGCCTCCTTCTGACATGAGTTCTGGGCCTGGCTAAGCGAAATAGAACTTCCAGGAACTCGTGTGCCTGTGGGTCACAGCGTACCCTGATCATTGAAACATGAGGTCTCAGAGCTATAGGAATATGTAAGTTCTGAGGAGAGCATATCTAAACCTGACCGGCGAGTTGTTGAAGCTAGACGAGGAAAGACCTGGACTGCTTCATCGTAAAATGGAGGGCACCTAGGGTACTAATTCACAACCAGCGTGTTCTCCGATTAGATGTCTTGTCTTTGGCCTGACCCCACATATAAGCTGGCCCTTTAATTTACCCATGCGTAGTTACCCGTCACGCCACGTCAAATCATTAAGGACGAGAACGCACTCTATGAATCCGAAACATAGCGTACCTTACGTTATGTAACTTATGTATCATATACAGGTCACAAAATCTATTTTAGATCCTTTTCTCGGTGCAGGTGCTGCCGGCTGCAAGACATGTCTGACCAAAATCTTGCATATATGCAGGCCGACTCCAGTCTGGAGATATCAATGGCTCATGAGTAGGTACACAAAGAAGCTATATATGGATCACATTATTACCCCACAGTACGCGTGCCCCATGTTTTGAAAACCGGGTCTGTTCCCGCTCCTGTTGTGATTGCATTGCCAGAAACGGCTCTGCTGTGCTCTGTCGATGTCGTGAGTTTGGTGCATTTGCCACGGAAGGATATTATATATGGCGCGGAAGAATGCGGGAATTGAGTCTTCATATTGAATTCTGGGTTCTTTCCAGGCACCTGATCATAAGCCAACTAAACACAAACTGCCATACCCCTAGGTCTGGTTTATTCACCTACGAAATATTGACGAAATATAGGAGGGGAATTTATTGGCTAGGTTGAATATGTATGTACTCTAGATCTGTAAGCCCTAGGTTGGGGGTTCGTGCATGATGCCACTCTTTTGAAACATGTCGAAGGAGTCTAGGAATCACTGCATATATAGTTTGAGTACCGGAGTAAACTAGGGTATCTCATTTTCCTATCCCCCCGACTTTAGTTTAGAGTATCAATTCGATAGTACATAAGGTTACGAGAGCATGATGCATTACCTACATGTAGCTTGATAAATAACGCATCAGTGTTATACAACATCACGGCTACAGGTGTAGTTGGGCGAATCGTATTTTCAGCCAAAGTACAGTATTGTGGCTACATAGTCTTGTTCTCAGGCCCATCTTGATTAGATGTATCTACAATACGTGTATAACCCCTACTAAAGTAGATCGGGTAGGCGCGGGAATCTAACTTTTGCCGTTTCTGGCCCGGAACCGGCTAGTACTACATGTATGATATGATACCCTAGCGTCCATATGGCACAAAGCGTCGAGTGATACCTTGTGATTATAAGCCAAGAACACGTCTTTTTTTTTTTAATTCGTTAATTACATGCAAACGTCCATTGATTGTAATTGATTGATAATTCATTTGTTGTTGCACTGGTAATGTGTATTACATACATTTGACAAAGAGTAGACGACTCTGAATATTTAAATACATAGGTAATTAATCTATGATAACGGGTAATATTATGACATGGGGTAACTTTTCAAACGCATTGGATACATAATATAGGTTGAATGGTGAAACCTGCATAGCAGTTGACAGTACATATGCTCAAACATACAGTGCGAAAAAATGGGCGAATAATACGGAATCAGACTGGCATTACAAAAAAGAATACCGTAGTAATACCGTATTCTTACTGCATTAATAGTATATTAACGGAAACAACGTAGCGAATCCATACCCTTTTTAAGTATTGTAGTATCTCATATATATACAGCCACTCTGCAAAAGTGTTCGTGATTTAGTTGCGCGGTGTGGCGCACTGGTGAAGTTGATACTACTAAAGTTGAGATTCAAAACAACGAAAAATATATAATATAGTTCGTGCACGGTTACATATGAAAAAATGTCTCAGAATCATGAACAATTTTGCAGAGTGGCTGTAGATATATTATAATTATATGCCAAGATAGATACGAAGTTATATGATACTTCTTATAGACAACAGAAACCTTTCTATACAAATTTATAAGTTCGACTTGAGTTTCTTCGAGGTAGATGAAGAATTGTAGCAGGTTTTCTTTCTTGAGGAACCTGAGGACCAAGCAAACTTACTATCAACTAATTGTAACATTTGCCATGATGAACCTGTAAAAACATTATTGTATAGCTCAAGAACAGATGCTCGCGGCCTTTTGTTTGGAAGTTGGTGTGTATTCCCACGAGCCAGAGATACATGTCGATCGTGTGAGCCTACCAATTGTGTAATCCACATTATTGTATCTTTATCCGGCGTCTTTGTAAGTCAAATCAGCGGGTGTTTATATGTTTTAAAGCGGGACATAACCAGTCCGATAATCCCACTTCTCCTGAACCTCGAGATTTACAGCCTAGTGTTATTTCCCTTAAATGTCAATATTCACGGTTTGCAGCTTGAAAATAGAAATAAACTTCAATCAAAATACCTAGAGATCCAGCTCTTGTGATCATAGCTATATCATGAGGTGGGGGTGGGGAGAGGAAGGGAGAGGAAGGAAAATGGGGTGGGGGTGGGGGTGGGGCGGATTGAGGGACCTCTTTCGGCTTACCGAAGCAAGCGCAGGTAGCAAAACAAATCGTTAGGAGAGGATACTTTCAAAAGATTACTATATACAGTACTGCATTTTTATGTTCTATCTTATTTCCTAATGTCAGCGGGAGGTGGGGGGGAGGCAGATGGGGGGTTTTGGAGTTTTATGCGATCTTGTCATAGTCATATAATATTATAAGGCTGCATAATATTAATGAATTAAACAAGGGGGGGGGAAGATAACATTAAAACGGTGCATACCCTGCGAGTGATTCTACATGATGCTAATCACTTAACGAGGTGAGCGTGTGGCTGCGGACTCATACATAATTATGATTTATATGTGATTGATCATGATCCCAGAAGTAATGGTCAAACTTCTAAATCATAACCACGGCTGTAGAGTTCATATGTAGTCTATAACCTATCCCGCTTCATTGCCCTACAATGCCGAGTGTTTTTTCTTTCAATTTCATCCCAAAGTCAAACTATACAATAAAACCCCTTTCGCATAACACCCATCGATATCGAGGAAGGACAAGGGCACAGGAGGGTAATGGGCAAAAACAAAAAAACCCGGTCATACACCTCACCAACCCTCTTTACAGAGAAGTTTACAAGAGGAAAAAAGGAAAAGAAACAAGAAGATTGTCAAATTTTTATCCCAAACACCACTCCCATTTAGTAAACACGCTTAAACGGTGGTACAGCCTTGCATTCATCTGTGGAGGTTTATAAGTTAGTGGTTGTCTACCCTATGATTCAAGCCGAAGGGGGAAATAGGTGCTTACTCTCGTCTAAAGTGGTGCCAACAACTGCTCTGTACTTCAACTCCACAGGGCCTCTGGGCTCCTTCTGCCATGAAAGCGTGTGCTTCATCCATTGCTCATCATCTCTATCTGGGTAGTCCTCACGGGCGTGAGCGCCTCTAGACTCCTTCCTTGCCGCAGCCGAGTTAGCAGTCTGCTGGGCGCAGGTAAGCAAGTTATCCAATTCAAGAGCCTCAACAAGATCTGAGTTCCAAATCATGCTACGGTCCTTAATACCAAGCTCCCTGTAGCTCTCATCGACCTTTGCGATCTTCTTGACACCCTCGTCAAGGGACTCCTGGGTACGGAAGACCGATACATCTGCTTGCATAGTTTTCTGCATATCGAGTCTGATCTCGGCTGTGGATTTGGGACCGTTACTGTTTCGTACGCGGTCGAGGTTGGCGATGGATTCAGCACCGATGTCCGCGCGAACAGGTTTGAGGGGAGTTCCTGGGGTGAGGGTGTCGCGGATGGTGTGGGCGACAGCACGGCCGAAGACGATAAGATCGAGAAGGGAGTTGGCACCAAGACGGTTGGCACCGTGGACGGAGACACAAGCAGCTTCGCCGCAGGCGAAAAGACCTGGGACAACCTTGTCCTTGCCCTGTTCGTCGATTGTGAGAACCTCTCCAGTGTACCTGGTGGGGATACCACCCATGTTGTAGTGGACGGTTGGGAGAACGGGAATAGGGGATTTGGTGACATCAACACCAGAGAAGATAGAAGCAGTCTCCGAGATACCGGGGAGACGCTCGTGGAGAATTTCTGCGGGAAGGTGGGAGAGTTGGAGGTACAAGTGATCCTTGTCTGGACCAACGCCACGACCTTCTCTAATCTCGAGAGTCATTGATCTACTCACGACATCTCTTGATGCAAGATCCTTGGCAGTGGGGGCATAACGTTCCATAAATCTCTCTCCCTCAGAGTTGAGCAGATATCCACCCTCTCCACGAGAACCCTCAGTGATCAAACATCCGGCACCATAGATACCAGTAGGATGGAACTGGACAAACTCCAAGTCCTGGTTGGGGAGACCAGCACGGGCAACCATGGCCATACCATCACCGGTGCAGGTGTGCGCGGAGGTACAAGAAAAGTAGGCACGCCCATAACCACCAGTAGCCAAAACAGTCTTGTGAGCGCGGAAGCGGTGAAGAGTGCCATCTTCTTGATTGTATGCAAGAACACCAACACACTCACCATCCTCCATCAAAAGATCGAGGGCGAAGAACTCGATAAAGTAGTTTGTGTTGTGGCGGAGGGATTGCCCGTACAAAGTGTGGAGTAATGCGTGTCCAGTTCTGTCACATGGTTAGAACCTATGATCGAAACTTTGATTGGTACCCAAACCAAAAATGCATACCTGTCAGCAGCAGCGCAGCATCTATAAGCTTGACCGCCCTTTCCATACTTCTTCGACTGACCACCAAAAGCTCTCTGGTAGATCTTACCATCTTCCGTCCTTGACTGTCCAAATATCAGCCCCGGGATTCAGAATTCACTGCTGGTTGGCCAACCATCCCCGCATTCCCATATAAGGATCAGGGTTCAGTGTACTCACAAAAGGACATCCATAGTTCTCTAACTCAATAACACTTGCCGGTGCCTCTCTCGTCATGTAATGAATAGCATCTTGATCTCCTAGCCAGTCGCTTCCCTTCACGGTATCATACATGTGCCATCTCCAGTCATCCTCGTGCATGTTTCCTAGCGCGGCATTGATACCACCCTGCGCCGCCACGGTATGAGAACGGGTGGGGAACAGTTTTGATATACAAGCCGTGTTAAATCCAGCCTCTGCGAGTCCAAATGCCGCACGAAGACCAGCGCCTCCAGCACCGACCACAATCGCATCGTACTCATGATCCTGGGAACTAATCAGCCGGTCCGGCATGGAGTAGGTGATGTGGGACGCGGGGGAGCACATACAACTACTGGATATTTGGAGGAAACATGTGGACTTGCTTCCTTTGCGCGAAGGTGCTGTGATGCGAATATCTTCGCTAATGAACACAAATATTTCCGTCAGAATAGTGAAATGCACATATGCACAAACCCCCCGCGGCGGGGTATCAGTTTCAGTTAAGCTTACCAACAGGTTTAGAAGAGTGGAAACTTCTTGTTTGTAGTTTGATACTCGGCGAAATCTACTCATACTGGTCAGCTCCGCCACCAAGGAAATTGGATGACATGGGCGGGGAGAACTCACGCGCGAGGAGAGGAATCTCCTTAGGGCTAGGGAGCTCATGTTGAAGGTATCTAGATATTACGGATTGTGCTATAGCACACGAAGAGGAGGGGAGAGGTTGGCAAGAAGAAGGCAGGTGAAGTGAATGAGAGATGGAGAAAGATTCCTGTTCAGTTCAAACCACGGCGGGCAGGCGGCGGCTATCGGAGAAATGGTCTTGGCCATTCCGCTTCCTCGGCAATCTGATTCTCGAGGATATTCCATGTCCCGGGACTTGCCTACTAATGACTAAGCGTCCGATACACCAATCAGCAATCGCTGTTTACAAAAGTTGTCTGCATACCCCACATTCTTATGTGATCTCTACTCTCACCGGTAGGGTACACGAACACTCACATGTCGCGGGTTCCCAGTGATAATCACACCCCGCATATGAGAGATCAAGAGTTGATTAAAACAAAAGACAGAGACAATTGAATATGGATGGTCAATTAACAGATATGGTACAATCAATTCGCCTCCTTAAGCGCTCAATCTAATTCCACCCCACCCATTTATCTAATCCATCTAATTGTATTGCATGTAGGTAGCTGTAGAATTGAATTTGAGATTGCCCTTGATGACCTTCTCAACGGCAGATAAAAAGTCCTTCTCGGTTGCGACCTTTCGTCTCGCACGAATAGCAAACATTCCTTTATAAAAGATTAGCTTCATGAAAATACGAAAGTTATGAGATAGCGACTAACCGGCTTCTGTGCAAACGCTTCTCAACTCAGCACCGGTGCTGTTTGGACACAATCTGGAAATCAACTCCCATCTGATGTCCCTCTCGACACTCATACTTTTCGCGTGAATTCTCAACACGTTCGCTCTGCCCTCCAAATCAGGCAAGCTAAACTCAACTTTCCTATCGATACGTCCCGGCCTAAGTAATGCTGGATCAAGAGTACTGGGCCTATTGGTAGCAAACATAACTTTAATGTTTCCCCTAGGGTCGAAACCATCTAGTTGAGTAATCAACTCCAACATAGTTCTCTGTACCTCATTGTCACCTCCAGCACCGTCATCAAAACGGGCACCACCGATAGCGTCGACTTCGTCAAAGAAGATAATACACGCTTTCTTTGTACGTGCCATTTCGAACAACTCACGGACCATACGGGCACCTTCACCGACATATTTCTGTACAAGCTCAGAGCCGATGACACGGATAAAGGTAGCGTCTGTACGATTCGCAACTGCACGAGCACAAAGAGTCTTTCCAGTTCCCGGGGGTCCGTAGAGCAAGATACCCTTCGGAGGATCGATACCGAGATTTACGAACCTCTCTGGAGAGAGAAGTGGGAGCTCAACAACCTCACGGAGCTTCTCAATCTGCTCCTTACAACCACCGACATCACCATAGGTAACATCCGGTTTCTCCTCAACAGTCATCATCGTAACCGAAGGATCGATTCTCGGGGGAAGTGGCAACAAGATTTGATACTTTTGGCGATCCACACTACATATCGCCGTACAGTTAGCACTTCATTGCCGCCCCATAGTTAACTCTAGATGGATAGATGATCACTTACCCCACCCTCATACCTTCTTCAATATCTGTTGGACTCACTCTCTCCCCCAAGTTAACAACAAACTTTGCAATCTGTTTAACATTGATGACATATTTCGCCTTCTCCGGATCATCCGCAGACTGAATAATTTTTGTGCACCGAGCGACCTGTAGAGGTTGTTCCTCAGACATACGCTGCTTATCGGCCATGACATCCCATAAATGAGGCGGCGCTAACCCCGTATCAGATTCCTTTACGCCTATTTATCCCCCATTGCCGTTAGTGTTAGGCTCAATAGATACTTGTAAAGAGATCCATACCGATCTTCTCATTAACCTTAGTTTGTAAATCTTTGATATCCTTTTCGAGCTTCTTCAAAGGCGCCGCATAAGGTGCTGCCCCATAAGTTTTTAGAACTTGAATGTCTCTATAATCCCGTCAGAATCACATTCACGGCTATCATTATAGTTATTCCATCCCATCCCATCTCTTGCGCATCCAAACCTAACGCCCATCTGAAAAGTGATAAAACATACTCTTCTGACAGTGGAATGATCTTCTTCTCTTCCTCCTCATCATCGGCGAACTTCTTCTGGTACTTCTCCCAGTTCTGGCCTGTGGCGCTGGGCATCGTGGTAGTTGTGTATGTGCGTGAGTGTCGATGTAGTTTGGGTTATGGGTATAAGGTAGCTGATGAAGAGACCGTTAACTGATAAACTTGAGATGAAGGTGGATGATGAGGGTTGTCGTGGAGAGCTTGGGAAGGACGGTTTGGTCTGAGCTCCCGGCACTGACCAATCTAATCTAATCAGCCTCATTAATGCGTGCGCCAAGCGCGTATTTCTGAGCACGACTAATCGGTGGTAAATGTACCTACTGATATAAATGTATTGATAAATCTGAAACTCTATACAATTGAAGGCACTGAAGAGAGATATATGGGCGGGTATATTTATACAGAAATGGGGAATTTGGCTCTTTCCACTATGACAATCACAATAATTGCTGAGAATTTATATATCTACATATTCTGGACGATGTTGAGGGTCCATGTCCACATTGATGCCTACTCATCCCTATCGGACAAAGCTGGCAGCGCCCCAGGGCCGCCAAGAGCATCCGCCAAACCTCCATGTGGGAACCTCCTGGCAACGGCAGGTTTATCTGGATAGAGACTGTAGACAGCACCACAGAGGCCAAACACAGCGAGCACAAAGGTTCCGATCATGACCATGCCCTTCTTAGGCGTAGTCCAAGTGTACTCCTCGGGAGAGAAACGGCCAAGAATGTCGTCGTCTTCATGAAGCTATGTAATAGAGAAGATTGATTCAAAATTGTGCAGCAGTATAGTGGTGGTTCGGGAGACTTACTGGTTCCCCGTAGTTGCGGCGACCTTGTTTGTCCCACCAGTCACCATAAGGATCTCTGAATTGACGCTTTTGCGCAAGTGGGTTGACGTATCCGCCGTTCTGTGGACGTTAGTTGCTGCGAGTGATGGTGAGAGGAAGGGTCACACCATCTCGGGATCATTGGCTTCGGTGTAAACTGGGGAATTATCGGGCTCCTCGGGAAGCCTCGGGAAACCAGCGCGGAATGACCGCACTCCGATGTATATAGTAGGGACGGGGCGGGGGAGAATTGGACGGTGGGCAAGTGCCCGGGAAAGAGAAAGTCTTTGGACGAGCATCTGTAGTGGGGTTTATCGGGGGTATATGTGAGCCTTCCTCAGATTCTTTGTCACGCGGGGGCGATATTATTGTTCACTCACCTCTTTTGAAGATTGCTGTGATGGAGTGGAGATATGATAGTACGAATCTGTACGTATTAAGTAAGGATGTGGTTGAGTATGATGTATGCACATTCTACATACCTTTGTTACCTACCACGGCTTGATCTGATACCTACAGGAGCTGTGTGGGTTGTTCCACCTTGCCAATACACCCGTCTGCGAAACTGACGTGTGGGGGGAGGGTCCAGGTGTAAAGTAAATAAGCCCATCATCCCATTATCCCATTACCCTCCTAAAATAGGAAATTCCGTCCTTCACAATTCCCTCATCAAGACAATCTCTACCCACAAATTCGTATTCACCATACAGCAGCAGAATATCAGCATAAAAAATACCCGCTGATTAAACCAATTGAGAAAAAGAAAAGAAAATACCTAACATAAAAACGAGCAAGTAAAAAAAAAAAAAGGAAAAAAAGGAAATTTCACCACCCAGGCAAAAAAAAGTTGTCGCTTCGTTACCAACCTAATAGTGCCATCAGTCACATCGCTCCCCCATCGCCTCCTCACTACATTCCATCCAATATCTCAGCACACAATACTCTCTGCACCCTCAAACTTCCTACGCGGCGTTTACATACAAGCTGCTTTCCTTGGACACCAAAATATCCCATGTTTTTCCCCATCTCAATCGTCCAGCTCGATTAACTAGCTCCTTCCCACCCCCCTCCCCGTCTGTGGATGCGCAGCGACTCGCCAAATCCCCCGGGGGAGTCTGGCTTGCCAGACCTACATCCTCCCCGGGACCCGTCTACGAATTCTTCTGACCTTAGTGCTCCTCCCTCTTCAGAGAACGGCCATACAACGACATCGGACCGGGAGCTGGAGGAGGAGGGTGAGGATGGAGAGGACGAGGAGGGAGGCAGCAGCTCAAACGCGGATACAAAGAAACCCTCTTACAAGAAACGGAAGCTCGATGATTCTCCACCGTGGAAGAGCGCAACAACTCAGACCCCCACTTCGTTCTTGGACGAGACAGGTAGAAGGAAGTCTGGTCGGACAAACCCAATCCCGCTAGAATTTTTGCCTGGACTAGTCAACAAAATCGGTGATGTTACGCGTCCGACTAGATCCTCGAGAAGACAATCGCAGCAGCACAAAAAAGATGTAACATTTACTCCAGCCCCAGGTGCCTCTTCTTCCCGTTCAGGCACCTCACGCGCGCGTCCTACATCAACAGTTAAACAACCGGCTACTAATGGCAAACATCACCCAACGACACCGACTCCTTCAAAATCTTCAAGCCGGGCATCGAAGTCAACACCAACAAAAAAACCGCTAGCCCCAAGAGAAGTATCAACCAAAAAGACCTCCTCGAAAAGAGGTCTTGCTCAAAAAGTAATTACTACTCCAAAATCAAAACCGAGCCCAGTTCAGGGTACCCGCAAAAGTGCACGAACAGCTTCCAGAACAATAGATGAACCTTCAAAATCCGAAAATCTCTCTAGCGCAAAACTCAATGGCTTCTCGGAGTTCAATTTTGAATCTGATGTTGAGTTTGAAGTTCAACCCGATTTCAAACCTCCAAAAATCAAATTAAAATTTGGAAAGCCAAAACCAGTAATTACCCATCCATTTCACATTCCAGCTGCGAAAGAATTCCCTACCTTCGACGACTTTATCAACCAAGATGACATTTCAAACAACCCTGAAGCTTTGGCTGCTGCTGAAGAAGAAGCCAGAGAGGAAGCTGTGATTCGAAATAAGATCGAAGAAAGTGTGAAGAGTGGATTGTTGACGGTTGAAAACTGTTCATTGAATCTGCCCGAAAAACAACCGGAGCCGCCGCAACAGTACGCTCATTACGACCACCTAGTCGCACATGCGTTGCACTTTCAGAGATTACTTATTAGGGAACGGAAAGATCATGTGGAAATTATGAAGAAGCGGAATGCAATGATTATGGCAGAGATAAAGAGGAAGAGACCATTGACGAGGGAGGAAATCGAGCAGGAGCAGTGGATTGAGAATCGGAAAGGGTATAAGGAACAAATTGGGCAGTTACGAAGAAAGTGGGAAGAAGTGCTGAAGGTAGTTCAATTTCCGTGTTTTCTTTCTTCCTCTAATGTCACGTGCACTGACGCTCTAAACAGGAAGTCGAACGCCGAAGACGTGTCCGGGCGGAAGAGGAACAACGGCTAGCCGGAAAGGAGCATCTCAACCAAATGCTTGAGCACTCAACACAACTGCTTGAAGCCCGCCGAGGAGACAGACATACTTCTTTAGCTACCCAATCAGGAGGCGAGTCGGAGCTAGGCGAAGACAAAGAAGAATTCGGAGAGGATGATGAAGATGATGAAGGAGAGGGCGATAATGCGTCCGAGAACCAAGAGATAGAGTTGGCGGATGAGGATAACATGTCTACCAGTGATTCTGAAGAGGACGATGGTGGAGATGATGACGAGAATCTCACGATTGAAGAACTGAAAGCCAAATACGCTGGTGTAACTGAGAAATCTACATCTAGGCCTACCACTGGCGGGAAAGGGCTCATTAGTCTCTTCCCGGAACTCAGTGGAGAGTCGGCTGCAGATGATGAAGACGAAGCATTGACAAATGATACACCAGGAGCTAACCTTGAAGGTCCGGATAATGATGATCCTTTCAACGAGGAAATGCAAAATATATCGGCGGGTCATACTCTTGAAAAGAATCGGGATGAGAGCTTAGTTACTTTGCCTGAATTAGAAGAGGTTGACCAAATCCTAATGGACGGCAGCGATGAGTCAACCACTATGGATTCAGAAGAAGAATTCGATGAAGAAGATGACGATGAAGAAACTGATGATGATGATTCTGATGAAGAACTTGGAACAGGGTTTGGTGGGTTGATGGGCCTTTATGGCGATCTAGTGGCCAAGTCACAAGGAGAACCTGAAGATGTGACGATGGAAGATGAGAATACAGAGGACATTGTTACGCAGCCATCAATATCCCAAGGTCTCGCCAGTAGCAACGCCCACCCTGAGGTAAAGGCTACATGTATTGAGAAAGTACCAATGGACGACGCTATGATTGATGATAATGAAATTGAAGAGATCACGCGTGAGGATCTGTCCAATGGTCACCTAGATGCCATGGATGCAGAGACTGCGACTTCTATCTCCCAGGCAGACCCAAAAGAAATTGCTCGGCCATCATCGCTTACATCGCCCGAGGAATCGCCCCAGCCAAATCTGGATATCAGAACACCTATTCCATTTCTCCTCCGTGGAACTCTACGTGAATATCAACATTATGGATTGGATTGGCTTGCGGGGTTGTATTCAAATAAAACGAATGGTATATTGGCAGATGAAATGGGTCTTGGGTACGTTCTTACCCTTTAGATGTACTTTTAGTAATAAAACAGTAGCTAACGGTTGCCAATATAGTAAAACTATTCAAACAATCGCACTCCTAGCCCATCTTGCATGCGAAAAAGAAGTTTGGGGTCCCCATCTCATTGTTGTACCGACATCTGTCATGCTCAACTGGGAGATGGAGTTCAAGAAATGGGCCCCCGGCTTCAAAATTCTTACATATTATGGGACTCGTGAGCAGAGATTAGAAAAACGCAAGGGGTGGTACGATGATAACCTATGGCATGTTTGCATCACGTCTTACCAGCTCGTTCTTCAGGATCAGGTCACATTCAAACGTCGGAATTGGCACTATTTGATCCTGGATGAAGCTCATAATATTAAGAATTTCAGGTCCCAGCGGTGGCAGACATTGTTGAATTTTAAGGCCGAGGCCAGGCTACTTATCACTGGAACACCGTTGCAAAACAATCTTATTGAGCTGTGGTCGCTTCTATACTTCTTGATGCCTTCTGGGGCCTCGAGTGCTATGCCTGCTGGGTTTGCAAACTTGAAAGAATTCCAGGAGTGGTTCGCGCATCCAGTTGATCAGCTTATTGAGGGAGGGAGGGAGGGAATGGATGATGAGGCGAAACGCACGGTTACGAAATTGCACAGGGTTCTTCGGCCGTATCTACTACGAAGGTTGAAGGCAGATGTAGAGAAGCAGATGCCGGCAAAGTACGAGCATATTGTATATTGCCGCTTATCTAAACGACAAAGATTTCTTTACGAGGAATTCATGTCAATGGCACAGACCCGGGAAACCCTGGTGTCTGGGAATTACCTTTCCATCATCAATTGTTTGATGCAGCTTCGCAAGGTTTGTAATCATCCGGATTTGTTCGAGACTCGACAGATCGTCACCTCGTTTGCGATGAAGAGAAGTGTGGTCGCGGACTACGAAACCAAGGAGTTGCTCGTACGGAGAAGATTACTGAATGAGAATCCTTTTGAGCCGTTCTTTAGTACTGATTTCTTGGAGTTTTGTGGACTGGTTCCTGCAAGGAACAATGCTCTTACAACTCAGAATACTAGCAGAATTCAAGCACTCTCAGCGACAAATCTCTTGGAGAAGTATTATGCGGATAAAGCTGCCTTGATTACGCCGGTTGAACAAGATCTGTCGACCGTGAAGGGAAATAACGCATATATGGAGTATCAAAAAGAGATGTCGCATCTTGAGAGACTCAAATCTTGTTTAAGGCTCAACCGTATCCGAACGCAATACCAGCCTCTCTATGCACGCAACCTTGTCGAAGTGTGCTCAGAAGACATATCAATAGGCCCTTATCGAGGTCAACCTAAGAGACGAGAACAGACCACAGAGTGGTTTTTGAATCATTCCGAGATTGTTCGTTCCATGATTCCTACAATCGAAGAACGTACAGGGTCGCTGAGCACAATTATCGATAAATTCGGCTGTGTTACCCCGCATGTCGTTTCAGTGGATATGGCGCCGATAGCGTTGACGCCCAAGGGTGTTGAGGTTGTTCTGAGAGCTCAGGCTGAAGATTTGTTTCCTTCAGATCCGTTTCATAATTCGCGTATTCGACAGTCAATCGCGTTTCCCGATAAACGGCTGTTGCAGTACGATTGTGGCAAGCTACAGAGGCTGGACGGGCTCCTACGGGAGCTACAGGCTGGAGGCCATCGTGCCTTGATCTTTACACAAATGACGAAGGTACTGGATATTTTGGAACAATTTTTGAATATTCATGGTCACCGCTATCTACGTCTTGATGGCGCAACAAAGGTAGAACAGCGGCAGATCTTGACAGACCGCTTCAATAATGACCCAAGAATTCTTGTATTCATTCTATCTACTCGTTCCGGTGGATTAGGGATCAACTTGACTGGCGCGGATACTGTAATCTTTTACGATCTTGACTGGAATCCTGCCATGGACAAGCAGTGCCAAGATCGTTGTCATCGTATTGGTCAAACTCGCGATGTCCATATCTACAGATTTGTGTCCGAATACACAATCGAATCTAACATTCTTCGTAAGTCCAATCAGAAGCGAATGTTAGACGACGTCGTCATCCAAGAGGGTGACTTCACGACCGATTACTTCAACAAACTCTCAATCCGCGACATGCTTGGTGATGATGTCATCAAAGAGCTCAATGATGAGACCGCCGATGTACCTGTGGCTGCAGCAGGAGTCAATATGGAGAAAGCCCTTGAAGCGGCTGAGGATATAGAAGATGCAGCTGCTGCAAAGGTTGCGCAGAGGGAGGTTGTTGATGCTGATGGGGCTGACTTCGCGGAGAGGCAAACACCATCTCAGACACCCAAGGATACAAATTCCCCGGCGACCATAGTTACGGTGCCTAAGGTCAAGGAGAGGGTAAAGGAAAATGCAGGAGCGAGGGATATACTCGCCGAGGAACCGCCAACGGATGAACTGTCGGTTCCTGCCATGACCCCAGTTGAGTCTGAAATAGTCGTCGGCGAGAACTTTAATAAGGGCCTTGGACACGATATCTATGGTGAAGACTGGGGTAGGGTAGACCGAGAACCGGAAGAAGTCGACGAATACATGATCCGGTACCTAGAATGGGAGTTAATCGATGTACCGGTTGTTCTTCCAGACAAGAGTAAAAAGAAGAAAAACAAAAAGGGAAGGAAATTTTAGGGAGTTGTTTGTTTCAATTCTGTTCATCTTGATTCATTTTCATTTTCGTTCATTTTTTTCTTTTGTTGGGTTGGGTTTAGTTTTGGGCAGGGGTTCATATTGATTTCTTCTTCATATTCCTTTCGGTACTTCTACAAGTGGACTACTTATGGACTGGTTTATTACTGTACTCTATGATAATTCTTCGGGTTTCATCTTTCTACTTATATTCTTCTTTCCTTATATCTTTCTGAAAAAGTTCCTCTTGCTGATCATCCCCTCTCACAAATGTTTCTGCTGGGATTGGGACATTAAGTATATGTACCTGCTTGTACTTTATCACGCTTCTCTCCTCTTTTCAATTCTTGATGGATTGGCGCCATTGTCCGAATCTTATTTCTTGTTTGCCCGTTTTTCCTTTTCATATTTTCAAGGTTAGATTTTCTGTTAGATGCCGCTGTTGCTTACGTGAAAAGGGCGGATCTATTGATTGGGTATGAATAAATGCTGGTGTTGGGTGTGAAGAGAAGCGGTCTTGGCGAGATCTACCTCCCTAACAGTTATCATTTCTTAATGGTATAAAGATGTGCTCCAGAGTCCCCTACGTCGTGAATTACGAGGGATTTTCGACTCGGAGGATATTAAATCACTGTTGCTCTGCAAAAGAAGGCCTGGGAAAGCTAATATCGAGATGATCTCGATAACCCTCAATTCTCCCATAGAGGGGTGGTCAGTGACTATATATCCTAGTCAAGTAAAAATCTAGTTACTAAAATCTTGTAATAGATTCCTCGGGATAAAATCGTGGAATAGCGCAGGCTATCTATTTTAGTTTGTTTGACGATCGCGAGTAAAGGCATTAATCCCTACAAACCCCCGACTTGCCGTGATACGAGTGATTGCACATGATGCACCATTCGTTTCACCCTCCCAAAGACCCGAAACAGCATGAAACAGACGACATCTTCCACGAATCGAATCCTCAATGTACGTGAGATGAGTGTGGCACAGTGAAAGATAAATGCTGAGTTGAAGCACACTGATACAAAAAGCCACGGTCTAGATGTTTACAGACCTCCCGCAAAGAAGGGTGATCTGACCCAGATGTGGTAATGGACTCCCGCTCTGCTTCTCTGCCGCACACGCGAGCGAAGCGCACTTTGGTCACTCACTGGACCCGCCCTGTGGAACTCCGGAAACCTGGATAAGGATGGCGTGGGTTGTTATCTAGTGGCATTGGTACATTGGATTGGGTATAAAACGCAAAAAGTAAAAAAAAGGAAGACATACATAGGTAACGTGCTCACTCTAGTGGCCATGGGGATTTGAAAACGGTCTAATTCAATTTTACATCATCATGTCAACCCAGCTCGTAGAGTGGTATCAGTTGGATTAGGGTTGACTTGCAAGTCCACACCAGAACCTAGGCATGATGGCTCATTATCAAAAATATATAAAGCACTATCCACCCAGAGCTCTTAGGGAGCTCTCTTAAGCCCGCCCTGACCACAACTCGACAAGAATCTTACCATTCAGCATGTTCATCCAATATTCTGCCTCAGTAACACACCCCACCCAGCCTGGGAATGCTGCCCCACCCCCCGTCCAACCATTTAAAGAAGCGATAGCTTTATTCTGCACGCGCTTCCAACCGTCCCTACCCCAAGAAGCCCTCTTCTGGTTCAGCTCGGCTGCATCCGACGCTTTAGAGTACCTTCAAGAGCAGCTTCGGATTCTCCAGAACCTAGACTCAAAGGGTGTTCTGCAACTTTACACGGATCAGATTCCACCAGCGCTAAGAATGCATGACGAGGATTTTGTGAGGCATCTGACAAGCCTGCTGGTTGGTGCTGGTGCTGCATGTAGTGTCTCGGTTGTCGACACACGAATCGTAATTGGGATGACACTCCCGCACGGTATGGGAAAAAGACTTGGCGGCTGCGAGGGTATGAGATTCGATTGGGTCGAGACTTTTGAAAGACCTAGAGATTATGGTATGATAATGGTTTGTGGCTTTAGCGAGTGAAGATGGAGTATTAACGCAGTATTGTGTCTAGAAATCGAAAAACCGTTCAAGTCAAAACTAGAACGTGAAGAGATCAGGAACCGAGGGTGTTTAAACCAACCAACATTGAGCTTCGAACAGAGACTGATATCATGGACTGGTGGTTTAGTGTAGTTGGTGCAGTGTATATGTGGTTCGGGGTCAGAACATCGTCTCATAACTGTAAAAAAATGTAATTATGATTTAACATGATCTGATTCGTAAATAATCGGCCAATGATGTGCATACGCTTTTATCAATTTCATCATGTGTCTTTGATGACTAACTATGGTGATGCGCGCAACAATCTCAAGCCCGGAGAGTCCCTTTGGAGACCTACAATCGCCATAGGCGCTGCGATAGTTTCGATTAACCTTATCGCGAAAGCTTATTAAGGGACTGGGTTAGGTTTGGTTAATATAGTTGGTAATGCTACAAACTCATGTAGTGACATCCCTTTGGCAGCCATCCTGGCTTAATTAGCACAGTTGAATTGTACTCGCTGAGATTGGGAACACAGGCACTGTCAGTACTCCATGGCCATATGGAGGGCGCCACTCTTCAATCCTTGTCATGAGGATTGAGTACTTACAACTTCTGATTTTTATTTTTCGATGGGCCAGTGAATAGAGATACTTGTCCTATTTCCTCTATGTCTACATGTAGCACTCTCTTATTCCTACGAGATTAAATTTATGTATAGGCAGTACTCATTCTGGGGCCCTGATTGCGTGCTATAGAGGATAGTGGTTTCGAGTATCACGCAAGTACAACGTGTAACACGTGCAGTATGTACTCTATGTAATACCGGGAGTGTAGATACTAAAGGATGACATTGGTGCTATCCTATTGGCGCATTAATTTCGCATACGGTGCAAGGTTATATGGCAGCCTAGTGTAGTAATAATGCCCATCTATTCGGCGCCGAGATATAGCAAGCAGGTATCGCATATCTAACTATCTAGCGCGCCTATTAATCGCTACATGAGGTATAACATGTTAGCAACGGATTTAGGTACTATACCTTACACTTTGTTACTCGCCAAATCAATGTACGTATTGAATACCCGATATCTAAATAAATCATAAATGGTGATAGTCTTAGATCAATCTACAGTATCGTGACAGGATACCCACTCGCGCATACTAGCCAGCCGCGCAGTGCACCAGCGCAGCCTCAACAATAACTGGCTGAAAGAAAACAGATACGGGTTATCTGGCTGGAGGCAGGCACACGGTGCCATGAGTCGTATGTGTTTGGTCGGCCCTGCTTGGTACTACATAGTAAGCTGGTTTACTTAACAATATTGTGTGGGCACTGGATGATACCCAGCAGCTTCAACCTCATACATTGCACCCACAACCTCACAAGACTCAAAGTGCAATTCCGCCTCTATCTATCGAAGCGTTTGATACAAGGAAGCGTGCAAGATATCTCGTTTACCATGGTGCATATAATATATGGTGTAATTAGAGTGGCTGGAATCTGAGTTCAACTCAAAAGCCAGAGCTTTTGTCCGCACCGTCGATTGTGGCAGAAGGATAAAATGCGGCCGCTTATTGATCGTTGTGCGCAGTGTTTCAACTGTTATCATTACATGTAGGGCGTAACACAAAAATATGAAAACATTGTCACTCACATACTTGGCATTCCGCATTCGTCGGTGAGAGACTTTGCACTGCAACCGGGTAATATGGCGAGGTAGCAGAAAGGGTGATAGGCTCTCGCTTGAATACAAGTGCTCTGGGCGGGCAAATTTTCAGGGGTGCATAACCATGTTGTATGTACACGGGTCTGGCATTAAGTGAATGAACAAAATTGGGTGTTGACAGGTGAGAATCCGTTCGCTCACTAAATGCCAGACCCTTGTAGGTACATGTAGTCCTGTTTTTGGCGCTGCTGGTCGTTACTTGTTTTTCAGGTTGATAATTACGTTACGTACGTTACTCAACTTTCACTTTCGGGTTATTTGTATTTGTGCTGAAAGAGCTGGAGCCTGGGCCAGGATATTGTTGACAACACTGACTGAGCTTTGAATATACTCGTTAACTCCACCGGTCGGGATGGGCTTGCTAAGAGCAACCCTGCCCCGATCAGCTGAGCATGGGGCAGCGTGTATGTACCGGAGGAAGCACACCTGTAGTCTCTATGTGTATAGCATCTGATACTACGTCTCCATCAGATTTAAAACACAATGGTGAAGGAACAACCTATGATGTTCAAGGGTATATTAGAGGAAGATGTATCTAATTCTTATTTCTACATATTCATAATATGTTTTCTAAGAAGTTTCTCATGCATGGCCATACCCTGACTGCTGATTGGCCAATAGAAATCAGCTTCACTAATCCAATTGGCCAAACGTCGCAGCCTTATATGCATGCACCGAGCAACTCTATCTAAGCCGAAAAACTGCTTGGTCGAATTTGCATATTTGAGCTATGTATTGTATATCAAGGCGCGCAAGTGATGGTCACTAATTTAGAGTAGCATCTGTTCCCGCCTGCCTTTATACTCGTAGTTTCCTGGCGTTTTTGGACTGGGCCACTATTGCATACACCTAAAATCAGGATCTTGGCGTATTTTTGTATGGTATGTAATATTAATCGCGTTTAAAAATATCAGGAAGTTACGGGTATACATCTTGCATGAAGGAGATCTAGATGACTCAACTTCTGATATATCCCCCACACCCATCGATGGTACGTTTCGTATAGAAATATTACTTCAAGGCTAGCGCTAATAACAATAAGGCTTAAAAGTTCCCCATACATACAATACCAAAAAGCGGGTGGATTCAGTCCCGTATCTGGCAGACTACCGCGAGATTGCGGTATTGATACGGTACAATAGTTAGGTTTTCGATTTAATTCCTTATTACACCTCTTTTTAGTACCGTAGACGTTCGGAACGTAAATATCAATATCCGGGGCCCGAGAATGCAGGAAGGCGCGCGTTGTAGTACTCTCATATTAGATGTTTCGTCGGAACTAGCCGCTAATACACCTACTATTATGCGAAAACTGATCCTTCCATATTGGATATATGTCAGCCTATGATTGGAGATACCTAGAATTTGCACTTTTCTCTGTCAATTTCAGGTACACCCGCAGAATGGCCATAGTTCCCTGTATCAGGGGCCAATATGAAAAGAAAAATGAATTTTCCTGACGTGGCATATAGATAATCATATCTTTTCTAATCTTCTCTAGCTAGAGCGGTTTCGAGCACCGTTTCTGTGGGTACTCATAATCTGAAGTTGTACCAACTAATACTCAGGGCTATCAGTAGTGCATGGTTTGCGTATTAGACTTCATGCGCACAACTCTCCAGGAAATACATTTTTAGAGTGGCTCATAAATCTTGAATACATGTACCTATGCATGCATATGATAAAAGTCCATCTACGTAGGAGCGACATGTAGGCTGCTTCTTACTGTGCGCCTTGTCGACACAAGGGGATCTTACACAAGCCTTCCAGAAGTTTCATGTAGGAGGGTTGTACCCAGCCGATTCAATTTATATAAAGCTCTAACCAATATCCTCTCTATTTACAATAGAATCTGTAAAGATAATATCAACATTTATTTATTAGTTTAATTAAGCACGTACTAATAAGTTTTCTTTCCCCTTTTAGTACGTACATATATACATATATACGTGCATCGATATCACTATACCATATCATACAAGGACAACATAATATTATAATACAGTCATTCTACTAAGACTTAAAAGGCTGCCTGGAACTATGGAAAGCTATGATGATATTCCCCTCGAAGAAATGGGTTTCTCTACTATCGACCCTCTGGAGATCATAGAAGAAAACGACCAGTCTGGAACATCCGCGACAGCGATAAATTACGAATACTCGGAGGATCTCTCACCATCACCTGCTCAGAGCTACCCTAGTAGTGTACTCGATATTTTTGTCGAGGTTAAGGCAACGGTCGACATGTTTTTAAACAACTGCGCATTGAAGAAGGTGCCCGGACCCGAACATAAAGACAAAGTTTTAGTATACGATCTCCCGGGTGAGTTGTGACTAGACAGTTCACATGTAGCGGAGCGTTATATATAGAGATGGTTTCTAACTATATTCTAGTATTAGAGAGTACTACCAACAAGCCAAACAGACTGCGTGCAAGGTGTCATAATTGGGAGGTTGAAAATCTTATTAAATCCGATGTTAGTACATATATATAGTTACCATCTTCTTTGTTTCACAGCAGAGCAAATATAACTTATCTGGAGACGTAATATAGGACACGGATATTTTGATACAGATGATGTGAGTAAAAAATAATTCTGTGCGTATCAAATCCACCTCTTTTTACTAAACAGTACTGGGAAATTAGATTCATTGAAATCGATACCATAACCGTTAAAGGTCTCCGGGAACTGGGTCATCACTACTCTATACCGGCAAGATTTTGGGGCTCCAATAGCAATGGTGACTTTGGCCATAGAACCTTGAAGTCTGGTTCTGACGAAATTACATATAGTAAGCAATAATCATCGAATCGGCCCCGCCTTGGTATAAGTATTAAATATCCTTCTAACCGTAATTTCAAGTCACATGGCTTGAAATCCTCACCAAACCAGTATCTTCCTACGAGGATACGCGAGAGCCTGAAAACGATGGCAGCCACTGGTACCGACCATGTTTTTCTTTCAAGTGGCAACAGTGCGGGCTGGACTCCAAGCACAAGTACAAACTTGTTGTGTTCTGCCTTGATCCATCCCCACACATCCAGGAGCGTCTCGGAGAAGTAATAATGCACACAGATTCACAGCTCATCCTAAAGGATCCCTACTTCCTCTATTGTCTAACCAGTGGCCAATGGTACGATTGGAATCTGGATGCTTATTTCAGGCTCCGGAGACAATTGCTGGGGATTGAAAAAAGTGCAACTAATACACGCCTAGTGTCCTTCGAGCCGGAATTCGAGCCAAACTTCCCGACAATGCATAAACTTGCGAGGGATATTATACAGATGGCGGAGGTTTCGCAAAGCGCAATCTCTGTGATGGAACGGCTAGTGCATGAGCATGAAAGTCTTTCCCATTTGTTTGGGGAAAGTGCGGACGTCTACAGTCGAGTAGAAGCTACGTTGAATGAGAGGTTGACACTCTTTAAAGGAACGCTGGCGAGCTATGAGGCTTTGGGGAAACGGATTACGAATTTAATCAATTTTGTCCGTTCTTCCCGCTGATCCCACCTCTAAGAGTTATGGCAGCTGATATATGAGTGTCAAATATAGGCTTTCAATGTTGTTGCCCAAAGGGAGTCCAAACTATCTGTCCAGATTGCAAAGGCGACACAATCAGACAGCAATTCCATGAGATCGATAGCGGTCGTTACGTTGGTCTTTCTCCCTGGTACTGCAGTAGCTGTAGGTATCCCGTGGCCAGCTCCACAGACTTATAACAAGTTGAGCCGAATATGAATATAAATATACTCATATTACGTCTTATATAGTCCATATTTAATACACCGTTCTTCAACTGTGGCTCGAATCATCCCTTCTGGATCTATTGGGCTCTCACTATTCCGCTGACTGTAGTGATTGTGGTGATTTGGTACATGTTTGGGAGGGAAGAAAGGGCTTGGGTGCCGATTTCGAATTCGTTGAGAGGGAGATGGCGGCGGATCATGGATTCTCTGACGGCGCGTGATAAAGAGCCACCTATATTACCGTATCAGTGATGGGGGCTTGTCGGCTGGAGTTGAATGTTTGGATCGGAATATCTGATTTCCGTTCTCCGTCCTTTTCAACCTTATCATTTCCTCTTTTCTTGTATTTATCCGTTCTTGTCAAGATTATCATTTCCACTTTTCCTACGTATACAATTTAGTTACTTTCAAGTATTTATTTCTTCTCTTCACTTCATAGTCAAAATATGCCACCTGCGTATCTTTCGTATATTACTATAACCGCAAGCAAGACTAGGAGTTTCTGATTCTTGGCACTAGCAATTGGTTCTCCCACAAGGCTGTAGATAGATAGTTGTTAGACATCACAAGAACCAATTTCAGCATTCAACGCATATTATTCGAGACTTATTTGAATTTCTTTCCAATCCCCAGACCTAGCTGCAAGATCACGATCCGATATCAAGCCTCTTGACGTGGACTACATGCAACCTGGCTACATGTACACCGTCCACTGCATCCCTCTCGCCGGCCATGCAAGAAACAAGAAAACACCTGTAAAGAAACCCCTGAAAACTAAAACCCATAACGAAAAATAGTAATAGTAAAAAAAAAAGAAGCTATTAGGATCGGTCTCTTCCTTAGTGGGCGACCTGGCCGCCCTTGCTGATATTGGTGTCACCCTGGCGCTCACTCGACTATAATACCCCATCATGTCAGTATATCACTCTACTAACCATGCTGAATAGAGGGGGGGGGGGACATACTACTCCGACCTGTGGCGACCCCCCTTGCAATATCCTCTTTACGACCTCCTCCTCCACGCTGGTGCCAAACTCGTCAGATAGGTTGGCTTTGGAGGCTTCGTCCATGATGCCTTGTGCGCCTTGTCTGTTTTTCAATCCATTTGTTAGCTTTCTGCTTCTATTTTCCCCCCTGCGCAGTAGAATCCACAAAACGGAGTCCACGCAGTAGAATAAAAGTGGGTAGTAAGAAGTAAGGGAGGAGAAGAATTCATACTTGTGCGTACAAAACACCTTCCATCCATTCAGCACCTGCGCGAGCGGCACGGACGGGTCCTTCTTCCACTTCTCAAGGTCCGCAATCGAGTCGATGAAGACAATGAAGTCGTCATTCTTGCCTTTGTAAACGACCTTTGTCTGTTGGGCGTTTCCACGAGGCATGTTTGGTTGTTTATGTGTGGTTGGTGTGGTGGTGGTGGGGGTGGTAGGTTTTGTTTGCTTTGGTGATGATTGGTGGTGATGTTTAGGTTTGCGGGGTAGTGGTGAGGTTCAGAATGAGGAATTCGGATTCAAAGGGGCAGATGGAGCGGTATTTGAGCTGTGCGGACAGGGCGGTCGGTGGTGGGTGAGGTGGGTAGGTATGATGTCATCGGCGGGGCCAAGACGATGTGCGGGAGTGGAATCTTGAAATGTTGCCGGCACGTGCCTTGGTTTTGGGTTTCCTTGTATGAGGTTTGGAATTGGGTATGTACGTATTGGTTTTATTGGTGTGCCTTGTTGCTGTTTTGGCGATGCTGGTTGGTGAGTAGAATGATATTGTAGCTAGGAGAATATAAGGTCTCTATAAATTAATCGACCACCAAGCAGCCCAATTGCAATCAGAAACACATTCACAGCGCTCCAAATCCCTCTTACTTTCTTCTTACCCCATCATCGAACCCATCGTCGATCGAATCCTAAACCAGCCCACTGCATTGTTCGTTGAATTAACCCCAACCCACTGACTGCAGCTTAATTCCCTCCCACAACATCCCTGTCGCAACAGACGTCACTACATACAACCTCTACGGCTGCATGACCAACTCCAACTCCAACTCCAGTTCCTTGCAGCGCGGCCAATCATTGCGCAAAAACCATGACAGATCGCTCTACCGGTACTGGGTGCGCGCACGGTACGTAGATGCTTTCCTTACCTACTCTACTGTACGTAGATTAGAGGTCGTGATGGGAGGGGAGCGATTTAGGATCTGCGACGGCGGCCGGGACCGGGACCCCTTGCATCTGCTGTTTGTGAAGGACGTACTCTATCTCTTGTAAGGCCGTGATGAAATGTACGGTATCGATCCCGCCACCGCGGGGTCTTGCTTGCCGAAGCCATACTTCAGCGTATGGTTGGTTGGCTATGCCGTACGGTTGCATTGTACGGGTGGTGGACCAAGCCTGGGATAGAGATGCTTTGTTGCCCTGGTTGTTTTAAAGAGGCTGGACGACAGGTAGTAGGTATTACGAGTTAGTTCTATAAATGAGTGCCGCCGCTCACAAACTCTTTCTTGAGCGTTCATATCATGTCTAAAATCCTACAAGCACAAACATAGACCGGTCCATTTCTCGGTTTGTATCTAGATGCAGCGGGATGCGCGTACATGGTTTGATCTATACGTACTCTACGGTGTTGTGTGAAGACATGTTCCCGCCGACTAGATACGTCCTCTGCCGGAAACACACGTACAAAGAGATGTCCAAAGTTTGAGCCTTCCTTGCTGGAACTCAGCCAGTCAACGAATTGAGTGTGGATGCGTCTAATATACCTGTTTTTGGAAGTCCAGATGCCAGAAACATCCGTGGAAGGGAATGGATTAGTCGTAAGGATTAGGAATCATTAACCAATGCACGATAGAGCCAAATTGGGACTGTCTGCAACGATTAACTGTGTAGGTATTTAAAGACGAAATCCCATGGGCTCAAGCCCCGGGCATACAGGCTTGGAAATGTTTCCCCTGAGTAAGAGGGACCCGGCTACCTGTGCTGCATCCCAAAAGATGACAGGTGAGTGGTTGCCACTCGAGTGATGGTTTGTGAAGGGCCGCGATCACGTGATTGCTGGGAAAAAAATCTCAAGAAAAAAAGAAAATACAGCTACGTTCAGAGAGGAAATCTACAAACAACCAAAACCTTTGATGAGACTTCGAAACCCCGCAACCTCTGGAATTATCAAGGCTTTTTGGATCTAATACATCTAGAGTGATTTGCACAACTCCCCCACCCTTAGGGAAAATCTTCAGCGTTATCAGAGTCACGTTTGCCTCGATAATTAAAAAAAGAAATCAAAAAACCCGGTTCGGCCCTCCGCGTTGCCTCACCACCACACAAAACCCCGACCTGCACCTTTTTTTCGCCGCATCCCACAAACACAAAAAACCCCACCACGCACGAACCAATTGTGCCCCTCATCCGCCCTCCGCCGCCTCATCGCTCGCCTCACCGCTCTCACCGCTCTCTAACCCCTCCCACGCCCGCAGCGGCGGGATTGCCATGTCACTGGGCTCACGAATATCAAGTTTCTTCTCCGGACAAGCCTCCAACAGCACCACCTCCGAGACCCCACCATTGAAGAACAACAATCCCGCCGGGTCGCTGATTGGTACAATCAGCGATGCTCCTGCGACGCTCAAGACAAACCCGATAATAGAAACAGTTGTAAAACCCATGATTGACGACCACCACCACCACGACCATGAGTCAAGACGACCGCCATATCTACATGTGAGCTCCCCACCCCCACCAGTGACACTCGTTATGTTACCTCCCTATTTCTTTTTTCCGTAAAAAGAGAGGGGAGTGAGAGAAAATACACTAATGTATTTTTTTATTATTAATGGTTCCAGTGCATGCTCGCCGGAGGTATAGGTGGTAGTACTGGCGATGTTTTAATGCACTCCCTAGATACCGTGAAAACTCGCCAGCAGGGAGCACCAAACACTCTTAAATATGCCACCATGACCGACGCCTACCTGACCATCTTCCGCGAGGAAGGCTTCCGCCGGGGTCTCTACAGCGGGATCGCACCAGCGTTCATGGGCTCCCTTCCCGGGACCATCATCTTCTTTGGCACCTACGAGTACTCCAAGCGGCACCTGCTCGACATGGGCTGCCCCTCGCACATTGCCTACCTCACCGGCGGGCTCGTCGGCGACCTATTTGCGTCCATCATCTACGTCCCGAGCGAGGTGCTCAAGACGCGGCTGCAGCTGCAGGGCCGGTACAACAACCCGTTCTTCAGGAGCGGTTACAACTACCGCGGGACCATCGATGCGACGCGCACGATCGTCAGGACCGAGGGCCCCGCGGCGCTGTTTTATGGCTACAAGGCGACAATCATGCGGGACCTGCCGTTCTCGGCGCTGCAGTTTGCGTTCTACGAGCAGTTCCAGAAATGGGCGAAGCAGTGGTGCGATAGTCGGGATATTGGCCTGCCGCTGGAGATTGCGACAGGTGCGATGGCAGGTGGATTGGCGGGGACCATCACTTGCCCACTAGGTCAGTACCCTTCCTTCTCCTCTCTAAAACCCTAGAACCCCGATACCTTGAGATAAAATAAGCTAACCTCTGTGCACCAGACGTTGTCAAAACCCGCATCCAAACCCAAGTCCGCACCGGCCCCACCCACACCCCCACCACGCCCATATCCTCCTCCTCCGCCGCCACCACCACCACCAACCCCTCGCCCCTCCATCGCCGGCCCTTCACAACCCTCGTGCCCCCCCCTCCGCCCCCCGCATCATCACGACCCATATCGACCTCCTCCCCCTCAACGACATCGCCCCCAAAGTCCGGCCCCCTCAAGTTCAACACGAGCAGCATCCTCGAGGGCCTCAAGCTGCTCTACAAGACCGAGGGCATCCAGGGCTGGTTCCGTGGCGTGGGGCCAAGGGCCGTGTGGACGAGTGTGCAGAGCGGCACCATGCTGGTCATGTATCAGTATCTGCTGAAGCAGATGGAGAGGTGGGACGAGAGTAGGGTGGTGGAGCTGTAGTTGTGCTGCTGCTGCTGCTGGTGGTGGTTGTGGGGCGCGGGGTGGTGGGTGGGGAGGTGGGGGGGGGGGTGTATGTTTAGATTCGCGATATACATATACATATTTATACTCGGGGGTCTCTGTTTTTTTTATTATGCTCTTTTTTTCTATTTCTTTTTTTTCCTTTTTCGTGGTAAAAAAAAAGATCGATTCGATTCGATCGGCATGGTAGTTTTTTAGTAGTATTTCATCCACCCCTCCCCTCTCCCCCCTCTCACCCTGCCTCTTCTCGGTTTTTAAATCTCCCTGTGTCGTTTGTTTTGATCTACTCTATTTTTTTCTCTTTTGGGAGGAGGGGGGGGGGGGGGGTTCTGCTGCGGCGTGGCATGGATGGCTATCGCCCGCTGGCTAGAGTGGTGTAGAAAGATAAAAGTGGCCGTGGCCGTGGTTTGGGGGGTTTGGGGAGGGGGGAAAGAAGAGTGGGAAAGGCTGGGTAAAAAGGGGTTTTGTATAGATAGAATAGACCGTTATATTATGGTATCTCATACCTACACACACACACAGCTTACATGTAGCTTTGTGTTTTTGGTGAAGGCTTCGAGGCCTAGGGGGGGTGGATGTAGATGTGGATGTGGATGTATATGTGCGGCGTGTTCATGGGTTATCACTCGATGCTATGATTTTTGTTTCGGTGCCTGTTTAACACTAGATTACATGTACGTGTAGGCTGATTGGTTTGTTGGTTGATTATTGATGGTTGATTACATGTATGTAATGTAGCTCGTTCGCTCGTGTTTCTTCATGAGCGCTGTGGGTGGATCGGGGGTTGGCGGGTATTGTTATGTGTTATGGTCTGAGGTTTTTCTTTGGTGAGAGACCATTCGATTCATATATAACCGGGCTGCGAAGGAGGTTTCCCGATAAACAGTCCGGTGCTGTCAGTCCCCCTCCCCTCACGAACGGTGCTACTGTAGTATGTATATATCACTGATGCACCCCCCCCAAAGAACTAAGACTGCTTAGAGTTATTTTATAAAAAAAAACTCAAATGCTAGTATACAATTTTGTGTGTGTTTGCGCTCATAAAAAAAACAGAAAAGAAAAAACCATCGAAAACACAAGAAGAAAGGGGGGAGGGGAGAACGCCAGTTGGGTTAGTATGCAAATTTATCGTGTTTTCCATGCTTGACCCGCATGTCTAGTAGTGCCTCGTGGAAGCCGCCCTCTGTACACACACACACACACACACACATGCAATTAATTAGCACCGATCCTGAAAAACCAACACCAAAACCGGAGAAGGGGGTTCTGGCTATACCTTTCCGTGCTTTCCTCAGCACCTTGACCTGGTCGTCGTCGAGCTTGATTCCCGCCCTAGTAACCAATTAGCTATCTACCAACACACTCCCCCCCCCTATATAATAACCACAACCACAACCACAACTAGCAGCAGCAGCAGCAACGGGGACGCAAACTCACAACTCCTCCAGCTCCTTCCTCGTCACCCGATCCTTCACCCTCCCCTGATCGCCGCCCCTCGTCTTCTTCTTATTCCTGCGCTGCACACGCACCACCCACTCCTCTCCAAAGCCCACCTTCTCGCCATCGCCCCTCACCACCGCCTTTCCCCCGCCGCCGCCCGTCTCATGCGCGCCCACAAAGCCGCCGCGCACCGTGGCCAGCGCCCAGCGGCCGCCGACGCCGGGCAGCAGCGACACCTCAAACTCCTCCTCGGCGCCGATGGCCTCGCGCGTGGCGCTCAGCACGCCAACCTTGTCGCACGACAGGTACCTCCCGTGCGCGGACTTGAAGGAGCGCTTCTCGGCGCTGCTGCTGCCGTGGATGCGCGTGGCAACCCAGACCTGGTGCACGCTGGTGGGCTGCGCGGTGGCCAGCGTGTTGTCGCTGGCGGAGAGCGCTGAGGTGAAGGTTTGGCCGGTGGTGGGGTCGCAGCTGAGGCCGAGGGGGGTGGGCGCGGCGATGGCGAACACTAGTGGGCCGCTGATGTCCTCTGGGTGGGTGGGGGGGTTAGTATGGGACGTGGAAGGGGAGGGAGGAGGGGGAGCGGGAGAGGGGAGCGTACCTAGACAGTCGGCGTCAACCCAGACTTCGTCGTCGTCGTCGCCGCCGTCTTTGGCGGTGGAGGCGGAGGCGGTGGTGGTGATGGTGTCGTCGCCTTCGCGGTCCGGGGCTAGCTTCTTGACGGAGGGCCCGGCGGCGTCTTCGGCGCCTGAGTCGGCGGCATCGTCGGCGGCGGTTGCGGTGCGCTTGCGCTTCTTGACCTTTTTGTCGCCTTTGAAGCGGAGGGCCTTGACCATTGCTGTGATTGAGGGTGCGGCGGGTGAGTGACGGGACGTGACTGACGTGACGTGACAAGGAGGAGGAGGAGGAGGCAGACAGACAGCAGGCAGACACACCGCAGACAGACACACAGACAGGAAGCTGGCGGCGTGTGTCGGAGCTCGCCGGCGGATGGACGCGATGGCCGGGTAAGCGAGGGCTCGATAAGAGCCTTATCGGGAAGGTCACAAGGGTCAGGTCAGGGATCAGCGGCTGTCCCCGGGGGAAGGTGGGAAGGATTGGAGTGGACCCGGAATGGAGTGGACCCGCAATGGAGATATTATATACATGGCAGCGCCCACAGCACAGCTCTTCCCCAGACATCTTTCCAGTCACCTACAGCCAGCCAGCCATCTCCACAGACAGACAGACAGACAGCCATCCAAGACAGACAGCTCTCACACAGACAGACTCCCGCTCAACACTGAAATGGCAGACCACCCCGTCACTGTCACCCTCGACTCCCTGCAGTCCGGTACGGTATAGTCAAACTAGACCCCCCACCCCACCCCACCCCACATAACCTGCCCCAGCAATCATTACCCCACCCCCAGTCTAACCCATATATTGCAAATTGCAACCCCACCCCGCACACAGGCACCGTCGACTTCACCACGCTCGAGACCGCCTTCGGGCCCGACTCGCTCGGCATAATCCTCGTGTCCCACCTGCCGGCCACGTTCGCGGCGCTGCGCTCGCGCCTGCTCACGTTCGCGTCGGTGCTGGGGAACCTGCCCGCGCAGGAGCTCGCGGCGCTCGAGTGCCCCGAGGCAAAGTACCTGGTGGGGTGGTCGTGCGGGAAGGAGAAGCTGGCGAACGATAGGCCGGACACGGCAAAGGGGAGCTACTATGTCAACTGCGCGTTCTACAAGGACAGGGGCCTGGATGGCGCCGAGGGCGGCGAGAGGTATGCCGATCTGAGGGAGTATACGCAGGGGAATATATGGCCGAGGGAGAAGGAGCTGCTGCTCGAGGGCTTTAGGGAGACGTTTATGGAGTTGGTGAGTGTCGGTCGGTCGGTGGGGCTGGGTGGGGGGTTGGCGGCTGATTGATGTGTCTGGCATGTTAGTGTACGCTGGTTATTGATACGGCGCGCTTGGTCGCGAGGGTAGGTGGTCTCTGTATTGTACAAGCTTGATGTAGTTGACCATGCTAATGACCTTCGCAGGCTTGTGACCGCTATGGTACCCCCCCCCCCCCGCTCCATGATTAGCCATGTCTACACATACATCTGGCACTCACTAACCCCCCCCCCCCCCACCCATAGCCGTCGCCAAAATCCCCAACTACACCCCCGGCTACCTCGAGCACGTGGTCGCCACCTCCACCACGACCAAGGCCCGCCTCCTCCACTACTTCCCCCTCCCGCCGTCCACGGCGCCCCCCGCCGCCCCAGACTCCTGGTGCGGCACCCACCTCGACCACAGCTGCCTCACCGGCCTCACCTCCGCCATGTACACCTCCTCGGCCGCCGCGCCCAGCACGGAGATCCCCTGCCCGGACCCCAACGCGGGGCTGTACATACAGGACCGGGGCGGAAACACAGTGAAGGTGGCGATACCGAGGGACTGCTTGGCCTTCCAGACGGGAGAGGCCCTGGAGGTGATCACGAGGGGCAGGTTTAAGGCGGTGCCGCATTTTGTGAGGGGATGTGAGGTGGGGGGTGTGGCGAGGGGGACGCTGGCCGTGTTTACGCGTGAGTTTTTTTTTTTTTTTACCCCTCCTGCGTATGGTTTGGTGGGGGGCTAATGGGGTGTTTTTTTTTTTTTTTTTTTTTTTTTGGTGATAGAGCCGAATCTGTGGGAGATGGTTGGCGAGAGTGATTTTGCGACGTTTGCGAGGGAGATTGTGGGGAGGAATACTACTACTAGTGAGGGATGAAGGTTGATACAAGACAAGTGGGACGGTTGCACGTTGCGGGGGGGGGGGGGATTGAGGATTTTAGAAAGAAAAAAATACATTTTTCTCTAGGCTGAGAGATGCTCGATGCGAGTGATAGCTTGTGATTGAACCCTAGACCCGATATCCCGTATTATCTGCCGGTGTAAACCTAGAATGTGCTATGTGGGGGGGGTAGTTGTCTCGCATTGCTCAAAAGGCTTGAAGCGTTTCTGTCGATCATGCATTGTAATCTGCGGATGTCCCAAGTCCAACTGCCCGTGGGAGAGCGTATATGTACTTGTCCCTCTTGTGTTGGTTTTTTTTCTTTTCTCTTTTTCCTCGATCCGCCTTGAATCCGTCCAGCCAGCACGCTGCAAAAAATCAATGTAACCAAAAAAAAAAAAAAGATAACCCGCGCGCGTAGCATCATGGTCTATACTATGTCGGCGCAGGCTCGAGAAATTCTTTCTTTTAACTTTTTTTTTTAAAAACATCGGGCTGGAAACAGCGGCGAGTGGTAGGGTTCCGGGTGGGGGGGGGGGGGGTTTGTATCCTGATATTGGAGAATCATAGCTATGGCTGGATATGTATAAGAAAAAGGCGTTGAGGGATCATGTGCTGATTAAGAAGGGACTGGGCATTGGTGCTATCCACATATATCCTTATCGCGAGGGACTGATGGGTAGCTACCTCGTACCTCGTATAGGTGCTGATATTGACATCCGATGCCACAAACCACATCCCCGTAGGGCCTCCAAGGCTACGACAGGCTGCGGTAGTGGGCACTGAGCGCGGCTGGGCCGGGGGGTTACGCTTAGTGGAAGGCAGATGATCTGGTGGGCGGTGGGGGAAGGGTTTCACAATCGCGGAGATGTACTGGCTGGTCTGGGATATATCTGTTCTGCTTGTATGTACATTGATTGCTGCCCTTGTATGTACTTGTAATATGTACACCCGCAGAAGGAAACAGCGAGTAGCGTGCCTCCAACCTGACATCCCCACGCCCGCAATACAACCCCACCGACATTCCATAGCCATGCCTTTTTTGACAGGTCTGGAAAGTGAGTGGATAGAGGCTACTCTAGGTGGAAACAGAAAGGTCGTTGAACTGAAGCCCAAGTTGGGGAAGAGTAGGAAAGGCCGGGTTAGGGGAAATGTGTATATGAAATCATTGACAGCATACCAAATTAAAGAGAATTGTAGTAGTGGTAAAGGACTAGCTAGGGAGTTCATACAAAGTGGTGAGTATAGCTTAGAGGCCATAGTGTCCATTCTGTATTTTTTTTTTTTAGTTGTAATTCTTTTCATTTTTACTTTCTATTTTGAATTGGGGGGTTCGGACGGGTTGCACCCGCTGTTTCTTCACTTTCTTCCTGCGGGTGTATATGGGTGTCGTTCTAGGAAAACCGTCCGCACAGCCAAATCCTTATTCTGATGAACCAAACAACCAATAAACTCCAAATTTTCATAAAGCTCAGAGGACCTTGGTGAGAGCCCAGAATTAATTTTTCTGACATTGGTTCCATAAATTGGAGCCTGTAGAGTGCGGTAGCAAGCTGGTGAGGCCTTGTTGCGTTGCCACACAGGTACCTTTTCCTAGAACGACACCCATATGTAGCTGCGAATACAGTGTATGTTGCTACATACATGGCATAAACCCGACTACAATACGGGGAAATGCGGGGAAATCGATCGCGGTAGTGAAAAATGATCCTTTGGAATGCGGGATCTAACACTAATTCTCTGTAATACTTTGTTTCTGGAAATGGTTATTTCCAGAAGTATGTAGGTATTTCATAGGATACCATAATATTACTTGATTATAGGGAATACAGGTTGTTTCTACACTGCTGATTGTTAGAAATGCGAATTTGTTTGATGATCAAGTTGTGTGTCGGTGTTTGTTAGAATACCGTTGTTTTTCTAATACTGTTCTGGCACCATTTCAATAACTTGAGTTTACTACTCTGGTATTTTGCACAGCACCGCAGTACTATCTGCTTGGAGTATTTCAAAATCATGTGTATTCACTCTAAAACTAGAATGTTCCCGATATGCTTTTAAAAACGATCTGTAATTCTCTCTATTCTGGCGGTTTTGGGGCATTGAGGTAGTTTACAACTCGGTACCTGGTCGGTTGAGAATGATGAATCAACTGGTTGGAGTGTGTTGTTACCCGAGCAGAACGCATGGTGGTGATGTAAGTCTACTAGTAGTAGCATTAGAGCGACGCTTGGGCCATTGAGCTACGGAATACAATTGTTTGAAAGGCTAATAGGCGGCGGCCTTATGCCCGCCGGTGGCGCCGTATTCCCGCACATGCGGCGTTTCTGAGAGGTGTTACTATAGTATTGCTACGGTATTCTGGGCAATCTTTTATTTTATAACACCTTGTGGTGATACTATACCAACACTGTAGTTTAGATAGTGAGTATTAAACAATTTGAGAACCCAGTATTTCGATTAAGTATTGTCAACACTACGTATACTGGTTTCGACCGCGCAACACAAGCCCCCCATCTTTATAGCCGCTAGGAGCGCGTGGCCGTGGTGGGAGGGGGGAGCTGGGATGACCTGCTATGATTAAGGATTCGGCAACTACGCGAAAAGGGTTATGTCTGTGATGTGGTTGTATATGGACATCGATCAGATTTATGAATTCAAGAGTGGGTGACGTGGTCATGAATTATCACTCGGCGTCTCTGGCCCGTTTACAGTCCAAGCCCGATCGGCGGCAGTTGTAAGCCGTGCCTTCTCTTGCACGTTCCTCTTTGTAGTAGGCCGAGTTCTACTAGCAGATTTTAGAGCACTACAAAGGCATCCAGATCAAGGCGGCCTCGAGCATGCACAGGGGGTCACTGTGGTGGATCCTGCAGCTGCCAGCTATCAATCTAGAGTCTATGTTGAATTCTGTGGGGGGTTGAGCCCGATTTAGATATCAGGCCTGTGTGTACATGTTCATATCTCTTTGTAATCGAAGTGCATGGCTCAAACAAATAGTATGGAATATAAAGTACGTATTAGCCCCGGGGACGGGATTGGCTGGTATTCATTCTGTGGTTGTATTGAAGTTCCCTATTATATCTCCCCGACCCCCGCTATGTATGTACTCACTGGTCCCGGGGTGGTGTCGTGGGATATCAAAATTATCCGGACGCTCGCGTCGCAACCATAAAAATTGGCTAGAATAACCAAATTTTGAACCCACGTCAATTGAGCTCATGATCATATGGAAATATGAGAGGATAGAGGCATAAGAAATCGTAAGAATTAAATCTCTTATACCCTCTCTTTGTGGTTGTGGAGGGAGGCGAGGTTGAAGTGGGAAAATATGGTTAACCTCTAGCGGCGGCAATGGACCTAAGAGCGTTTACAGATGCAGAGGCCGAGGTCTAGAAGGTACCAAGCGTACCCTCTCGAGTGCTGGGTCCTCTGGGAAAGCCATTAAAGCTATGAGATGTGAATTGCATTAACTACATGCAATTCAATGAGATAATTCTTTTATTAGTAACCAATTCAATGAGATAATTCTTTATTAGTCATTTTCTACGATTTACGGAGCCTTTACACTAGTAAATTAGAGCTTCTTACTGTATTAAGTTTAGTAACTTAGTAGTAGAAGTGGTTTGTGAGACCAGGGTGAGAAGTTGGGAAGATTCTTAACCCAAGCGCTTAAGATGACGTGAAGAAAGGCTTAACTACATCTACATGTAACAAGAAATCACATCGAAGCTATACTACAGTGCGAGAAATAGAGTTCTTGCGGGCCGTCACCCTTCAGTACAGGACCTCAATGGGCTACAACGCTAAAATTTGTGAGGGTCAATGGTTTGAGATTTTCATGACGAGTGACAATTTATGACCCAGAAATGTTTTTGCGTCCACCCAAATGTAAGAAGAGCACGTATATCTAGTAGGCATGACAGGAAAAAACAGCAAAAGGAATAATAAATCAACTAAAGCGGACTTGTTAAACAATTTGACTAAAGCGCTTAGAGCACCAGTACACTGCCCCAAAATTTGCGCACCTCTATCCTATCCATCAACCTTCCGCTTCCTTGCCCTCCCTCCTCTCTTCTCCTTCTCCACTGCTGGACTCTTTCGTCTTTCAGCTACTTCTTCCTCACTCTCCGTATCCTCCAAGTCCAACACAACGGGCATTGTCCAACTATCCTCCAGTTCGCCCCTAACTGGCTCGATAGTTCTTACATCCACCTCCTCATTCTCCAAGTGTAACCTCCGCTTCGTCACATCTTCCTTCGGATGTATGTCGAATTCATCTTCCCGCTCTTGGTACTCGATATTTTCTTCAAGTTCGCGGAAATCAGGCGCGAGTGCTGACCACCGCTGAGGGTTGGAAGTGGCCCAAATAAAGATTTTGCCAGACTCGAGACCAGCAGCAGCGACAAGAGGGCGCGTAGGGTGCCACTGTGCGCCGTGTTAGAAGAGTAGGGAAACGAGGGAGGCATGGGACGTAGTAACCTCTACTGTACCGAGCTCCTCCTTGGGGCCTTCGAGAATCTTGACTAGAGAACCCATGGACCGTTCCCATATGTAAATATCGTGGTTTTTGAATGTGCTAGCGGTAAGATAGTCGCCGTTCCCAGAGAAGGTACAATGATTCCATAGTAGCCTATTTACTACATCTTGGAATTTATGCTCCACCTCCAGCTTGATCTCGTTCCCATTGACCCCCTCTCTGAGGGTGTCTGGGATGTGGATTGATCGCAGGACTCGGTCATTGGAATTGACAACCATGTTTCTCCCCGAAGTCGTGAGTCGAATGTAGGTTATACAGCCGCTCGTTATTCTTGTAGAGTGAATCGTTTCTCTGGTTCTTGTGGAGACAATATTGGCCCATCCTTTGTTCGTACCAGTGATAATATGCTCCCCGGACACGGTGAATACAGCTACTGTGGTGAGGTGTTTCGCATCTGCGGCTGCTCGCTTTTCATCAATTTCACCTTCTTCGGCACCAGGTATGGTAGGCCGTTTAGGTGCGCTCGAGAAGGGGTACTTCTTAGGGATCGGGTCGGTAATGTCGACAAGGTATGGAGTGTCTTCGAAAAGGGCGCAGACAAACAGGTTACTGAGCTATTTAGTTTACCACCATGATCGCATAGGAATGATTGTCTTACGGGTTTAATGGATGTAGTTCTGCGCAGTATACTGGCGCATTGAACCGCACAGTTCTTGCAGAAGCTTCGCCGTTCTTTGAGAGGTCCCATACGATGACTTTGAAGTCTTGTGAAGCACTGGCTAGATACCGCCCATCTTGCGACCAACTGAGTGACTGTATCTGCCGTACGTGACCACGAAGATAGCGCGCTAGACCGTTCGTTTCGACATCGAAGAGGACGACGGTGCCGTCGAGCTGTGGTGGTAATTAAGTGTCAGAGAGCTGTAAGTGTTTTTATTTTATTCCGTGGGAGGGAAGAGGGAATTGTGCCGTGCCCTGCCGGATGCGATCAGATCTCCCTTGCGGTTAAAACGGACCTATAGGAGTGATGTTAGAGGGGTGGGTTTGTTTGTGGGAGAAGGAAAGGGCGAGATACGCAGGTAGAGTGGCCAGATCGGAGCTCGGAGGAGAGAGATTCGGGATAGTCCTGCGCGAGAGTAAACGGGTCGAGAAGTGAAAGATTCATAGCAGTTTGTATATTGTGCAGAGCTGCAGAAATTTAAAATGACTAAAATGACTCTATCTGAACATAAAAAAAAGCCAACAGATTTGACTCATTCGTGTCGGGCAAACGCGTTGCAATGTGCTACCTGTGTGTTTGTTTCACAGGTGAGGTTGAGTGGCCAAGGTTCATAGCTGCACGAATCAGTCACTGCCAAGAGCGGCTCACATCAGCATTCGCCACACTCACCCTGCAAGTTGTCTGGCGCGCCTGCTCTGCTGGTGGTTGAAGTCTGCTCTCCCATCTTTCATCGCCCTTCCCTCCCCCCTTCATCTACAACCACTCCCGTGGTCCATCTACTTCCTCACCCTGGAAGACATACTAACCCCCAACAAAGTGTTTACGATTAACGCCCGTTACTTTCATTCTTAAAGAACAGGAGAAGAAGAATAAGCAGTCTTTCTTTTGTTCTGGGTCTCTTGTGGCCTTGGGTCGCTTGCTGGCAGCAACGCTGGGGAGAGAGAGAGCCTCGTCACCCATCCTTCTACATCACTGCCTAACTCTCCTTTCTCTCGTTACCTCCGGCTTTTACCCGAAAACGCGCAGCCGGCCACGACACATAATTAATAAATAAAAAATAGACGCGCGATCGCATCGGATTTGAAGGTTGGAACAGTACGGGCAGAGGTTAGGGGGAGGTAGCTTTTTCTCACCCGGGTATTCCGAATTATACAAGTGAGATCCAGAAAACGGACAAAAAGTAGAAGGCTTGATAGATTTGAGAAAAAACAAACTCGGCAAATCATTTTATTTCTGGAAATTCGCGCTGTTTTCTGCTACATCTAGGTAGAAGATCAAAACAACAGCAGCAACCATGACGTTGATTTTCGAACACTCGAGCGCGCCTCTGCGCACTATTAAGGAGATTCAATTTGGTCTCCTGTCGCCAGAGCAAATCAAAGGCATGAGCGTGTGTCATATCGAATATCCCGAAACTATGGTGTGTTTGAATCGTGTCCTTTCCTCGAATTATTTTTCGAAGTGCCGAGTGGCTCTAATATGGTTTCCTTTTCTTGTAGGACGAAGCGAAGTTGCGTCCTAGAGAAAAGGGTTTAAACGATCCTCATCTAGGTTCGATAGATCGTTCATTCAAGTGCGCCACTGTAAGCTTTCCCCTAATAACAAGACTAGTCGCCGTTTGCTAATCGTGTACATCCAGTGTGATGAGGGCATGTCAGTTTGTCCGGGTCATTTTGGCCATATTGAACTTGCAAAACCGGTATATCACGTTGGTATATATCCACTCTACTCCATTAAAAGAAACTTTAGGTTTCGCTAACGTTACTTCCCTAGGCTTTCTCAATAAAATCAAAAAGGTTCTCGAGACAGTTTGCTACAATTGTTCAAAGATCAAGTTAGATGAAGTGAGACACACTGAATAAGTGGCGTGGCGTCTTGGCTTTCGTTTGGCTAACAGAAACCTACCTTTCAGTCAAACCCCCAATTTGCCGATGCTTGCAAGATTCGAGAGCCAAAAGCTCGTTTCAACGCTGTATGGCGTTTATGCAAAGCAAAATCCACTTGTGACTCTGACAACACCGCGGGCGACGAAGAGAACAATTTCGGCGATGACGCAGGCACCAACCCGGAGAAGAAGAAGTCCCACGGTGGTTGTGGTAATAAACAGCCTACTATTCGGCGTGAAGGTCTCCGCTTGATCGGAACTTGGAAACCGGACAAGGATGCACAGGAGGAAGCTAGTCAGGGAGAGAAGAAGCCAATTCTTCCCTCGGAAGTTCTCAGTATTTTCAAACACATCACTAGTGATGAGATAAGGAAGATGGGGCTGAGCGAAGATTATGCTCGACCAGAATGGATGGTGATTACGGTTCTGCCCGTGCCACCGCCACCCGTTCGGCCCAGTATCTGTGTGGATGGTATGGGCGGAGGAATGCGGGGAGAGGACGATTTGACATACAAGCTGGCCGAGATTATCCGAGCAAACGCCAGTGTACGCGATGCCGAACAAAACGGATCTCCAGCGCACGTTGTCAACGAATTTGAGGCCCTCTTACAATTTCATGTCGCTACCTACATGGACAACGATATTGCTGGCCAACCACAGGCTCTGCAGAAATCAGGAAGACCGGTGAAGTCAATCCGTGCTCGTCTTAAGGGAAAGGAGGGTCGTCTACGTGGAAACTTGATGGGAAAGCGTGTTGATTTTTCAGCTCGTACGGTCATTACTGGTGACCCTAATCTTTCACTCGACGAGGTCGGTGTTCCTAGAAGTATAGCCAGGACCTTGACATATCCCGAAATTGTTACTCCCTACAATATTCACAAGCTGCACAAGCTTGTTGAAAATGGGCCGAACGAACACCCCGGTGCCAAGTACATCATCCGTGACACCGGTGAGCGTATCGATCTCCGGCATCACAAGAAAGCGGGTGAGATCTCGTTGCAATACGGGTGGAGAGTTGAAAGACATATCATCGATGGTGATTACATTATCTTCAATCGACAGCCTTCTCTGCACAAAGAGTCTATGATGGGTATGCACATGATTATTACTTCACTGCATGTTTTTGTCTAACGATAAACAGGTCATCGTATCCGGGTTATGCCTTATTCCACCTTCCGATTGAACTTGTCTGTCACATCGCCTTATAACGCAGATTTCGACGGTGATGAAATGAACTTGCATGTTCCGCAATCTGAAGAAACCCGAGCAGAAGTTAGCCAACTGTGCATGGTCCCCTTGCAAGTTGTATCTCCACAAAAGAACGGTCCCCTCATGGGTATCGTCCAGGATACTCTGTGTGGTATCTACAAGATTTGCCGAAGAGATGTTTTCTTGAACCGTGAGCAGGTAATGAACATTCTCATGTGGGTTCCTAATTGGGATGGTACCGTTCCTACACCTTCCATTCTCAAGCCTCGCCCTCGTTGGACCGGGAAGCAGATTATCTCGCTTGTGATTCCTCCGGGTATCAACAAGGACGACAGTGGAAAGGGATATTGCCCATTGAATGATGAGGGGCTGTTGGTCCATGGCGGTGAGCTCATGTTTGGGCTTCTTAATAAAAAGGCTGTCGGTCAATCCCATAGTTCCTTGATTCACATCATTTTCAACGAAAAGGGTGCTTACCGTTGCCTCGAGTTCTTTAACGGTTGTCAAACTGTTGTTAACTACTGGCTCCTTCAAAACGGGTTCAGTATCGGTATCGGTGACACTATTCCGGATAAAGCCACGATTCGAAAGATTGCGGAAACTGTTGCTTCGAAAAAGGCAGAGGTCGCAGATGTCACGGCGAAGGCGCAATCAAATCAGCTTGAACCTCTTCCTGGGATGAATATCCGTGATACATTCGAGAGTTTGGTGTTGAAATCTCTTAATTCGGCCCGTGACGTTGCTGGTTCAGATACCGAGAAGAGTTTGAAAGATCTCAATAACGCCATTCAGATGGCTCGTTCTGGCTCCAAGGGTTCTAACATTAACATCTCTCAGATGACGGCTGTTGTAGGTCAGCAGTCTGTCGAAGGTAAACGTATCCCATTCGGTTTCAAATACCGTACCTTGCCCCATTTCACAAAGGATGATTACAGTCCCGAGTCTCGTGGGTTCGTTGAAAATTCTTATCTACGTGGCCTCACTCCTCAGGAGTTTTTCTTCCATGCAATGGCTGGTAGAGAGGGTCTTATCGATACTGCAGTCAAGACTGCCGAAACTGGTTACATTCAAAGAAGATTGGTCAAGGCGTTGGAGGATGTCATGGCGAAATACGATGGTACTGTTAGAAATTCTCTTGGAGATATCATCCAATTCGTTTACGGAGAGGATGGTTTGGATGGAGGACACATAGAGCCCCAGCACGTCGACGTCATCTCATGCTCTGATGCTGCTTTCGACACGAAGGTGAAGGTCGATGTTATGGACAAGTCTAAATCGATACCACTGGAGTTCTTGGAGGTCGCACATGAGATCCAGGGAGATGTAGAAGTTCAGCGAGTTCTAGATGAAGAGTACGAGCAACTTACAACTGATCGGGAATTCTTACGATCACTTCAGAAAGGGTCTGTCGAGGATAAACTCCAGCTGCCCATCAATATCATTCGAATCTTGGACAATGCGCGAACTATTTTCCGGATCAAACAGCGCGCGCGAAGTAACCTTCATCCAATCGAAACCTGCCAGAAGGTCAAAGAACTGCAATCGAAGCTTATTGTGGTTCGCGGTAACGACCTACTTTCCATTGAGGCACAGGAAAACGCTACTAGACTCTTCATGTGCCACCTCCGATCTCGTCTTGCATTTAAGAGACTGGTTCTTGAGTCCAATTTGAACAAGGTCGCTTTTGAATGGGTACTTGGTGAGATTGAGGCACGGTTCGCCCGTGCTGCTGTTAATCCCGGTGAGATGGTTGGTGTATTGGCTGCGCAGTCAATTGGAGAGCCCGCTACTCAAATGACATTGAACACTTTCCATTTCGCTGGTGTGTCTTCCAAGAACGTTACTCTTGGTGTTCCCCGTTTGAAGGAGATTCTCAACGTTGCCAAGAATATCAAGACTCCTTCTATGATGGTGTATCAGCAGCCTGAGAATATCTTCGTCAAAGAGACAGCCAAGAAGCTCAGATCTGCGGTTGAGCATACTACTTTGAGATCGGTTACTGACACCACCGAAATCTGGTATGATCCGGATCCGAGAGATACTGTTATTGAAGAAGATAAGGAGACGGTGCAGTCACATTTCCTCATAGACACTGGCGAGGAAGACTTAGAGAGGCAATCCAAGTGGCTGCTCAGAATTGTCTTTGATCGTAAAAAGTTGCTGGACAAGGACTTGACAGTTGAAAAAGTCGGTATGAAGTTGATGCAGGAGTACGGGAACGATATGTCTATCATCATGAGTGATGACAACGCAGAAATCCCAAATATTCGATGCCGCATGAAGAATTCTGATGGACAAAAGGGTGATGAGGAGACTGACTTGGAGGAGGATACTATGCTGAAGCGTCTTGAAAACCACATTTTGGATGAACTTACACTCAATGGTGTTAAGGGTATCCAAAGAGCTTTCTTGAACGACAAAGAGAGGATTAAGTTTTGTAAGGATGGGTCTATGATCATGAACTCTGACGACGATGAATGCAAGGAATGGGTTCTTGATACGACTGGTACTGCGCTGAAGGCTGTGCTCGAGGTTGATGGAATCGATACAAGCAGAACATACTCTAACACCTTTGAGGAGATTTTGCAAGTTTTCGGTATCGAGGCTACCAGAGCTGCGTTGTTGAGGGAGCTTAGACAAGTGTTGGCTTTCGACGGTTCCTACGTCAATGAGCGTCATCTTGCACTTCTTTGCGATGTCATGACTGCACGTGGTCACCTGATGGCTATTACCCGTCATGGTATTAACAGGGCTGATACTGGTGCATTGATGAGGTGTTCTTTTGAGGAGACAGTGGAGATCTTGCTTGAAGCTGCGGCATCAGGGGAGTTGGATGATTGTAGGGGTATCTCCGAGAACGTCATGTTAGGTCAATTGGCTCCTCTAGGTACCGGAGAATTTGACGTCTTCCTGGACGAGAAGATGCTTATGGAGGTTATTGTCGATAATTCAACCATCCACGGTGGCGGGGACATTCCTGGAATGAACAGGGGCGGCTTGGCTGACGGTGCTGCTACTCCATACGCTGCTTCACCTACATATGCAGATGGTTTCGTTGGGTCTCCAGATATTGGCGCTGCTTTCTCCCCAATGCAACATACTGGGGCAGAAACACCTGGCGGGTTCACAGATTACCAAGCACCTGGGTTTGGAGGGTTATCTCCATATGGAGCTCGTAGTCCTATGGCATATTCACCTACAAGTCCCTTCGCAACAAGCCCTACATCTCACCAATATTCTCCTGCATCGCCGGCCTACTCACCCACGTCCCCCAACATGGCTGTTACCAGCCCTGGGTTTTTCGCAGCATCTCCAAGGTTTTCACCGATGGCTGCCAGCCCTGCATATACCCCAACCTCACCACAATATTCCCCCACTTCTCCAGGCTATCCCGGTGGTATGAGTGGTACTCCTACCTCCCCTACCTACTCCCCAACCTCCCCAAGTTTCAGTCCTACTTCACCTAATTACAGTCCAACTTCACCATCGTTCTCTCCAAATTCCCCAACTTCGCCGGCATATTCCCCTACATCTCCAGATTATAGTCCTGCTAGTCCTGCGTTTGGTGGGCCCATGGGAAATAGCCATTCTCCCACCAGTCCGACGAGCCCCAACTACAGCCCTACTAGCCCGATGTACAATCCGGGAAGTCCTAACAATTATGGCCCAAATAACTATTCACCTACCAGTCCATCGTTCCAGTCTCCGGCCCAGGGCAGCCCGAGATGGTCCCCGTAAGTACTATTATCCCTTTATCATCGTGGGGCCAAAGCTAATAAAGAATTACCAGAACTTCCCCTGGGCCATCATACTCTCCCCGATCACCCAGAGACCCACCAAAAAATGAATAAATTTTTCTCAGTGGTCATGTGTTCCTAGTTGTATTTTCATTTTTCTCCAATGTGGTTGTGGTTTTGTGTTCTGTTCTTGTCGTTTAAAATTGCAAAAATCAACGGGGTAAACGGGTTCTTTCTTGTTTTGTTTTTCTCTCTCTTCTTTGAGAACCTTTTTGTTAAGGGAAACCTTTTTCTTCACTATATGAGTCTGAGCTTTGGGGGCAAAGGCGAGTGGATTTTATTTACGCTACGCAATTTACCACCCTTACTGCAATCGAGATTGAGATAGAGCATTTTTTTTTATTACTTTATGCCTTCTACTATTATTATGAAGCGGCTTTGTGTGCGGCGCGTGTGGGGGATATATCAAGAAAAGCTAAAGGTAGAGATAATATTTCTCTTTTCCTTTCTTTTTTTTCTCGTTTTCTTTTTCTTTCTACTTTAGCTTTGAGATTTGGGATAAGGTATTTTTTGTACTTATAAACAAAAAAACAGCAGAGGTTTATCGTGTATTTGTTTTTTGATGTGGTATGACTTACGAATATGGCGTTGGGATTTTGGGAGCGAATCTGTACTTTAATTCTGTATAGCGAAAGAGATTAATTTCCCAAGGGGACCGTAACCAGTACTAGCGCTGTGGTCGCTGATATTCGGGTGCACGTGATCTTGAGGTAAAAGTTACCCGGAGTGTAAAGGAACGTCAAGCTTTTCGCTCCACCACCTGCGAGATATACTAACTCCTGACCGCCGACCAGCGTATCGAGTCACCCCAAAGATGCCGATAAAATTCACAAAAGACCATTTCAAATGGACAAATGGACGCGGTCTCACGCAGCGGCCAATACTGTATTCACAAAAAAAGAATACATATGGATTGGGTATGTACATGTACCTCCCCGAACACCTCCGGCCGCTAGTTGTGTGATTCCGGTCAGATTGTATGGTGCTGATTTGTGTCTGCGGATAATGTTAGGGAAAAAGGAACACTCGTCAGATCAATGGTGGGAGAAAGCCTTCGATAACCAGCTCAAGAACCTCGATGTGTCTGGCGGCGGCGCATCCGGCGAAGTTACGGTAACGCAGACTGCGCCAATCTCAACCGCGATTGGAATGGAGAAAATGGCAAAATACTACATCCGCTTTGTGAAAGGTGGAATACTGGAGGGTGAAGTAGAGAAAATGGTGAAGGAAGTTGAAGAAATCCCAGAAGATATCTCAACGGCCAGTGAAGCAGAGAGAAAGCTTCAGAGGAAGAAAGAGAAGAGGGAAAAGAGGGAAAAGAAGAGTAAACGTGATAAAAGGCGGAAGACTGGTGCGGTGAAGGAGGAAAGTAAAGAAGAGCGAAGAGAGAGAAAACGGTTGAAACGGTTGGTGCAGAAAGAGCTGGAACTCTTGAAAATTGGGAAGTAAGCAAATTATGCTCACTAAGTACACGGAGTCTTTGGGGTGTAACAAACGTGATCCTTCGGTTTAAAAGGTTATTGCCGGAAAAACATACTTGTTAACATAGAACGTTTTGTAAGTCTGGAGCTTGATCAGGCCAATATACCTTAGAAGGTAAGCTAGATCGATACATTAATAGATCCTTTTTTAAAAGTTATGACTTATAATTAGTCATAGATTGTTTCGATAGTTTATCGACTTGCTTTCTGGACCTTGAACCATATGACGTCGGAATTTTAAGAAGCAGTCTATTAGAGCGCCAGCTTTGGTGATTGGGCATTAGATAACAGTCCATAAAGTAAAAGCGGAATTTGCAAGCTCCGATTTTAATCTTGTTTGGTATGAGGCGCCATGACCCCACTGCTCGTTCAAATATGTAGATTAATCAGTAGTATGTATCAAATCGATTCCTTTCCGAATTAGCTGCTTTTTTCTCTCTACTTTCGTAGAGAAAATGACCCTCCAGAAATCAGTCCGCTGAATAAGTGGGCACAGACATACCGCGACTGGATTTCACCACATAGCGTTGGTATTACGAAAGGTTTGAATTTGGGCCAATGTTCATTGGCAACAGGTCTTGCCCCTTCCCGCCATGCGATATGGATATCATATAATCACGTCTTGAGAGTTTGTCATTTCTTTAGATTCACAAGAATTTTTGCCGCAAGTTATCACAGGGATACGATTATCTAGATATTAAATGCAGCTCTTTCTTTCTTTCTTTTGTTTAACTCATTAAAATGCAGCTAGCTCGCAATTCCCCGATTCTAAAATTCTGTATTCGTTCTCACTGTTTCCCTCGAATATAGCTGCGTACGCATGATATATCATCTCAAACTGTCTCATTTTGTGCCCATGTGTCATTGGTGATGGATACAGAAAGAAGGAAGGAATGAACAGCAGCTTCACGTGCACAGGTCCAAACATATGCGCCGTAATCCACCACTATATATGCATCCAGGACCGCGTAGCTCTTTAGAGTTGCTTGTGATTACGAATGGACCCCGGGAGGGCTTGTAACGCATTACCGAGGCTTAGATCGGAGTAATACGTAAAAGATATTGGGATATATAGAGGTTTTAAGAAGATCACAACTAACATTGCGTCTCAACACCAATGCTTACGGAGAATCTAGTGTGGCTGGCCAAACTATAACCATATATATCTGTGCTAATAAAATCATGATTAACGAGTGATACAACATGATCCATAGATACCTGTAAAATAATCATTGACTCTAGAATCGTTTCTAGCCCGTTGATAAAACGAGTTTGATGATGAGTGGGAAGTCTGGGGTAGTAATAAGCCGCCTCCTTTTACTGAACGACTATTGCAATCTGAAGACATCCTGCGGCCTTTGCGCACCTAGTGCAAAAGTATGTGAGGCCTGTTTGGCTTTTTTCGTTTTGTTTTGTTTAATTCATTAATTACATGAGGCCTGTTTGATTGAATCGGCAAGGAGGACAAACATACATCAAAGAGAGATTGCAGGATAGAGGGAAGGGAAATAGGAACACCTAGATCGGAGAAATAAAGGAATGCAGAAACCAATCAACGCTAGAGGATTCTGAATGATAGCGAGTGATATGTGGAGATCGATGGAGAGTTCGATCCACAAAAAACTCATTCAATGTAACAAAAAATATACATTCATAAGAAGTGGACTTTAATCAAAAAAGAGGGTCGCGATGTTCATGCTCGCACTTATGAGTTGACTAACGAAACATGACACAAGGGTTCGCTGCTACAACTACTGACTAAGGAATTGGTAGTCAGCTTATATAAAGGTTTGGGGGGAAGTAGCCCGTTTCTGCTCACCTCCATCCTCAGCTTGAATCAGAATTGCAGGGATGTGGGTGGGTATGCTGGCATCGCTATTTTCAGTCTTCCACTTGGCGCCATGCTGGAGAAGCAGCTCTACAATAGAGCCTTTCCTATGAGCCTTCGCGGCTTGCAAAGCATTTCCGTGGTGTCCGCCGTGGGCATTTACGTCCGCCCCGTTGAGAATTAGAAATCGTACGATCTCTAAATTTCGAGTTGCGGCAGCCTGAAGGGCGTTGCCAAAGTAGCCGCCCTGGGCATTCACGTCTGCCCCATTTTCGATCAAAAAGTGAACATTCTCAAGGTTTCGAGTGGCGGCGGCTTGTAAGGCAGTGTTGTATTTCCCTCCCCGAGCATTGACCTCAGCACCTTCACGAACAAGAAGTTCAACAACCCCACGATCTCGAACCGCTGTGCACGCAGCCTGCAAAGCAGTATGATAAATACCACCTTGAACATTTACATCGACCTTCTCTTTGTAGATAAGAAAATCTACAATTCTCTTCCGACCTCGTTGCGCTGCAGCTTGCAGAGCGGTGCCGTATCTACCTCCCTGGGCATTGGCATTCGCCTTTCTACCTATTAGAAACGGAGTTATCAGCTCATCGCCCCGGTGTGCTGCAGCCTGTAAGGCATTTCCATAGTATCCGCCTTGGGTGTTCACATCAACGCCCGCTTTGTATAATATCTTGACAATATTTAGACTTCCAATTGCTGCAGCTTGCAATACATTGCCGTAGGAGCCACTCTGAGCATTAATGTCGGCACCATTTACCATTAAGAATTTGAATGTCTCCTCGTGGCTTCGGGATGCAGTGATCTGTAAAATACTCCCATAGGGACCGCATCCATTCACATCTGCGCCTTTTTTGACCAAGTACCTTACCACGTTCCAGTTTTGGTGATATGCTGCGGCTTGCAGGGCGCCTCCGTATTTACCACCCTTGACGTTGACGTTGGCCCCATTTTCAACAAGATATTGCACAATCTCTATACCGTTTATAGATGCGGCTTGCAGTGCATTTCCATACACCCCACCCTGCGCATTGATGTTGGCCTTATTTTTAACTAGCAGTTGTACTATTTCCGCATGGTTATAATAAGCTGCGGCCTGTAAGGCACTCCCATAGAAGCCCCCTTGAAAATTGACATCGGCCGCCCTTGAAATCAAATACTCGACAATATCCAGACTTTTGATTGCTGCAGCTTGTAAGGCGTTTCCATAATGTCCACCATCGTCGAAACCAGCCCCATTCTGTGCTAATAGTTTCATAATCTCCACGTGACCGCGGAACGACGCGATATGCAAAGGACTTCCGTAACTGCTGTGTTTCCTATGCATATCGATATTGGTATTGTATTTAATGAAAACATCAACTATGGCTTTATGTCCGTTGTAAACGGCGGCCAGAAAGGCATTTTCATAGTGACCACCCTGTGCGTTTATATCGGCGCCCTGTTCGACCAGAAACTGTACCATAACTAGCTTTCCCGTTGCCGCTGCGGCCTGCAGAGCATTTCCGTAATAGCCACCACGGCCATTGACGTCGGCCCCGTTTCTTACTAGAAAGTCTACTAATTCATCGTGACAACACACCCCGGCCTGCAAGGCTTGACCGTAGATGCCGCCAGGAGCGTTAATATCCGCACCGTTCTCTAGTAGAAATTTCACCATCTCCTTCAAACCTTTCCGAACTGCAAATTGTAAGGCACTCTCTTGGGAATTGTTCTGGATATTGATGTTGGCGCCATTTTCGACCAGGAATTGCACTATATTCTCCTCGCCTCTCTGAACTGCAGCGTGTAAGGGGCTCCCGTAGTGACCGCCCTTAGCATTTACATCGGCCCCTATCCCAACGAGAAACCTCATAGTATCATCGTGACCAAGAAATATCTTCTGTTGCAAGATGTTTCCGTCACGGGAGCTTTGGGCGTAGATATCGGCGCCATTTTTGACTAGAAGCTCTACTAGCTCCTGGTTTCCCCGGTTAATCGCAGTACTTAAACAGTTTCCGTATCGACCGCCCTGAGCGTTTATCTCAGCAGGACCTGCATTTTCAGCCAGAGCCATTGCGATATCGTATTGTGCAAGTTGTATCGCCATTTGTAAAGCATTTCCGTGATCGTTTTGGGGTTCAAGGTTGGCGCCGTTATTCAACAGTAATTGAACAATCTTCCCAGAGCCTCTATAAACTGCAGCATGCAGTGCACTCCCATGATAGCCACTCTGAACATTAATCTTCGCTCCTTTCCCAACGAGAAGCCTTGCAATATCTTCTTGACCCCAATCTATTGCCAGTTGCAAGATACTCCCATAGAGCTGATGCTGGGTATCGACATCGCCGCCACATTGAACTAGCACCTCTACCAACTTCCAATTACGATAATAGAAAGCAGTGTCCATGGCTTTCTCGTAATTGTGAACACTAGTGTCGGCACCATTTTCTGCCAAAAGCTGCATTACTTCCGGGTTTAAAATCGTCAGCGCAATGGCGAAAGCACTCCCGTAGATGCCATCTGGGGCATTGGTATCAGCCCCGCCATCGATAAGAATTCTCACGACGTCTTTTCCCGAATTATTGAATATTGCACTTTGCAATACGCTTAAGTCCCTTTGAGGTGGGCTCAGATACTTCTGGGGCGAAAAATTGCGCGATTCTGAAATTGCTGTTCTATTACAGTATATGCGGTACTGGGGATTGACATCGGCCCCGTTCTCAACTAGAAATCTTATCATGGAAGGATTGCAGAGAAACTCGGTAGAATATAGAGCCTCACGGTATTCGGCACCATTAGGCTTAGGATGGAAGTTTGCTCCGTTTTCGATAAGTAGTTGAGTTATCCCCTTGAATCCCCTAATCTTCGCAACCAACAGCGCATTTCCCCATTCTCCGTGATGAGCATTAACGTTGGCTTTATGGTTCAGGAGCAGGAAAACTATCCCCTCATAACCTTTGGAGGATGCAGTGTAGAGAGCCGCCCAATATCTGTCGCTCTGCAGCTTAAGAGCATGAAAACACTTTTCGTCCTTCAACAAATCCCGCACTACTTCCTCGTGGCCAAAGTGGGCTGCTTGCTCGATAACAGCCACATAAAAATCGGGTATATTAAACTCAAACTTTCTTTCAATTGCATTTTTGATAATTCGACGTAAGTTCTCTTCGTAGGCTATCCTTATTGGATGGGAACCGTGTCGAGAATTACTAATCCAAAGGCGTGCAGATTTTGAAAAGATAAACTTCTGTGCGTTCACGATTGCTCGCTGGGTCTCTGTGTCCACATCTTTAAGGTCCGTATCGTTATAGGTTGATAGATATCCGCTAGAAGAGGCATTACGTAAATGTGTTGGCCAATATTGTGCCACATATGGATAGAACACACCCTCAGTCCCCGAAAATAGCTTTAGATATGAGATACAAACATCGGTAATGTAAGCATTGCTTATGGACTGGGTTAACCGCATTTCAATACCACCTATTATCCTCGGTCTACTGATGAGAAATTCCTTTGCGGATTGGTGGATAATTTGAACGAGGAAGCTACCGCGATGGTCCGTGGTCCGCGATGTTTCTAACAGTCCTCCTGAGAATATTTGGACAGTGTTAGATTCCAAGGTCGTCTGAGGACGTGGCATTGAAGCTTCAACGTCTTGTATCGATGAAAACTGTTCATAGCTGCGGATTGCGGTAGCATATCGAAACTCTTCAAGGCTTAATGGCCTTCCTGCAAAAAGTACCCAACGTAGCATAACTTCTGCTTTATACTGATGCTTACTTGCGATCTTCCCTAACATACGAGTATAAAGTTCGTCCAGCGCACTAGGCATCGCACACAGAATCTCTTTAATCTCAGCAAGACTAGATAATTCTGCACACCCCAACAAATCATAGATAACGAGTCTAACCCAAAGAAAGACTCCCTGCGCACGAGAAAGCAATTCCGCCTCAACCATATTCTGGCAAAACTCCGGAAGTCTTGAGACTTCACTAGCTACGTATTTCTTCATGTCGTCGCGACTCAGTTCCTCAAGCCTTATCGAGTGAAGTTTTCCTGTGCCGGTCTTATTTATCCTTCTCATAGTCGCATTTATAGGTTCGTTGTAACGACTCGTAGCAAACACCCTGGGTGGATTGTCGGGTATATTGCAAATATCCTCGAGAAACCTGAGCATTGAGTATTCGTCGCTAAGTGTCTCTGTGGGATTTATTTCGCATTCATCAAGGGCATCGATAAAGATATAAACCGGCGTCGTAGTATTATCCTTTAATATGTTAAGAAGAGATTCGCGGAGAGTTGGTAAAGGCCAGTCGAACCCTTCGCTAGACTTCGCTAACTGCTCCTTGTGTGCGGGGATCAAGTCGCAATATATGTAGGGTATCTGTGAGAGAAGCTGGTATAAAATGGTCTGGAGAAAGCCTTTGAAGGATTTATCGAGCTTCCCTCCACGATCGTTAAAGAAGAATCCTGTGACGAAAGCGCTAGCAGGATCTTTAGACTGAGAGTCTTTTTTCAATTTATTAAGAACATATTTCGAGAGTGTTGATTTGCCGCTCCCAGGTTTTCCAACCACCCAGAACACACCGGAGATATTCTGGTTCCAGCTACAAAATTCTGGATGTGTCCAAATCCAAAGCAATGTTTCCGCGTGGTTTGTAGTAATTAAATGTGTGCGATCATCCATTCCGCGGAAGGTCAATGACTTTAAAAGTGCTGTTGGCAGCCGCATATATTGTCAGATCTGGACAGGAATCAGGAGTTCAGCAAACCTATAGTTTACCTTGAGTATCTGTGTCGAAGAAATATTCTGCAACCGATCCGTCCGTCAGCTATGTTGAATAATTGCCAAATCTCAGTTGAGTTTAACATAAGTAGCTGGCTAACCTCTCATTTTCGCGGCATTCCGAATTTCCCACAGCACTAATTTATAATTACTATCTTCTGAAGATCTAAACTTATTCATTCCCACATGATCAGCCTCGAGCGCACACTTCATTGCTCCCGGCAAAGAACCCGACTTCGCATCTACAGCCTGGGGATTTATAAATTGAATTAATATATAAAGAAATAAAGTAATGGAATCAAAGCCCTGGGTATACTTACAAGTGATAAAGGGATAAGCCACTTTTTTGTTTTATAGGATTCGTAAAAGTTCACTAATTTTTTCACTTCAAAAATCGAGAGAAACGAGTGGTTCAACTCGCAAAGAAGATCTGACCCAGGCTCTAAGGATTCGAGAAGTTCCGTACTGGATCCCAGCCAATATGTAGCATAGGATAGTAATTTCCCGGCCGAAGTAAGTTTTGAGCCATCATGTGGCACCCCTAAGAAGATAATACTGGTTGTAAAATCTTTTAGAGGTTGGTATCTATCACAAGCCTCGGGAGTTGATCTACTAGCAATAACTAGCGCCTAAATGCTACCAATTACAGGTCATTAATAAGAATTCTGGGACTAGAGAGGTTTATACGCACTTGTTTTATAATAATTCCCCCAAAACTATGTCCAATAAAAATTATTTTGCGTTCTGCTTCCTGTGGTGACTGTAGTTATAGTTAATAAGAATTTTACATATCCAGTATAGCTGGGATTTTGAATCAAGTACTTACTGTCCGGTACTCCCTTAAGTGATTCAAAAGCTCATGACCGCATTCCTCGATTGATTTGACAGGTGCATCAATTTTCCATTTAGAGTTGTGGTTAAAGGCCATGATGCGCGTGTTCGGTAGGTCCTTTGGTAGCAACTCCTTTAACCACATGCACGTTTTGCCTCCTCCTAAGTCGTAGTTCCAAGCCCATTTGGGGTTCGAGCCCAGGCCATGTACAGCCACAATGCTAATATCAAGGTTTCTAGTATTTAGCGCAAGCCTGATATGATAAAATATTGAAACCTCACGTACTCTACGACAATGCTTTTTTCTTCGGAGCACTGATAAAGCACAGAAATACCCGGCACGGGCTTCTCCGTAGGTTTCATAAAGAACAACAAGAGAATTTGTGCCGGTGACATTGCAATGACTGCCAGGTTCATCAAAAGATATACTGCGGAGAGCATATACCATGCTTCTGGTACCGTCCATAGGTGGTACTGAAGCAGAGCCAGCCCTAATAACGCTGTAAGCAATAGTACGGTAGCTAGAAATCGAGGCTGTGGGTTTTGCGCGAAAGGTAAAATCAAGCCGGAAATAAGCAAAAGCAGATAGTTCCAGTAATAGAACATTGGTGGTTGTTTGGTTGAAAGGAAGTCTAATTTTGGTAAAGTTTTGTTTATATGTATTTGCGATATAAAAAGGTCTGTTCAAAATGGATATAGAGCGGAGAGAGGATAAGAGAACGCGCGGGTTTGGGGAAACACTAAGCCCTGAACATATTATTTAGTCATGTCGACGTGTACAATACTTCACTGCGATGTGCCGTCCCCAGTGATTCCCGCATGAAGTGAAGTCGATCGAGGCCGCAGAATGCGCAGCTTGTGGTGGTTTAATTGGCCGAGAAATTTTCATTACAGATATGACCTGTCGTCTCTGGTTGCGATTGGTATTGGATGTATCTACTCTTGCTACCTAACTATGTAGGCCTATAGGTTGATATACGTACTTCTCATGAAATTAGCCATATTTCCCGATGACCGTAATGATGTTGAATTCGAATCCGAATTAGTGGTTGCGCAGGGTCGTTACATATAACCGCGGCTGGCGCTAGATATATGTTTCACCTGGCCGGTACTGGCGCGATTAAGTTTACCGCCAATAGACCACGGCAATCAATACTACATGTAGGTATCTTAAAAGACCAGAATCTTGACTTTTTCGCTCTGGCTGACTGCACTAGCTACTCGCACGTGCACTTACGCGGCTATAATGAATCAACCCGTATAAAAACTATGGCGAGTTATCTGCAGCTGGAAGCTAGCAAGTAAGGTCTAGCTTGCAGTTTTATATTCTTTGGATCAATTTCCCCCCTTGGCTGGGCGGCTTTAATCTGAACGCGCGAGTGGAGTAGGTGTATGTAGGTGTACTTGCGGCCGGTATCTGGTACGTCTAGCTAAGGCGGCTACACGATGGAAACCTTAATTAATTTCCAAGATGTGAGGGGATCTGGTCTCGATCTCCCGGCGCAACTAAGCCTAACGGCCTGTTACGGTGCACTTAGCTATAGTTGGGAGTGTATTTGGAAGTCTGTGTTGAAGAAGCCTTTGTACCTATAAGTTATGCCGGATGGAACGTCGCATTGCATACCGCGTATGTATCATGCACGATATGGCGCATATCCAATGTCGTAGAGAGGAACTCTAAATACCCGTCAATCTCATCTGGGTGCTCAAACCGTCGATGATGTATCGCTACTGACCATATCTATAGCCTATAGGGCCCACGGAGTTCTAATAATATTTAACGTACTTTGGATGTACAGTCGCACCTCGTTATGTCGTTAGCGTATTCTGGGAGTCCAACCCATACGAGATAGCAAATATACCAAAATATACGAGACAGCAAATAGGTTTATGCGGAGGAAGGCAGTACCTGTCCCGCAAACCCGTACGAGACAGCAAGAGATCCGAGATATCGAATTACGAGATAGCGAGGTGCGACTGTATATAGTTATGCCCCCCTGCTCATATGCAAGGAACCGCTGACAAGGAAGGAAACTTGGATGAATCCATTAGGCAATATGTGACCTGGGAATATTTATGTTGGACGGGGGTAGGTTATATGGCCGGATGGCGATACATACATATAGAGTACATACACTGCTATTACTGACATCTTGACTCGTATTGTAGGTCACATGGGCCCAGGAAGGCAGTTTTCCCTCGGTGATGTGCAAGTATCCGCTGTGTACCTTTCATACGAGAGGCCGCCGAGGGGTGTAGTGAAAACGGAGTCGGGTAAGATTTAGAGCAAACATGTACCATCCCTCCCTAACCTTCCCCGGGAAAATCAAATACATGGGACTCCACTGTTCTGTCTGACATGTGAAAGCGCATGAAAATCACGTACATACATGTATGTACCTACATGTATCCCATCCCATCCAGATAATTCCGCGCAGTACCGAGACCCCTTCCCCGGGATCGAGGCAAGAAGCCGAGCGTTGTGACACGATCGTTGTTGGATAGTAGGTAGCATGTAGTTACCGCGTTTCCCCTAACCCTTTTCCACCCCTCCTTCACCTCCACAGCATGCACGGGACCCCGCTCTGTGAAGAGTAGCGTGCATGCATACTTAGCTTGTGGTTTATTTTTGTTTATGTGTTCATCAGATCTATCATATGTAGTCAGTCACGCACGTCAATCTGTCATTCTGTGAGTCTTTTGACACCGTCAGCTTGCCTTCCCCGCCTCTTCATCTTCATCCTCCTGATCTCATCCGTCCTCTCAATCTACCTGATATTCTTTCTTCTTTCCTTCGGCCTCACGTTGGTGTTTGTTGCGAAAACACCCTACTGCTGCCCCTAGGGTTGCTAGAGTACAGAAGCCAACCACTGCCCCCCGGCCCGCCGCCGATATCCGAAGGTGTGGAAACGGAAACCTGTGAGGATCTTTAGTTGGCTAGTTAGTTAGGTTAGGTTAGGGCTGGTTTTTCTTTTTCTTTTTCCTTTCCTTCATTTTTTTAAAATTACACATTAATTTATCGTGTTTTGTCGTGCGTTTTGTGTTTTGTGTTTTGTGTTTTGTGTTTTGTTCTGGCCTGGATTTCTCATCGTCTCATCGCCCGTCCCGAGGGATAGCTTTCCGTACATACCTCACCTAATACCTACAATACTGTTTCAAGCAACCAACCACATCTACCACATCTACCACCTGCCTTCCTTCCTGCTTATTGCATGCCGCGGAGGTCAATGCATTGATTCCACTTGACTTTCGCCTTCCTGTTCTCATCTCTGCCCTCCTCACTCACCCACGAACAGCCCACCCTCACCACCGCGGACCCGTCCACCACCCACCCCATGGGTAGCACGTACCAGGCCCAAAGATACTCTACATAACGACCATGGCCAGCCCCTCACCTGTACCTCCAGCAGAAGAAGCACCCCCAAAACTCGCAATACGAACGACCCCACCACCACCACCGCCGCCGCCGTCAACCACGGCAGTAGCATCGCCGTCGAAGCGTCGTAGCTCGTCATCGTCATCACCATCGTCGTCCACCACGACAAACACGACCTCAAACAACACAAAGCGACAGCGAAGGAAGGCGCCGGCAGCATCAGCATCAGTAGAGGAGATGGAGCCGAGCGCGGAACGACCCAGACTGAGCGAGCAAGAGAAGAAGAACAACCATATCGCGTCGGAGCAGAAGAGGCGTATGGCGATTAGGGAGGGGTTTGATCGCTTGACGGAGATTGTGCCTGGGTTAGAGGGACAGGGAAGGAGCGAGAATATCGTGTTGAAGAAGTGTAAGTGGCTTGTCTATTGTGTCGAGATGCGTGGAGGTGTACTGCTGTACTGATATAAATGTAATAGCCGTCGATCATATGCGCGATGTGCTGAATGAGCGCCAGCAGCTGATAAAGCAAATCCAAGCGCTGGGCAGGGAAGTCCCACCAGAGTTCCAGTGAACTGAGTGCTTGTTTGCATACTGCCCAAACACACATGGGGGCTCTACACCTTAGATAAATGCTTTAACTAGCTCTCAAGCAAACGGAGTTTTTTCTCTTTTATTTTTTTTTTCCAAAAATACTGGATCGGATTGGATATTGGACTTGTATTGGGGGGAAGGTGTTTTTTGTTTAAGCTTTTCCTTATTTTTCTTTTTCCTTCTTGCTTTGAATATCACCAGCTGCTGTATGTGTACTTTTTATCATTCTTATTCCTACGTACGTGCGCGGTTGTGGCTCTAGTTCTGTAACTACCTACTATATACAATAACTATAACTACTTGACCATGCCGGCCCAATTTATTGGACCCCTCCTTGCCCGTAACGCATACCTTCCATCTACCATAGAATTGGGAGAGAGAAAAAACATGGTACATCAATCCTTTCCACGGCGCTCACTCACTATCACATGCAAATGACAATTTCTCGGTTTCACTAGGTTGGTCCTTACCACTCTGGGCCGCGGCGGGTGGGGGGCTTTTCTTTTTTAAATTACCCTTCACCCCTCTCTTCCCGCACCCTAACCCTGGGGGCTATTTATGATGGTACATCCGGGTACGGGTGTTTACATACATGTACTACATACAAATAGATGGATAATCCTCCACCTTCTAGTTCCGAGATGTCACGTTTGGAGGGGCGGGGTGAGGTGGGGGAGACGAGGGATTCGAATCCCTGCGGTTTGGATTTGGATCTGGATTTGGATTTGGGTTGGGAGCGCCTGCTTGGGATGGATGTAGGTGTGTATGTAGACGGCCATTGATACGGGTACGGGTATGGGTACGGGTACGGGAGGGAAGGGAAGGGAAGGGAGGGGAAGGGAAGAGACGGTATTTTAATTTTTGGATAATGGGTTTCTTTGTTACGGGGGAGGGTTCTAGAACATGGGGAGTGGAACCTTCGTGGGGGTGGGATGTATGTAGGTGGGGTTAATTAAGGTTGCGGCGGGTATTAAGGTTTTTGGAGATGGTGTTTTGTTGCTTTTGCTTTTGCTGTTACAACAATACGTAATGGTGTATATATGTGGTGAATATATATAAATACATGTATCAGGTCACTCACGGGGGTGAAGACGGACACTGGGTGTTGACGGACAGGGGGATCTCAACGAATAAGAATCCTGAAAAAGTGTTTATCACCATACTTGGGACCCCTGTCCGTCTTCACCCTGTGAACGGCTGTAGGTACAGGTGGGTATCTTCGCTGCAGCGTGCGCTTGCGCAATTGCTTAACCGCCGCACGTAGAGTACGTTGCAGACGATGCCCGGGAGGGGAAAAAAAAAAAGAAAATGGGGTATAGTAGGGTGGAAAAAAGAAAATACATATGTACATACATACATACATACATAGAATGGTATGGTAATTAAGATGTTTCAACTCTCAGGTCATGTCAGACACGTCAAAACACTCATGATCACCCAGTGCTTGTGGTACGTGCTTCGCCCTTTGTAATATCGACTACATACAAGTATATATGTAGCGCTTTCGGTTTCGGTTTGCAATTGCGGGGTAGAAGCTGGCCATCCCACCTACATATGGGTGTCGTTCTAGGAAAAGGTACTTGTGTGGCAACGCAACAAGGCCTCACCAGCTCACTACCGCACTCTACAGGCTCCAATTTATGGAACCAATGTCAGAAAAATTAATTCTGGGCTCTCACCAAGGTCCTCTGAGCTTTATGAAAATTTGGAGTTTATCGGTTATTTGGTTCGTCGGAATAAGGATTTGGCTGTGCGGACGGTTTTCCTAGAACGACACCCATATGTACCTATATCGAAACGTGGCGGGTCGATACATATCAGAGGGATTATCGGTACAAGTTCATATACCGCGTATATATACCGCGTATATATACCGCGTACGTTATACTGGTTCATATATAACTGGGGTAATATATATATGTAACTATATAAAATTGTTTCGTCTACTAATTATAATAGAGCATGAGGAAGGGAAAAAAGAAAAAAAGAAGAAGAAAAGCAATCCTTGGGGGTCGATTCGTCGCTAGGACAGACCATCCTCTACAGAGCTAGTACATGAGCATTTCTCTTGGTGCATGCCATCGTATTTATTAAGTATGATGTATGTAGATCAGGGTCTAGCTGGTGGTTGCTATGCCAGAAACCACCGGTTGCTATGCCACCCCCACAAACCGACTACCACTGTGAAAATGAACATTGCACCAGACCATACATATAGGTTTCATAACACTAGGCTCAGTGAAACGTTGTGGCACATACTCTAGACATGGAAGGACCCTTCAAGCTTTCAACTCTCTAGGTAATTCTCCACGGCCTAGCTCATTAACTACATACCTGTCGGCAATGCAGTCCGGCCGCAACTTTAAACTGGGACACATAACTAAACCAGTATATATACATGTAGTATCGCGAGTCGCCTAATTGATGGAGTAACCTTGCTTTACTTTGCATGTAGTATTTTACATTTCATTCCTCTCTCGAGCCTATATGTAGTATATATTATGATTACTGGTGGTAACCTATATTATGTAGTACTCGGGCGTTCATTAATGGTCGGATATCGTTTCAACTAATTAGATAATCCCTACTAACAATGGACGCATAAGTACATGTACTTTACAGCACCCCAAAAAAAACCTTGTGGATCCAGCCAGTACCGCGCCTATGTTGCTAGTACGGTATTGCTACGGTATATATAGTAGTTAGGATTCCGATATAATTCGGAAGTTTTATGGCACAATTCCGTATTGATACAGTGCGTATTACGTCCCCCCGGGCCCTTTTTTGGTACTGTATACATGTATATAACTTACATGTAATATAAGCATGATGACCGACAGCTACATGTAGACAGTGGAGGTAGTATGTAGGGTCTAGTAATTAAACGACTACATGCACCGGGAAGTTGTATGTGTATCAATCCAGTGCATTCAGACACTATTGCTCTTCACGATCGAATCCAGCTCTGTCTCCCCCCCCCCCCCCCTCACGGTGTGACAATTACTACATGAAGCTTGACGATAGCTCTCTTGTTTTCTCCCCTGCTCTGTTTACGGAGCCTGGCTGGGCTGGAGAATAATGGGGACTATGTATGGCACGGAAAGCTCCCCCGCAGCAGCGGGATACCAGTACATATGTAGGTACATGTAGCTACATGTAATGGCATATACACATGTCCACTACATCTACGACCCGGCCCGCTTCACGGATGGAGACCCAAATGTTAACAAGCAGCTACATATTTATATTTATTTCTATCCCGTACTTTTATCTATCTATATACACCCCCCCCACGCCGACCCTCCCTCCTTATCTACCTGCCTACTCATACCTCTCCTCCAGCCCCACAAACCGCTGATACACCTCCCCGGGGGTCAACACCCACTTGCCCTTCTCGCCCACCACACACTCCACCGCCGCCGTGCCCCTCTCCAGGTCCTTCTCGCCCACCACGATGATGTAATTATACCCCTTCACCCTCGCCGCCTTGACCTTCTTCGCCAGCGAATTCCCACTCTCGTCCACATCCACCGCAAACGTCCGTCTCCCCATCGGCGCCGCCGCCGCCGCCCCCACCTCCGCCCCGTCCTCACCACCACCGCCACCAACCCCAACACCAGCAACCACCCCCCGCACCTCCCTCGCATACCGCAGCAGCGCCTCACTCCCCGCCACCGGCAGCACCACCGCCTGCCTCGGCGCCAGCCAGAACGGCCACCTCCCCGCATAATGCTCCATCAGCAGCGCCATAAAGCGCTCCAAGCTGCCCAGCACCGCACGATGAATAATCACCGGCGCCACCAACCCGCTCGTCTCGAGCTCGCGGGGGTCGCTCGGCGCCTCGCCGCGCGCCTCGGCCTCAGGCGCTGGCGCAAGATACGACAGCCCAAAGCGCTGCGGCAGCTGGAAGTCCAGCTGGATGGTGGCCGTCTGGTGCTGCTTGCCGTCCGAGTCGGTGACGAGCACGTCGATCTTGGGCCCGTAGAAGGCGCCGTCGCCCGGGGAGAGGGTCCAGGGGGTGCCTGAGGCGCTGAGCGCCTGGGTGAGCGCGTCTTCGGCGCGGGTCCATTCGGCGGGGGTGCCGATGTGGTGGGCGGGGCGCGTGGAGAGAACGAGCTTGTAGTGCGGCAGCCGCAGCACCGTGTAGACGGTGTGGATGAGGCGCAGCGTGGCAAGGATCTCGGTGGAGATTTGGGAGGGGCGGCAGAAGATGTGGGCGTCGTCTTGGTGGAACTTGCGCACGCGGGTGAGGCCGCTGAGGGCGCCGGAGAGCTCGTTTCTGCGCGGGTGGGGGTTAGTCCAGCGCTGTCTCTACCACCCCCGGGGGGAGCACATGTAGTCGTCGTGGGTTAGGGGGGGTAGGGCATACCTGTGCAGCGGCGCAAAGTCGGCATACCGTACCGGCAGATCCCTAAAGCTCCTAGTAGCGCCCGCATGCTTAAACAGCAAGCAATGCCCCGGGCAATTCATTGGCTTGAGCCCATACTCCCCCCCGCCGCCGCCGCCGTCCTCCACCTCCTCCGCCGGATCCTTCTCCCCGCGCGCAGAAACAGAAAACATGTCGTCCTTGTAGTTGTCCCAGTGGCCGCTCGTCTCCCACAGCGAGCGCTTGTAGATTGTGGGCGTGATGACCTCCTCGTAGCCGTAGACGGCGTACTGCGCGCGCAGGAAGGACTGCAGCTGGTGGAAGATGCGGGCGCCATTGGGCAGGAAGAGGGGCGAGCCCGGGGAGGCGGCGTGGGTGATGAGGAGCTCCTGGGAGGTGGCGATGGCGCGGTGGTCGGGGCGTGTGCCGGGGGTGGTGCTTGAGGGCGTGGCTGCAGCGGGCGCCGGGGGTGCGGTGCAGGAGCCGCAGAACCGGTGGAGGCGAGGGCGAGGGCGGGGGAGGGGGAGGGCGGCCCTGGCGGAGGGCCGGAGGAGGGATGGGCCCGCGCGGAGGGCGGAGAGGTGCGGGCGCATTGCGGGTGTGTGTTTGATGGATTTGGTTTGTCGGGGGGGGGGGGGGGGGTCTTTAATTTTGTGGGGTGGGACCGGGTCTGGCAGAGCCGCAGTGTTGCGGGGTGGGGGCGGCGGCAGGGTAAGCAGGCGGCAGACCCTAGGACAAAGGTCTTGTCTGCCCTCTGAGGCCAAACAATGGGGCTTGTTTCTGCTGTGTCTTGTTAATTCGGCCTCTCGCAGCCAGAGCGGGTGGATATATCTCTCTCTTGGGCCAATCATGATCATCAGCTGTCCGGGTGAGGTGGATGTCCGGTGTATACATATAGACTCTCCCGCACCCCCCCGTAGAACTGCTGCTGCATTATACAGTTTTTAGTCCGCGGTTTACCCTCACTCACTCACTCCCTTGCAATGAAAGCTCCGGGCATGCACCGAGTGAGATCCCATGAACGACATATAGTACTCATGCTATTCGATTCACATGCCAAGCAGATGCAACCAACGAGACCTCCGAGATGAATGTGCAATATCTAGAGTACATATGTACCTGCACACAGTTTTTGCCATGCTTACCCGAGCCCACGATTATAATATTCCCCTCGTCGAATCAGTCCCTCTGTTTCCCAGCTATCGGTAAGCGGATAATTATAATTAGCGCAACGGCCAACCAAGCATTTCAAACCCGGCGCTCTGCAGTAGCAGTGCAATATGTACATAACACGGCCAGCAAGAAACAAGCTTAGCAGCACTGGCGCAACTAAAGCCAGTACCAACTTCAATCTCTCGAGATCTGCAGGACCCCTGGCCAATGATAGACAATGCAGGATGTGGCGCTGTCGCCCCACCACCACCCACCTTGGCAACGCCTCAGGCGCCAGCACAACACGTCGCAAGGCGGGACAGCAGCAGCAGCAGCAGCCAACAATGTATAGTGATATAAAAACGGTCTCTCCCTCCATTCGGGCACCTTTTCTCTGCCAACACCTTGACACGCCCCCCGCACCCTCCCGCAGCCCCCCCATAGCCCCCGTAGCCCCCGTAATCCCCGTAGCCCCCGTAATCCACCCAGAAACATAGGCAATGGCCCGCCGAGCCAGGGAAGCTCCCGCCCCGCGCGCTCCCACGCTAGAGCCCAACGCAGACACCACGGACACGAGCTTAATAGTTAGTACTGGGGCTTCTACGGCCCCTAAGCCGTCGCGCAAGCGCCGTCCTCGAAACCGCTCGACCGCCTCGACCGCCTCGGCCGCCTCGACCGCCTCAGCAGCTACTACCAACGCCCCCAGCACTCCCAGCACTCCCAGCACTCCCAGCACTCCCACCCTCAAGCAGCACGCCACTAGTGCCAGCAATGGTAGCTCTGACCCCCTCACAGAGGCCGTACTCAACGCCCTCGCCGCCTTTGGTGAGCTCTTCCTCGGCATTGTCACATTCCTCCGCGACTCCCTAACCACCGCGCTGCGCCTGCTGCGGACGCCGCTGTCTCTCCTCCTTGTGCTGTACCTCCTCGCCGTCACTGCTGCATACTGCTACCGTGCCCTGTCGACGCCTATTACGCGCGCGTTCCTCCCGCTATGTAACATCCCCGGGGTCTCGCTCCTAGATATACCGCTGTGTAACAATTTATATACCGCGACACCGACGCGTACGTCGAGAACGGACTTCAAAGCCCTGGTCGACCTGCAGACGTCCTTTGAGGACATCATTGAGAAAGCGGCCAGCGGGTCGGGCCTGGGCAATGACCTGAAGAGGTCGGAGTTCGCGGTGTCGGACTTGAATTCGCTGGTCCGCGGTTCATCACTCGAGAGCCGGTCTTGCCCCCCCTCCCCCCCTCCTCCGCCTCGCAAGCCACCGCTGACAGAAACAGTGACGAGCTCTCCACCCGCCTCGAATCCTTCATCACAAACGCCAAAAGCACCTCCAAAGACCTCACGCGCTTCAGCTCCAAAGTCTCTGGTGTTGTCGACTCCATTATTGCCATCGATAATTACGCCATCCGGGTGCTCGGTTCCGCCCGCGCAATGGAGCTCTCCGCAACCCCGCACAACCCCGTGGTCGCATACCTGGCACCGTTTATGCGCTCCACCACTGTGGCGGACGCGGAGGCGGACGTCAGGAAAACCTTTGTGCAGGCGAGTAATCTCATGGAGGAGAATATCAGGGATTTGGTGTTGAGGGCCAAGGGGCTGTTGAATGAACTTGAGATGATGGAGGGAAAGCTGAAGGTCATAGATGAGGTTGTGACGAGGGAGGGGCACAGTGTCAATGAGGCGTATGACGATGTGGTATGGTCTCCCCGGCCCTTAATACCCATATATATACTCCCCACCACCCCTTCCCCCCCCTTCCCCCCCCGCACCGGGCGCTAACAGACAGACAACAGCTATCCCACCTCTGGACGCTCCTCGGCGGCAACCGCAGCGTGCTCGGCCGCTACGAGTCGCAGCTGGCACTCCTCAACGACCTCTCCGGCTACCGCGGGAAGGCGCTAACGCATATGCGCGTGACGTTGATGCGGCTGGAGAAGATGCAAACGGACCTGGAGGACCTGAGAGACCATGTGGCGAGGCCGGGGGTGCTGGCGGAGGCAGGGATGCAGGGCCTGCCGCTGGAGGTGCAGATGGACACGATTAGGCGGGGGGTGGAGAGGTTGAAGAACAGTATGGAAAAGGCGAAGGAGGTGACGGATAGGTAAGTTTTTTTTCTCTCCCCCTTCTTGTGTTTCTGGTTTACCGCGATGGAGGGTCTGCTGCTGCTAGTGGATTGGCCCTGGGTGTATATTGGAAAGCGTGGGGGAAAGGGGGAAAGGGGCATTGGCTAATATATAGTGGGTTGTGTAGGCAACAAGAAGGTATATTATCGAAGCATTCCGAGAGTATTATCGGGCTAGAACAGATGCTGGACGGATGAGCCCGCAGAGGAGGGATGTTTTTTTTCCCTTTGTTTTTGGACCGGGTTGGAGTTGGGGCTGGGCTGGGCTGGGCTGGGCTGGGCTGGGATACCTTCTCTGTTTTGTTTCTTTTGTGTGTTTTTATATTCTCTTTTTTTATTGTCTGGCTTTTGGTTTTCCATTCTGGTCCTCGGTCTTTGGTCCCCGGTGTCTTGTTTGTAAAAGTATATATATAAAGCAGTAAAAAAAGTGTGTATAAACATTGCACAACCGGAAAATGCCCTGGATGCCCTGAACGGAGTGAAAGGGGTATGGGGGGGGGGGCGGGTAAGGGTTTGTATCGTTCCCATAAACCCGCCCCCACACGGCCCACTGGGTTTGTGTTTAGCAAACCATAACTCGTCACCAACGTCCATAATAAACATGAGCGACTCGGATATTGACCAATACGCACAATTGCAATGCATTATGGATACCACTTCCTTCGCAGAATAGAACTACCACAATGAACGCTTCTCCGTCCACCATACCATGGACGCCCTTCTCGATGAATACCCCCCCTCTTTTCAAGTTCCCCTTTCCCCCCAGCAATCGAGACTGATAAAGGGCCGAGGACACCAGAGAACTGCCTCCAGTACATACTGGAAAGCAAAACCTTAACGCGGCCAATAATCTCACCTGGGGGTACCGCCTCATGACGTCCGCTCTCGAGACCAGTCGAGGGCCGGTATGCTTGTGTGCAAAGAAGGTCGGCATGCACCCCCCACCCCCACCCCCCCAACCCGAGTGATAGGAGGTGTCGAGGCTGGTAAGGGGTAATCATATATAGGGGAGCAGCTATGTATATTTGCTACGAAAAAAAAAGAAAAACCGCTGAGCGCGAGACCGTGAATGCCAGAACCCGGTCGTCCGGTAGCAGGAAAATGCTTTGAATGGGTAGGTTGCTGTAGTATGCAATGTGTTTTTCCCCCTTCCGAAGGTGTTTTCTTTTCTTTTCTTTTCTTTTCTTTTCTTTTCTTTTCTTTTCTTTTCTTTTCTTTTGTTTATTCATTCAATCATTACATACATTTCGGGGGGTATTTATTTATTCATTCTTTATGGGAGCAAAATGCCATAACTAGCTAGGGCATGGAGGAGTATTTTTCTTTTGTTCTCTTTTTACATCAGTCCATTCTATTTTCATCAGTTCAGATATAGATTAGGATACATAGTCTATCGATCGGCGTAGATTATATTATCAACCAACTCGTTGAGCCCTTCTCTATTCCTTCTGATTAAGGTCAAACGATTCCCAAAACAGTTAAGAGGAAGAGACACTGGCCTGGCCTGGCCTGGCCTGGTCCCCTATATATATATAGCCAGTACTACTTAGCAGCGAGATACGGTATGGATAGCTGCTGCTGGTACTGTGGGGCGGGTGTCGAGGCCCGGGTGTGCAGTTGGAAAAATATCGTTGAGCACTGGATATGGGCACATATAATATGTATCAATATCTACCTAGTGCCCTGAACGAATTGAATTTGAAGGGTTATGCACTGGGGGTAAGAGCTTATATCGTTAACTCCCTTCATTAATTGGCGGCCAGCAACCCACCCTAACCCAACCAACAATTTAATACCCCAAATATTATCAGACCGTAAGCTATGTCCAAGGCTCTGGGATAAGGTGAATGAACGGATTCTCGCCTGTCAACACGCCGTTTAGTTCGCTCACTTAATCCCAGAGCCCTAGAAGACAGTTACTAGAAAAACAATCTAGGCCTTCGCTCAGGGCATATGACTTCCCCCCGGGCCTGCAAGATCTTAGATAGGGCTAGAGGTCTGGGGGTGTCGTGCTATTATGTAACTGGCTGGTCGATCTGATCAGTTCGAAACGGGGTCATGAACCATCACTCGCCTCCCCCGCGTGGAAACATGCCCGTATGATCATTGGCCATGACTGACGGGCTTGGCATCGCATAACTGGATATTGTCCGAGTGAGGGACTGGAGAGGGGAGTGGTCTATCTAAAGTCTGGGTTGTCAAAAAATATCGCTCGGGCTATTTTACACCCTCGCTCGGCTGACTGGAGGGTGCAAGGCCTAGGAGTGACGGTTTAGTATGGGGTCGAGTAAGCGGTCGTGACAGCCCTGCTTATTATAGGGTCCGAAACTGATATCTACATGTACTCTAGCCTCAATTACATACAGAGACACGTACATGTAGTGCATGTTGGGAAGCCGGGGGGCGGGAACGGGAGCGGGGGCGGGACGCTAGTGCTCCCTGGCGGGCGGGCAACCACATTTGGGGGACCTCGTTTATAGTTATGATGATACAGGCGCCACTATGGGCCCCCTCGGCCATAATGTCGCTATAGAGCAGGCAGTGTACGTCGCTGGATGAATAGCATTATCGATCAAGACGACCGCGGGCATCAGCGGGATGGGGGCGTGACGTGGTGACCAAATGGGCGCCAGTAGATCGATCTAGACTGTGTAGTGGGGGGTATAGCCGACCCTAGTTGGCTAGAGCATAGCCGGCGGCTATCGAGGGCCAGCCAGGCGATTGGGAAATAATCACTACATGCACCCCAAGGTGTCGGAAAGTGATGCACATTGCAACGTCGAGGACCTCGATTTCTCAACAACTATGAAAAGAATAGTTATGGGTATTGGTTATAAAAGTTAATTAGAAGGTGTATAGGATTGAGCGACGCTATGGACAATACAGTCTAAATCTGCTGGGAAAAAAACTACAGTGAGTTCCCAATGAGAATTGGAACTACATGTATAAGCATGGTGTCTACGTTCCGTTGATGGAATACATGTAGTCAATGCCTCCTGTAGACTTGTCCGTTAATGAAAGTACTCTGAGGTCGGCGGGCTCCAATCTCTCCACTCAGGAGCTATGGTATAAGCTTGCACTGTACTGATTTGCATAACAATCTCTTCTTCTTTGAATCGAATGCGTATTACTCGCGCGTCAATTAAAAGGTCGGAATTTTGTGTGCGGGGATCTGGTTGCAACTACATACCTCCGACCCTTTCATTAACGAGTGAGTAGATACCTCTGTTAAATCAATCATCAATTCACGACCAGCCCATCACTAGACCTATAGCTAACTAGTTGAGCAATAGTCTTCCTATTTACTGTCAATGTACGTAGCCTTTATACTACCAGTTAATATAATACTCTCAATCAACGTGCCCTTTTTTTTTTATCTGTAGGGCTTCAACGAACTTAAGTCCTTAATTTTACATATATATAGCCCTTGATCGATATCTGAATAGTTGGGTACGACCAGTAGCGACCATCCAGCTACAAAATGGCCGCCATCTGCATAGCCAGCTAGTACAGATCTGCCCCATCGATCGTCATAACAACCAGCATGCTCCAGCCTGAGCATAATTATAAACGGCGTGTTGGAACTTTAATATAACTAGTTAATTAACCAGCCCACTTAAACACCCAGTCCGGCCGGGGGGAATCTCACCAACGAACCCACCCACCCACCCACCTCAATCTGAATGTTTCCGCAGCTGTAGAACACATATTTACCGAGCCAGGGCTCTCGTGAACCCCGATACACCCACTTTCAGCGTCCTACCGACCGCCGAGTGATGCCGAGTGATATCCCATGACGCGCCCTCTGAATCACCTTCCCGGGCGGACACCCGGCACCCCCTCTACACTATCTTACGGCAGGCCCCCGATTATAGGCCTTCCCCGGCCAGCATGAGGATTCAACCGCCAGGTACCCGACACTGCGCAGCGGTGGTCCGTTGATGAGCATCTATAGGCCTCGCACCTAGCTCCGCCCATTAGGACATCATGTACCGCGTACGTATACGAACCGACTAGCCCCCCCCCCCCCAAGAAGCCACTCAGACTACCCTTCATCTACGGCAGAGGCACGGCCCAGAGACTATCTCTCCCACGTAACCAGCTAGCCGGGTAGTGCCCATAAGAGGAGTGGCTAGCTACATGTAGAGACCAGCTAGCGGAGTGGGCTAACTAGCGGGTCAAATGCCGTCCAGTACTACCCCAGCTCCCGCTGCTACTGAGATGGTTTCGACTCATCCTCATTCCGGAAGTCATTCCTCCACGGGTTGCGCTCAGCGTTGACAGGAAGAGCCGGTCTGAGATGAGTGGGATGAACCCTAACCCCAACTATGTACATCTATCAAATATGAAATCGAGACCCCCTTTAGAGTCAGAGTAGAGCTCCTGGTTATAGTTATAGTTTAGGGAGATCTCAAACACCGCCACCTCTCCTTGGAGCTAGGGGCGGGTTTTCGGGTTTCTGATTGCGGGCGACATATCTATGATACTTGGACAAACGCTAGATATGACGATAGAGAGATGAAAGAAAGTACGTCTATATATGTGTACAGTTCAGTCCATTTTACAGAGCCTCCTCGCTGCGGAGGGGTTTATATGATGCATGAGAGCGTGCCAAAGGAAGAAAAAAAAAGCAAAACGCAAACGAAATCAAAAGACAACAAAACGTAGGAGATATCCATTAATACCCACAGATTTATACCACAGCCAAAGCCAAAGCCAAAGCCAAAGCCAAGTCAAGTCAAGCCGAGCCAAGTCAAGTCAAGTCAAAAAACACTCCCTCCGTCCCCCGGCCTTACTCATACTCCTACTCCTCCTCCTACTCCTCCTCCTCCTCCTCCTCCTCCTGCATCTCCTCCGCGCTCATCGCCTTCTCGATGATCCTCAGCGTGCCCCTCATCGGCAGCCCCACCACGTTGTCGAACGTGCCATCGATCCGCTTGATCAAGATGCTGCCCGTGCCCTGTATCGCATACCCGCCGGCCTTGTCCGCGCCCTCGCGCGTCTTGACATAGGCCTCCAGCAGGTCGTCCGTCACCATCTTGTCAAACTCCACTATCGTCTCCTCCACATGGCTCTCCTGCACATAGCCCGGGTGCACCACCGTCTCGAGCGGCACCATCGCCACGACGGCCGTGTACCTATTCTCTCCCACAGCACCCAATCAGTCACACAATCCCCTTCTTCCCTCTCTCCCCTCCCCTCCCCCCGTCTTTTCTCTCTCTCTCTCTCTCTCTCTCTCTTCCACAGACAGAAATCAAACTTACACTTTATGCGGCATCCCATCCCTCAGCGTCTTGAGCATCGCCAGATGGCCCTCCTCGCTCCGCGGCTTCTCCATGATCTCGCCGTCATACGTGACAATGACCGTGTCCGCCGCAATGACGATCGCCGGCTCGCCCAGCAGCGCGTTGTCAATCTCGGTCTTGTATACGTCGGTACACTTGCCTGTGGCCGTGGCGAGCACGTACTCGAACGGCGTGTAGTGCGACTTGTCCAGGTTCTCGGCAAACTTGGACGGGATCACCTCGATGTCTGTCAGGCCGATCTTGTGGGCGGTCTGTTAGCTTGATGGAATGGAAACGCTGGATTGGGTTTGGGGGGGGGGGGATTACGTGGGAGAGGAGCTGCTTGCGGCGCGGGCTGGCGGAGGCGAGGATCACGCGCTTGCCGCGGAGGGCATTGAGGGCCGGAAGGGAGAGGGGTGCGCGCGGCCGCGGTGACTTTGTGTTTGTGTAGGGTGGGGGCGCGGTGCTGGGGGCAGAGGCGCTGTCGGGGAGGCGGATGGCGCCGGGGGCTGGGTTGTCGCCGCCGAGGAGGGTGTTGTAGAGCCACGATGCCATTGTTGTTTGCGGTGGAGTGGGTTTGAGGGGGGTTTTTTTCTTTGGGCGGTGGTGGTTGTTACTGCTGTGCTGAGGGTGAGGAGATATGTAGATAGGGGTGCGTGTGCGTGTGCGTGTGAGAGCTTTGGGGGTTTTTCCGCGTCAGCTTTGGGTGGTGGAGAGCTGTTGTTGCTGTGGTGATGTGATGTGTTGTGTGAACGTACGTGTTAACGTGTTGGCTGGGCGCCGGCAGGGGTCGGAGGAGCTGTTTAGTAAACTACAATTGAGAGGCTGATCGAGGAGTTGGGTTATTTATCTACATACACCTAGTTGCAGTACCAGAAAATCAAATAGGTACTCTATCAATACAGAACCGGAATCCTAGCTACCATACGGCATCAACACTGTAGCAATACCGTAGTCCCCGCGATATTAGGCGTAGTAGTACTGGATCCACCACCTGTACGTACCTACATAGAGTACATACATAATTAATTAGTTGGAAAAAGAAATATAGGAACCTGGGAGGACCCGGATTGGGGTGGAGATGTTGGCACGTTGCCAGTGCTACTGCGACTGCTGGATGGGGTTGTGGTACCTGAGCAGGGGGGGTGTGGTGTCATTCCCGGTGGGTAAGGTGTTGATATTGTGAAATCAATTTCATCATTTTCTCTTCATATTGTCCTTGGGCCCCCGGTATTGCTCTGGGGTCGCGCCGTGGCGGGGCCCGCAGCAGCGGGAGGCGCCGCATGGAATGCGCACGGCTGCGATCTTTGAGATTCTCTATTCGCATATCACAGCTGTCCCTCAAAGTGCTGTCTTCTCGGGGGTGTTCGTCAGAGTCAGCTGAGTTTTTCATACATAAATGCAACTTTAAAAGCCTCAGAAACTGCATCTTGGGGACGCGCATGCACCCTCTAGCTGGGCGATGGTATATTCTCTTGCAACATTCCTCTCTCTTATCATGTTTTGGAGGAAGGAAAGTGTTTTTTTGTTTGTTTAATGCATTACATGCAATTATATGCAGATCTTCGTCAATGGCAATGGAAGGAATGCGCACTTTATGTGTAACCTTAGAAAGTGAGTGATAACAGGTGTCTCGCTAGTAATTTTGCCCCCCTTTGGGACTAGAATAGTTAGATTCAAACGTGTCATAAATTGGACCACGTTTATTAGAGTAGAAGCCTCTACCAGGGATATACTTCTCGACCAATAGATTCTTCTACTCCTCCACCCTCTGATCTTCTTCACGAACTCGGTCGATAGCACCATGGTGTTGCACGATTTAACTCAAGCAGGACGAGATTGCTGCACTTCAGCCAACCCTTGACAAAAGGAACCCTTCATTGCGGGTCTTCCGTCAATCGGACGCGTTCCGGCAACAACAGCTAGCGTCACAAGCGCTCACTATGCCGAGGCACCAAGGCCCCTCCACTTCTCCCCTAACCCTTCCCTGGTCTAATTCGTTGCTGATTTCTAATGGTGGTGTCTTGAAGACAGAAGATCGCAGAACCAAATCCCGCCCCAGCTGTGAAAGGTGTGACGTTACCATGACCCTGCTCGAAGAAAAACGCATCCCAATTTGACCAGCTAGGTGGGCTTTTTTTTTGACAGCCTTCAGGGGTAGATAGCAATTGGCTCATGGCATCCCATCCCATCTCATCCCCGCTATGGAACTAGCTGGTCACTGCTGAAGGTGGCCGACGGAGCATCTATCTTTCCGAGCCTTACAAATTGAAAGGACTTCTTTCTTTCACGGGCTCTATAGATTGATATAAAATATCCCCATCCTCTGTCCCCACCGATATCCTACCTACAATTCCATCCCATACACCAATTCACTCAATCACATTCAGTCAACAGCATCCGAAAACACCTTATTTTACAATACTCACAATGGTCCAAAACAAAGCCATCGTCTTCAAGTCTATCCCCAACGGGTACCCCACCTCTGACAATCTCCACCTTGAGACCCTCAGTGTCGACCTCGATGCCGTCCCTGCCGGCGGCGTGATCGTCAAGAACGGAGTCGTCTCCTTCGACCCGTACTTGCGCGGCCGCATGCGTCCCGCCCATATCGAGTCTTACTCCCCGGCATTCACCCTCAACGCCCCGATCGGCAACGCCGGCGTCTCAAAGGTCATAAAGTCAGACTCCCCGGACTTCAAGGAGGGCGACATCGTCACTGGCCCCGTCGGGATGGAGGAGTACACCGTTGTACCGAAGAAGAATCTCAGTGAATTCAGGGTCGTTGACACTAAGGAGGGGCTCCCGCTGACCTACTACCTGGGTGTCTTGGGCATGCCCGGATTGACCGCCTAGTGAGTATTTCCCCGCCTCGCCGCATGCTTCCTTTAGGTCCTAGGTTAAGTTTATGGTAAACTGATATTAATCTCCCATACCAGCTCATCATTCTACGAGATCGGCAAGCCAAAGAAGGGCGAAACCATCTTTGTCTCCGCCGCCTCCGGCGCTGTCGGCGCCATCGTCGGCCAGCTTGCCAAGCGCGAAGGCCTCCGTGTTGTCGGCTCTGCCGGTTCCGACGAGAAGGTCGCCTTCCTAAAGTCGGAGCTCGGCTTCGACGCCGCCTTCAACTACAAGAAGGAGTCGCCCGCTGCGGCGCTCAAGAAGTACGCCCCTGAGGGTATCGATATCTACTACGACAATGTCGGTGGCGAGACGCTCGATGCGGCGCTGGAAGCCGCAAAGAACTTTGCGCGCTTTGTCGAGTGCGGGATGATCTCGCAGTATAATAAGAAGAGCGGCGACGAGCTGTATGGGCTGAAAAACACCATGTATATTGTTGCAAAGCGCTTGACGGTTCAGGGTTTCATTGTGGCGGATCAGGACTTGGGACCAAAGTATGCGAAGGAGCATCAGGAAAATCTTAGGAAGTGGTTGGTGAACAACGAGTTTGTATACCGGGAGACAGTGACGCAGGGGTTGGAGAATGCGGTTGATGGTTTTGTGGGTATGCTGAAGGGGGAGAACTTCGGGAAAGCTTCATTGAAGGTATTTTACTTTCTCCCATCCAGCTTAATTGCTGCAGACGAATCGAACAGTATACTGACTAAGTAATATAGATTGCCGATCTCGAGTAGGTTGCATCATTTCGTTAAATCCAGTCATTGTATACTATGAGGAGTTATTATCGCGGGGGGGGGATCTTGCTTTTTGGGGACCGTTGTTTCTAACCGTGCATGCTGTTGTCCGCTAGCCACACTAGCGGGAGTAAGCTGTAAGCTTGTAGTTCTGGTTTTGTATGATTATAGTAGCAAAAATGACAGGGGGCCTGGTGGATATAGCAGTGGCGAAGTGGAGGGGGGGGGGGGGTCGGAGCTGGAGGAGGAGGAGGAGAGTACGATACCTACATATCTGCGAATTGAAATTAAATGACAAACGAATTGAAACTTCCCATGATTGCTATGCGGGGGGCCAATGATCACTGTGTTGGTAAACTGATATAGCCATACCCCCCGATTAGTAACCCTCCCCGGAGTACAGGCCTTGGCAGTCTCACGTCGCACCCTGCCTACATAACTACCCCGCACACACGAAATCAGTAGGCGTACTTGGTCTAACGGTTATGATTTTCGCTTCCCAAGCGGGAGAACGGGGTTCGACTCCCCGAGTACGCATCTGTCGGCCCCTCATATTACCAAGTGGTTACCTGGGAGGCCGATAGATTCCCCCACTTTTGTGGTTTTTGTTTGGTTGACTGCGAATTTGGTCGCAGATTAGTATTCACCGATATTGGGATTTATTATCGAGGGGTGTCAGTCCATCTGGGATGAATGTGCTAGTCTCTACGGTGTATAGATACAGCACAGCTACATAGCTACATGTAGCTATGTAGGCTAGGGTCATCCAATAGGAATTTGTCAATTAGGACTACGTACCACCGTTATTGGTTCGTGTGCCTACAAGGCCTGTCTTTTTGTGTTGGGCTTTGGGGGTGGGGGGGGTGGGGTGGTAGGTAGAGATGTAATTAAATGTGTTGTTCAAATGCTATTGAATTATATAGAGCGAGAGCGAGCGGGCCCTGGCCACTGAGTACAAGTATGTAGAGTACTTTAGCGGTCAATGTGTGTTTCGAGCACCACCGCCACTGTATATATCTAATATTCCGATACGCACTGTTCTCGTGGTAAGTGCTGGAATATACATGTACCTACTTACCTACCTACCTACCTACCTACATGTATGTAGAGGACATACATCTTGTTACCTGGGGTCGATTACTTAATTACATGTAGTCTTCTAGCATCATCGGGGCAGTTTGGATGGGATGGCCTTTTTGCATGGGCTGGGCTGGGCTGGGCTGGGCTGGGTTGATCTGAGGCGTGTCTGGTGGTAGGTAGGTCTCGGCGTTTTGTGTGCAGGCGGTTTTTATTTATTTAACGATATAGCAATCATTGATAGCAACCGGCCCTCGACTGTCAATGATTAAAAGACTCATATATATAACGCTCATGCAAACATGCCCAGTTGATACCAGGCTCTGTGTTGCATTTGCGGAGAGCTGAAAGCATATCTAAAAACCAAACCCGAGTGGCTGCTCCTTCTCCTTCTTTGCTTTTGCAATATCCGAAAAAGGATATCTGGTACAGGCCTATGTAATGATCGAACCGTCACAGCCTTTACAACAGCAGAGGTCCAGGAATTCAAGTCCCCCCTACTTATCAGGCAGGCCGATATAGCCGGCTAGACTGTACTCTTGCCCTCACCGCGGCCCAAGCAAGACCCAATTACTTCCGAATCTCTACCTAGTGCTATATGTTTACCATATCTTCCTACATACGCACCAGGATAACGTTATCATCCAACCGAACCCAAACAGCCTGCTACTCCGGTCTATTCGCTACTCTACCTCTACTATCCATTCACATCTTGGCACCTACTATTCCAGTCAACCAGTAGCCACGCACAATCCAAAAGGGGCCATCCCTACTAACCCACCAAACCTTACCCCACATAGGGCTGTCTTCCCGACCGATCAGTTCATCCCTGTTCCGCCACGCCCTAACACGGCACATCAGAACCCCTTACCCCGGAGATCAAGTTGTCCCTGCAGCGCATTGCATTGCAGCGACTCAGTAGGTGTGACATAACTACATTCCTCAGCTACTTTGCTTCGGAGCCTACCGACCGCGCCCATGGCCCCGTAGGTAGTCTGCCAGGAGAGATACAAATACCTCCCTCTCTCCTCTGATTAATGCCCCAATACACCCACCACCTCTCCCATCATTGACCGTGCAGGGTACCTACAATGGCACCACCACGCCCCACCACCGCCCGTCTCCTTACCCTCGCAGCCCTCACCGCCCTCACCGCGGCCACCAGCAGCGCCCCCGACTGCCGCTGCTTCCCCACGGAACCCTGCTGGCCCTCCACCGCCGACTGGGCCGCCCTCAACGCCACTGTCTCGGGCCGCCTCGTCGCCACTGTCCCAATAGGTTCCGTCTGCCACGCCCCAAACTACGACGCGGAGAAATGCAAGGTCCTGCAAGACAGCTGGCACGACCCAGCCGCCCATGACGAATCCTCATCGTCCATCATGGCGCCCGTGTGGGCGGCGCAGAGCTGCGACCCCTTCACGGACCCGAGCACGGCGTGCGAGTTGGGCAACTATGTGCGGTATGCCATCAATGTGACGGAGCCCGCAGATATCGCGGCGGGCATTGCGTTCGCAAAGGAGCATAATGTAAGGCTAGTGGTGCGCAACACGGGGCACGACTATTTGGGGAAGTCGACAGGCGCGGGGGCGCTCGCGGTCTGGACCCACCATCTGAAGAACATCACGTACATCCCAGCGTATAGTGGGGCGGCGAACTGGACGGGGGCGGCGATGAAATTGGGCGCGGGCGTGCAGGGGTTTGAGGCCTATCGGGCGGCAGATTCGTATGGTATGAGTGTGGTAGGCGGTGAGTGCGATACGGTGGGGATTGCGGGAGGGTATACGCAGGGAGGCGGACACAGCGCGTTGATGTCGAAGTATGGGCTGGCGGCGGACCAGGTACTCGAGTGGGAGGTTGTGACGGCGGATGGAAAGCACCGCGTGGCAAACCGGAGGAAGAATAGCGATCTCTATTGGGCGCTGAGCGGTGGTGGCGGAGGCACATACGGAGTGGTAACGTCCATGACGGTGAAGGCGCACCCGGATGAAGTGACTTCGGCCGCGAGACTGACTTTCACGCATGATGGGAGTGCGGAGATGGTAGAGAAGTGGTATGAGGCCTTGGATTTCTTCCATCAGATGACGCCGTCGTATACAGACCGCGGGGCTTTCAGTGTCAATGTGTATTTCACGGGGTCGTTCTCGCTGGGCCCGTGGTTTGGGCCCGGCCTCACAAAGGCCGAGAGTGAGACGCTTTTGGCACCGCTGGTCGCGAAGTTGGATGACCTAGAGCTGCCGTACACGTACAACATGACCGAGTTCCCGTCATATTTGTCTGCGTTCAACGATATGTTTGACTACATCGCAGTCGGCATTGCGCAGTACGGTGGTCGCCTCATTCCCCGAAAGACTGTGCTGGAGAACCGCGAGGGACTGAACAAGGCGATTCGGGGGATCATTGATACCGGCTCATTGATCTTTGAGGTTACCACCCATCCGACGCTGGAGATTGCTGGGTATCCTGACAACGCGGTGCTCCCGGCGTGGAGAGACAATGAGCTCAACCTTGTTGTAACCATGTAAGCATTGGCCCCCATTTCAAATCCGGAGAGCTAGATATACTGACAGCTGTGATAGTCCCTGGAATGACACGGCACCAATGTCAAAAGCCTATGCCGACCAAAAGACCATCACCAACGTCTGGGATGCCGCTCTCCGAGAGCTTGCCCCGGACTCGGGCGTGTACATGAACGAGGCCGACCCCTACGAGCCAAATTTCCAGAAGGAGTTCTTTGGCGCGAACTATGACCGTCTGCTCAAGATCAAGGACAAGTATGACCCGGAGCACATCTTCTATGCGATCACTGCAGTTGGTAGTGACAGGTGGACGGTAGAGGATAGCGGTGGACTGTGCAGAAGTGGGTGATTCTCTCTTCTTTCTTTCTCTGGGTTCGAACTGATGGATCAGGCGGTGTGGTGGTGCATGATGAGTTGTAGGAGATGGGGGTACCTTTCTTTCTCTATTTGATAATGGATTGTCTTTCAATGTAGAAGAAGAAGCCATGGGCGTTTAATATCCGCAATTAGTTGCCGTATAACTAGATATATCATATTTAGACACTCACCCATAATAGAGAAAATATTCACCGAGAAATCTGCTGCACATGCAGAGCTAGATGCAGCTACATTTAGTTTTGCCCATCACTCAGATCGATAACGCACCTAACCCTCCCCCCACAATGTGGGAGGAGGCTAGAATCTCAATGCCCAAATAAGGTGGGCAACGGACAGCAATATCAAACAGCAGGAAACTGACCAATCTGTACATATAAATATCAAGGCATATATATACCGTGGCCGTAAGTTGAACGTATTTTGCGGAATGTAGTTGAGAGGATGTTGTGCTACCTGTGGACATCTCCTAAGCCATTGCTCGCAATGTGGCTCTAGGAGGTCCTCACCCCCCCCGTGCTGAGATATACACCCGAGTGACACCCGGTGAAGGTATCACACAGCATGTCTCACCTCCTCCTCACCCACAAGCAAACATGTGACGTAACCACTGGTGCTGGTGGTTGCCTGAACCGAACAACGCCCATTGGCCGCCTGAATCCTCACATGTGGGGGAGTCGTCTTTATCACCACCACCACCACCACCACCACCACTCCACTACACGACGTATAACTGTTCAGATCCTAACTAGCCATCCCACGATCACAGCAACAGCTAAATTATTCACAATGGGGTAAGCTATCTCCACCCATACCCGCACAGCACAAGAACCATGTAACTATAGCTAACTTACCCCACAGCAACGGCCAGTTCAAGCTCCTCTTCCCCTCCCACGCCATGCCTTTCATCGTCCCCAAGGGCGAGATCCCCGTACCTCCTCTCTCCCAACTCCCCTTCTCCCCTACTCCCCTCACCGCTAACACCCTATAGGCGATCGTCTCAAGGGTAAACCTCATACTGAAAGACATGGAGAAGAAAGGCCTCACTAAAAGCGGCGGCTTCCTCATCCCCGCGTCCGACGGCTCCGGAGGCACTATCCACATCGGCATGCCCATCCCCGGTGACTGGATCCTTGTCGACGTCGACTACTCGACTGTCATCTACGAGGCTTTTGCGAAAGATATGGTGAGGAGCGGCGGCACGTACATGTTGCTGCCGATGAAGGTCGCGGGGCTCAATGCCGTCGATCTGAAGGCGGCGTGTGCGAGGGCGACGGCTGGGTCAGCGGTGCCGCCGCCGCCCCCGGCGTATAAGGCGAAGGCGACAGGCACGGGGAAGTCGGCGACGGGGTAATTATGTGTGGCGTAGTGGTGGGATTCTGACCAGCTGGTAGAGTGGTGGGTGGTGATAAGGATGGTGCTTGCTTTTTTTGCTTTGTTTTTTGGGAATGTGAATGGGGTTTGGGTTTGGTGATGTTTGGTGCTTTTGTTTCTTTATTGGTTCTTCATTTTTATTGACTATTATCATGTTATTCGTGTCCTACTGTACACAACCCACATATTTTCTCCACACTATAACTTCCCATTAATCCACGGGTAGAGTGCTCTATTACCCGAAATCGGAATACAAAGTGTTACCGGGTCACTACGTGCTCTATCTGCCCCCAAAGCACCCGACTACTCCGCACCGCCTTGTCAACGTCGTCCACAGCCCCCCCTCCCCATGAATGTGGGGTGCGGATAAGGCGTCGCTTAACCCCAACCTGACATAGCCCCGGCCCCCGCCATTGCGCAGTACAACGTCGCGGTTAGTAATCATTGGCCTTGCTGGGTATCTGCAGTATGCCTTGCGCGCGTACTGGGATATGAATATATATATATCGCCAAAACTTGATAAATTCATGTCTATCTCCTGCCAGGGGTTATCTCTTTAACAGTTGGTTGGGGGCTCTGGGTCAGCCTTAGAAGTTTAGTGCGGTAGACGACCTCCCGTTCCATTCGGACACCCCCCCCGCACTCAGACAGTCAATCATGATTGGTTGAAAAGAGGGGCTGAGGCCATTTAAAACGTTAATCCTTCCTTTTGTACGTTAACTGTCCGAGTGAGGGAGGTATCTAGATAGCCCGGGAGGTCGTCTATCATGATCAGTTATGAGTGGGCCGACGAGCACAAGAGGGGCTATATAAAACCCCCGACCCGCCGCCCACGCTACGAGTCGGAGTCCCCCCAAGAACCTAAACCAAGAGCCAACTCTGCGCCAGAAAAATATAATCACCATAACATATAAAGCATGGGGTATACCCCTCCTCATAACGCCCCTAAACTCCACAACTAACAACACTCCTAGGAACGCACAAATCAAGCTTATCTTCCCCGGGCACGACATCCCCTTTGCCGTGCCCTACGAACACACCTCCGTACGCACCCCCACCCCCTTCCTCCTCCTCTCTCACCACATCTGTACTGACCTTCCCCAGGAGCTCACAAACAAGATCGACAAGATCCTCGTGGACCTCGGCCCCAGCACCGACTTGAGAAAGGGCGAGTGGCTCCTAGTCGACGTGTCAGGCGCAGAGTTGCTGCATAATTCATGCCTCTCGAGGGTGAGGGCCTTTAGGACGTATACGATAGTGGATGTGAAGGAGGCGGGGAAGGTGAAGGCGGGGGGGAAGGGGGCGGAGAAAGGGGGGAAGGAGATCGGGCCGCCGCCGGTGTATGAAGGATAGAAGGATGCGTGCGGGTGAAGGGAGGGGCGTTATGTGCATCGATTGGTTCTACCCTATTGGAATTAATTATTGCCCACGGCACAACAGTTATATGTAATACAATTTGACCATGGGAGTAGATGGTTGAGCCTGGTCCGTGAGAGGTTAATCTGATTTTCGGTGCCGTTCGTGAAGTCGGGTTGGCCAGTCAGCAAAGCTCGACCTGGAGGGATCGCTGGCTCATTACATTAACGTGCATAGAAAATAGTTTCCGCCCAGAAAAGTACATGCTTACTTATATGTAGAGCTAAGAGTTAGCTAGTAGGTAGTCTCTTCTCCTAAGCATAATATATATATAGCTTTAATTAGAATCGATAGGCCCACTGTGTACATCCCCCCGATGCCGGATATCGCTAGAAGGCTATTATAAATCTGTTCCCAACTACCCCAACACCTTTACCCAAACCCATTCTATAAAAACTCCCTACAGTTAAAAAAAAACAGTAGTCGCTCTTCTTAAATTTACACACATATCTCACGGTAATAAAAACCATGAAGGAACAGTGGGTAGTTTGGTTAGATGGCTTACGGCACGTGATCGAGTGATTGCCAATGATTCAACACACCAATTCTAGTTTCCACCTGCCGCAACTAACGTATTTCACCTGGAAAGCGATCATCGCCGGGAAAGCAACCTCACCTCACAAAAAGAGGTTGTGGGCATCAAAACACAATATATGAAAGCAGGCACATATAAGAGGGTTCAGTGTATCCTTTCCGAATTCTGGAGTTATATAAGGAGTATTAACCAAGGTTTGGTGAAGTAGATAATGCTTACACTCCCTAACCCAGTAAACGACCTCTCTGAAACCATAATCTCGCTAGATAGAGGTAAATCATGTCAAAATAGTTGGGAGACATCTAAATAACATTTCTGGCTACTTGGTTCTGTAACTGTATATAAGTTCAACTTTCTTCAGCAATTTTGGATGATCCCGTTGTCACCCTTGATTGCTTTCCCGGTGACGATCGCTTTCCCGGTGAAACACGCCACGAGCGAGGAGGAGTAGCGTTTTAATCAACAACATAACCTGTCTTAGATCTTGTTCGGCACAAATTCTTATAGACAACTTGCTAGGCGTGACAGTGACATATCAAACCGAGAATGGTCCCGATCCCGCACGGGTTTCGGTTAGGAAGTCTTGACCTTTTTTTCCCCCATGAAGGAAAGAGCGGAAAGCATGATCTTGGCTCTCCGGGGCTGAAGAAAGAATTGGAACAGCCACGGGAAAGTACGAAATGTTGTGGGGCAGATAAACTAAATATGTAGGATACTATAGATCTGGAGAATGCGAGAACGTATGGTGATTATAATATGACGAAGGACATGTTACGGTGGTCTGGATCGATGTCCTCGCTACCTAAATTTGTCCACGACTATTTTCTTGTGACTCGCTCTCTTCCCTTTCGCCCTCTACCATCATTTGAACTCTGTTTTAATTTATGGACTGACCATAAGCCCCCCCCCCCTTTGATTCACGTAGGACTGGGATCTCTATTCTGAACTCCTGGTTCGCTTCAAAACATTGACGACAAATAACATAAACGCCATATTCAGCAAAAAAAAAAGGTTGCACAGCGACAGATGCCCAAAACCCGCTTCTGACAGTACATGATCGACCAGCGCTTATCTCAACACTCATTGGAAACGGAAAATACTTGGTCGGGTTTATGGCGTTTAAAGAGAGAGACAAGATACAAATTGTAGTTATGAACGGTGACGGGATAGAGTGTTTTGTTTTTATTTTTCTTTCACTTTTTGTTAGGCAGTGGCGGCGGATGAGTGCGAGCTTGCTGAATGCCCTTCACTGGGTGTGGCCAGAAGCTAGCAGGGTAGTTCTGGGGTTGTGGTATTGCCATAGACTACGCGGGTCTGCATGCAATTAATGAGTTAAACAACAAATAAAAAAAACACTCATTGGAGGCTGCGAATCTGAGTGGAGTTCTAATGAAATATTATAACTACACGTATTCACTCCCCAGGTTTTCAAAAGGTAAACCAGGTATTTAGCTCTAGTGCTCTTCTGTTAGCCTTCACAATGTTACGTGTATTCGAATTTAAGAACGGAAATAGACCTCGGGCCGGCCTTGTTTGCATCACCTAAGGTACTACATTGCTCTACGAGAAAAAACCCGAACTAAGTTCCCCTCTTTGAAATTTGGACTCAATAACTCATGCTCAATTGTTGGTTCTACTGCTTTATATACCCTCTTGCCGTGTAAACCGCCCACCCGGCTGCCGATCGATCGTCACAACCAGTCACTCGTTCAACGGACCACGTGCTCGCCGAGCTGACTACACACGCAAGGATGCGGCACAACACGCACCACCATACCGTTTTACCAACACTTGCACTCGTATGGCAGGTAGGGCTGCATGTTCTCCATCCGGCCCCTTGGCCCATGGCCATGACATCGGAATCTCCGGTAAGCATTCCAGTCCACATTTCCTAAATGTGGACAAATGGGGAAGTGGGCCGGCTTGGTATGATCAGGAGCGACAGCTCATCTAGCTTATTACCATCGGCGGGTTGCAACAGAGCTTGGCCTTCGCCGGATGAAATGATGTGTTGTCAACTTCAATGAAAGAACTCTAAACCGTTGATTCTCGAGGCGAGTATCTGGAAGGTTCAATGTCAATGTGTTTGGTAGGCGTTAAGAATTTATCATAATTGCAACTCGATTACTACTTTTGGCTAAGCATAGTCACAGCCCACTCCCAATACCTCCTTCTGGGGCCTGTTAGATATGCATGTTCTATAGCTCGTATTAAACCATGCAAGTTAGCTCTCGGTGATGATCAACATCACGTACAATCTTTAAAAGGGGCCCTACCACCACCCAATTTCCGATACTAGCACCTTGATCAATAAGTTAATTCAATATGGCACACAATACGCACACAGACCACTACACAGTCCTCACGAATAATACCCTTACGAAGGATATTACTCTCTTCATAGGCCTCGTTATCCCAAGCGTCCTCGACATCTCAAAACTCAAGAATGCACACGAGGAGCTAGTCAAACACTGGCCCATTCTTGGAGGCACGTTGATCACATCGGTATATATATGTTTTTCCCCTCCTTGCTCTCCATCCCCGCAGCCAATTGATTCGGACTCACAAACAAAAACCTAGACCAAACCCTACTCCTTCACCACCGGCACCACCATTGACTTCCAGTCTCGTATACTCCCTACTACCCTCGCCGCCACCCTACCATTCGACTTCCACACCCCGCTGACCGCCTCCGCCCCATCACCCACCCTCCATGCCCACGCCGGCGGCGACCCCAAAGACGCCGTCTTCCACTTCGACAGCATGCGACCCATGAACAAGCTCCCGGCCACACTATTCGCCCTACGCGTAACACTCCTCCAAGATGCAACCCTCCTCGGCTTCCGTGTGCCACACCACCTCGTCGACGGGAAAGGCATGTTTGAAATCGTGAGCGCATACGCCACCACCCTTTCCCGCGGTACCGAAAGCCTCCCACAGCTCGTCCTGCCGCCAGACGTGCATGTGCTCCGCGGAAACGGTAGCGAAGGGGTGAAGCTGAGCGAGTTAGTAGAAGGAAAGGACGATCTACCGGAGACAGTGAAAGAGGGCGCGCGATTTGTGGATCCGCGTGAGAACTTCACAACGGGTCTATGGTCGTTGGTGAAGTTTATTGTACGCTTGCTAGTGAAGCAGGTACTGCGGCCCATGGTGGGGCTAGGGGAGAAGGGAGAGGATAGGTATGTACATGTGTCGGGGGCATGTATTGAGGACTGGGTGAAGAGGTGTCAGGTGGAGCTTGATAAGGCTGCGGAGAGGGGTGAGCTGGAGGAGGGAGCGGGGCTCCGGCTAACGAGGAATGATGTGCTATCGGCGTATTGGTTGAAGGTAGACATTATTTTCCTTCTATATCATTTTCAGTGTTTTGGTCTGGTGTGATATAAGTATGTAACCGTGACTTACTCGATATCGACATATCATAACAGGCAAGCCACGCCGCCCTCAAGCCCGACAACGGCCCGATAGACCTCATGTACAACCTCAACTACCGCCCGCACCTTCGCTCTGCTTCTCCAGGAACCACCTACCTACATAACAGCTACTACAATATCCGCGCAAACTTTCCCTCCTTCTCCGCATTCCAAAAGCTGCCACTCTCCCGCCTCGCCCTCGAGATCCGTCTCTGCGTACTGCGCAACAAGCAGCCCTCCGCCGTGCGTAAGACACTGCAGTTCATGGAGGACACTGTCGATAAAGTGCTTTCGCCGGGGGTGCCCGGCGGCAGGCCAGACTTTCTGCCGTTTTTGAGTAGTTGGACTACGTTTGAGTATAATAGGTTAGACTTCTCAGGAGCGTGCGAGAAGGGACAGGAGGGGAGGGTCGAGTTTACGCACGCATATTGTGCTTTTCCAGGTGGAATTGATATTAGGCCGTTTGGGGTTACGTTGAAGGATGGGAAGGGGGGCTATTGGATCAGGACTTGGTTGGAGAAGAGGGCATGGGAAGGGCATGAGAAGGCGTGGGAGTTTTAATATCTTTTGTGCTGGGTTATCGAATACATAAACACATTATCACATAGCTGTAAATAACAACACATACATTATAGTCGATAAGTCATAGAGTATGTACTCTTAACAAGTAAGCGTGAACCCAATTCACCCCCGTCCCTAGACATACTCTCAACACTCCACATGAAACTCCCTAAAACAAAACTCCTTACACAAGCTCTCGCCACAAAACTTACACTCAAACGACGTCCTCTGCACCCTCCCCCTCGGGTGCGAGGTTTTCCACCTCTCAAATAACTCCGCATACCGCTCCTTGTGCAGCCGTATGTACCGGCAGAACACACACAGCTGAGAGCGCTGGTGCTTTGTCGAGTGCACGAGGACGTGGTTGCCCGGTGTTAAACGCCGCATGGGGAGGGTGTAGTGTTTCGAGATGTAGCCTTGGCCACGGCTGGCATGGGTGTTGCCTTTCGGGCACGGGCGGTGGGCAGGGTGGGGTTCAGTGCTAGCGGGAGCCAGGGGAGGAGAGGGCTCGGCCGTGGTGGAAGCTGAGGCGGTGTAGTGAGATTGGGACATTGTGCTGGGATTAATTGGTTATGCGGCCCTGATGTATACGTATACGTAGAGAGTTGTGTAGTTTCATAAAATAGGACTTTAATCAAAGCCCAAACTCATATATGCTTGCTATTCAATTGAGTGTTCGCTCTCAAGCCGTTTAGATATCAGGGATAGCCTCGAGCTACAACCTGCGGGTTAGCTACCAGTTATCTATAGACACAGCCATGCTTAATCATTATGGGGTCGATAGGGATCATGCTTACCTTCGAAATCAAGCACGATAACTACCGTGAGATTGAGGAAAGATGTCGTCGCTTGCAAGATGTGCCGAACGATAAGATACACCATGATGTCATCCGCCACATGCCTAGCCACAGTGGAGGGACTTGCGCTTCGAGTGATATTTCATGATTAATCAAACCTACATGTATTGCACGTTGCCACAAGTAGATGAACACTCACGTTGCAACCAAAATTTGTATGGGAATTCGACTTCAAGAACCTACATGTGTTTCTCTATAACCACAAGAAGATGGAGCAAAAGAATCTTAGTTATGGATTCAGTACCTAGGGTTAACATATCAGTTCGAGAGCGTGACTTTGAAATTTTGATTTTGTTAGGCGGTTTGTATGGTTACTACCCCCGAGCTCATGTTCAACTACTTGTGGTAACGTGCAATACTTGCCAGGTTTTTCACTTTGTCCAACCCGTTTACCCCAAACCTGGCGACCAAGTGAGATGTAGCTAGATTATGGAGCACCGGCTTCACTGTGAAGCGATTTGGAGTAAACGATATATACACGAACGAATAACGATTTTAGTAGGTACAAACAGGTGCCCATATTTTCACTACCTGGCTGTAGGGCCGCGTATCGCTGGTTTTGAGTGCACGCGTAGTATAAGAGGCTCTTCTGCAGCTGCTTCTCATCACCCTCTCTTATTCCAGGACCGAAAACACGAACTCGTAGTAGGGTATATCCCAACCAGTATGTCCGCCCCCCCCCCCCCACCTAAGTAGACATCTAAATTCTTTTATAATTCTAATCTTCTGCCGGCCCGGGCCTTAGAAATCTGGATAAGGAATACAAACGGTCACTTCAAACTTAAGTTGGATAATAGTGCCATAGCACCGAATATGGACAGCTGGCACAACTCAGTAGATTCCGATTCCGAGCTAAGAAGCCAAGCTGACCATCATACTTTGGTGGTTCCTTTCTTCCATATTCCCATAAGCCCTTCCAAGGCATCCTGGTCCTCTTTATCATACCATAGTCTTCTATCGGCTGATTTCTTATATAGGCAAACTACCTCGGGGATTTCACCATAGAAGAGCTCCTAGCCTTCGACAATAAGAAGACTGATCGAAGTTAACGGAAATACTAAGGCGGCTGTCGTATTTTACTCAAAACGTAACCTCCTACGCAACATTTCTACTGGCTATATGTACCCTCAGTCTCCATCCACAGGCGATTTCATTGTATAGTCCTGGCGCTTAGTTATCCTACGGTGCCTAGCTATCAGCCGCTTACGTACCCAGGCCTGTCAAAACTACCGCTCTCTAAGATGACGCAGTCCTTGCGCACAGCAGAGATCTATGGGCTGATGAGCTGAAAAAGACAAAGGAAAATTTAGATGACAGTCCTAATCCCAAGTAGGTTAATTTGCGGGACGATAGCAGATAACGGCATCATATCAGGTGCGTACGATCTTCCACGATATGCCCCTGTCTATAAGCCCCAGCCTTGCCTTACTAATATCAGCACCTTGTTTATGAGGACCCGAAAACACGGTCTCAGTGAACCACACCCGGACCTTATTTTGTCCTAGCGCCACAGATTTTGTATCGTATACCATCGACTTCATTATGTCTCCCAGCGTCCGGACCTTGACCAAAGTATCTCACGGAACGGTAGAATCAAAATAGCCTCCTATCTACTAAGGTCTTCCCTGAAACCCTTGAAACCCTGCACGCACCTGACGAGGGTACCGAGTGACGCCCTATGACCCGTTTGATCAACGTCATATCGTCCCATATGGCTCTAGGAGTGATGGTCGGGAAGGACCCTGAATATCTAGTGCGGAAAGACCCTGCAGTGCCCTCTCACTAACGAAGAAAGAACGCCTTCCAGAAAAAAATCTTAAAGATAGAAAAACTCAGCCACCACCACGCCGTCGCCTACGCAATCAAAGTCACGTGATAGGCAGATTGCAATCCTTTTCTCTACAGATAATGCGATGCAGCCTTGAGAGGCGAGACAGGATGATGATGTGCAGCTCCAGGCGTTGAGCCTCCATACCTGCACAACCAAGCCACACGAGCTGAGAATGAAGAATGCCAGTAAGGCAGCAACAGTTGCGAATGACGAATCGCGAGCTGCGAAACCGGCTTTTTGTCTTCAAGACAGACGAAGGTTTAGAAAAACCCTCACCACATGAGCAAGAGAACGTTGCACAATGCCCCCATCGCAGATCCTCCCATGCGTGGGGGGGTTGCGGTAACCGGTGTGGCATGTTGAACCCCAGATGCTCCATGCCACCAAAACCCTAAGCGGAAAGGGTTGATGAACCAAGCCGTCTCTAAAAAAATCTTGGTTTTCTGATGTTTGATAGACGCTGCAAGTTCTCTTCTCTATTTTTTTTCCGGAACTGTGACCCCCCGTGTCACACATCTAACTGGTTGCTGTTGCATACGCGAGGAAACACAATTTACGGCCTAAAGTACCGTAGAGTGCCTAGCCTTGCTAAAGTGCCCATGTCCCAGTGTGCTGGATGAGCTACCAGGTGTCTCTTTTCCACCCTAGACCGAACTTGAAGGCTTCCCCGGGAACTCACATTCAACTTCTAGCAAGGTCTATCTAATACTACTATAGAAATACCCATGCCTCCTGGTACCCTACTTTACTTAAACCCCCCCGCAGATGATGCAAATTCCCATGCATAATATGTAATATCCAGGAACATTTTTACCGTTCATGACGATTTCATCTCGGGTATGAAGGGCGTGCATAACTACCGGTAGGTACTACATTCACCCTGACTCCTGCTTCTCTTGAAAACACACCCTCAGGGTGTATGTAGGTAAATAAGCAATCAAACTCGCAGAAATAAATGGTAAAATACTTACCTACTCTACACTGGCTCGGAAGCGGGACGGGTCTCACCGTTATCTTGGTCGACGGCCGTTAACTATCATCATCACGGAGCCCAGTACGGTTCTAGCGTGGAGAATACCGGCATCTAGCTAGCTTCTTGAAGTATTCTACGGCCCGAGTAACTGATGTTGAGGGGAAGGTATGGGATGGATCACAATTTCGTTAGTTCGGAAACGTCAAAAAAGAAAATCATGACTCCCCAAGAAAATTTAAAGGGGAGGGGGCAGGGCGACAAAAGGCCCGTGAACGAACAAAAAGAACGCCCCCCTTCTTGTTCTAGAAATACCATCTGCCCACCCCGGACTTAGTTTTCTTCTTGTCGGGTCCTATGATAAGATAGGTAGAGTGTATGCTCTAGGTTTTGTTTTTAATTTCCGGGAGGAATACCGGGGGTTGGGAGCTTTCAACGGTTCTTGAAACGATATCAGGTGCGCTTTTGGGGACTGTAATTTGCTAGCCAGGGAAATGCCGTCATTGGGTATTGAAATCCATGGTAGAGTGCCTCTGTCGGGAGTCACTCAGGAACAGAGGCAACACATTCCAATAAAGCGATTTGAATATACAGGTTGAGATGAAATGCCACCGGGAACTTATCGTCATCAGCGTCATCATCATCACAGCAAAAGGAGGTGAATTTATGTTTTCTGTTGGCTGGCGCGACACCGACTGCACGGTTCTATTCTGCTCGAAACACAGTTTAACCCAGAAAGGCAGGCTTCGAGAAAAGCTGACACGTTCGCTCGCTGGCTTGGGGTGGGTGGAAAATAGGGGAAGAAGAGAGTGGGGGCACGAACTAACCCATATTTGGTCCGACAGGCGATAAGGATAAGATGAGGGAGGGGAGAGGTGCCAACGAACTGGAAACCTGAATCGATTTCGATTCGAGGCGTGTTCATCTCAGAATGTTTTACCGACGGGGGTTGGGTTTGTTCGCCTTACGTTACGTTGGCTGAGGGAAGCTGCATTAGAGGGGGGTGGAATTCGGCAAATCAAGCCCAGTAGTGACTGAATGACTGACTGACTGACTGACTGACTGACCCCAGCCTGCGCAGTACCTATCTTATCTCACTCACCATCCACTTCAGTTCAGTTCATGTAAGGTGAGGTGAGGTGAGTTTGAGTGGATTTTGTGGTAGAAACCCGTTCGAGCACAATGCTCAGTCCGTGCTAGCGCCAGTGCTGCTGCCTGAGAGAAACTATGGGAAGTGCTTTACAGAAAGATTCTGTGCTTTGCAGAGGAGAGAAACCAGAATTCCTTTTTCTCCCCCCCCCTTCTGCAACCGCGTTGGGAACAGGCTTGGTAGTCCGTGCAGGGTGAATGGGCCATTTCCCCCATCGGGAGCGTAACACCGGCCTGCGCCACGACGGTGGGGGGGAGTGGTGGCAATTACTCACTCACTCACCCCAGGGCTGCTAAAAGTGCGTTGTTAGGCTTCCATTGGAGGTGTGGTGTGTGTGGTTGTGAGTGAGTGTGTGTGTGGCAGCCCTGCAAGGGTCCATCTGGCATACGGCTGCAGACATGTCAGCATGTGGACACGACGGTGATAACCAGCGGGAGAGGCACAGGGTTGGAAGGGGGTTGAGTGGGTAGGTACGGCAGGGTTGGGGGGAGTAGCTAGGAACCTTGGATGAGTGGAGTGGAGTGGTTCTAAGTGGAGAGTGGACTCAGTAGCACTTGCAGGTGTGTGTTCGGGGAGAAGAATCGAAGAAGAAGAGAATTTCGAGGTGTGGGTGGTAGGGAAGGTTGTGGTGTGTGGGTGTGTGAGAAAAAACTGGGAAGGCTTAACGGGGTCGGAGCGCAGCATCTTCTCAGGTACTTAAGGTTACGCATCCCCCGCCCTGCTGCCGCCGCCTCGCGAATCTACAAAAAGCTCAACTGCCCTTCGGACTTATTTTTGGGTACAATATCAACAAGGTTATACATAACACACATAACACACAAGAGACACACATATCACCGAACGATTCGGACATATAACAATCTCGTCAGCCTCGTCAGACTCGTTTTCAGCTTCTACCAAAAGCATATATCAAAACAAACAAACGGACTATAACAGACGATAAGAGATAGAGAGATAAAAGTTTAAGAACATACCTAGATAACAGTCCTATCTCTACATCCAACCACAGCCATGTTCGAGAACTTCTCCTTCGACGCCCCCAGCGTCTCATCCATGCGAAGACCGGCCCTCATGTCGCCCCCGATCGCACCAGACTCCTCAGACCTTGAACAGCCCCCCACCTTCTTCTTCAACCCCTCCTACTCCCTCTGCACACCTCCTCTCTCTCCCCTCGACCCTGAAGAGGACCCTTTCAAACGCACACTATCAACTTCCCTCTCCACCCTCTCCCTCGCCGACTCCACAACCGCACCCGTAACAATACCTACAAACCCGCTCCCGCCATCACCCCCGCAACAGCCACAACACCAGCCCGCCTACCTGGCCCCCCGCACCTGCGTCCGGTTCCAACGCCAGATCCTCGCCCGCCTACAAACCACCGACTCACAGCTGCGTTGTCTGTCGTCGCTTGTCGAGGAAATGATCTCGTCACGCGACAACTGCAGTGTATCTGCAGCGCCACCACTACATCACGGTGCGTGCAGCTCGCCGACGGCCTCGCGGAGGAGACGTAACTCGCTGCCTTCGGTCGTGTCAAGAGGCAGTGGCATCAAGAAACCTGTTGCGGTCAAGAGGGGGTCCGCGACGAAGGCGAAAGGGCTGAAGGGGCTGGGAATTGGGGCTGCGGCAGCGGGGAAGAAGAGAGCGAGGAGGGGCGCCGTCGTGAACGTCAATTGGAGACGGTGTAGTGGGAGTAGCAGCAGCAGCGGGCATGTGTCCGATTAGATCCGATGCCTGGCCTCTCCTACTTTTTTCTTTTTGTCTTTTCTTCTTTTTGGGGAGATATAGAAGGAGCTGGGCTTCTTTTTCCTTTCTGTTTTTCTTCTCCTTTTATTTTAAAACTTCTTTTTACCTGGGATGCCATAGATCTTTTTTATTCATATTATCTTGATATTGATTGTATTCCTGTCGCTCCTTTAAACCACACATTCTTTTTGTTCAACATTTTGCCAGTTTTTGTAATGGTTGGGCTGGTTGGCTTTTGGGTTTGGGTTTTTGTTTTTCATATGTCCATTTTTATTTTCATGTCCCCTCCCTCCCCCCCTTCGACCTTCACTCTACATTTTCCAAACATCATATGGGAGTTTTTTTTCTTTCTTGCTTTTCTTTTCTATCTTTTTCGGGTTACTCGGTTCGGGGTTTTTTTATTTGTATTTTTCATTTACTTTTCCAAATCTATCTGGCGGGGCGTTGGCTTTTCCTTGTTTTTCTTCTTCTTTTCCTTCTTTTCTCTCTTTTTTTCTCATCATTTTTACCGAGAGCTTTTTATCTCGGGTGAGACCGGGTGTTCGTGGGTTGCAGCATGTATGTGTGTGTGGGGGGGGGGGGTGAATTTACCCACCACTACTACTGCTACCACCACAGGTAGCATGCCATAGCACACATACATAGGCGGAGGGGGAGTCGGGATATAGGGATATCTCGGGGTGGACCTTGTTCTCCCACCCCCTACCTAGCCTAAGAAAATACAAAAGAAATCAAAAAATCAAAAATCAAGTATTCTTGCTAGCTCCAAGTGACATGACGTTGAGAAATTCGAAAGGAGGTATTTAATTTTAATAGCTCGCCTGCAACAGCGTGAAAAAAACAAAAAACAAAGTCGGTGGAATTTATGGGTTGGTCACGATACGCGAACTTTGCAGAGACAGACAGCTTGTGGTTTGTGCAAAAAGCTGTACCTGCGCAAACAAGCACCGGCCCCAACAAGCCAGCTAGTTAAGCTCACGATGGAACATTCGGGGCTGGTCGGGATTTGAATCGTGGTGTGGGGTAGATACAGTAGGAAGCCTGTGACGTCAGCGGATAGACAGGGAGGTAAGTAAGTAAGGAAGGAAGGAAGGGGAAAGATCAAAGGAGAGAAGAAGCATCGCTCTGTCTATCCACCTCCTCTCTCCTCAACTCCTCTCGGTGTAATCACCTCTACCTGTCTACCTACCTGTTACCTGTCACTCTCCGACCGGTAACGCAGGACAAAAAGCCTCCCTGCCGGTAATTGACTATGCTCTCTCCTCTTGTGCACCTTCACGCACAGCACGGTGTCGCCATTCCAAACCGGCCTGGAACCTGCAAATAAGCTTCATCGGATCGCCCACGCACCACCACCACAACCACAACCACAACCACCACCACCACCACCGATTTACCCCTCCTCCTGCTTCTGCCTCTGCCTCTGCCCTTCTGCCCTTCCCACCTACCAGAGCCACACACACTCAGAGACACTCAGAGACACACCCACGCGCGATGGAGGAGCTCCGTCCCTGTCACGAGTGAGTGAGTCGTGGTGTGTGTTAACTAACCCCGTCAAGCGATCCATTCACTACCACAACAACAACAACAACTACTCCCCAGACCCAACACAACCCAGCCAGCCCAACCGAGTCCAGCCCGCCATCCCGATGTCCGCGATCGCACCATCGCAAAAGCAACGTCTCGGACGGATTCAACATCCGAACCCACCAACCCAAACCGCCGAACCTCCTACCCCGCGATCGGTCGGTCGGTCGGTCGAGCCGGTTTCAAAACAGACAGAGAATTACCCCGGGTTCATCCTGTCGGCCGGAGGGTTTTTTTTGGAAATAGGGGGGGGTTTGTAATCCGGGGGAAACGTGGCAGACGTCTAGGGAAGGGGGGAAACGTGGGCGTGACAGATGACAGGCAATGTACATAGATAGATAGGTTGATTACATGTAGGTTAGGCTCTGAGGGCGTGTGTGAATCTGGGGTTAAGAGATAGGTAAGTCAAAGGCTAGTAGGGTTTCATGGAGAAGAGGAAATGAATACGACGGTCGGGCCACCCCATGGTATGGTACAAGGTTTGGCCCGGGACCGGGAGCAGCGGTATCCCGGATACATAGAAAATTATCTTCGGGGACTAGTTTACGAGGAAAGCCTACCATCCCAGGGCCCACTACGGAGGGACCGATGCTTTCCGGCGTTTTCCGATGTCAAATCCACCCAGACAAACAGGAGTGGATATGGTAGGGCCTGATGGGCCTCATGGGCCTCATGGGCCTCATGGGCCTCATGGGCCATCACTCGTGGCTGCCAGTAATCAGACGCCTTGGCTACATCGAACCGAGCTCTGAAGTTAGAGATGTTGAGGCCTGTATCGGAGGCATTTTGTAATCTCCTGCAGTCGTTGTGTTGTAAGGCAAACTTCCGGTTGATTTTGCAATCCGGTACCGGAATTCCCCAGATAGTGGTAGACTCGATAACGCGCTTCCATCGATATCTACCCACTTCATATCTATCAAGACGTGTATGATGGACTGTGACTGGTAGATCACAAGTACCGGATATTCACATCGGTTACTCTGTAGATAGATACCCAATCCCGCCAATCACAAGTGACACCTCGGCCACCACATGCCTTTGATTCCCGGCCGCACGCCCTTGGCTATTCTTCCACGCCCTGCAGGTACAAAAAATATCAAAATCATCACATCCATACCATCCGCCGTCAGGTCTTCAACATACAGGCAAAACCCCCGTCAGAATTAATTTACGAATTGGCCTCATAATCACGGCTGGCCCGTAATCGCCAACAGACCACAACATGCAACACCCGCGCCATGTTCCCACCCAAGTTGGAGAAAGTCGTTTTATGGAGTCCGCGAGGAGGGTTAGAGAAGTAGGTTTGCTGTATGGAGTACTTACAGCCACTCATCAAAAGTGTTCGTGATTCACATCAAAGTTGGTCGGTGCGTGATGTGGCTTACCGGATTTTATTTACGGTCAAATCGAGGAACTAAAATGTATATATATAATTGTATCCAGTGCTAGAGAATAAAAATACCATGAATGTCTAATATTGATTTGACTACTATTGACTGTTGCTGTGTTGAGATTTTGGACATTTCAATGGGCACTTTGATTCCTGACCTGAGCCGGACATACAATAAATTCGAATCACGAACAATTTTGATGAGTGACTGTACAATGTAATTAATGAGTTAAACAAAAAAAAATGAGTGACTGTAATGGATTTGATGACTGGATCATGATCCATCACTCGGGAATGCCTCGGGACTTCCTTCCTTCCTTCCTTTCTTTCTTTCTTTTTAATTCATTAATTGCATATCATTTCAGGGCTGTAGGTGATATCCAGAGAATTAGTAGCACAACCACATATTTCCTTTTATGTGATAGTTATGGGGGAGGATACTTATATGTATAGTTATTAGTGTTGACTAGTAACAGGGTTGGTAAGTGTGTTGCGATATACAGAGATACCTGATTGACCATACCACTTCCTTATCACATCCAGGTTGGCGACAACTCAAAACTGGAAAAATTCTGTTGACGACAGAAAGGGAGCTTGAGTAAGTTGAGTGAACAAAAACTGGATAATGAGGTTTGCTCGATCTACCTGCGTTCTGGTATCCGGATGGGGGATGGCATATATGGTGATTAACGTATATATAGAATTGCGAATTAGCACCCGGTGTAGAAATGTGCATGAGTCCGGGGCCGTTCGCCGTTGAAAGCTTACCTTGCTAGCTGTGTATGAAGACTCAATAACTGGGAATAGAATAAACGAAGAAGGATAAGAGCCTGCTTATACTTGTACGTCTCATAACTGACATGTTGAGTTAGGCCGAACTATCTATTACGTAACTACATGTATGGAAACGGGTACTAAGACCACTTATATGCTGCCGTAATTCTACACATGCCCCGTATGTGAAACGCAAATTACAACTACGCCAGCACACAGCATGATTAGCGCCACCAATACCAGCCCATGCTACACAGTGAACGGCACAGACTGTACTTCTACCTTAGTGAGCATCCAGTCGTCCACAAAGCCAAAGAGTTCACTTACAGGCTAGCACACATACCCAATCAACATCCGTAACACTACATGTACCACTGTCCCCTTGGTGTAACACCCCCACTATTGCTCTAACTCTCACAGGTCCGAGCTCCTATATATCCACTACATTCCAATACACGGTATATATGGCCTCCGCTGTCCGTTGATATTTAGAGATCAACTCGAATATGCTGGTTGCAGGAGGAGAAGGTCAGTGATTAGATAGAATGGTGTTACGCTATTAGTATTTGGCTCTCTTCTTTCCGCCGAGTACAAAGTTTCTATATGGGTACGACGAAATGTAGACCCCCGGGTGTCTGCACGGTATATGTACATCATACGTCGAAGTAATACGTGCATCTCCGGGCGTAGGGGGTGTGGAGCTACAACGAGGAGGGTATCCGGGCGTAGGGTGTGGAGCCACAACGAAGGGGGTATCCAGTGGGCTAGTGAGCGCGAATATCTAACTTTCCATTTGTAAAGCTGTCCGACGAAGCGATCTGTAATCCAACACCCCCCACTCCCGTGGCCGGCCAGGAGGGTTGCGGCGGTTCTATCCGTAGGTCATAACTCATCACTCGATGCTCTTCCGACTTAGGAATGGATGCGGCGGGGAGTAAGCTCTCAGCGGTTAGCCCACTTGACATTTTTGGCCCTGTGCTGGCGTGGTTCACTCAGGCTGCGAGGCAAAGGGGCTGCTTCCTGGTAGGGATTATGGAGGGTGTTTTGATTTATTCTCTGTGGGGTAAAGGTTGATGAGCGGGGTTGGACTACACACTATGTATGTAACGTGCTCCATGGTTCCGGTATATCATAAAAGTTTGGAACGACTTCGGCCAAGCCCTTAATCTAATGTAATTAATGAGTTAAAAAAAAGACCTTAATCTAGGTCATAATCTATCACTCGGTGCTTCTATCTCGTAACCGCACTGGCTTCAAGCAACGAGCTGGGTCTAGAGAACGCCGCCTCCGTCCCACTAAAAGGTGCAGCATGTGGTAAAATTATGGTAGAAGTATGGGAAGGGTCACATTGGTCGAGTCAGCCACTTAAATTCTGTTCCTAGACCTTACCTCTACAATAATTTTACCTCTCGCGGTAGAGCCCACACGTGCCCGCCGTGTTATCCAACATCGTTCCTCATACGCCAAATCCCCCTTTATCCGCTCACAAACAAAACCACCCCCCACACCAATATCAACATCAACCCCACACATATCCCCACTATCAAGACACCCCCGTCCCGCCCATCTCGCCATCCAGCTTTAGTGAACCTTAGATTGGCTAGTAACCCACCGCCAAGCCACTATCATAAATTTGGACCGCCTCTCGCCTCATCCCCATGTGTTCGGTCATAGAACGACGTAAATAGGGCATCCCGTCCGCTCTGCCATACTCAACCGTCGTATCGCTCAATTAGTACTGCAGTGGGTGACCATGCGGGAATCCTGAGTACCGAACTCTCTACATCTCATTTTTGCCATTTTGCGTTGGGTTGGGTTGGGGGGTATTGTCAATAAAGAAGGTAGAAACTGACCCAGACCCTGGTCCTGGTCCATAGTGTTTGCTTCTGGGGACTAGGCCGCCGCCATATTATCCGTCGGATTGGTTCTTTTCCTGTCGATATGTTTTGTGCAGATGGAGTTTTGCCGTCTGGGGTGGTTATCCTCACAACCGCTCACTCGTCTACCTACACCACCGCTAACTCTCACGACCACACCACCGTCACCACCATCAACCACACCACCAAAAAACACACTTTCTCATCAATCCCCACCACAACCCCACCATTCGGCACCACCCAAAATCCAGTAAAAAGGACATCAACCCGACCGCGAGAGGACTCGAACCCCCAATCTTTGGTGCCGAAAACCAACGCCTTAACCATTAGGCCACGCGGCCGCCTATTTTCTGCAGCTCATCCTCGCAACTTGTGCTAGTTACGGGCTGGTACTCTCGCGATTGGTACTCTCGCAGTGAAATATATTTCTAAGCGTGCTCTCATAAGTCTACAGTTTTTCCTCACTCTCTCGCTCAAAGTAAAATGGAAAACTCTCATATCCTGCCTGTCCTGTCCTGCTCTGTCCTACTATGGCCCAAAGAGATCCGAAATCTGAAACTTACATATAGCTACTACATAAGCATCGTAAATAAAAAAAAAGTGGGTGGTTTTGCAAGAAGACTAGTCAATAGCTTCTGCGGGAAAGCAGAAAGGACCTCCGCAAAGAAAAGAAAGGCAAAGCTAAAACAAAACGAAAAGAAGCTATGATGAAGCCAACAAAACCAACTTTCGACCAAAAAGGAAATGAAAAAGAAAGGGAAGAACAGTAGGGGGTACCAGTTCGATATTCCCAACCGCCGTCCATAAAAGACTAAAACGCTCCCAAACCAGCCATAATCCTCACCTCTTCAGCCTGCCTCTCCAACACCTCTCTCATCTTCCTCAAATACACCTTTTCTACATTCCCCTCCTCCGACTCCTCTTCCGGCTCTTCTGTGTCCTCGGCTCCAAATGTGCCCAGGACACCTATCCTGTCCCCGGCCCAGACGATTAGTTCTTCGCCGCCCTGCTTGGCAACAATAACCTTTCGTACGACCTCACCCCCGGCCCCGCCTCTCACACCGAGGGTTCCATCGGTGGTAGCCACCGCCGCATCTCCGCCGTTCCCCCATAGGCCTTCGCTTTTCTTTCGTCTACCAGGTGGCTTGACGACGTATGCGCGGGCCAGCTTCCTGCCATCGCGCTCAACCCACTTGATGATACCGTCTGCATCCCCGGTTACGATGCGCGCGCCGTGCGAGGCTACTGTCATTACTTTAGACCGTGATGCGGTCTGGCGGTTCTTTATCGCGTCCGTGGCGGCCGGAACCAGCGGGCTTGGGAATGAACTTGGTACCGAGGTGAGGGGGTAGACCTCGAGTGTTCCGCGGCCATTGTATTCTCCGGCCGCTAGGAGGGTTGTCTGACCGGGGTCATCCTCGGCTTCGGCTCCTAGGTCCGATGAGGGCCCAGGAGGGAATATAGGGGAATGGAAGTACGGTATGCTGGCGAGGGCGCAGAGCCGGCCGCCAGAGTGGATGGTTCCGCGGAGCTTGGGCCACATTCTGCGGGAGTAGCAGAGGATGCTGGAGAATCTGCCTGCGACATAGATTTCGCCGTCGCCACTATTTGCGCCGGTAAAAGGGTCGCTGTGGATGATACCTAATGGCCCTGGCTGGAAAAGGGTGGCATGGAGATGGTAGTTCTTGCGGAATGGATACGATGTATATGGTTGTGAGCTAATATGCACGGGCTGAACACGCTCGTCATCTGTACAACCGGAACTGAATGTAACGGTGGAGGCGGGAACGGCAACCCGCGGATCGTGGAGATGGAGAGTTAATGTGGTTCCAACTGTGAGAGGATGGGGATGCGACGTTTGAGAGAGTGTTGTGATCGAAAACGGGAAGCGATGGGTAGACACCTTTTGAAGTGTGTTAAGGTCCTGGGCGCAGTTAGTGAGACGAGCTGTTAATACGGGCTTCTGGAATACCCACTATCTCAATCAAACCCTCTTCCCCAGCAACCCATACTTTACCGGTTACATCATCTATACTTACGCCATCCACAATTTCTGCTTCCCTTGCCTTCCTCCTCCCCTGCCATTTCTCGTCGCCTTCGTCGCTGAATACCAGTCCCGGCCTGGATCTTGCAACGACCTTTCTTCCCTTCCCAGAGGCAGTGTCCTTCAACGACCATATGCAGATGCTGCCATCCGAGAGACTAGAAAGTAACATATCATTTCCATTTCCACCTCTTCTGGACGAGAATACACCTATTCCCTTCACTTCATCTTGCAGACCTACTTCAACATCTAGCTTATCTTCGCCCGCGCAGAACCACCGCATCTTCAGCGGGGCATGGCGAAACTTATATTCATTGTACCAATCGATCTTTTCGGCGTCCCTTATCCCAGGGATAGGCCAAGACGTAGCCGTTGCAGGAACCGGATTTCGAGTTGTTGCGCTATTGTTACTCCCGGGTGGACTTGGAGGCGGAGTAGGAATAAAGGCGGGATGAGCGTCAACCGCTTCCTGGTAAGCGCAGAGTGACCGCCATAATGCAGAATCTTGCCGGGTGAAGCCGCGAAGACGGCGGCAGGTGGAGTGGAGAGGGATCGCGGAGCGTGGAGGGAGATCTAGGGGACGTTTTATCAGCAGCAGGGAGGGAAATTGAGGGGTTGGGAGCTCTGACAGGAAACGATCTGGACAAGGAGTTCATCTGGGAGTTCGAGTAAATGACGCCCTCCCTTTGAAACCGATCCCACAAGCGGGGATCTCTGGGCTTGTGTGGGATTCATGGTGGGCTGCTCTTGTCGTGTGCCAGTTGCAGTGAAGCTGTCTGGAGTGTCGGAGTCCGCTCAGTGTCTCAAATCACGTCAATTGACTGACACAACTGTCGTAGGACCATGCGATTCGGGAGAGCTTGGGAAAAGTGGAAAACGGATTTTCTCTGATGATTGAAAGAGGAGCGACTGCGTTTCAACTCCTCAGCGGCGGGATAATCAGAACTCTTACCAATCCAACCAGCTGTGGATGGCCATTTCCAGAGGTTGTTGATATGATAAGCACGGGATCGTATTGCCGAGAGCGGATGCAAGTACGGGAAGCTCCGCCACACCCCCGGAATAAGCTGCGTGGCGCTTGGCTGATATGTGGCATTGGAAGTGTTTTGATACAGGACAACTCACTCTATAGCTGTTTCTTCCTCATTTTGATAGCTATTCGCTATTCGGTGAGGTCAAGTCGTTGCGACTCTTCCATACCAGGAAGAATAGATTTGCTGGACACGAAAGAATTCGGCAAGCATACACCGAAATCTTTTTGCGACTTGCCAAAAATAATGGGACCCAACCCAACAGGCACAACGCCAATCACAACGACCGCGGAGGGGCCGTAAATGTGGCAAATGATAATAAGGAATATAAGAGGCTCAAAATATACTTTCATCCTGACATTATTTTTGACAACCGCATATATACTTGCTATCCCTTGGGCGTGTGAGACACTTGCGCCATCTATTCAGGAAGTGATTGATTGCAATAAGGCAGCGACCTCTGGAAAACGCAGCGAACGGCTTACCCTGACAATTTCCTCACTCAAATTTCGAGATCACATGATATTCATGCATGAGAGAGATTTCGCGAAGATAGAGCTGGCTCTAAATTCCACGTGTATGATTGGTTGACGGAGGATCGGCGCCAATCAGGTTACCGGGGTTTGGGGCTGGGGTCTTTTGCAAAGTCTCTATTTCTTCGCTGGAATATGGTCAGTCTCAAATATACGGCGGAGTGATATATGGTACACACGGAGTTGATCGAATACCTCCCCCGCGAAGGAGTCTGGCAAGCAAGATCTCGGTAGAGCTGTTAGCGGGTACCCTAGGCGATATTTCTTACTCTATGATCGTCCCAGCCCGACCCTGCTTCCATCTTTCCTACTGGTGAGAAAAGCTCCGAGACTATTGAATCCCATAGAGGTTGCTAGCATTGAATTAGATACGAGTAGAAAGCGCTGCTTCAACTGCGAAGTCGCAAATTTTCTTCCTATCAGAAAGCGACATTTTTCAGCATGCCTAGCATGTTTTAGTACCCTCGTTCACCACGCCACCGCAAAAAGGGCTAAAGAGAATTGGTTGCTGCACTTGGTAGGTGGTGAACTCGCTTGGCAGGGAACGAGGTGAGTGATGGAAGCGTCTACAATCATCTGCAAACGCTGATAATGTTGGTGCCGTTTTATCCCACTGTGTCTCAGCCAGTTCCATCACCGCTGTAGTGCCTTCCCTAGCTATCCGGGCCTGAATACTCAAAATTGGCTATGGAAGGCGTCTAAAGTTCACTCAGATGGAATGCAATCGTACCGACCAAAGCTTTAGGAACTGGCTTGGCCAATCGTTATCGATTCATTTGGTTATGTATTCTCTCTATATACACGACAGAATCACGTCCAAAGTCTGCCTCTGGTCGGCTTTTCATACCCCTTCAGATGTACGCTACCTGCTGGTAAAATTAGCCTAAGCGCCTTGTTAGAGAGAGTACTCGTGGCTTCATAGCGTTTCCGGACACGACGAATATTGCATAACATACAAAAAGGGTGGATTTGGCGCTTTTTTGTATGGTATGCAATAACAGTCGTGTTCGGAAACGCTATCAAGCTATGAGTAGAATACAGCTGCCGACGACTGTATGCTGAACCTTGCCGAGCGGTTCACCGCCCTATGGGAGGATGTTTTCATAATCGGCCTGGCAGCTGGCAAGGCTGAAGCACTGCATCGCATGCGGAAGCTCTTCCGTTGGGAAATAGGTGCTCTCTGCGTCAAGATAGGTACGGCGGGTAGACTGGTACATAAAGGCTGCAGAGTCCTTATGGGCGTACCAGACCACATCGCTATTCACAATCATGATTTTCCTCCTAACATCTGGGATCCTCACAATACTCATACTAAATCTGAGCTGGTTCTTTCTTCTTCAGTACCAAGGCCGTTTCAATAAAGCTCCAGCTGAGTCTGCATCAAAGAAGGAGTTAGCCGAAAAAACAATTTATTGGCGCATCTCTGGTATCCCAGAAGACTGCGACAAGGACAAACTCATAGACTTCCTTTGGAAACATGATAATTCACTCAAAATCGACCCCTCAGACCTTTCTCTGTTTCCTGGGTGCTATAGCCAAAAGCAAGTAGGTGTGTTGAGGACCAAAGGGATCCCGGAATCCTTTCAGGGAATCAAACCCGAAGGCGACTACGTTTCGATATCTGGTCTTTCCACGGGTGGAGTTACCATCGATCGAAACTTTTACAATTTCACGCCTCTGAATAAACCAGAGGGCGGGAATTCTATAGTTGAGTGAGTGATTTTACCCTCGCCTCATATTTACTTTTTTCAGACCTGGAAACTCACCATATGGTAACCTATCAGTGTTGTTGCGGTGACTGGTCTTGCAGGACACGCATTCGGGTCATGGAGGAATAGAGAGAGCGGCAAAATGTGGCTTCAAGATATTCTTCCCAAGGATATTAAAAATATCCGGGTTTTAACCTATGGCTACAACTCCAATCTTATTGGGAACACGGTAGATGACACACTCCAGGATCAAAGATCAAATTTACTCATACAATTGTTGAATGTGAGGAATACGGCAGAGGTAATAGTCCTAACCATGACCATGCAATGAATCTTTGGCTGACCCATGTGAGCTTAGGCAAAGAAAAGGCCTATCATCTTTATAGGATATAGTTTTGGTGGCACTTTAATCTTGCAGGTCAGAAATTTAACTTGGTTTAAGGGAGGATATAAGTTAAATTTCTATTTTTAGACTCTACTTGAGGCGAAGACCCGAAAGATTTACGAACATATCTTAGAATCCACGCGAGCTCTTTTCTTTTTTGGGGTCCCACATCAAGGTTTCCGAACATCCGAGCTTGAAGCTATGGTTAAGGATTTGAAGAAAGATGGGGATTCATCCGATGCAGTGCTTAAAATTCTTGAAAAACTAAGGCGGAATTCCGAATTTCTAATAACTCAGAGAAATGACCTAGTCGATATCTGGGATAGACTTAACCTCTACAGTTTTTACGAGAAATCAAAAACGCCTACTGTCACAAAGGTAAAAATATAACCCGGTCTCCTAATTTTATCAAAAGTTAAGCTGTTTTAGACCGCGCTAGGAAGGTATGAATCAAAAGGGAAAGCAGAGGAGATGGTTGAAAGAAACTCTTCTCGATTATTCATGCCAAGGGAAATTGCAGTCGGTGTCTCAAAAAATCACCGAGAAATCACTAAATTCATTTCGGACGGTGACCCAACGTATATAACATTCAGGAGGAACATGAGAGAGGAGGTAGCAAATGCAGTTCAATCCTTTGGTATGTAAGAAAATCTGGTCGATTTGGGTATAAATCACTAATTGTACTTGATCAATATAGAGGCGATATATCCGCCCGGGGAACGTATCCGTAGGTGATCAGCATCTCACATGGGACATTTTTGTAAAGTCTTCTTTAAATGGGGGCTGAGACATTTATTGAACTATGGCTTACGTATAGTTAGGTGATTTGAATGAGGATGAATGCCTAAAGACATTGGGGGCGTCTGATTATCAAACAACCCGTGATCAGCTTCTCCGAAAGCGTAACTGTAACACCTGCAATTGGCTTTTGAACGATAGAAGATACAGGGGATGGTTAAAAAAGGAGTTAAACCTACTCTGGATTGATGGTGGTCCTGGGTGGGGAAAGAGTGTGCTCTCGTCATTTCTTTCCGAAAGACTTGTCACGGACCCAGATGCTAGTGGTGGTCAAAATTTTCTGGTCGCATATTTCTTCTGCAACGACAATGATGAAAGATTACGGACAGCTAGCGCTATACTTAGACATATAATTGACCAAATCCTACGCCAAGAGCCAACCTTTTTCAAACATATCATACCTGAATACCTATTACACAAGGAAAAAACCTCGTGGACATTTGGCCAATTATGGCGGATCCTCAGGAATATTGTTCTCGATAATGGCGCTAGGCCCCTCTTATTTCTCATCGATGCACTAGATGAGTGTGAAGTGGGTGCTCAAAAAGAACTTTTATGCAAACTAAATGACCTTTTCATTGAGCTTCGATGCCTCAAAAAAAAGTTGAAAATAGTTATTACAAGCCGCCTACAAGTACAGTTTGAGTTCTCATCGACGATTCTCACAAATATCTCTCTCGGAATAAATGACACTAATCACGATATTGTGGCATTTGTGAATAGTCGACTTCGAAAATTATCAAATCGGAAGGGATTCGGCAAAATCCTCGAGGCTGAGATCAGAGTGAATATCACAAAGGGTGCGGAAGGGATGTTCCTTTGGGTTTCCCTTATCTTAGAACATCTTGAGGATTTGAAAAGTACGACGCCCAAATCTATTCGCGAGGAACTCAAGAAATTCCCAAAGACACTCCCAGGCATTTACGAAAAGATTCTGGGTGGGATCCCTCAGGAGTTTCGGAAAGATGCTCTGAAGATCCTTCAGTGGGTTGTCTTTGCGAAGCGCCCTCTGAGTCTCGGGGAACTTACAATAGCCATTGCTGTACAACACCACCATACGTCTCTGGTTTCTATGGACGAGGACATGGAAACAAATTTAAGCGACACTCTCAACTTTATCTTTGGCCCCCTACTCAGAATTGATAACGAACATGAAACGGTTCATCTAATCCATCAATCCGCGAAGGATTTCCTCACGGATTCTCAGTTGATGAAAAAATGTCATCATGATCTGCTTATTTCGCCGGCTGGATCGAACCTCCAAATTGCGACCACCTTTCAGATGTACCTCTCGCTGGATGGATTCGAGGAAATTAATGATCACGTCTGGTCGCAAAACTTTTTGAGAAATATACGCCTTCTAGATTATATCATCTATTGGTCGGATCATGTCAATGAGGCCAAGGCAGAGAACTCTGGTCTATGGGAATCGTTTTCTAGATTAGCTTCTAAGGGAGGAATGAGTAATTTTTTTGATATTCACTACTACATAAGATACGGTTATCGGCTTGATAACGGCAGCCTTCACGAGAACCAGCGTCGAACCCTGCCACTACTAAATATCTGCGCTGCTATGGGGTTTGAGTTCTACCTCAGACGATTGCTAGATGAAGGAGCTGAAATTAGTATTTCCGAGGGAGATTTTGGTGATTTGCTATACGCGGGAGTATGGAGTGGTCGCGATTCAATCGTGCAACTTCTCCTAGAGAGAAAAGTGAATGTTAGTCTTCCTACTTTCAAGCGGTCGTTGATGAGACGCACAACACCGTGGACAACAGCTCAGTTAATCTTAAATCATACGGGCCTGGACACCATAATCCAGGAAGGCGCGGATCTGCTGCCCGAAAGAGTAAGCCGGTCGAGGTTCCGAATAAGTGACTACGATTATGTGTTTAGAAATTTGTTTTATACAGTAATCAACACTTCCTATCACCCTAAAGAGTTGACAGTATTGCTCCTTGACAATGTAGGGGGGGATATTAGGATTACCGAAATTGCCATGTTGGTGGCAGTCAAGAGTCAGAATGCTCTAACTAAAGAGATAACAGAACTTCTTTTGGATAGAGGAGGGGAGGTCACAGAGGCGGTCATGTTGGAGGCAGTGGGAAATCGGGAATGTGGTAAAGAAATAACGGAACTGCTTTTGGATAGAGGTGGGGAGGTCACAGAAGCGGTCATCATAGCAGCAGCGGGAAATCAGGAATGTGGTAAAGAAATAACAAAACTGCTATTGAACAGAGGAATAGTGGAGGTCACGGCAGAGGTTATACCGGAGGACGACATATATTTAGCAGATCAGGGTATAGATTGACGGTTTGTGCACGATGTGGGGAATTACATCGGGGGCGACTTAGGCCGGCCGGGCCAACCATTTTCGTTCATGGCCTGGATTTGCTTTTTCTAAGTCTTCTTCGGGTCTATACATTAAGTACATCATCTTTTTATTATTATTCATGTTCAGCAAGCAATGCATATAAGTACATGTATGCATCTACATGTATAGAGGGTTCCTCATACTAGATGTAGCTTAGTTTCTAAGAGAAGTGCGGAGAGAGAAAACGGCCCAGAGGCCACAGAATGCTTAAACTTGTGGTATAAAACACTTTCTACCTGGATCGATTAGATTGGTCAGTCAGAACTGTATGTATATCTTAAATCGTCTTTATGATAAGAATAAGGTCTAAAACAGCCCAGATAAAACTTAAACTTGGCTGGGGCGAAATCTAAATGGGTCGGCATGAAATTACATGTAACAATGGGTCGGCATGAAATTACATGTAACAATGGGTCTAGTACGTCTAAAGTAAACATTCGAGATCGGTATTTGTTCTGCCAACAGGCACCTACCCATGTAGGTAAAGAATTACATGTACAGCCACCCTGCAAAAGTGTTCGTGATTTAATGTCAGTGCGCAGTGTGGCGCACCCGTGAAGTTGATATTTACTAACCTCTGACAGCTGGGAAAGAGGTTTATTTGGTGATCAACGAGCCTGATTAAGCCTGGCTCCACTATCAATGGCTCGAGCAACTCGAGTAGATTTCGATAATTTTACTCGGCAAAGCTCAAATAATAACTCAACTCCTCCTACTCGGCCCTACTCAAGAAAACGCTCAAGCCATAAACTCAAGCGGACCCGGATAATAATGATAAATCTCCAATAATATAAAATGTCAGGACGAGTAAACTTTCGCAAATGCGGGTTACTGATTGGTTCGGCTAGGCAGGAACAATGCTGAGTAGGAACAATGGTTCGGCTTGGTGAGAACATACTGGATTGGTTCGCATGGGTTCTGACTACGGACAATTGTGAACAAAGGACTTCTGGAATCTTAGTCCTACCCCAAGCTGCATGCAAGGAAGTAGCTATCACGGTCTATCATAATATAAAAGAATATGTATGATAAAACCATTGAACGGAGTGAAACTGAGATAAAAGCCTGAGGAGGAATTATTATGATCGTTTAGGGTTCAAGTTATGATCTTATATGTATCACCGCAGACTGTTATAAACAACCTTCATTTACAGATATGGTATTATATCCAAAGAGTTCTCGAATACATGTAGGTTAATTACTATTAAAATATCCACTGGTGAAGACTAAAATTTAAATGGCACCAAGAGTGAAGAGAATCTAAGGGAGCCGGTAGGCATGGGAGGACATGCATAGGCTCAATAATTCTTGGAAAGGGCCCGGGTGGTAACCACCGGGTGTCCCCCTAGTCTATTATATTATCTGATTACGTTTACGCATTGCTGGCATGTATAGTCATGTTAGACGTTTGCATCAACAAGGCTGCGTGGCATTTATCGGCTTCTCTCTTCCCTTGGACTATTGGTATGAGTACATGTATATATATTATTTGCTCAATCATTATCAATTCTTTCAATCCATTCATCTCTTTGGATTTATCGTGCTAGCTTGATGCTGCACTGATATGGACCAGCGGCCTGCTACCGCTCACCCCGTTCCAGTGGACGTAGCGGCTGGATCTCCCCGAATAAAAGGCGTATGTTCCAACCTTCTGTTCAGGACTTCAGCTCACTAAAACTATTGGGTTCTAGATATCACGCCTACAGAAAGATAGGCCTATCACAGACAGCCGTACCCCTGACTCGATCGAGGAAGCTGCTGCCAGTCTTTTCACACGAGTGCGGGCACTCATCAATGAATCCAGCCCCGTTGAGTGCGCAACCCCGAGCTCAGATACATCTACTCAGAGACTTGGCTACTCGACATCTTCATACGATGCAGATACCAGCTCTTCCGAGAATATCGATAAACCAGCAAATAAATCTGGAGATGATGCAAGTAACTTCTATCATCTGAATCCATCCTCTGCAGACACATCAAGTGGGGAGCAAATCCGCATACAGACTGTTCCAAAACACTCCGTTACGAGCTCAATTGTCAGGAACGATTCTCCTATGCCTGCACACTACTTACATTCATCTACCCCAACAAATATTCACAAACGGACCGCAGGGGACAGGTCGCCGAAACTTATACTTGGTTCATTCCCAGTGCCGGAGACGATCAGTAGGGTTAGAGAACAGATATCTGGCTGTCATTCGCAGTCTTCTACTTCTAGTGTCGAAGAGAACTGTGAAGTTACAGACGGTGGGATCGACCCGGAAAAGGTCCGAGAACAGGTCTTTTTGCGCGGTCCATTTGAACCAATTCCAATAGTCGATCCAATTTTTAGTGTGATATACGACAGCTCGTCAAGCTCAAGAAATTCTCAACTTCGAACCCCGGATCTCTTTGCAAAACCTCTGATACTTCATAAAAAACCACAGAAGGCCCCGGTAACGCCGGCAAACACAGTGGCTACCCCAGAGCCACTAATTAGTGTAATTCCTGCAACGCCGGCAGCACTATCATCTCCTAATAGTACTAGCATGAGGAATGATTGGGTTAATACAAATAAAGGCTCGTATTCCACAAGCACAGTGGTTGCGCATACGGGTGCGTCAACTCCAGAAGAGTTAATTATTCAAAAGAGCAATTCTGTTGTAGGGATCTCGACAGTGGAAAAGAGTACAATGACTGATCCTGAGTATGGCGAGAAATTTGAAAATAGCCAGGTGGAGTATATTCCATTGGAGACTTTATCAAGAATGAAGATTTCTGGAAAAATATCTGCAGTTCTTCCATGGCATGATGAGGGTGGCTCAGAAGGAATACTCACAAACAAGGCTGCCAAGTACTACTCCCAGGAGCAGATGGAGGAAATATCGACCTATTTAGATTCTGGGACAGACAAATCAGTTCAAAAATATATTCCCAGAACTCTGTATGAGAAGTATGTGCTATCTGAACGCGGTCCTGATAAATTAGAAGATCACGGTGGCAAAACACGTTCCCAATCTCGGTATAACTCCACCTCAAAACGACAAAAAGGGGATTCCATAGAGAAAACTCTTCTCCCAATGTCCACCGGCTCCTTCACTAAGATTATCGTTGACCTAGAAGACATGTTAAACCAAGCCCTGGAATTGGCTGGTAGGGCCGTGATAGACTCGCATACAGCACTTGAGCAGAGAGATGCTAGTATTCGTAGCATACGCAGTTTGCGTGAAAGTGTTCTAAGCGAGACTGATAGCATGAAGGGCAACGCAGAATCATTCAAGACCGCGAATGATGAGAAGATTTTTAAAGGAGCCAGGGAGCAAGGAAGCCGACCCACAGCCACTCGAACACGCCACAAATTAAACGGACGTAACTCACTGGAGGTCTCTGATATAAAAATTAACAATCTAATGGGCGGAGGTCAAAGTACACAAAAAAGGATGAGATCATTATTCACAGAAAATACCACTACAACGAGGAAAAGGTCACAACAGGACAAAGCGAAAAGCCATGAGGAAAGATCCAGGATACCTAGGCCCAGCGAACATTTGACCATGAGTAGCACTCGAAGTGCTAAATTCCAGCAAAGGTCTGAGGAGGATAAAGTTGAGCAATTGCTCGCCAGGGACTTGAATATCTCGGCTCGTCAGGCTCAGCTTAATGATATCTACAGCGGAAGATTTCCGGTAAACATACAGCAAGAACCAGGTTGGGATTGGAGCCTTGGAAGAAAGCGATTCTGTGCCGGAGTTGCTTGTGCAATCGTTGTGTTGATCGGTTTCATAATCGGTTGTTATGATGGGGAGGATGAAGTTATTAAGGAACACTTGAAGGCTACTACCGCGGTTACCTCTTTAGGTAACGTCCTTTTTATCATCGGCGTGGCTATACCAAGTTTATTATTCTGGCCACTATCACTTCTGCACGGTAGGAAGCCGTATGTGCTTCTTTCCATAGCGTTGACGATACCTTTGCAGATCCCACAGGCACTCTCCTTACCCCCCCATACCGTTCAACACCCGGAATATTCTATGGTGCCATTCACTGTTTTGATTCTGGTTTCCCGAATGATATCCGGTTTTGTTCTGGGTTTTGCGAGCATGAACGCACTTGCAATTATCGTTGATTTATTTGGGCCAGACACTGGTGCCTGTTGTAGAGGAGGTGTAGTGTTCAATAGCCATACACCCGTTGAGGGACAGGATCAATTTTGTCTGGTACCAGGTGGAGAGGCTGGCGCCCGAACGGGGGTTTGGCTAGGGGTTTGGGCCTGGCTATTCTTTGCTTTTGGGGGAGTCGGACATTTTGCAGGTCAATTAATTATTTCAAGATCTGCACCGGCGTGGGGACCCTGGGTTGTCGCTGCTATAGCTACAGTAGTAGTATTCCTTGTTTGGTTGGTACCAGAGGTTAGGCCGCCATGGAAGAAGCAGAGGGTGATTTCTCAAAGGCGAACTGGGTGGAGAGGCAAGGATGAACTCCAACGCGTGGACCGTGGAGAAATCAAAATGGTAGTCTTTGGAAGTTCACCTTACTGGTGGTGGGAGGAAGTTTGGGCGGGTGTAGTTTTGAGCTTTAGAATGCTTGGTCAATTGGGATTTTTCGTGATGACTGTCTATATTGGATGGATTGCCGCAGAGATCGCGATGGTTTTTAATGTTAGTTGCTTCTTGATTAGGCCTCTTATGTGTTCTATACTAACAAGTACCTCCTTGCTCTAGCTATTAGGAACGTTGATATCGACACATTATAAGTTCACCTTGGTTGACACTGGGCTTGCCGTACTTGCACTGTCTGGTGGCGCATTTCTATCCGCCCCTATCCAGCTTTCTAGTTTCTATATGCGAAACTTTCGACACCGTGTTCACCACCGTGCAAACTCAAGTCAGCATCATTACCATGAGGGTCAACATCCCTACCGTACAGTCTTCTTAATTGGTATCCTTCTACTACCTGTTTCAAGCTTAGCCTTTACAATATCTGCCACAGGCCCTTCAACACACTTTTTTATCCCCGTGTTCTTTGCCGGTCTGGTCATATTTTGCGGGACTCTTGTCATCGCAGAATGCCACTTGATAATCATGGACAATTTTGACATTTCAAACCTCCCCGAGCCACTTCTCTCCAGTAACTCTGGCTCGACTTCCCGCGGTGGCAGTAAAGGAGGACGCCCGCATGGTACCCAGAGGCCAACAAGCCTTGTGGGTCCCAATGACGATTTTACCACATGCCATCCAGCAATCACAGCTGCATTTGGTATCGTGCAGTTTGTATCGCTCATTGCTATAGCTGGGGCGGTTGGATGGAGTAGATTTATCGATGAGGGGGTTGGAGTAAGAAACGGCTTGGGGATCTACACCGGGATAAGCTTTCTTGTGACGATAGCACTTGTGGCAGTTATATGGAGGTGGAAGGAGGTCAGAATTCTTGAGGTCTTTACAGAGAGGCATCCAGAGGACGGGGTAGAGCAGGCGTCGGCTGCGTTTATGGAAGAGGTACGGCTGTGCAAGGTCTCGATCTTTCAAAGGGGGCGCTTCACAAGATGGAGTGAGGTCAACGGAATGATTTATAGAGTGGACGAGGAAGAGGATGCGTGGCGTGTAAGATGAGGCAGGAACAGTGATAATTTTTTGCTCTAACCGATATTGGCGCGCTGGACTGCGCTAATATGAGGTCTTTCGGGGTGAGCGTTAGAAATAAACTAAATAGCAAACCCGATACGAAACCCTTTCACATGAAAACATGAGCTTTCTATTTCTTAGTATCCGCGTATGCGAATCCATAATAATCACCTTTGAAACAACCATCCTACCAGCTAAAAACCTGAATCCGAATTATCAAACCAAGAATCTGCATGTATAGCCAGTCACCATAAATCACTCGCTGTGGCTGTGCAAAGCCCACCGCCACATCCCAGCCTCTGAGTGGCCTAGTAAATGATTGTGGTCAGCCATTGCGGCTGGATGATGTTAACTGCATTCAATATATACTTAGATTTCATTATGTAGTTTGGAGGGTTGTTCCAAAATATCTGTACTTTTCTATCCCCCAGATAGTCTGGCCTTTTTTTTTCTTTTTTTTTTTTTTTGTTTAACTCATTAATTGCATGCAGACCGTAGTCTATGGCAAGATAGTCTGGCCTTTAATTAACTAAAAAGAAAAGAAAAGAAAAAGAGCTTTGGCTCTCTTTTGTTTCTACGTACGTACTTACAGCCACTCATCAAAAGTGTTTGTGACCCGGATTTAATGTGACATGTCCGGCTCAAGTCAGGAACCAAAAGCGCCCATTGAAATGTCCAAAACCTCAACACAGCAACAGTCAGTCAATGGTGGTCAAAGGTCAATATTAGAACATTCATGATATTTTTTTTTTAATTCTCTGTCACTCACTGCATACAGTTTACAGTTGTATAGATACGTTTTGGTTTCTCGGCTTGGCTTGATCGTAGAATGTACATGTGGTAAGCCACATCACGGCACCGACAAAGTTTGATGTGAGCGCCCCCCGACGAGTGGCTGTACATGTATGTGCAGCTGATGTAATTGCATGCAGTAGTGTTTCCCGTTTTGACGTTTGAACGACGTAGCCTACATGTACATGTAGTTATGTAGGTACATATGTATGATGCATGCTTATGGCGTAGCTAGGGGTCGTAGCACTACTGACTATTGATTAATAATACCAAAAACCGGGTGTGCGGGGGTGTGGGAAGGGGAAGGGGAAGGGGAAGGGGAAGGGGAAGGGGAAGGGGGGGGCACTGCTCCATGTAGTCGATGACCCAAACAACGCACAACAACTGTGTAGCGCTGCTTCATGGGTCATCACTCGCAGAGCACCGCGTGCACAGGCTATCACTCGCACGCCGCATGCGGTGTGCAACTTACTGTGCCCAGCCCTACCCTACCCTACCCTACCCTACCCTACCCTACCCTACCCAACCGCCGCCCCAGTGTGCAACAACGACAGAAAGTACATGTAGTTTTCCCTAGCTGGCTGCCTGGGATGGAAACGGGAGGCGGAAGCGGGCACACAGGGCGCCCTTGCTCTATTGCGTTATTGTGTTTGGCATAAACGCTGGCTGCGTGTGGGTTATACTTGTGTCATAGTATGTATGTGTGTGTGTGTGTGTATGTATGTACATGTACGTATAGAGTACTGGTAAATACTACATGTAGCTACATAGTTATAATACTACATGTATGTACTATGGGAGTACTAGCTATATATATATATATACTACGAAGATGATGGAAAATATACAAGTTAGCAAGTAAATGTAAGATTTACAGACCTTGACCTCCGACCCGGCCTCCACCCCACCACGAAAAAGAAAAAAAAAGAAATCAAGAACAGAAGCTGAAAAAAAAGATAAACCAAAGAGAAGAGAAGGATCGGATGGAGCGCCTAAAGTCAAAAGTCCAGAAAACACCACGGGCCACGCCAGCACAGCCGGTAGATAACCCACGTACACGTACTCCACTGGCCCAGCCAGCCAGCCAGCCAGCCCATATAAAAACAACAAGAATAAAACAAGAAAAAAAACAAAAATAGAAAGAAAACAAAAGAAAAAACGAAAAAACACTTCAATTGCTCGCACTCCCCTACTCCCCTTCAGCAGCAATTGCATCTACCGACCTCCTTATACCCCTCCCATGCACATGCCGGCGGCGCTTCGCACCACACGTCGGCCCTGCCGCCTGCAGCTGCTCATCAAAGAAGCCCTCGCCACCCCCGCCGCCGCCGCCGCCGCCGCCGCCGCTCGCATCCGCCCCAGCCTCCGGCGGCACCGTACGCGCCGCCATCACACCCTCCGACACGCCAGCCGCGGCAGGCACAATGTTAACCGTATACCCGCTGGGCCCTCCACACACGCACGAGCACGCCGCCGCCGCCGCAGCCTCACCGCCCGGCACCGGTGCCGCGACATCAGCCGGTGTTTTAGTCGGCGAGGGGGCGGGCACGGCCGCCGCCGCCGGGGCGCTGTCCGCGGGCGCCAGAGACGCAGCGCCGCACTCGCCGACGGGCGGGCCGGGGTTGACGTTCCCCTGGGCTGTGACCACGTTCTTTCCCGGGCTCGGGAAGACGGTGTCGACGCCCTCGGTGGTGTTGCACGTGCCGCCGATGTTTGCGGTGAAGAGGGGCGGCCACTCTGCGCCAGAGAGGCCGGCGCCGGCGCCCGTGATGGTGACGACGGCGCAGTTCATGTACATCTCGCGCTTGCCAACCTTGTTGAACCATGTCCAGGCGACGATGGTTTTCGCGGGCTTGGCCTGCGCGGGGATCTCGACTTCGATGGTCTGGCGCGTGGTCATTGGGCAGGCGCCGATGAAGCTCTTGATCACCCGGAAGGTGGCGCCAGAGTCGTCTGAGAGGGCGATCTGGCAGGAGCCGCCGCCGTGGTTGGCACCGGTGGCGTCGCCGAGGGTCATGGTTTGGACGGTGCCGGCGGGCCAGGTCTCGACGGGGGTGCCTTCGGGGGTGGTGAGGAGCTTGTGGTAGTTCTTGCAGGGGTAGTCGGTGCCGTTTTCGGATAGGGGATTGCTGTAGGTGTAGTCGGTGTTGGGTCCGGCGGAGTTGGAGTTTAGCTTGTGTCTTATGGGCGCGGGCTTGACCATGGAGATGTGGGCGAGGGCCGGGGCAGCTAGCAGAGCGGCAGCTTGTAGGAGGTGGAGAGTATGCATTACTGTTAACACTGCTGGGGGGGTTGGAGATAGTTGTGAACGTTGATAAAAGTCGATGTGTATTATGGAGGTATCAAGAAAAGTTTATTGGTTTTGTTTAGCAGATGCTGCGCTGCGGAATCGTTGTGCTCTTATATTGCGTGGATCTCGCATCCCAGATAGAATGCTCAATGAAACGCACAAAGGAATGGTTACAAGCCTTCGACATTCAATCGCCCCAGCCAGCTCGGCCAAACATGGCTAGCTGCTGGCAAACTGCCAACAGAGAAGAGCCTCTTGAAAGCGATAGAATCGGTTCTCGTTGCACACAGCAGAGAAAGGTCCTCCGTTATTAACGCTAGCAACTGGATATCGGATGGAATCCTGGACGGCCGGTAGTTAGCTGGCACCTTCATCCCGCCCCGAGACACGGGCTGATGCCCGTAGTCTTTTATTCTCGCCCCTCACGTGAGTTGTTTCGAGATCCCACCCGTAGCAGTACTAGGAGCATCTGAACCTGTGTAAACGGTCAGCTAAAAAAATCTAAAACTGGTCTTGCTCTCGTAGCAGAAGAAGTGGGAGCGGATACCGGGTGTGCACTCACTTCTATTCACAGCGCCCCAGCTAGCCCCCAGTCGCGAAAGCCTCAGAGCTGGACAGGTGCTGTCCTGACCGGGGGGGGACGAGCCTAGTGGCCGTGCATTTTGATATAGCTGTTACGGGAGCCCCCGTGGGGGCAGAAAGGTCTAGTAAGCAAAGCTCCGCAAGACAGCTTCAAAGGGCAGATAGCCGGGTTGCCGGCACAGCAGTTTCAAAAACACTCCTGGCCAGCGTGCGGTGTGCTGTGTTGCAGGCGAGGACAAAGAAGCGTGGTAGAGGTTTGGCTGTGGTTGTGGTTCCTTGTGTGTCACGTCACGGGACGTTGTTTGGGGGGCTGAAACAAAGAGATTGTGCCGGGGAACGAGGGGGTTGCTGTGACTACGTGTACTGTGTCTTCGGGATGAGACGGCGCGGGTGTTTGGGTGCCCGCTCTGGCTACCGCAGTATGTACATATACGTGCCTAGAGTACTTGTGGGCACGCGCTTCTATTTAGCAGCACCCGGGGCCCAGCTTGGCGCCCGAGTGACGGTTGGTGACTCACTCGTGGCTGGACTACTACTGTGAGATCCAGTCTGTTAAACAGGATCTAGTAGCTTAACCAATTACTGATGGATTGGTGTCTTTGGAAAGAGGATCGCCAGGCCTGTCTACCCTTGTTGAGATGGAAGTAAATATCAAGGTGTCTATGAGTATCGTAGAGTCAAAGATAAGCCGAAATTCAAGCCGAAATTCAAGCGTTGCAACACACAAACCCTCAAAAGAAGATGCAGAATTCAGCAGCCAATAACTTGACCAGTTCTTGCCTGATAAAAACAAGTTCTGTCTCTTTTTATAGCGCATATACAGCTCTACCCATCGCGAATATCGAATACAGTAATTCCACCGATTTGGTATTGCTTAAGGCTGTACTACATGCACCCGGGACAAAGGCCCAAAGGGGCCAGTCTTCAGCCGGTCCCCTAACCCAGCCCCCGAGTGAGATCCCATGACACGCTAGCCTCCTTTCCCCACCGCCAAGACACCACCCAACCCTAACCCCCCCGCCCACATCTTGAATTTCACAACCTCAGCCGGACCCGATAGACCAAAGACACACACACAAACCCAGCGGCAGCAATGGCAGCAGCGCAAACCCACAAGTCAGCAGTAGCAGCAGCAGCAGCAGCAGCACCGGCACTCGCCAAGCTGCAGCTCTACCTCTCCCCGCCGCCCCGAAACATATCCGAGTCGCGCGCAATCTTCCGCGAGCTCGCGCGCTTCGGCGAGGTCCTGATGTTCAAGGCGCTTCGGGTACGTGTCCCCGCCACCTAGCCCGCAGACAACCACCCAGCCTAACCACCCGCCCGCCCCTAGTTCGACGAAACCACCAAAGCCTTCAAGCCCCGCGCGCACATCATCTTCCGCGCCCCCGCCTCCGCCACCCGCCTCCTCGCCTCCCCGCCGCTCGCCGTGCCCCTCGCCGACGGCACCACAATCACCGTGACGCCCTCGACAACGCTCTTCAACCACCACCAGTACATCCAGAACAACAGCCCGCACTACCACGCGCCCGCAAACTGGGGGCGCCATGTCGGGCCCGGCGCGGACCTGAGCACCGTGCGCGACGAGGGCATGGAGCCGGACATGAAGGCGCGGGCCATGCGCGGCCGCCTGCTGCGCCGCTACACGGGCGGCTTTGTGGATTTCGCGGAGCTGGAGGAGCGGCTGGCGATGGAGCGGGTGAGGGGCGCGGCGGAGGGGGGCGGCGTGGGCGGCGGGTTTGGGGAGAGGGAGGTGGTGGGGGGGATATTGGAGGGGTTGAGGAGGGAGGGCGGGTTGGTGGAGGAGGGAGGAGGAGGAGAGGTGATGGGGGAGGTTTTGTACTATAGTTGGCAATAGAGCTCAGACGGGGTCTACGTATATACACCTGCATGCGGCCCATGGCTGTGCAAGGTAAGAAGGAGTTTGCATTCCCGGCGATGTTGTACATACTTTGAAAAACCCCCCCCCATCGATCGGGTGGATTGACATGCAGCCCTTCATCTCGACGCGGGATTGTGCTCCCTATAGCTACTTCCGCGTCTCCTTGAGCATCATGACTTCTCACCCGCTGAGGCCCGCCTGGCCCATAACCCCCCCCCCCCACACACACCTCCAACCCAACCCTGCACCCACCCCCGCGTAAAGAAACGATCCTACTACTCCTAGATGCACAGACACAGACGCCTAGAGGTGCACCGCGGTAACATACACACGCGCGCGTACTACGTGGTTATCAATATAGCTATATACATAGCTATACAGTGGATTTCATTAACCCACCATCACCAACTATAACTATACCTCCACCCCCCAGATCCCCCGCCCAAGCCTCCACCCCCGCTGCGTACCGATATATCCAGCGCCCAGAGAAGGACGGAGATACATGTATGTAGCCTGTGTTTTTGCGACTGCGGACAAGCCGCGGATGGGTATATACCTACCCACCTCTCTCTAGTGAATTCCGCCCACCCGGTTTGTGACTATGTATGTGCTTCCAGCAACCGTACGCGGGGGAGGGGGAGGTTGGTAATTGCTGGTGTGTAGGTCCATGTGTGTGTGTGTGTGTGTGTGTGTGTGTTAGACACCGCAATATATCACCCAGAATCCGGAATCCGGAATCCAGATCATTTGCAGCGCCTGGCCCGCTACCCTCTTCTTCCTCTTCCTCCTCCCCCCTCCGCCTCCGCCTCAGGTCCTACAAATGCAAATAGGGGGAGCGTTTGGTGTACGGGCGGGCACGTGAGAGCGGAACGGATGGATGACCGGCCGAGTGGCTGGTTGAGGTGTGCATGTGTGGCTCGATTGATCAAGTGTTTTTCTAGCTATAGTACTTTTCGCTGCTTTGAAAAAGGTGAGGTTTAAGCCCTCATTGGCCTAGACCGCGGGGTTCGAATGCCCCCGCTTTTATATCCTTGCTTTGGGCCCGGGGGTGGGTGGAGTGTGGGTTTCTTTTCCTAAATGGTACTTGATGCTTCGATGAATGTGTTTAATAATGAGCGGGGATACGCTACAAAAAAATGCCTGTCCGGTCCTGACCTGTCCTGACAAAGTATTGACTGACTGGCAACCAACTAACTACAAAAACCAGTTTCATAACTTCATATACATATATATATCCTGTAATTCACCACCTCATCTCACCCCTCCCTAGCCTAGCCTAGCAAACGCTCTGCATCTGCGCACCCTCATTCGCCGCCAGCAACCCCGCCGCGTGGGCTCGCGCATCATGCCCAAAATTGTAGTCCAGGTACATGAACGCCGCTACCGCTCATCAGCATCCACGTCTAGCTTGTATACCTGGGTGGGGGTAAAGGATAATGGGTACTTACTGCCGTTATTCGTCCTCGTCATCTCCTGGTCCTCCTTGCCAACCTCGCGCGAGTGCTGCTGGATCAGCCCCACGCGCTCGAAGCGTGCCTGCTGGTAGAGGCGGAGGCGCTCCGGGATGTCGGCGGGGGAGGTCTCTGGGAGGGGTAGGAGGGCGGCGAGTGCGATGGCGTCTTCGATTGCTTGTGCGGCGCCTTGGCCTTGGACTGTGTATGGGCGGGGGGTTAGTAAATGTGTGGAGAATGAGAGGACGGGATGGGGGGCTTACAGGGTAGGAAGGGGTGGGCGGCGTCGCCGAGGAGGGCGGTGCGGCCGCTGATCCATGTGTGCAGGGTGGGCATATCGTAGAGGGGCCAGTAGCCCATGGCGGAGGAGTCGGCTTTGTTGATTAGGGCGGTGATGTCAGGGTGCCAGTCTTTGACGCATTCGAGGACTATGGCTTTCATGACTTCGGGGGACATTTCTGCGGTGTGTTAGCTGGATGTGCGGAGGAAGGGGGGGAGGGAGGGAGAGAGGTGCTTTTCTTGTTTTCCTGTGGGTCGTCGTCGACTGCGAGGAAGGCGCAGTTGAGCACGCTACCGCCACGGCATGGGTATAGGACTAGCTTGTTGCTGCCGCCGCTCCAGAGCTCGAACTCGCCGGTCTCGATGAAGCGGCGGGTTTGGGGGTCGGCGTAAATGACGTCCGCGGGGATGAGGAAGCGGTAGGTTGATAGGCCGAATGGCGATGGGTGGATGCCACTGTGGTCTACGCTGTCGCGGAGGGCAGACTACGAGGGTGGTTAGCTGGTGAAGATGGGGTGGGGGGGTGGGTTCTCACGTTGACGCCGTCAGCGGCGATGATGAGGTCACCGTGGATGCGGTCTCCGTTCTCGAGTGTGAGTGTGGCGGTGTCATTGTCGACGGAGGAGACGCGGTGGCCAAGGTGGATGGTCACGGGGGTACCAGTGCCTGTCGGGGAGGTGGCGATGTCTTTTAGACCGCTGTGGAGATCGACGCGGTGGATGTATTGCCAGGGCTGGTGGGTGCGTGAGTGTGGGAGGTAAAAAGCGTGGGAGGGGGATATCTATTACGAACATGTTTGTATCTCTGTGCGAATCCTGCTGCATCGGTGGTGCGGTAAAGTGCTCCGTCGGCACCGTATTCATTGACCTTGATGATATATCGGTCGTCAGCATTGTGTTACCACGGGGCCGGGCTCAGATGGAGGACTGATCACCTTTGCGGCGTTCACACCGCCGACATCTTCAAGAGCCAATCCTAGCCCACGCAGAATGCCATTGGCGTTGGGAGAGATGCTGACGGCAGCCCCATACTCGTTCTTGAAACTTGAACGCTCAAATACCTGCAATTGTGGTGGAGGTGGTGGTTAGGTTCAACACGGATTGATATAATGACGCCCCTCTAAAGCTCTAAAGGAGGAATCTTACTTGTACGATATGCCCAGCCTGCCTCAATGCTGCTGCCGCTGCAAGACCGCCAATGCCCGCTCCGGATATGAGAACGTTCAATGGGCGGTGTTCTGATCTTGAAGTAACCATATTGATTGCAAGTTATGTTAAGTTTAGGGTTGATAAGCTGAAATAATGATATGTGTGGTGGTGTTGAGTAGAGACCCAAAGACAATGCAGAGCACGATGTATTTATCGCCATATGCATTGACGCCCCGTGCGAGTAGAAACCGACCGGCCGAGTCGATTCCCGCCCTTGAATTATTGCCCATCGATTCCCAGAGGCCACTGGCTTCATTTAATGGAAATTGGGATGCTCTCGGGCGAGACGCTGGTCCGTCAAGTGTGGAGAGAGAGAGAGAGAGAATTACCCCAAGCCCCTGCATAACACCTACTCTACACCTACACCGGTTGATCGGCAACTAGCATACTCGGCAGGAGAATTCCCCCGCCCACCGCTATGCCGTTTGGGGAGCGGCATGGCCCGTGACAGCCGAGTGATGACCCATGCAGACGGGAACCCTAAACCTGAGCCAAGCACGGGAAACGGAGGTCTAGATCGTGCCCTTGCCGATGCCCCAGCCAACTAGCTGGGCAGATCTCGGAGAGCGAGTTGGTGCTCATGAAGGCGTCTCTAGCAATGACGACATGGTGTCCCAGGACGATTGGGGGCGCGGTGCAAACAATTACGAAAATTTGTGTCTCTGCGGAAGATGGTTGCGCCGAGGGCCGAGCGCGGCACATGAAACAAGCACACTGGCCTCAGACCGAATATCGGATACTACCACAACCCATTACACTCACGCAGTCTTTCTAGGTGCGCATGTTTGCGCGCCAAAAGACTCACTGGACCAGAGTCCAGCGAGCAAACACTCTGCTATTATGCACGCCTTCAATTGGAAGGACAGAGGCGGATGGTTCCCTATATTCTCAAGTTACTATACTCGCGCGGCCGGTTTGAAGCCGCTCAAAGAACTGTGGCGAGTGGTCTGGCAGCCAATAAGAGCTCGCGTTTATGCAGCATTCAGATCAATTGCCTTTTTCATCTGAGCGGCTTAATCTGGCAGCGCGAGTATAGTCAACCACTGTTCCATGACATTTACATACATGTAGTGAGTAGGCATCGAATTTGAAAAACAGGGATTGGCCAAATCGCTCTAGTGTCGGCAGATGACTCTAGCCATAGTGAACAGCTAACCGTTCACAGATACCCCAACTGTTTGGTTGAAGAACATTAATTTAACACTCTCTCCGCTCGGGTTCAGGGTAAGTTTATAGCTTCCAATTCAGGATATATCATATCCGATGACCAAAACTTTATTATAAATACAAATATATGTAAAGTAAACCCCTTCCCCCTCCCATTATATACCTAGGTATCGATACCTACTCATTTAATATCCATGAACAAAGCTCATATGCATTAGTCGTATTAACGGATGCTATAGTATTTTATGCAGACCTCCTTGAGCCCTGTGGTACATATGGGTGTGGTTTAAATAAACCACATAAAAAGAGACTCGTTTGGTTTAAGTGGTGGTTTAAATCAAACCACCATATGGTTGATTTAAACCACTGGGAGGTTTGATTTAAACCACTACATGGTTGATTTAAACCACCGGGTCTCTAGTAGTAGCAAAATATAAAAAAGAAAAAATATTTTATTATTCCTAATGCTACTGCTGCTACTACTGCTGCTGCCCCGCTGTTGCTGCCCGGCTGCTGCTGCTGCCCCGCTGCTGCTGATACTGCTGGATTCGCTGCTGTTCAATTCATCGATTAGCGTACACTTTGATGATAACTGTGATGGTGATTGTGGGGGGTAAAAATGAGGGGGGGGGGGGGTGGATGGTACGGAGGTGGTGGAGGTGGAGGTGATGGACATGATGGAGATGAACCGGCACAGTTGATATTTTCTAAGTGTCTAACCCTAACCCATGAAACCATAATTCTTTTAGATACCTAAGCCTTATCGTAGGTAATTAACAGTTTTTATGTTTAATCCAAACATACCGATGTAGTTTATTTAAACCATGAGGTATTACGCCCAAAAGGTAGTGGTTTGAATCAAACCACGCCCTGGTTTAACTAAACCACTTGGCCTTTTTTCAAACCACCCGAGTACATTAGCTTGTACCACAGGGTGAGTGCATCTCCCATATGACACATCGTGGAGGCAACGGCCAAGTTTTCTCGACCGGCAATAAACCGTGGATATAATACTATATATTCTTTTGAGCTTGTATATGGATGACTCACCAAATAGATGTATATGTATTCATAGCACCGATTGATATAACCAAACATATGGAGATTACTCATAGAATATGACCCGCTTATAATCGTTTGAAGCAGTTTCAGTTTCCTCCTTCAGTAACATATCTGTGTTACAACTCATCATTCCACAGAAATACATGTACCTACAGTCAACTTTGGGGCAGCGACGAACCTGGGACAACGACGAAAGCACAGATTTCAGCCAAACAAGTAGTTCCATACCTGCCTGAGCGCCACTGTCCTGACCAACAAAGACCCCTGTTCGTCGTTCAACCAGTTTCGTCGTTGCCCCCAAGACGACTGTACTTCAAAGGAGCAATTCTAGTTCAACAAATATACTTGATGACTTCTGTCTTCTCTTGAAACTTGAGGGCTTATAATTATATCCATCGAGCACCGAAGCTATTGCTGTGGGATTTCGGGACTGCAATCATATCCATTGAAGCAGATTGAAGCGAGGCGTTCAACGCGATGGCCGAGAGGACTGGGTGAATGGAAGTGAGGAATTATAACCAGTTCATCAACACCCACGAACCATTTTTCTTTATAGGGTCATTCTTTTGCATAGGTTGAATATATTTCGATCCAAGTTGTCAAAATTCCCAACACTATTTCTCTGTGATAACCTCCGGCATACTTGAAGTAATTAATCAATCAATCTAACATCAAAAGTTCAAATATTCGGTCAGTACAGTAATTGTATGTATCTATATCTAGAGGCAATATCCCTCCTAACCATAACCCCCCTAACACGTAGTTCAACGCAACGTACGGATTCGTCCGAGCTTTGGTAGCTTGATTTGATTTGAGCATGAGACCAGTACACCTCGTAAATGTGATAGCCTGACCGCAGGTCCTGGGTTATCTTTCCGCCTGAATTACTTTCTTCCGTATTTCACTGACGTTTGTGGACGCGACTGATATTGCATGCCATACAAAAAATACGCCAAACTCATGATTTTAATTTGGGTGTATGCAATAATGGCCCAGTTCAAAGACGTTAGTGAAATACGAGTACTCGTTATTTCTTGACGTTTGTAAAAGGAACCGCTATTGCATAATATACTAAATCGTGGGCTTGGGGCGTCTTTGTATGGTATGCAATAGCAGTTCCTTTTACAGACGTCACGAAATTACGAGTAGTGGAAGCGGTGCATGCAGCAACAATGTACAGCGGTAGGTAATAAGTCATCGGACGACCTAGCCACAGTTCTGCCTGCAAATGCGTATTTTCGTGGCATTCCGTCTGATGACTTATTACCCATCGCTGTACTACATGTACGCTGGTAGGGGTAAGTCTGTTGACAGTGGCCGTGGTTGCAACAGTTCTCACTCAACAGACTTACCCTACCAGCGTAGTACATACATACATGTACTCTACATACAAGTGGTTTCCGGCCTTCGACCGGTACTACACGTATATCAATCAGTCCAATATACAGGCAAGCCGCCTTGCGGCTTATTTCTCTATTTGCCTGTCAGTCGGGGCTCTCAGGCCGCTGCGCGGCTATATCCGCTCTGGTCGATCTATGTGCCTTTTCTGATATCCCCCATATATCAGTCAGAAATACCTCCAGTTCAAGCTGCAAGTATATCCTTAATAGCCACAAAGCCTCTAAAATCCAACTATTAATCGAACTCCAGAACCAGTAGAAACCCATTAACAATCTAACACCACTCAGCACAATACCCTGTTAATATCTAACACAACATGTTTCAAGTGAAACAAAATCTCTCAATGAGCCAATCAGAGGACTATAAAAGCACATTGCATATGCAGGTTATAATTATATACTTATCAGATGTAGGTACATACAGCGAAAACCGCGCAAAGTCGATGGCGAATAAAAGACAAAGTCAAGTACTAGTAATGAAGTTGAGTTTGTCTTTCCAGATTTTTGATATCTGTCCTAGTTGTGGCTGTTTTTGTCTGTAAAAAAGCGCCAAGGCTGAGCAATCGTATTATATAGGAATAAACCATCTCATTGGCTTCCATCTTGCATGCAGCTGCAATTGTTCCACTTCCAGATAACACCGTGGCACCTTTAAGAGTGTGCGCACCATACCTACATGTGCGCACCCCATTGGCGTCGTTGATATGCATTATCAGCCTCTACAATTCGAATCAGAGACTAACCAAACCAGAGTTCTACAGCTGGTAGGTACAGCCACAGGTACATGATACCCCTCTTTCGATGGATAAAGCCTGCGGAGCCTTCTCCTTCATTCTCAACAAGCTGAAGCCCACAGGCGCTGGAACACACAAAACCATAAACTATGTCGAACACAAATTCCTCGAGCTCTACGTATGTTGGCATAACTCCCATCAAGCTCTTTATATGGCACATTATTTAACCTTATTAGTTACCAAACGGCATGGAACAAGGCTCTCGGACGGCTTTCTCAACTTTCACCCGTACAACAAAAGATATTCGACTACTTGAGTGCAGAAGAGAAAGCCCTTTTCAGAGCAACTGTCAACCCTTCTGAAGTTCTCGTATTGTTAAAGAAACTTGAAGACTCGCGGCACTGGATGAGGAGAATAATCAAATTCAACAAAACCTTTATAAAGCCAGTCACACAGCTCCAAAATACTATTGAAGCGATTGTCGTTACAAGCTCGGGCCTTGGAGGCCCTATTTGGGCACCAATAAAGATTATTCTTCAGGTACTTTCGCACCCTCCTGATGGAAGGAATGAACGCTAATACTACGTTAGGTCTTAATGTCTGCTGCAGCAGAGTTCGAGAAAATATCGGAATTTCTCCAAGACACGCTTGACCAACTGAAACGGTTCACCGCCTATGAGGAACATTTTCAATCATCGACCCGCGAGGCTCAAGATTTGTTGCACGCTGCATTGACAAACTTCTATGTTGATGTAATTGATCTAACGCTTGTGGTGACAAAACACTTCCGCACCAATTTCATAAGTAAGTCTTTTAAAGCCCACCGGATGATTGCTTTGTACTAAAACTTTAAGAATATATGTTTAGAAGACTAGTGAAGACTTTCGACTCGGATTTTGAAGACGTACTGTCCAGTATGAAGCGCCATGTTCAGGCAATCGATCCGGCAGCAAACTTGGGTGGAATTATTGAAGCCAGGCAAAACTACAACCGTACGTTGAGCTTTATTTTTTACGATTTAATTTCAGCGCATCTAGATCTCGCGCGTGGCGTGCTCTATATACAAAGCAAACCCAGCTAACCTTCCCCATCAGAGGAACAATTCTTAGCCGCTACCAAATGGCTTTTCTGCACCAATCCGCAAATTCAGCAAGAGAAAAACCAGGAAAAGCATCTTCAAAAGACATGCGACTGGCTTTTCGAAACACCAGAGTTCTGTACGTGGTTTGGGTCAAACTATTCTAGTCGAATCTGTATACAAGGAATTCCAGGCTCCGGTAAATCTATGTTATCCTCAGTCGTTATCGGCCGTTTAAAGGATCATGTTCTCCCAGAAGAATCGATAATATACTTTTTTTGCAAGGAAAACGATACCGACAGAGATAACCCACTATCAATATTGCGAACGTTTATTTTTCAACTTCTTAACCATCCTGTGCACAAACCTCAACTTATCCCAGTCGTTCATAAAGTTCTTGAGAGAAGCGGCACACCATCTGCAGATTCCATCGTTGATCTTTGGACTTTGTTACAGAAAATTCTTGATATGCTTCCGCCTGTCTATTGCGTTATCGATGCGCTTGACGAGTGCAACAACAAAGACGAGCAGATGGCGAGATTCCTTACACAACTCACAGAACGCTCTAAATCAGAGCCTGCAGCCCTGAAAGTATTCGCAACCTCCCGTTTGAACGAATCACATATTACAGAAACCACGGTAAAAGAACATTGGTCTTGGTTTTCGATTAGAGAGGATAACGTGAAGAGAGACATTGATGCTTTTATATCGAAACGAATTGACGAATCAGTAATCCTTCGAGATGATTGCCGCCGTGGAAAGGTCCACTCAAGAATCTCGCAGGGAGCTGGTGGAATGATTCTTTGGGCAAAATTGATGCTGGACGAACTTTCCGAAGCTGAGCCCTGGGACGTTGACAGCCTTCTGGACAAAATGCCAGATAAACTATCAGACGTTTACGAGCTCATGCTCAAGCGTCGGATACCTCCCGCCCCCCCCAAAGCAAAATCGTTTGATCGATGTCAAACAGCGCTACATTGGATTACCATAGCACCCCGACCATTCTTATTAGATGAACTTCTCCTGGCCTTAGCGGTGGCAGCGGGCCTCAAGTCTCATGAGGATTATAGCACGGCGATCAAAGAAAGGTCGATGGAGCGTCTCCTCAAGGCTTGCGGTTCATTGATCGTTATTCTCGGAGACAATAGCGTTCAACTTGTACATACTTCGTTAAGACAATATCTTTTGGGCGGAGACATCAATACATTGAGTCCAAACAACTCTGAGAACCCCCCACAGAATATCGATCAAATGCAAATCCACAAAGACCTAGCCAAAGCCTGCCTCCTCTACAATCAGTTTACCTGCTTCGAGAAAAGCTGCTACAGCCCATCCTTTGATTTCACAATGTACCCATTCTTAGAATATTCAACTAGCAACTGGATATATCATGTCACGCATAGCAAGCCCAACGATGATGATTTGTTAGACGAGATAGCAAGATTCTTGTCTTCAAAGCAAGCCTGGCGGTGGATTGAACGGTGTGAATATTACAACATCACCGACGGCCATCTTTTGGTAATGCAATCCAAACTCAGAGACTGGGCAGAAATATGTAAAACCTCGGATCCACAGGTTGATGTCGATAGGATGGGCGGTTTTATTCTAGGTATTATCAAGAAGCAGAGTAACGAAACTCAATGGAGCAGTGGTGCTGGAATCGAAGCGTTGAATGTAATTGATCGCGTTGCAAATTTATATTATCAACAAGGTCATCACACCGAGGCCCTAGAATGGTATGAGCGGGCGCTGGCCGGGAAGAAGAAAGCCCTCGGGGAAGAGCACCCTTCGACGCTAGAAACAGTCAATAACATTGCGAATGTCCATAGCGATCAGGGGCGGTATGATGAGGCCCGAGAATGGTATGAGCGGGCGCTGGCCGGGAAGAAGAAAGCCCTCGGGGAAGAGCACCCTTCGACGCTGGACACAGTCAATAACATTGCACTTGTCCATAGCGATCAGGGGCGGTATGATGAGGCTTTAGAATGGTATGAGCGGGCGCTGGCTGGGAAGAAGAAAGCCCTCGGGGAAGAGCACCCTTCGACGCTGGGCACAGTCAATAACATTGCACTTGTCCATAGCCATCAGGGGCGGTATGATGAGGCCCTAGAATGGTATGAGCGGGCGCTGGCCGGGCACAAGAAAGCCCTCGGGGAAGAGCACCCTTCGACGCTGAGCACAGTCAATAACATTGCAAATGTCCATAGCGGTCAGGGGCGGTATGATGAGGCCCGAGAATGGTATGAGCGGGCGCTGGCCGGGAAGAAGAAAGCCCTCGGGGAAGAGCACCCTTCGACGCTAGAAACAGTCAATAACATTGCGAATGTCCATAGCGATCAGGGGCGGTATGATGAGGCCCGAGAATGGTATGAGCGGGCGCTGGCCGGGAAGAAGAAAGCCCTCGGGGAAGAGCACCCTTCGACGCTGGACACAGTCAATAACATTGCACTTGTCCATAGCGATCAGGGACGGTATGATGAGGCCCTAGAATGGTTTGAGCGGGCGCTGGCCGGGTACAAGAAAGCCCTCGGGGAAGAGCACCCTTCGACGCTGGAAACAGTCAATAACATTACGGCTGTCTATAGCGGTCAGGGGCGGTATGATGAGGCCCTAGAATGGTCTGAGCGGGCGCTGGCCGGGAAGAAGAAAGCCCTCGGGGAAGAGCACCCTTCGACGCTGGAAACAGTCAATAACATTGCGGCTGTCTATAGCGGTCAGGGGCGGTATGATGAGGCCCTAGAATGGTATGAGCGGGCGCTGGCCGGGTTGAAGAAAGCCCTCGGGGAAGAGCACCCTTCGACGCTGAGCACAGTCAATAACATTGCAAATGTCCATAGCGGTCAGGGGCGGTATGATGAGGCCCTAGAATGGTATGAGCGGGCGCTGGCCGGGTACAAGAAAGCCCTCGGGGAAGAGCACCCTTGGACGCTGGGCACAGGCAATAACATTGCGGCTGTCTATAGCGGTCAGGGACGGTATGATGAGGCCCTAGAATGGTTTGAGCGGGCGCTGGCCGGGTACAAGAAAGCCCTCGGGGAAGAGCACCCTTCGACGCTGGACACAGTCAATAACATTGCGGCTGTCTATAGCGGTCAGGGGCGGTATGATGAGGCCCTAGAATGGTTTGAGCGGGCGCTGGCCGGGAAGAAGAAAGCCCTCGGGGAAGAGCACCCTTCGACGTTGAAAACGGCCTACTGGGCCGCAGAAACCAGAAAAAGCTTGGCTATGGCACACACGGAGTAAAATCTTGAAGCGACATGCACACCGGGAGTTAATCTCCTTCTGGGTGCGTACGTACCCCCGCCAACCATACGACACTCGTTTCGGAGAAAGTACATGTGTGCATTTCATAGGCATTGGTTTTTGTTCTAGTTTCTTTTCCTGGTTCCAGTTTCTTGTTCTAGTTTCTTGCTTGTTCTAGTTTCTTGCTTGTTCTAGTTTCTTGCTTGTTCTAGTTTCTTGTTCTAGTTCTTCTGATTTCTTAGTAGCATCTGTTGTGACTTTCTATATATACCTACATGTACGGTAACAAAAAGCGGCATGTTCTCACTACCAGTAAAATACCGTGACTAGCTCAAATGCGGCATGTATTGGTGAATACCTTAATAATGCGGTGTATGTTTTTGCTCGTATTTCCTGAGATGGGCATTCTGTGCATTATAATAGTGCTACGGTATTCTAAGGAGGTGACCGCTATTTTATGTGAGTACATTTTTTATCTCATTGTACGACAATATTTTATGTACAAGCCTGAATAGTTTAATGAAGCCAAACAACCATCATCACGAGAATCAAATCCATCAGTAGTACTACATGTAGTTCTAGATCTACCAATTAATATATTACAAAGATAGTCTGTTAATGCTAGCGGGTAGCTTAGGCCCCTCGCCTACGCTGAACAGGTCCACTCATTCAAACTTTGTATGTTATTCCTGAGCAGGGCAGCTCATTGGAAATACACGCTGAACCGGGTGCCTAGTTCATGAACTGGAGAATTTCCCCTATCGGGCAGAACGTATATATTCCAAAATATACTACGCCTCTGAGAAGTACCCCAGTATCAGCTGTTCGGCTTCAGCTCATGAACGATACCAGATACCCCAGATCAAGCCCGGAATATATATACCGGTCGGAGAATCCGGACTGGTGCATGTAAACGAGCCCAAGAAAATCAAAGACCTCACGCCTAAAGAAATAAAGTACAAACAATGTGGAGGCATATATAAATCATTAAATAGGCAGTACGGCTTCATGATCATTCTCTGCCAACAATAAAACCAAAACGTAAATATAGAGTTTATGATGAGCACGAGATTCACAGTCTCGAGGCTTGACGAGACAACCTGGGACAAGACGAGATGTGCCGGGAGTTTTTTCGAGATCAGTGTCGAGACCTCCAAGTGATATATAGGTATCAACGATCCAAAGCGATCGAGGGTGCTTCCTAATATTTAGACTTAATTGCTCATACTGAGACTTCCTTACGCGCAGGCTTTTGAAAAATAGGGTGTGCATTTTGGCCCCAAATTTGAAGATTAACAAATTTCTACCTCAAATTCGGATTGAGTTTTATTTAAACTAGCCTAGATCGAGACTTTGGAGACAATGATGGCACGAGACAAGACAAGATGAGAATTGGTGTAAAATGGTCTCGTCTTGTCCCGTGCCCATCATTACATAGAGTCCGGTCGAGTTACGCGTATATGCCCGCAGATACGGTACTGGTTTAGCCCATGGTCCGTATCACTATCCTATAATTGTCGGAAATGATCCATCAAACGTGAAATAGCTCTATTAAGCTATTGCGGGAATTGCCAAAGTGCCAAGGCCGAGTGATATTACATGAACCTTCCCGTGATTACAAGTATTGCCTTGCTCACCTAATCATATGCATGAACCCTATGGCCACAATGAAAATGCCGCCGATCAGACCCGATTTGGTGGTAAAATATTAAGTAAGCGGCAATTGAATTTTGGCAGAGTGAGTACAAATCGGCACCCAAGATCTTGGGTAGCGCCCTGTACGGAGACCCAGAGTTATAAAGTCATTAAATACATGTATGAAGTTAGGTACATACTAGTAAGTAGGTATTGATTATTCTTTCTCTGTGCACGGCGTACTCGCAGTAGGTGAGAAGTACCCGAAAATACAAGCCCTAATCTACAATTGCCATTGGGGTAGAAGCCAAAAATACACCAAAACCTTGCAGCTGCATTTTCGGGTACGCAAGTACACGTAGCTACTCTCTTTTCCCCATATTTTAATTAAGCTTAAGACATTTTGACTTGAACGCTCTAGAGTAAAAACAAGAAGCCTCCATACATGTAGGTAATCATGCCCAGAGGATACATGTCAGCAGTAATGTGTCATCTAATATGTACTGGAATACACTTTTTCGCATTTCGTTGCAGTCTGATTGGTTGACAGCGACAGGGGTATTTAGTAAGCACGACACATCACATTTTGTGTCTTTGGTGCGGTTACCCTACCTGATTTGGTGCGGTTACCCTGCCTGCTTTGATACAGTTACCCTCCCTCATTCCTGCTGGCGGCCTCCCAAACCCTAACCCTGACCTTACCCGGCATGGAAACCAGCCCACCCAACGGAACTTTTTATACTTAAATAATGAATGTAACTATTTAGTAGTCAACTATGAGCAGCGGGAGGTGAAGGCGGGATAGGGAGGAGTGAGGAGCAGTGGAGGGGGGTGGGACGAGCAGTAGCATTAGAGCCGGCATCATTGGAGCGGGCACCGGAGCTGGCACTGGAGCTGGAACTGGAGCTAGCACTGGAGCTGGAACTGGAACCGGCATTGGAGATGGCAGAGATAGCGGAAAGAGATGGATTGTTACAGCAAGATTAAGGCATTTATGCAACATACATGGTTGGGAGAACTGGGCATGAGACGGCTAACACAAAACTACATGTAACTACATGTAACTATTGGAGGTGCCTAAATACTACACGGAGATGGGAGAGAAGGAGACCTCGCGGTCGCGAGGTGGCGCACCCCTAGTCTAATATGGACATTAGACGGAAAGCGAATTATCAAAGCTCCTCAAGACATCCCAGCGGTAATTCTCCTTGTCTGAAGTAGTCCTCCCACAGAATAACTTTCTCACAAGTAATAGCTTGACAGTGTGTGTGTACAGAGCATGGTATACGGTGGATGTGACAAATCCTTGTGAGTTCGGGGATGAAAATATATTGGAACTTGAAGATTTGTATACCCTGTATATTGTCCAGTACTAGTGTGTCCTTATCATAGTAGGCAGTACCCTTAGTTGCATGTTTATTGGCAAATAAACCTGCATATATGTACCAATCAGAATTTAATGGAGCAGAACGAGAACTGGCCTAACATTCACTACACTTAGAATTAACCTCTTCACATTCTGATATGGGTCTCATCACAATGCACAGGAGCAGTTAAAAGCCGTTATATGTATATTACACATAGACTAATGAGGGGAAACCATTAGTAAGCTTACGCATAATATTGTTTCATATATCCCACACTTACTTTAATATTTAGCCCACCTCCGCGGAAGCCGTTCATATAGGCGCTGCAGCCCGGATTTAATCCAAGAGGGGCGGTCATAACTGCGTTTTTATAGAGTCTGCACTTGGCTCAATTTTAGGTCTTGATACATAAAGATTCCTCATTCTCATCTTGAAGAATACACTTTTGTCGTTTATCATCATATCTCACTCGATATCTGGCTTCTTAATGCCGAAAGAGGTTTTGATTTTGACTAGCTGTAAAATGGCTTTATTTTAGAGAAATAGGTTTGAAACATTACCGATACCACAACGTTATGACGACTCCAATGGGAAGCCGATTCTTGAGTCGATCTCGACATACAGCGTTGCATATCCACCGCTTAACGGAGGTGTTGATATCGGGCAATGGGTTAGATATGAGGTTTAACATTATTTTGTTCAATCCAAGGACTTAAGCTTCGTTTGAGAGGTTTGTTTTGTCAGGCTTCGTCCAAAGGCAAAGTCTGTTTCAATTAATATCGCCGTTATAGCGTCTCGAAGCCTGTGCAGCCGTGGAGCATGGAGACGAACCTGCATGGAACACCAATCAAGGCGGAAATCGTCCTTTATGACGGGAAGGACAAAAGAAATTAACCTGGACCCGACCCGCGCCCCGGCAGTCATCCCACTCACTCCATGCAACGGCACATTTTGAGACTGCTCTGATCAGGTAAACTCGCTGATGGGGGTATGCCGAAGTTGAAACTCGACGTTGCAACCCAAATAATTCTTGTTCAGCATTCCCCCATCTTCGGCATTCCCCCATCAGTGAGTCTAGAGTAGGGGACTGTCCTGTCTTAAAGCATAAGTGCTCAGCCGAATGCTTATCACAGCCTATCATGAACTATCACGCAGGTCTCGGCTTGTTGCGGCTCAATCACCCCTAACCTCTAGCGCTGATCCGATAGACCCCACTATCAGCGCCAAGGCGTTTCAACAATCTAGCCAACCAAACGGGCATCACACGACGCACGCGATTCCCCTAAGTTCAACTGTACGCGACAAAGCAGGTGTCCGACGTCAACCTCCGGACAGAACTTCCTCCAAGTGTTAGACCAGATTTCTCGAACGCGATAAGACATCAACCCCTCGCTTCGATGAGCGTTAGTTACGTAAATTCGAAGAGCGGGGGAATGATTGTGGAAAATGGGGGAGACGGAGGGAAAAGGATTTAAGGATGCTGTTCGCCCCGAGATTGGAAAAGAAAGTTCATCCATCAGTTATCTCGGAAATTTTTTTAGCGTTTCCTCGTGATACTATTTCTGTGGTTACCTTTATCTCAACTTCTGCAAGACTTCTCTTAAGCCACCATCACCAGCGCCTTCCTCTCCAGTCCAGTATTCAACAATGACTACTCCGCCCACAATCGAGGCCAAGTTTTTACCTTCAAAGGACCAACTTGGTGTTGTAGGCGTTGGTTTCTCTGGAGGCCAGGTATGTACGCCGTGCAATCCTAGGCCTCATCCCCGCTAATATCACCTAGGCCAAACCAGGCGTCGATGCAGCCCCCGCAGCACTGATTGAAGCAGGTCTTCTAGATTCCCTTTCTAATGAGCTCGCATACACCATCTATCATGATGGGATGGTTCACAACTATACCGAATACATGCCACCCTCAGACCCGCCACTTCAAATAGCTGGCGCACGTGCACCAATGTTGAAAGCTCTCACTGTATCAAACGTCACCAAGGCCATTGCAGAGCAAGTGTATGAACATGCTTCACAAGGGCGCCTAGTCCTCACACTCGGTGGTGACCACTCTATTGCAATCGGTACCATCGCCGGAACAGCGAAGGCTATTCGAGAGCGTCTTGGCCGTGAGATAGCCGTAGTATGGATCGATGCGCACGCTGATATCAATACACCGGAATCATCAGGATCCGGTAACATTCATGGCATGCCGGTATCCTACCTGACCGGTCTTTCAAAATCACCCAAAGAGAACCCCGAGGTCTTTGGGTGGATGAAGGACGAGAACAGGATCAATGTGTCAAAGCTTGTATATATTGGCTTGCGTGATGTCGATGTTCCAGAGAAGAAAATCCTTAGGGAGAACGGAATAAGGGCGTTCAGTATGCATGATGTTGATAAGTATGGCATTGGTAGAGTGATGGAGATGGCGTTGGAGCACCTCAACTGTGGACCAGGGCAGGAGGGTATGCCGATTCATTTGAGCTTTGACGTGGATGCGTTAGATCCGCAAGTGTAAGTCTCTAAACCTGTTTAATTATGAAGACTCTTACTAATAGACCGAATAGTGCACCAAGTACAGGTACCCCTGTTCGTGGCGGTTTGACACTGAGGGAAGGAGATTTCATATGCGAATGCATTCATGAAACCGGGTGCCTAGTAGCCATGGACCTTGTGGGTTTCCCTGAGCCTTTGGAGTGAAAAGTCGCTAATTATTCCACTTTCGTAGGTCGAGGTCAACACCATAGTCGAGGGAGTGGAGCACGACAGTCATGGGTCGAGGGAAACTGTCAGGGCAGGATGCAGCCTGGTTCGGTGTGCGCTCGGTGAGAGTTTGTTGTAGATCAAGCTAGGATTGTTACCTGCTTTATAATTCTTGTCTGTGCAGACTGTATTTTATCTCTGTACGATCACTAGAAATATAGACCAGTTCTGGAGTTATAAGGCACTAAAAACGGTGATATATTTCTAGAGTAGCCATTGGGAAATATTGAACCTCAACTCCCTGCAGGAGCGGGCCTGGAGAAATCTCTAGGTACATATTTCTATTGTTCACTATACACTCTTCCAGAGACCGGTCATGTATTAGCGTAGATCATTTCCTTTCCGTGTTAATGGCGGGCCGGGCCGGTTTGGCTAGATCATGCCATGTATTTCTGCGGAGTTTTGTCTTATATCGGAAGGATGCAGGGCGGGATTGCATGGGGGGGTAGCCAATTCTTCCATGAGATGCATTCTGCTGCGGACATTAATATTATCCGCTGAAGTGTTCATGGTACAGTAATCTTCTGATCGCCCACGGCACAAACCATTGAACTGTTTGGCATAGAAGCCCTGTCGATAACTCACTCGACGACTCGATCAAGCTTCTTCTCTGTCAAAGCAACCCACGTTTTCCCACACTCGCGGTTTCGGTAGCGAAGCGAGATTCTAACCACATGCTTGCATATGTCACCCCTCCAGTACACAGCCCCCCTTTCCCTGCGGAGCTCGGCAGGCTGAAACTCTCGCTTCGTCCGGGCAGGACCGGAAATGAAGCCTCGATCGTCATTCTAGTATTCAGATCCACATGGCTGGGAGTGTTCTAGGAGGTTGGGTCGAAAGCGAAAGCTTAAGGGGTGTGCAGAATCTCGTTAACAAAACGCACGCAAGTAATTAAAGGCATATTTTCCTAGGTTGAGAGGTATGCTGTGACCCTGGACTGTCTACTTGAGACCCCTAAGGTTTCTGGGGTCCATAGGGTCCTCCGTAGTCGTTCAGGAAGGATTATTGTCGACTCATGATCCCAAATGCAGTACACTAATGAGCACTATGCAGCAAGGGGGAATAGACTATCACTATTAGCTCTGCCGGGGGGCGTAGTGGCTCGGATTTCAAGTTGTCACAAGCTCGAAGTAGGCTTGTCTTGTTTGGCGAGGGTGAAATCCTCGGGCCTAGGAAGGTTTCCCTGTATTAAAATCAGGGGCACTGGGCTGGACCAACAGTTCAGAAAGAGGAACATACCCCGTACTTCCGGGCTGCCCGAAGTAGCCTGTATGCTAACGTATAACGGTCAATGGTTCATCCAAATAGAGGCAAATTTAAAAGTCTAGATTCAAACTGTAGTGGACGACGGTATCCGAAGGGCAGCCAGTAAAAAGATGTACCGGAATCATTGAAAGGAAGAGTTTGTTTTAGGGAATTATATTTACTCAACGAGATAAGACGATGTGAGGTATTATTTGCACACGGGCAAAACCTTAATTTAGCCAAGCCTGGGGAAGACAATAGCGGGCACGTTTTCTCACAAGATTTTTGGTTCTCTCCGCGCTGGACTCGATAGACATTAGTTTCTGGGCATGTGGAGCCGCCGAGTGATAAGCCGTGAACGCCGTATTCACATTCCACATAATTACATTATCATTAGACTAACGAAAGTTCTACCAGCTACTCCGTGTCCCTGCTCAGAGAGATCCCTACTGAGCGAGACTCACATACAAATATTTCTTGGCTGTAGACTCGACGGCCAGTGTTTACGTGGTAGAAGACCCCAAGTCTCGGCCAATAGGGATCTCGCTGAGAAGGGAAACGGAGTATACCTGCTGCTTTCTCTCCACCTCATGGCTGCCCCTGCTGCTACTCTGAATACCCTCCTCCTCCTCATCCTCCAAGACGAGGCCCAGCCCCCTAATCTCAATTCCGTCAATCTCACTTGTCTGCCTTCTCGCCGATCGGTTCACCGAGAACCAATACGGGCTCGCACGATCGCGAGACACCGAGTCTGCAGATGCTTTAGTGTGTTTGGCGGCTTGCGCTTTGATGAGACGGTACATTACCGGCGCGTTTGCAACACAGCAGGCTACTAGCATCTCGATGGATGCGAACTATACAGGAAATGCTTTGTTAGTGAGGTTGGAGGTACGCGCTAAAGGAACAGGGAACGGACAAGTGTGCGCCAGCGCTGGATTGCGTTGTTTTCCATCACGAATGGAAGCCGGAACATGCTGACCAGGATGACGAAGAAACCAAGCGAGAAGAGGATGTAGAGTTGGATTTTTCTGTTGCACATTAGTTATATAGACTGAGAATGGAGATGGTATGATAATTGTGGGAGGAGGAATACCGTTTTTGTGGGAGACTGGTGTGGAAGATCATGGGAAGGGGATAGAGTATGAGGACTAAGTCTGTTGCGATATTGCAGGCTCCGGTTGTGTAGAGCTGGGCTTCGGCAAATGTGCATGCTTCTATGAGATAATTCGAGAAATTAGTTAAGAGTAATTGTAGTGATTAGGTACATGTAGTGTTGATTGAGAGACAACGTACTTCCTGGATTTGGAATAACTTGCCCTGGGTGAGGTTAGTATGTGCGGTGTTTCAGAAGAGCCAACAGTTGAATTAGATGTACTTACAGTAGCTATTGTTTCGGGCTATCAGAACAATGAAAAGCCATTTTAATAAACCAAGAAAGTGCAGAATGATGAACTTACTGATTAAATGGTCGGCACTCCAATAGAGTCGACACCATCACCGCCGCGAATGTCAGGAATAAAAATACCCACATGTACTTGATATACTTCCTATACCCCTCCAATAACTGAACGATCCTTGAGTACATCGCCAGCATACACGCTTTCATTGACCAAATACTATTTCTGTCAGCAATCGCTCGAAGTTCAATCACCAGGCTAGGGCTCCATACATACAATGCAGCATAACAGGTCCTAGCCACCAACGCCATTTTACTCCCCATCTCCCTCCTTTCCACTTCTTGTTCTTGCAAACCGCTCCTCGCCCACTCCTCTATATTGTTCGTATCCCATACCAAAACCAGATGAACTACCACTGTCCTTACAACTAGTACCGCGAGCGCTCCTAGCATCCAGTAATCATCGTGCCTCCATTTCTTCTCTCTCGCCCAGGTTGCAGCCATTCGTATTATGATGATCAGAAAACAGATTTTGTAGAAGACATAGCCTACTACTAGCGTGGTGAGATCGGAGAGCATTTGGTGGTGGCATGATAATTGAAATTGTGGGGAATTGTCGCGGTTTTAAGCTTGCGGTTGAGCGGGACGGACAGCATGTTGCAGGGAAGGGACCCTGGTTGTTACCCGAGTAGTGCCGGAACATGCAGGTAGGGATTAGACGGTAGACTAGTTTGGGTGGGTTGGAGGCGGTGCGGCCCTCACACTAATCGATATAAAGTTATTTACCCTGGAATCTCAAGTATCATAGGGCGATAAATATATCGAGTTGAAAGACACTCTTCATGCATGCATACATGAAACTAGGGGTGCGCCACCTCGCGACCGCGAGGTCTCCTTCTCTCCCACCTCCGTGTCGTATTGAGGCACCTCCAGTAGTTAACTATTTTCGCCTTAGCCGTCTCATGGCCAGTTCTCCCGGCCATGTCGCATAAATGCCCAAATCCTGCTGTAGCGATCCATTTCTTTCCGTTAATTATCAGGTATCCCTGCCAGCTCTAATATACGCCGGCTCCAGTGCCAGCTCCAATGCAGCTCCAGTGCCAGCTCCAGTGCCAGCTCCAGTGCCAGCTCCGGTGCCAGCTCCAATATATGCGAGCTCCCTTCACCATTCCTGGCGCCTTCACGTCCACCGCTCCTCCACCTCCACCCTCCCCCCCTACCCCCTCCACTGCTCTTCCCCCTTGCCCCCCCCCTTCCTCTACCGCCCCTCCACCTTCCCTCCCCCACCGCCCCTCCACTTTCCCTCCCCCACCGCTCCTCCACCTTCCATCCCCCACCACTCCTCCCCACCTCTCCTCCACCTCCCGCTGCTCATAGTTGACTACTTAATAGCTATATTTATTATATTTAATTATAAAGAGTTCCGTTGGGTGGGCTGCCGGGTTAGGTCAGGGTTAGGGTTTTTGTGGCCCGCCAGCAGGGAAGTAATGGCCCAAAGGGCCCAAAGCAGGCAGGGTAACGGCCCAAAGCAGGCAGGGTAACCAGCCGAAGCAGGCAGGGTAATCGCTCAAAATCGGGTAGGGTAACCGCAACAAAGACACAAAATTTGATGTGTCGTGCTTACTAAATACCCCTGTTGCTGTCAACCAATCAGACTGCAGCAACTTTTTCAAGAAGTGTATTCCAGTACCTACATCCCTTCGTCTGTTCCCGGTAATCACAACATGTTAGGCCCGCGACGGCGCCGTGATATACAATAGCCTAACTGTTTTGTATATTCGGCCTTTCTGTAAAAAGAATTGGGGGGCCAAAAAGGGAGTAGAGGAGGTCACAACTGGCACCCGGATATAGGGTTAGGGGTGATATCAATGATAGCGGTCTCACAAAATGAACACTCACCTTCACTTCGTGGTAACAGCAGCCTGTGGGTGAGATTTCATGATGTCAGTTGTCTTCTCCCTATGCCTAGTAAAGTATGGTTGGTTTTTCTTGGGCCCCACTCGCTCCACTTCTCGTTGCTAGCGCCCGGTCGTGAAAACGTACGAAGGGATATAGTAGAAGCGAGTGATACCACATGACCTAAAGGCTAGGTTTGGGACAGTTGTAATAAGAGATCGCAGCGACCTTGGTTAAAGATACAAGCCCTAGTTTCATCAGACATATATATTTTAACGCCTATCGAAACAGCGCGTTCTCATATGACATCACACATAGCTCAAGAACTGCCAGCCAACCCGCAAGGACATGTCCAGAACAATCAACAAAGCTAGCTGAGCCATTCATTCATAATCAATACCTATACATTGAAGGGAATCTCGAGTTCGGGATTAGTCTGGTATTTTAGGGCATAGAGGCCGTCTACTTTTTAATTCAGCAATGCTAGCCATTCTCGATAAATGGCACCAATAATAAACCTGGATGTTTAGTCCCGAAAGCAGGGCTCTTGGGCGCAAAATATCCACCATGTTCCTTTTAGCTGAATCATAATACTAATACAATGCTAGAACACGATTACTCCTACGTTCAATAGAATAGCTATACATCTCCTAAGTTATGCGCGCCATGAGTTGTACGCTATATTCATCATGGACTAAGCCCCCTCTCTTTCCTCCCACTCTCCAAAGTTTGCCACAACCCATTCACAGAACTTCTCCCAATCCAGTCTCCACATCTTCAACCTCTCCTCCCTCACACCCTCCTCAACACCCACATCCACGCCCTCGAATGCTGCATATCTGACGGTCGTCTCCGCCAGATCCCCCAGGCCCTCCAGCCCAACATTATCAAACGCTTGCAACACCTGCCAATGATCATGCGTCATGCTCGCTGTTGTCTTTTGTCCAAGGATTCCTGGGTCGTCATTGTTCAAGGTTACAGGCACCCCATGCGCCAGAAGCGCCGGAAGTGAGTGCGACAGAATGCTGGAGGTGAGCCGCAGGATCTCATTCGAGACAGGGCACACTTCAAGGCAGATTTTACGCTCGCGGCAAAGATCAAGCAGGTGCGGATGCTTGTAAAGCGAAAACCCGTGGCCGATACGCTTGGTCCCTAGGAGAATAGCATCAAAGAGGTTTTCATCGGAAGCATTGCCGTCGCCAAGCGTTTCGCCGGCATGGAAGAAGAATGGTATATCAACCGCTTCCTGGCGGCAGTATTCACGGAACCAAAGGATCTCAGGGATAAGCTCCTTGTGGGGGCGGCCGAGATCTTCTTGGCCGACCAAGTCGAAGCCTTGAAAGTATTAGCGGGATTGGGTATGGGAGAAAGGAGTGGTAGAAGCAAGAACCTACCAGCGATGGCATGGGGGTAGAGCTTCTTGGCTTCAACGCATTCTTTCATGCTGGCTCTGATAGTTTCATTGTCAAAGTTCCTGATAGTGGTCCATATCATACGCGCGCCCCAGAAACCCGCCCCTTCCGGAGACTTCTTATACCGTTCCACCTCCTCGGAAAACGCGCGGATGACGTCAGTGCGGGGAAGTATTTCTCCTGTGTTTGCCGCGCGGAAGGTCATGGCATAGGCCGCCCGCATATCCACCCAGAGAACATTGTCCAGATGCAGATGGTGGAGAATATGGCGGACCTATTTTCATTATACACAATTATTAGAGCTTGTTGTGGGGATATTGTGGAGAAAGGGTGAGGAGGACAAATGCTCGATATACTGGCTCGTAATAGATTATGCCCGAGATGATTCTGAATATGCCCTGGAACTTGCGCCAGACCATATTGATCCCTTCATGATGCTTCAGGCTCTCTTCGGCTGTAATCGTGGTGCGGTTAATAAGCCATTCCAGGAACGCCTCTCTCGAAGCTGTGCCTGTACTCTCGATCTGTCCGGATCCCACGAGGAGGTTTGCTGGGAACGTATCCGCGGCCTCGGCAATGGGAATGAACCCATTCGGAACATATGCCGATGAATATAGCGAGCTAGATATAGCCGGGGGTTCCGGCGAATACTCAAACTGTATTGTAGCAATCTTCAACGCCTCTGGCGAAACCAGCGGTATATCCGAGAAGATATACAGCCCCGGGGTCTCCAAAGCGAGGTTCAACAACCAATCCACTATCGTCTACAGTGAGTTGAAGAACACCTCCTCACACACACACAAGAGAAGCTAGATCGAGGAGAGCTCACTATCAACCATGGCCTCCAAATGCGCATGGAGCAAACAGCCCTTCGGCATTCTCTTGACAATTTTCCATAGCCTCGTGCTCTCCATGCGGTCCTTTGCCAGCGTGAACATCATCCCGGGGTACACATCGCCCTCGTCGTCCTCCACCTCCTTCGTCCACACTGTTGCGGCCTCGTAGTGGCGGATGCTGCCCACGATGTTTGAGGCCCTCTTGGCAGTCTCCGAGAGGCGTTGACGGAACGCATAGTCTGCCATGTATGACGTCAGTCAGAATGCCGGAGGCGAGAACAGCAACAGGAACGTAACTGACCGTGACGAAGCGCCTTCTCTTGGGCGATGAGCGCCGCGCGGGACGCATGGTAGGCCTCGAGCTGAGTGGCGACGGTGGATTCGATGTCGGTGGTGGACATGGTCGTGGTTGTCTGAGACTTTTGGAGGGGTAGACGTTGACAGTTAATATGGTTCGGCGGCGGCGGCCACGGTCAAGTATTTACAGGCTCAAGTGCGTACGGTTCAAGGACTTCGTGTGTGCAGATCACCCCTACTAGACCGCTACGCTTTACCCTGCCCTACATACACCCACAGTTGTAGATATTTATTACGAACAAAGAGCCGGTCGGCGGGCCCCGTTGTTGGTGGTGATGTCGGTACTGCCCGCATATTGGAACTGAAAGAGCTACATAGCTTGAGCTTCATAACATGCAAAGAAGTGTTTTGTGAGGCATGTTACATAGAGCTGGGAGCCTTTCTTTATACTTTATATCCCGGTGCAGCATTTGGAGCAACATGCTGCTTGTCCTTAAGCCGCCCCCTTCGACCTCCTACAGAACGAAGCAGATACTGATACATACATGTCTATCTCACACCACGACCCCACAACCCCGCGAATACTCACCTGCCTTCCACTTGGATGCAATCCTAGCCGGGCCCGCCCAGTCGAGCAGGTATTCCATGCATCGAACATCTCTGCGAGTACGTAACGAAAACTCGGACCACTCCATCCATACAGGGTATACATGCCCTACGTAAGGGGCGCAAGTTTTCTCTTTTGTGGGGTAATTTTTGTGGGGAAGGAGGGCCATCGAGCTTTCCCGGTGATTTTCTGCGGCCACTCGGAGGTTTGGGCCTGTCATAGCTAGGCCCTGCGCCGTGTCTCATAGAGTAGGAGTAGTAGGGGGTATGTATACCTAGATGTAGGTATGTACCTACACGGCGTTGAGGGTAAATACGAAGAATCTGATAAGGGAATCTTGCAGTGAAATAGGCGTGTTTATCTTATCAGATTCTAGCTGGCCGTAGATATTTCAATCTCTACCTACGTATACCAAGACAGCAATACAAGACTTATACAGATGACCAGATTCACCCGATGCTGTACTCTACTCTTCTCTAGTTCCCGCCGGTAACAACCATTCCACGCCGTTCCATACCACCAAGCCGCAACACAATAAAATCAGCCCACGTACTGATAGGTACCACTCTTCTACTCTACCCGCGCCCTTGAAACCTCCATCCACCCCACAATAGCGTATACATGTACCTACATGTAGTCACCCAATTGCAACCAAACCCCACCTAATCCCGGACGACAAGAAAACAAAGGCGTGTATAACACAACTGCACGAAGCCGTCAAGACGTTTGATACGTATACATACGCCAACCATCGATCGTCCACCCGGGCTTACCACACCAATCCCCCCCGGCCGGCCAGATACCTACATGATTCAGTATCGCGATCACGATACGACCTAGGTACATACATGTTCGTACTCTATCTGCTTACAGGGCAGGGTTGGTTCCGGTTCCTCACCACACCTACCTTCCAGAGCGGGCAACCTTCCTCTTCCGGACGGTCTTGGCGCGGCGCTCACAGCCCGTCGGGGCTGATATGCAGTCCGACTGGCTGGGGACTTGTGATGCCGCGGTTAACAATAGGGGATGGATGTAGGTAGGTAGGTAGGTAGGTAGGTATGTAGGTACAGGTAGAAGAGGAGTTTAAAGACCTTCCGTCCTGATGGTTGAAACGCTCGGTGGAGATTGGGGATGGCTTATCTGGTCCATTGGGGGGGCGGATGGGCAGAGCGGACACTGGCTGCGCGCTGGTATTGGCTAATTGGTGTATTACGGTAGGTAGTCTACTAGCTAGGTACTACATGTAGGTAGATAGGTAGGTAGAGTAGCTAGCTGAGAGTTAAGCCAGGTAGAGAGGTCAGCGCACGCGACACTGATATCGATATCGATCTGTAACGGTAATTAACGTTGCTGATAACCACATACATATATCGCCCCCCCCGCCACCCACCCACTCAGCTAGCTAGCTACAGAGCTAGCGAGGGGTAGGTAGAGGAATGTCGGATTATATATATTAAAAGAAATCTACATATCTATCTATCGATATCTACATATCTACCACCACCAGTACTAGTACTGGTACTAATATTCGTAGCTAGCTAGTCGAGTAGATATGACAGTCAACACACTAACAACCAGAGATAAGCACATCGGAGTTCTAGGCGGGGTTAGCTCTCTCTCTCTCTCTAGCTTGGCAGATACCCTAGCTACTATACCTAGCTACTATATCTACATACATGTATGTACATACTCTACACTCCCCAACCCTGCCCTTGCAATTGAACCATGATCATGATCAGATATTTGATACAACCAACCCTCGATAACCCCTCCGCCGCGCCCATCTCTCACAGTGGCGAGAATCATCCGAGGATTAGAGTTGGCCATGGGCAGGCAACAAAACAAAGTTGGTAGGTACCACCCACTGCCCGTCCCCCCCCTGGCAATGCTACCGCCCGAGAGAGGAAGGTGGTCAGCTCTTGGCTAGTTACATGTATGTAGATACTGTACCTATCTATACTTCGTATCAAATCTCTATCAGCTCGATACAGCGAGCGGGTAGCCAGATTGGCTGCAGATGGGGGGGGTAGGGGGGGGGGGCTTTATTATATTACCAACGTGTGCTGCCAATCGTTTTGTTTTGGGGGCCGTTTTACCTATCGCAGCTGGGTACGGGCAGGCAGGCAGGCATCTAGGCATATATCCGGCCTCCTACTCGCTGGGTGCATGTACATACCTACAGTATTTTATCAAAGTCAGATCAGTAGACAGTATTACAATGTAGGTAGGTAGGTAGGGGGGGGGGGTTGACTCGAGCTAATCAAGTAACTAATCCGGCCGGCGCCGCGCTAACTGGCTAAGCAAGCACTTTGGCCAATCTCCTGGTGGTTTAGTGGGGACCCAATTAATTGAAAGAGAGCGAGAGAGTGGAAAAAAAAAAAAAAAAAAAAGAAACCAGATATAGCGGCCAGACACTGCATAGATATATCCCCCCCCCCTCCCCCCATCCCCTTCCCTCCCCTCGCTCCTCTTTCCTTCTTCTTGTTCTTCCGTCGTTCGTCCCACGCATTAATCAATACCCCCCCCCAACATCACCACCCCCCTCCCCCCACCGCCGCCTCTGTTTGTTGTTGGCGCAATGTCGCATCCCGACCCAGCGCTCAACATCTCGGACCCTCATCCTCCCCCCACCACCACCGCGGCCGCCGCCCCCACCGCCGCAGATGGGCCCGCCGACATTGAGAGCGGGCATGCCGCGAAGGGCGCGCCCATATCCGGCGACATTGAGAAAGGCAGCCGGAGCGGTAGTGGCGCCAGCGTCCGCAGCGCCGGTGCTGGCAGCGGCAGTGGCACTGGATTCTACCGGAAGTACAGGGTGTTTATACATGCGTTCATCTTGTGTCTCTTCACTGGGTAACCCCCCCCCTCCGCTCCTGCACTTTTTTGTCCGGAAAGAAACAAGAGCCCTAACATGGATACCCCCCCTCACCATAAAGCTGGTGGATCGCATCACTGGTACTCCACCGCGCCGACAAGAACTGGGTCGTCCCCTTCCTCTTCTGGCTGTGCATCGCCCTGCGCATCATCACGCTCTACCTGCCCGTCAGCCTCGTCTTCAAGCCCGTGCAGAGCCTGTGGAAGCACACGGCCGTGCGCGCCGCCGCGCTCGTCCCGTCAAAGCTGCGCACGCCGCTCTCGGCCGTGCTCGTGGTCGCCGTCTACCTCATCGGCGCCTTCGCCTCGCCCGAGTCGCTCAACAACACGCGCGACAACCGCGCCGTGTCGCTGTTTGGCCTGCTGGTCTTTGTGGGCGTGCTCTGGGCAACCAGCAAGCACCGCGCGCACGTAAAGTGGCACACCGTCCTCGTGGGAATGCTCATGCAGTTCATCATTGCGCTGTTTGTGCTCCGCACGGGCGTCGGGTACGACATCTTCCACTTCATCTCGGGGCTGGCGGAGGACTTGCTGAGCTTTGCAAAGGACGGGGTGGCCTTCTTGACGAGTGCGGAGATCTCGCAGTTGGGCATGTTCTTTATCAGTGTTTTGCCGGCAATCATCTTTTTCGTGGCGCTGGTGCAGCTGGTGAGCGTCCCCCCGCGGTCCTGTATACACAGTACCGCACATCTCCATACCGTATCATGCCTACTAACCAAGCAACCCGCACCGGCCAGCTGTACTACTGGGGCATCCTGCAATGGTTCATTGGCAAATTCGCCGTCTTCTTCTTCTGGTCCATGCAAGTCTCGGGCGCCGAAGCCGTCGTCGCCGCCGCCTCCCCCTTCATTGGCCAGGGCGAGTCGGCCATGCTGATCCGGCCCTTTGTGCCCTACCTCACGCTCGCCGAGATCCACCAAGTCATGACCTCGGGCTTCGCCACCATCGCCGGCTCCGTGCTCGTCGCCTACATCGGCATGGGCATCAACCCGCAGGCGCTCATCTCCGCCTGCGTCATGTCCATCCCCGCCTCCCTCGCCGTCTCCAAGCTGCGCTACCCCGAGACCGAAGAGTCGCTCACCGCCGGGCGCGTCGTTGTCCCGCACGACGAGGGCGAGGAACGGCCCGCCAACGCGCTCCACGCATTTGCAAACGGCGCCTGGCTCGGGCTCAAGATTGCGGGCATGATCCTGAGCACGCTGCTGTGCATCCTTGCGCTGCTCGGGCTGTGCAACGGGCTGCTGACGTGGTGGGGCCGCTACCTCAACATCAACGACCCGCCGCTGACGGTCGAGCTGCTTGTGGGCTACGTCTGCTACCCCGTGGCCTTCCTGCTGGGCGTCTCGCGCGACGGCGACCTCTACAAGGTTGCGCAGCTCATTGGCACAAAGCTCATCGCCAACGAGTTTGTGGCCTACACGCGCCTGCAGCAGGAGCCGGAGTTTGAGACGCTCAGCGACCGCTCCAGGCTCATTGCCACGTATGCGCTGTGCGGGTTTGCAAACATTGGCAGTCTGGGCACGCAGATTGGCGTGTTGAGCCAGGTGGCGCCGTCGAGGGCGGGCGATGTGAGTAGGCTGGCGCTGAGCGCGCTGGTGGCGGGCGCGATCAGCACGCTGACGAGTGCGAGTGTGGCGGGGCTGGTGGTGACGGATCAGAGGCAGTTTACGACGCCGACGCTGTAGGGGGGTTAGAATGGGAGAGAGGGGGAGAGGGGGAGAGGGGGGAGAGGGGGGAGAGAGGGGTGTACAGATAGATGGCTTGTAGCTAGTTTGTGGACGGGGGGAACTGTAGCTTAATGATGTGGACGGATATGGATATGGATATGGACAGCATGCAATGAATGCAAGTAATGGAAGACCTTCAAACAAACCCGCCCTCCCCCCCCCCTCGTAGGTCCCGCAATGACTCACCCCGAGCACGCAAGCGTGGGGGCTAACCAGCTAGTTGTGTAGCACGGCCGCATCCCGGTACGTGCGTGCCTCGCTGCGTCATGCGCCGTCACTCGGCGCGTGAGTGATGGGTCTGTGACGCTGGGGGGGGAGGTTTTTCTTTTTCTTTCCGGGGTGCCGGGGGGGTGGGGGGTGTTTTTTCTTCCACTGGCGGGGTGGGGGCGGGGGTGAACTTGAAGGGGAGGGGAGGTATGGGGGAGGGGGGGGCATGGGTTCTCTGCGTGGGAAAAGATGGGATGGAGATGGAGATGGAGATGGAGAGAGACTACGTGTAGCTAGGGCCGGGGTGCGAGCGGAGAGGATCCGGGTCGCTGGACAGACACTACATACGGGGCCCGCATCCCGCCCCCCAGCTACATTGTATGTAGACCGCGGCATATACACATGCATGTACGTAACCACGCTCATCCCACACACAATCTCCATGTACGCACCTACATGTACTTGCGTACAACAAGACAACAAGAGTGGGAGAGAGGGAGAGGCCTCACGTTCACTCACTCACTCACCCACCCACCCACTCTGGCTACATGTATCTAGACCACTGTGATGTGATGCCAGGTCAACAACTATGTACAGCCTTACACGTAAGCCTCTGGCTGGCTGGCTGGCTGGCTGTCTCGCCACAGCTCGGCTAGATACTTGTACTTGTAGTGGATCTTTGTGTGCGTGGTGGGTACATGTAGGTAATACATGTAGGCATGCCCTAGCTAGCTCAGTCAGTGCGCGGGACAGGTGCTGCAGACTGGTACTGATGGTGTACCCCCCCCGATTGATCAGGGGGCGTAATGCCAGGTACGTACATGCATGTGCTGCGGGTTTGTGGTTTCTGGCTTGTGCTTGCCGGGTGTGTTTTCAATGGTATAGAAAGGGAGTATCCGACAGACAGATGGGTTGTTGGCTGTGTCATAGATTATCACTGGGTTACAGGCCAGGCACGGGCTCTCACTCGGACGGGGGAGTATCACATGCTGCACTACCCCTGCTCGCGTGGGGTCGCGTGGGGTCGCACGGGTTCGGCATGCCTGGCCACCGACCGGCCCGTCTGCATGCAAACAAAGAGAAAAAACAGGAACCCCACAAACCTGCTAAATGGACAGAAAAAAAAGATGATGGCGGCGAGATTCGAACTCGCGCTCTTTCGAACTACGGTTTTGACAATGCCTAAACGTAGCGCCTTAGACCACTCGGCCACGCCACCTTGCCTTTCAAGCCTTTTTAGCGCGTCTATTAATTGATACATGTAGATATGTAGCTAGCCTGGGTGGAGAGCGCGTTCATACCGAGCTTTCACATGCATGCGTTGTGACTTCATCGGTCGGGCAACACCAAACCAACCGTTTCGGTCCGCACCCGTACATAAACCCGAGCCTGTCCCAACCAAGACGCATCCTCAACACCACAGTCACCGACCCTCAGCCAACTCTCCTATTCTGCTTCTGCTCCTGCTTCTGCTCCACCAAACCTCCTTATTCCCACCTCCTTTACCCCTTCACGTACATCAATAACGCTCCACCATGTCGCTTAAATCAGGTACGTTTGCCCCCCCCCCCTCTCCACCACCTCCGAGCTGTGTCTCACCCAGCTCCAAGAGACCACATTGCCTGAAAAATACTAACAACCACCCCCCCCCTCGGCACCACCCACAGACGCCTTCCCCTCCTCGGTCGCCTTCGACCTCATCGCGGCGTCGCTGAGCTCCGAGCCGGCCAAGAAGGACGCGCTCAAGAAGGGCAACGCCATCTTCGCCTTCACGCTGACCAACGCGGCCAAGGCGAGCGAGTCGTGGTTCATCGACCTCAAGAAGACGGGCGGCGTGGGCCGGGGGCTGGCGCCCGAGGGCGCCAAGCCGGACGTGGTGCTGAGCCTGAGCGACGAGGACTTCCAGAGGCTGGTGGACGGCAAGGCGGCCGCGCAGAAGCTGTTTATGGGCGGGAGGCTCAAGGTGAAGGGCGATGTGATGAAGGCGACGAAGGCTGAGGTAAGGATTGCGTTCCCTTTGAGCGCGCTGACGGGGTGGGTGTGGTTGTTAACGACGGTGGTGGGCGGGCAGGTGGTGCTGAAGAATGCGCAGAAGACGAAGGCGAAGTTGTAGATTTGTGTGTGTATGCGGGGAGAGGGGGGGGGTGGGTTTGTACTTTAGGAGCGCGTAATTGCGTAATTAAGGCGAGGGGGGAGGGCCCTGTGCTTTGAGGCCTGGGTGGGGGGAGGGGGGTTGAATATACTGTTTATTTGCTCAAGTTCCTGGGTTGATCTCTATGGTGAATTCTAGCTTAGTTTAGCTGGTGTTGAAATCTACAATAAAGCATTGAACAACTAAAGCCGTATTGAGATGAGCCGTAGTATTGCCCTCGACATGTGTTTGCTTCGGGCATGTACCATTTCGCGAGACTTTGTCACATGTTGCACGCCTCTGATGGCCATTGGTGCCTTGGGAACCCGAGTACCGCTTGTTGTTTGCTTACAATCAGATTGACGAATCACAAAATCAATAAACGCACTATTCCACTACTGGACAAGCGAGCGCCAAGCACGCTGACTGGCTGGCTGCCAATAAACCTGCATTTCTATCATTTCTCGCCATCTTCATAGCCAATGACCAAAGTGTCATATCCACCAACCACCAACCAACTTCTGATAACCAATATAATATCTCCTAGTGTGTAGATGTCTATAACCACCGACCAACTGCTGATAACCAATATCTCCTATGTAGACGTCTATATGTCGTAAACCCTCACCCACCCCTCCCTGCCCTCCCACCGCCCCAGGTCCACGCCCATCTTACTCACCACCTCCTCCTGCACCCACCGCCTGCTCATCTCCGAGCACTCGCCATCGCGGTTCCCCCCACCGCCCACCCACACCTCATCCACCACCAACCCGTCCTCGCGCATCTCCTCCAGCATATACCTAAACAGCCTCAACCCCTCCATCGCCGCCAGCCCCCGCCGCCTCCCCCACCACCGCCGCCCTCAAAACTCGGATCATACACGCCCCACACGCCGTCGCGCCAGTATGCCACCACACAGTGCCACCACACACGGGCACACGCGCCGTCGCGCTCCGCCGCGCGGCGCTCGGCGCTGCTCCACCCCGGCGCAATAAACACCATCAGCGTGCCCTGGTCCACGAGCATTGACAGCGCCGTCGCGAGCGTGAGCGTGCACTGCCAGTCGCGCAGGTGCGCGCGCGCGGGCGACGAGATGTCGGTGGAGGTGGCTTTGGCGGTGTACAGCGTGGTCCAGAAGCGCTTGTCGGCGGCGTCGCGCGAGGAGATGGGTTGTGGGATGAGGTGCAGGGGCGAGCGTGTGAGGCGGGGTTGGGAGAGGTGGGTGAGGAAGGAGGTCCAGGCGCTGGTGGGCGTGTAGGAGGTGAAGGGGATGGTGAAGAATGGGGGGGGCATTGTGGTTGTGGTTTGTGGTGTTTTTTTTTTTTTGGGGGGTGGGTGGGTGCTGGCAGATGGAGATGCAGGTGCAGGTGGAGGGGGTGGAGGGCGGAGGGGGGGGAATATTTATTTTGTGCGCGGGACGGGGGGTTTCTTTGTTTGGGGTTCTGGAATGGTGGGGGGGGGGGGGGGTGGGGTGGCTGGCGCTCTTTGAGGATTCCATTGTATTATTCAGTGCCAAGGCACTGTTCGTGAGCTTTCCACAATGTGCTTTCCCCGATGTTGTGTCGGTGATTCGGGGTCTTTGTTAATTGGTGCCTATACGCTGCTGCCAAACCGTGTGCCCAACAGAGCTATATTATAGCTAACAAAGGCGGTTTGATTTGCCCTAGCTTCTGCCAGGTTTGTGGATGTGTGTAAAGTAAAACAGCGGGTTATATAATACATTTTGTGTATCACGACTCAAGCAACGTGATCTAGGCGTCAGAACCAAGTTGAGTGAAAGATGTGTGTAGTTGTATGTAGTTTATATCATTGGGCGGCCCACATGTATGTAATCATTATTAGAGGATTATTAGTAGCAGTTGCTAGTACTGCATCTGCTCTTGGCGTCTACTAGCGCTTCCCGATCCTGCTAAATTAGTAGACTCACTGCACCACTCACTCGCCCGTCACGTCGCATCACTCGCACACACTAGAATGTGCATGTGCTCTATATATCGAGCAACATGATGGCGCCGGCCCTGCCTGGTGCGCTCCAGAGAAAGCTCTCACATACGTAGTGGGCTCTAGCCAAGCTGTTTGGTAAAGAAGTCAGAGTATATTTATATACATATAGTAACACCTGTTGAATGGGGCAAAGGACAAGTTGTATTGGGAAACTGGAATATCTGTGAGAAAAGCGAGGATATTCATCCCCTCCTCCTCCTCCTCATCATCATCATCAAGAATACAAGTGCATCCATCACTTTGTGTGTTACTTCCACTATCGTGCACGTTACAGAATCATATAGTGGATCGAGCTGTTCTTCAGCAAGGCATCAGTTCACAGGTCCTCAAAAATATCCTACACATGTCTCTGGAGATGTTCACTCGCGCTTCACAGAAGCGCCAGCCCCAATCGACCAATCCTCCAACAACTTCACAACCTCCGCCGTCCTGACCCAGCCCCTTGTACTCGCCAACATCACCGGCGTCTTTCCCGCCCAATTCATCGCTTCCCTGTCCGCCCCGGCCTCCAACAGCACCCTCACCAGCCCCACATTCTGGGATTCCACCGCATTATGCAGCGGCGTCTTCCCCCCCTGATCCCTCGCATTGCAGTCCGCGCCCCTCTCAATCAGCAGCAACGTGATTTGATCCCGCACCAGCCTCCCCCTATCCTTCACACTCTCGGGCAACAGGAACATCCCCGGCGAAAGCGCCTCCCCGCACTTTGCAGCGATGTGCAGCGGCGTAGCACGGTACCCGTCACGGGAGTGGATGTCGGCCCTATACTCGAGCAACAGGCGTAGCACAGGCAGCAGATCTATCCCTCGCAGCGCGCTCAAGGCGCCCGCGTTCTCCACAACCCAGTGGATCAACAACTTGCTCCTCGCCGCGGTAACCACCGTGTTCCCGACCCTGCCCATGGGCACGTTTGGCGACGCCCCGTCCTCGAGCAGCGTCCGCATCACCCGCAAGTTCGCGTTCCGGACGGCCAGCTCCAGCGGCGTGGCTCCGCCCTCGGTCTGCTGCATCACGCTGAAGCCCGCCTCGAGCAGCGCGCGGACTACCGCGTCGTGGCCGCGCTCCACAGCCACGTGCAGGGGGCTACGGCCCTCGTTGTACGTCTGACAGGCAACGTGGATAGCGACGCCCCCGGCTCTTGCGATGTGGTGCGCGGCCATGAGGCTCACTACCTCTGCCCGCCCGACCTCGGCAGCAGTGTAGAGCGCGGGTGGGGCGCCGGAGGTGGACGAGGCGCCGGCATTGAGGAGGTGTGTGATGGGGCGGGTGTGACCTCGGCGGGCGAGGCTGTTGAGAAGCGGTTCGGGGTCCGGGGAGTTGTCGCGGGGAGGCCGAGGGACTAGGAGGGTTTTGGCGCGGGTGTAGAGGTACGGGGTGAGAATGGAATTGAGGTGGTGGCTTGCGGGGAGGATGGAGGCGACGTCGTGGAGGGAGAGCTCGTCGGCGATGAGAAAGAGAAGTTCGGCGGCGAGGGCGGAGAGAGGCATTTTGTGAGCGGTGTGGAGGAGGTTGTTTGGAGAGCTGGAGCTGGAGAGCCAGCGGCCACCTGGAAGGAGGAGGAGGAGGAGGAGGAGAAGGAGAAGAAGTAGAAGGAGAAGAAGAAGGAGAGGTGGGATCGTTCACCGGCGCAGCGCTGGCAGGCTTCGGTGGTGGAGCCAATCAGCGTCGACTACATCTGCCGGTGAGCATCCTTGCACAGGTGACCGACTGACGTCGACACACCGATATATGCCAGGGGACTACACACGAGTGGGTTTCTAAACCGAATTAAGGCTATTGAATATATGCATGAAGTCGCCCGACCTGCAAATGGTTATGACGGGCGGGGACCTCTGTCCAGGCGGATGTGCAAGTGGGTGGTTCTTCAACGGTGGAGGATTTGTTTCATCATCAGGATCTAGGAGCACTGCTGCGCACGTGCCCAAGTGACGATGATTGCATGGAGGGAGATAGGTACTTATGTACTCATGTATGATGCTGACTCTGGGAGACTGTATAAGTATAAGAAGTGAAAACAACACATGTTTCACGCAATCATTGACCTGGCCTGCATGCTGAAGGCAGCTTGATCTCGAAACGATCGAGTAGGTATCTCATGCATGGCTATCGAGCATGAGGAAAGAAGCTGGTCAACCCATATATCTATAACTCATAATTAATATATAATCCAAGTAATCCACTTGAAACGTTGAGATCTTTTCTTTCATATGTGCGCGAATATAACTGACCGAGTGAGAGGGGGGGCGGGGCGGGGTGTCCGAGTGGCCCGGGAGATTGTCTATAGTATAGTGTAAGTTTGACTATCATACTGCCCCACCTACATGTAACCTGTTACCCTCTTTGTTCTCCCTTCCTTCTCTCCTTTCTCTGCTCGTTTGTTACGTATGGGGCGTATTAGATGTGGGTGAGTCTAGCTTTAATTCCTTTCGTTCCTATCCTTTCAAATCAAGCTTTTTGATCTCCTGTCTGTCTGGATTAGCTTGTGCATGTGGGCTGTCTGGTTTCTTGGTACTGGTGGCGAGAAGGTCTGCGAGGTGGGGGGGGTCGAACTTTTCATTTTGTTTGTGTCTTTTCTCTTCAATTCTTTTAGTTTCTCCGCGCCTGCCTATCTGCTTTCTTTTTGTTGTTTGTTATGTTATGCATATATATATGCATTTACTTTCTTTCACCCGTTCGGCCTTGTGTGGTTTTCTGGTCAGTAGTAGGTGCGCAACTCACGATATCTACAGCCACTCTGCAAAAGTGTTCGTGATTTGGTTTTAATGTCAGTGCGCAGTGTAATGTTAACGTTACCTACATGTTAAGATTCAAAGTAACAAAAATATATAATATAGTTCGTAACTATAGATAAAAGAAGGTAGGCCATTGATCACATTCCTCATTGATTCTGGGTACCATTGGCCATTTGGAAACTCCTGAGGGGTTCTTTTTTTTTTTTTGATGGTCCGCTACGGTTCCATAGTGAAATGTCTCACTCCGAAATCTGAACCACGAACACTTTTGCAGAGTGGCTGTAGATGGCTTTGGTACTTGAGCTTGCCAACTTGCAAACTGCCTCTTGACTGGCAAAGTAACCGTAGGTGCTCATTTAGGTTCATATACACTTCCGGGGCCTTTGGATATCGTTCATGTCAGCCATGGCCATATATGTATGATTGTTTCGAATGTGGTCGACATTCACACACGCGCGCGCATCAGCAACCATTGGAGGAGCCCCACCCTGCGTTGCTAGGTCACATATACTAAGGATAGTTACCCTCAGTCCAGATTTTGCGGGCTCCTTGCCTCTAACGAGATGGGCATTCGTATGGTCTAAAAGACAATCATATCGGGATCAATGTGCTGTATGCACTTCTAGGCCTATAGCTAGGGCGGAGCATCATATCCCGTCTCGAGTTGCAAACTGCACTTCTAAAGGCGCTCGCTCGACTATAAGACATGTACCTACATACATCATCTGGAACCGTGCTCGTGGATTCATTGAGCCCTAACTGGCCAGATCTAACGCATCACTTCACTTCCCTGCAGCTGTCATCGTTTGGCCCGCCACTCCTGAGTCCTGACGATATTGCGAACTGCACCCGAACCCCCTGCTGCGCTGTTGGCGCGTACACAACAACCGTTGCACAGGCAACAACAGCCAATAATAGAACAGGGGGGAAGGGAGGGGGTCAATCATAGTGTGCGCAACTATCCTTGACCCCCAACGTCCATCAATCTCATAGGCTGCCAGAGATTCCCCCCCAGATACATGTAGTGTCTCGGTCGTTCAGCCCCGCGCAGCTTGTCAACATTTAAGAGCCCAGCTGCGGGCGGGCCTTTTAACACTCGACTGTATCTTGGATCAATATACATATAGCTGTCAATATGGTCCGTGAACACCGCCGATTGTCTTCCCTAAACTTCCTAAACTCGTTTCGCAGGTTGAGAAGCAGATCCACCTCCACCCCCCCAAGGCATGGGACACCGCTCTTGACACTCCCGGATGCCCTCCTCATCGTGGTAGCTTCCTACATCGACGGCCCCCGAGACATCTCCCACTTTCTCCTCGCCAACCGGCGGCTGTCGACCCTCCTCACGCCCGTGCTCTACGACACGGCCTTCCTCATCGACCCCTACAGCCGCAGCGCTGCCTCCGCACTGTGCCGGGCCGCCAAGCTCGGCCACGTCAATGTCGTCCAGCACCTCCTCGACCGCGGCGTCAGCATGATCGACCCCACGCCCTGGACGGGCATCGAAAACCCGCTGCACATCGCCGCGCGCGAGGGCCAGCTCTCCGTCGTCTACACAATGCTCAAGCACGAGGACGCCGCCGCGGCCAGCCTCCTCACAGACTCGCACGGCTACACGCCCTTCCACCTCGCGGCGCTCAACGGCTTCACCAGCGTCATCCGGCTCTTCCTCGAGACCGCCGCCGTAGACGTCAACCTGCGCAGCGACCGCGCAATCACCCAGCACGCCGCAACAGCACTCCACTACGCCGCCTCCTGGGGCCACGACAAGACCGTCAAGCAGCTCCTCCGCGCCGGCGCAACCCCAGACTGCATCACAATCGACGGCGCAGCCCACACGCCGCTGCAATGGGCCCTGCAGAACTTCTGCTCCGTGGCCGCCGCCGCCCCCAACCCCATCGACCCCACCGAGACCATCATCGCCCTGCTCGCCGCCCGCCCCTCCATGATCGCGCAGCACAACGCCGCCAGCGGCCGCCCGCTCCTGCACTTTGCCGCCACGAGCGGCGACTTCTCGCCGCAGCGGCGCTTCGGCGAGCACTCGTCGCAGATCCGCATCACGCCCGCGGCCGTGCACGGCGACGCCGCGCGCCGCGCGCGCCGCGACGTGGCCAAGGAGCTGCACAGGCGGGTTGTGGCGCTGCTGGTTTCGCACGGGGCCGAGCTGGACGCGGTTGACCGCGAGGGCAAGACGGCGCTGTTCCACGCGGCCGAGCACGGCGAGGAGCATTTTGTGAGGAACTTTGCGGAGCTGGGGGCGGCTGTGGGGGTGCGCGCGGGGGCGACGGGGCAGACGGCGCTGGAGATGGTGGTGGCGCGGCGTATGTGTGGCGAGGGGATGGAGATGGCGGAGGCGCTGCTGGACCATGGGGCGGTGGTGGAGTTGGGGAGGGCGGGTGGGTGGCGGGCGAGATTGGGGAGGTGGAGAGGGAGGCGTTGGTCAAGTTTGTGAAGGGACATGAGGCGAGGATGAGGAGGGCGCAGGCGGAGCGGGGGCTTCATGGGGGTGCGGCGGGGGGTGGGGGGGCCTGGTAGGTGGGCATGCGCATGCTGGGTATGCTGTACTATAATAGGGTACATTCTGTACGCAGATAAAAAAAGTGTTTAGATCTATGATATGATATCGCCTTATGTCCAGAGAATTGGGGGGTGCACACAGCTATGCTAAAAAAGTGGTAAAATCAATCCTTGACCTCAACCAGCCACAAGTGCCTACGCAACACCAACATGTACAACCCCCCCCCCCCCTCCCCCCATCTTGCATTACTCCCCATATGAACAGCCACTCAGCAAAAGTGTTCGTGATTTAGTTTTTAATGTTAGTGCACAGTGTGGCGCACCCGAAATGTTGATGTTAAATACCTTTGATGTCTTGAGATTCAAAATAGCGAAAAATATATAACATAGTTCGTGACTATAGATCAAAGATGGCCATTGATCTTATTCTTCATTTATTTCGTGTGCCATTGGTCCCAGGGCAAGTCTTCCCTTGTGGTTTTTTGATGGTCCGCCACGACTACATAGAGAGATGTCTCGCTCCGAAATCCAAATCACGAACACTTTTGCAGAGTGGCTGTACATTACAAGTATGTATACCTTTCGAGGTTTCCACAGCCGGATCTTTCAATGCTTGCTGACAGCGTCGTCCTAGCTAGCCCAACCGTCGACACAAGGCGGAGTAGCAGATACACAGCTTTCTTTTTTTTATTGACCTTTGCTCTACGTTAAAACACTGTTCTGTTCGGATGGACGTGGTACATCTATTTAGTACTGTAGCTGTGGTAAATTCGGTTGCATGGTATCATAAGACCAAACGCAAATGTGTTTGGATGGCCGGAGTTGAGATATTTTTGTAAAGGCATATTAGTATTTACTACAATCATGGTATTTTAATTTGTGGCGTATTCATAGTACCAAAATCAATATGTAGTCTGGGCCATCCGAATACGAATACTCAAATATCTACTACACTGACTTACGCACCTTCTTGCTCGGTGTTGACGTCTGACAGGTTCGAAGGTGCCCGCATTCCTGATATGGGAGATATACGCAGTGGCTCAGCGATTCTGCCTCAGTGGCTTTTCTGTGGTGAAGTCACTGAGCCAACCAATAGATAGGATCTCGTTTGGATTGGGTTGTGCATTGCTAGCTTCGTTTTGTTTCTTGACCGAATCATCAATTTGCGTTTTGTTTCTTGACCGAATCATCAATTTGCGGTGAGGCCATGGATATTCTATAACACTGGTTCGCAGAGTTAGAGGTTGATTGGGTCGCCGAAGCTACATAGAAACCGACTTTGACCCTTGTCAATGCCGGCGATCGATTGTGTAGGTACCGCATTCAAGTGCAGTTTCGAACTTGTTCTGAAGGGCCTATGGGGACCTCGTAAACAATATAAAGTGACAAATCGACTATCAAGCTGCATATATGTATACCCAGTGAGGGCATGACACCCATTTTACACCAAAAATGCTACTTTTCAACGTGGCCCTAGACCACCAATTATCATGAATGACTTCCGAGAATGAGAGAAGTGTATTCTTTGCATGTCAAGGCTTGCCTTATCGGCTCAAAATTAAACTCTTATGCCCCCTAGCATGAGCTGTGTTGATTTTATTGTGTTGAGTTGTCAAAAACGCGCCAAGACCACATATTTGTATGGATGTAGCCGAATCTCCATGTTGCTCTACTTCTAGCTCATGTACTTTCTTCCACAGCTGACTTGAGAGAGTGCCCTTTGAGATATATTAAATTGGATACCAAAAGTCTTACTCCATAGAGCCTTGTTGATTCCTGATGGCAATTGGGTTGTGGGTTTTGGTTCTGTTTGGGCCAATTTTAGCGTGTTTTGGTTGCTATGCCCTCACTTCGTAGTTTTTTTACGTTTCCGAACTGGACTGGATCTGCATATGGGCGTAGATCGTGCTTGGCAACTATATTTTGGTGGTAGTTCGGTTCGGAAACGTTAGAAAACTACGAGTACGGTGGGTGGGGTGGCCCACGTAGTTGAAGAGGCTGTTAACCCAATTCGTATTTTATGGGGATATAATTATTACTTCGTCGCCTGATAGAAATTATATACAGGACGAATCATGTTCAGTAGACCAAACGAAAAGGGAACCAAAGTCAGCCTTTGGTACCTATATATTTCTTTTTTGAGTAGGTTGTGCTTCTAGCATTTAGGGCACCAAAAATCGGCCTGGTAGGGACGTATCTCAATTTCGACTATGTGCCAATGAGCATAAAATATGCGCAGCAGATACCGTCCTATGTGGACCTATGGGAAATAGTATAGAGTATCACAAGGATCGAGCCCAATCTTTCTCTCTAGCTCTTAAAGGACTTCCATCCCCACCCAGCTGAGTATCCCGCAACACCCGCCCTTCGGCTGCTTTTAAGCAGACGAGTCTATTCCGCCAGCTGTAGGTACGTACTGAGTGATAGCTTGTTCTAAAAATCCGTCAAAGTAAGATCGTATATTATAGTCAAATAAATAATTAATCTATTTCTAACGCTTTGTTTCATCTCCAGATAGACATATATAGCGCCCAGATCAGAACCCTTCCTCCCCGGCCACGGAAACCCACGTCGGCTATTGGGGTTGAGCTACAAGTGGGGTACATCGCGAGATCGGGCCTTCGTAAGTAGAGATTTATATATTCGTTCAAATCTACAAGTTCATTCCGTAACATGTTTTCTATTAGATTCACCGCATGACATTCCAATCCCGATTGAATATTTCAGCCTAACCCCCGGAACAAAATTCGGCCGAAACTACCACACATAAAACCACATCTGCAACATGGGAAACTACCGATGCTATGCTTTCCTTGCTTTCGTCTTCCTGTGGGATGTATGCTCGGCCGTTTCTAGTGGCACCCAATTCGAACCGGCATTTGCCCCGGAGCCTAGAGGCCGAGGAACGCTGGGTATTTTCTGGAGTTGTATAATCACACTTGGTCTTTGTGTTTGGACCTCAGTTCATCCTGACATCATCCCGAATCCAACAACATTGAGAGTCACAGTTAATAAGGTTACGTGGATGTTTGTCGCACTGCTTACTCCCGAAATAATCGTTGGAGTTGCCTATACTCAGAGGAAGCAAGCTAAAAAGATTCATGGAGCGTGGTGCAAGCATTTTGGCATCAAACCAGGAAGCCCGGAGGACAATATGGGAAGAGAGGGGGCCTTTTTCGTCGAGATGGGAGGTTTTGTGGTTCCTGGAGTTCCGGGGGCTATGGAGGATAGCGAGAAGAACGACTTCACATGCCACCGTATTCTTACAGGGGATGGCTTCCTATATTACCTGTCGAAGGGTCAAATCGAGAAGGATGCTATCAACAAAGGAGTGATTGTGGATAAAGGAAAAGCCGATATTGTTACAAAATTCCTTGTTTGTCTTCAAGCACTTTGGATGGTCGTTCAGTGCGCTGCACGTAAAGCCAGCGGCTTGCCTATTACACTTCTCGAACTGCATGTGGTCATACAAGTGCCATTTGCATTGCTATCCTATACTCAATGGGCCTACAAACCCTTAAATGCCAACGAATCCATAATAATAAATCTACAAGGCGAAATTGGGGTACCTCCAGGGGGCTCTTTCATACAACTTGATCATATAAATTTGCGAACACTTTTGGAAAAGTGGGATAAGGTGGACTTCTGGACGTCGTTAGGCGCATTGTTCTTCACATGCGGTGCTCACGCGAGTGCTTGGAACTATCCGTTCCCTACACGTGTCGAGCAAGTATTATGGCGGGTATCATCCATTGCTCTCATTGGGCCCTCTATTGCGGCCGTTGGGGAAGTTTTGGAGTGGTGTAGAGAGAGATATCGAAATAGTGCTCTGTATAGTTTTATCGATAGAGTTGTGCTAATTACCTTCTTCTTCGTCTTTACACCCCTTTACCTGCTTTGTATCATCTTTATAACGGTGGAGGCCTTTATAAGCCTACGTAAGGTTTCTTTGGGGACTTACGATTCTGTTCCGTGGATGGATTTTTGGCCTCATGTCTAGCTGTTTATGTTTTGTGTTTTGGTTTTGCGTTTATTCCCCCAAGCCCTACTTTTTCCATTCTACATAACTGGCCGGTTTCCTTATTCGCTTTGTTTTTTTATGCTGGGTGCGCCGGGACCCACGCAGTGGGTGGGCATTTCTGCTATCAGGTAGGGGTGGAAGGTGTGGAGGTTCTTCTTTTGTATTACTGGTTAGTTTATTTTGTTTTAACGTTTTTTTTTGGGGGGGGAGGTGGAACGTATGTACGTAGATATATATGTAGGTACAGCGCCTACCTAAAAGTTTTCGTGAAAGCCCGAAAGTAGGTGAGCCGTGAAGTCCCGCACAAGATCTACCTAGCAACGGGGTTCTCCACTACAGCTCCTTATTACATCTCAACCACTTCTTTTAAAAATCCGAAAATCTTCAGAAGGCTTCTCCCGAGAATTAAAATTCTTTGCCTGTGTTCATCACTGTAATTAGTTTTGTTGTGGTTCTATATTGAGAACCCGGTTCCACTTATATTAGTTTGGGTGGTAATTAGCCCTTTCACGAAAACCTTTGGGTAGTGGCTTTACTTATCGACTCATTATATTAACTCTCATAGTAGACATATATATATAGCTGAGCTATGAACTCCTTGAAACTCGTAATATAAGTATGTCAAAATAGAAATCGGAGGGATAGATATTTGGGCTGCCCTGGGTACATAGATGACCTCTCGGGCCACTCGAAACCCCGCCTCCCCCCCTCCCACGGACGTTTTAAGTAGCCTCGGTACAGGGAAGGATTCTACAGACTTTCCCAACTTCTTACCCTTGTACTCACCTGGTTCTTACTCCTGTACTCTAATAGGGTTTGTATACATACTACCTGTGCTAGGGTGTAGCGAAAAGTGATCAGAATCTGATAAGAAAAATACACGTATTCACCGCAGAATTTACTTATCAGATTCTGATCACTTACCCTCAACACCCGGCACTTCTACTTTACTCTACAATATGTACTGGAACGGGCAGGTGAGGCCTAGAGAAGGCGGCCGCGGCGCGAAGCGAAACGTTTAACTCAACCAGTAACCCTAACCCCGGCTATAGTCAACCCCGCCCTCCATTGAACGTACCCGACACTCAGCACCTCAGCGACTCATACTCAACGCCAATTGCCCGCAAACACGCACATCACAGTATACGAATGTTGCGGCAGCTCTTCTCTGCCGTCAAATCCACAATCACCAGCCCCATCACCGCCATCACCGCCACCACCACCACCGCCGCCGCCACAAGAACAATGTCCACCACGCCGCCCGCATCGCCGCTCAAGAAGCCCTGCAAACTGGCCCTGCTCCAGCTCGCAAGCGGTCAGTACAGTACCTACTCTCTGTAGCAGCAATTCCGCTACCAGGCGGGCACAAGACTAACCCCATTCATCCACCCACCACCACACAGGCAATGACAAATCCGCCAACCTCGCCAACGCGCGCAAGCAGGTCGCCGCCGCCGCCGCCCGCGGCGCCAACATCGTGGTCCTTCCCGAATGCTTCAACTCCCCCTACGGCACCTCCTACTTCCGCCAATACGCCGAGCCCATCCCGCACGGCGACACCACCTACCCCGAGAGCCTCACCCCCTCCTACACCGCGCTCTCCGCCGCCGCCCGCGAAAACAACATCTACCTCATCGGCGGCTCCATCCCCGAGCACGACCCCTCCACCGACGCCCTCTACAACACCAGCCTCGCCTTCGCGCCCACGGGCGCGCTGCTCGCCGCCCACCGCAAGATCCACCTCTTCGACATCGACATCCCCGGCAAGATCCGCTTCATCGAGAGCGAGGTGCTCTCCCCCGGCGCCCACCCAACGCTCATCGACACGCCGTACGGGCGCGTCGGCGTCGCCATCTGCTACGACGTGCGCTTCCCCGAGCTGGCGATGCTGGCGGCGCGCCAGGGCGCGTTCGCGATGCTGTACCCGGGCGCCTTCAACATGACCACGGGCCCGCTGCACTGGGAGCTGCTGGCGCGCGCCAGGGCCGTGGACAACCAGGTGTGGGTGGGCATGTGCAGTCCTGCGCGCAGCGCCGAGGCCGGGTATACGGCGTGGGGCCACAGCATGGTGGTGGATCCGAATGGGGAGGTGGTGGCGGGGATGGAGGAGGGGGAGGGGTATGTGGAGTGGGAGCTGGTGCCGGAGAGGGTGGTGGAGGTGCGCAGGGGCATTCCCGTGACGAGCCAGAGGAGGTTTGATGTTTATGCGGATGTGGCGGTGGCGGCGCCGACGGAGGGGAAGGACGGGAAGGAGGGGGTGTAGGTGGTGGGGTGTGGATGGGTGGTTAGTATCATTGGCTTTGAATTGACCTTTTTTCTTGCGGCTGTGATCATTGACCCGAGGTATTCATGGGGCTAGAAATCAAATCACGTTTCTAGAATCCCGCACAAAAATAACTGACGTAAATCCTCTTGCGCCCATTGCAGTATCCAGTGATCCACCATATGAGCTATGAGACATACATGTATGCATTATACTACCACCGTCCGTAGTCTTGGCCGTGTATGCAAATCACGGTTCACCCACGTAACCTTGATAGTCTATATACAGCCCCGCCAGCATAACCCAGAAATAGTTCATGACAATCTCTCTAGTACCTACAAGAGCTATCACTTTTAAGATACATACTCGTGTCATGGCCAGTCCCTAGTGCCAACCCCATCGCACTGAACCGGAGCAGTTTTGAGGTTCTGATATTGGGTACTTTGCAATCATGAGACTTTGTTCCAAGTAATATAGGGTAATGGAGTTGTTGAAATTGCTCTACGGAGAGCCACCCGAGCTCTATGATCTCGATTATCATCGCAATCCCCATCCACACTTCAGCCACGGCGCTGCTATAACCCTTCCCCCTAACAACCAAAAAACACAAAAGAGTTCAGTACTCAGGATTCCCGCATGGTCACCCACTGCAGTACTGGCTGAGCGATACGAGGCTTGTGTATGGCAGAGCGAACGGGATGCCCAACTTTCATCGTTCTATGACTGAACACGGGAGATCACTCGGACATCGCATGAGATATCACTCGGTTAATTTCGCTTGTTGGGGAGGGAGGAGAGTATTAGTGGCGGGGTTCCATACGCCCAGCACAACTACATGTATCAGACTTAGAAGCCCAAAAATAACAGACTTGGGGCCCATTTAGCAACGGGATCGAAGTGTTCAATTTTAGTGGGGAATAACTTATCCGTGAAAAACCAACTTATTAAAAAGCTAGTTTTGAGTGTTTAGAACCACATTATTTCCAGTAGATTTGTCATACAGATCTCGACGAATCAACTAAAAAACAAAAAGCCTGCCCCAACCCTGCTTTTTATTCCCCGTTGCTACATGTATTTACATACAATATCAGTCCAACCCAACCGCATTTGGTTAACCTAACTTACACGTAACTTACCCAACGACAGGTAACCTATTTTTCTAGAGCGCAGCTTGTCCTCTACACATAAGTCACCCTTGGGGAAGTCCGTTACAACGCCTCAAACTAGAAATATTTAACCTAGAAAGACTACACAATATCGAAGCTCCGCTCGCCTTTCGAACAACTTATCATTACTCCGCCACAAACACCGGCCCCACCTGCCCTTTCTTCTACATCTTTCTGACAGTTTTAAAGGAAGTCGAAACTCTATATATCACTTGGCAGGTTCTGCCCAATATTCTGTATTTACCTGCAACAAGCAATTTAGTAACCAGTACCCCCCCCCCCATTTGATTATTACTCATCTACTTATACGGAACACATCATGTGATCGGCTCAGTACCCTCTATTTAAACGGGCTAGTCTACTAGCTGCTACGTTACTTCTATTTCCGCTCAGAATAAACGAGTGATGCTCGATGATCTCATGTAGATCTTTCGGGCTACATATAGCTGTACTAGATGTCAATGGTACCTGATGAGGCCGCGTTTCGGTCATAATAACAACTAGGGTAAAATATAGCGTAACTGATGTGTAATGACGGCTATTTTAAGATTCATATATAACTGAAAAGTGGACACCTCGCATCTTCCGTTCAATGATTCAGAGGGTATATGTACCTCGGTCAGATCCAGCCCTTGATGTGATGATTCAAAGTACTTAAGCGCTGCAATTCAAAATACAAGTCACCTTTGGGCCAACCATCTGACAAAAGATGCATCTCAAAGAGAGAATTCGGAAGGTCTTTACAGGCCAGCACAAACCGATTCAAGATCCCGTTTATTTATTTCCTCTTTTCGACCTACCAAATGATATCCTCGTTTGTCTTGCCCCATTTCTCTCCTACGATGCCCTTTACAATCTAATTCGGACAAATCGCCGATTCTACTATCTTCTCCTCATACCACTTTACAAGAGATTTCTGGACAACAACCTCCGCTTAAATGTCGTCGATACTCTCGCATGCGCCTCTCTCACCCTAAATATGGGCACACTCCGCAATCTCATCAGAGTGGGTGCGCCCCTCCACCTTCTCACAGGCACCAGATATAATCACACACGTGCCTCTCTCTACTTGAAAAGCCACACGGCGCATAATGTCCCCAATACGGGCCCGGTCGAAATGTTTATACCTATAGGTTCTGGACGCAAGCCCACAATTCTTCTTTCTGCGGCTCTCGAAGGCAATAGCAAAGTGGTAAACATGATAGCGACTGCAGCACATCTAGTACACCCGCAGGACACACATGGAAGACCCTCAGAAATTGTCTTCAAGGTAGTACTCCCGAGTAACACGATGCGTCTCCCGGATACTGATCAGTGTTGCCGGAATGTGCTGCATCTTGCCTGCATTAATAGGGAGCACTTCAGGTTGACCAATGATTTTGAGGGACGAACGAGAGCGGTGTTGCTTGTTCGAGACTACATGAGAAATATCAATTCGAGAGATCTTAATGAGTGCACGCCCTTGCATTACGCGGTGCAGGATGGCTGGGACTTCATGATACGGTTGTTGCTGAGGGCTGGCGCAAAAGTTAATGCACGAAACCGCGCTGGAGTTTCAGCGCTACATATGGCGGCAAGGGTGGAAGACATTAAGACAGCGCTGAGTGCCTGCCATATTCTTGTCGGGTTTAAAGCAGACAAGACCATAATGATCCCTTCGTCTGGGCGCACAGCGTATGATATTGCCTTATCCCGGAGATCTAAAGCTGGTCAGCTTCACCGCATCGACGAGATACGGACGAGACGGCTATTAAAATTATTAAGATGCACATGAGTGGCATTTTATTGTTCTTCAATCGTTCTTTAATATATTATATTTGTGTGTTCATACTCCGCCAAGTACCCCTCCCTCTGTTTTGAAGGTACGAATGTTTAGCCATGGTGGGCAACATTATTACTAAATCAAGATTCGATTTATTGCTAACACCATTCTGGGTACCACTATCACCTTTTTTAGATATAGCCGTGAAGGCAAAGCACTGTGACTTGTATCAATTTGAACCTCTTCCAAAAGTTTTGTTTTTTCTGCTTGGGACGACCGTTAATTAGGCTTAAAACGCCGTGGGGGTCAGTGAGGTTTAAGAATCTCTTTGGTTTTTCCTGTATATAGAGGGAATTATGTGTATATTGTGTTGTGTAGACATTTGATATGTTTGCGAAGATGTACTAAATAACGGAATGTGGTTGATGGTACAATCAAGTGATAGATTATGAGTAAATTGACGGATGTTTCCAACAATTACAAATGATTCGTTATGTACCCCCAAGTGACAATTTTCACAAGATTTTAGATTATATAAGAACCCTATATATGTTTCGATCTTAAACCAGGGGCGACAGATACAGGAAGAATTGGACGGAGAGTCGCATATACAAGTATTTATATCTTTTTCGCCAAGTCAATATTTCATCCGTTAAGCCACCCAGCGCCCTTATATTACATGTAGTAATTTAACCTAAGAAATTACAAGTTACAAGTATCATAATTTATACTGTGTACTTATTAGGTGCTTCTACGTTTCATGTAATTTGCACGTAGCTAGTAGAAAGGCCAAGTTTTATGGACTACCCTGATCCACTGTTAATCGGACACGACATCGCCGCCTCTATCGTCTATCACCTCTCAACAGTTCAAGACCCGATGTTTTTACTACATTTTCGCTGTACTAAATTATCGTCGTCTTCTTAGATATATCTACACCTCCAAACCCCTTACAACCACGGAAGTACGTGCATTGTACTCCGAATGCCTGGTGCTAGTTCTTCCAGACCACGTCCATTTCTTCCCTACGAACTGATTATCATCATCGCCGAGAATCTTTGCTTTTTGGATCTCAGAACACTCTTATCTGTCAGCCGCTTCTTCTATGAGCTTTTGGTTGGAATGTTCTACCGTAACGCACTCGCGCCGAGATACAGAAAGCTCGCATTCTACTGGGCAATATTGACCAGAAATAAAGAGCTCATGGCTTTGTTAATAGAAAAGAGCAGAAACTTTGCAGTCAGGCGGAGTAGTTCCGATGCGGTAATTTTCAGACCACCGGTAAACCCTGCTTATACAGCTGCTCTTATCGAATCCTTGCTGGAGCTTGATGCCAGGAAGATCATCGTTCAAGATACGTTCGACTTGAGCACGCCTCTCCACGAAGCAGCGCGGCAAGGACACGCTAGATATTTGGAGATGATACTGGGGTCGAGTACTGAGTTAGATGTTAAGGATATCCGTGGGTGGACGGCACTTTTTCACGCCGTCTGGGAGGGCCACTTAAGTGTTATGATGCGCTTGATCGGTAAAGGTTGCAAAATTAATACTCAAGATAATGCTGGAATGGGAGTGCTCCATCTTGCGGCAATACAGAAGGACCCAAATATCGTTAGAGTTCTTCTTGACTCGGGAGCCAATTGCAATGTTGCTGATTCTCGGGGGTGGACTCCTCTTGAGATGAGGGAATTAGCGCTTGGGGATAGTGACCCCATATCGATCATGATCCTCCAAAGGTTGAATCAAGATTATCGAAGCAGCTTATCTCAAACAGCTCTTCATATGTCAGTGCTTTTTCAAGATCTAAAGATGGCTACCCGATTTCTGGATCAAGGCTTAAGGATAGATGATGCAGATATTCTTGGATGCACTGCTCTGCATGATGCCGCAATAGTCGGTCACAAAGAAATGGTTGATTTGTTACTAGAAAAAGGAGCGGCCGTTGATGCAATAGATTCAACGGGGAAAACCCCACTCCATTGTCTGTTGGTTCAATGGCCACGAGATACGCCTCGAATTGCGTGGGCACTGCTAGACAGCGGCGCAGATGTTAGAATTAGGGACAATGACGGGAATACTATTTTTGATAACATAATCAACTTCGAGGTTTTCCAACCAGCCAGAGAAAAACTACTTCTTCAGCGACTCCTGGAAGGAATGGATATCGACTTTATCAGCAAGTATGGTGGGAGCAATCTACTCAATATAGCGGTAGAATTTGGAAACGAAGACTGTATCCGGGCAGTTCTGGATAATGGGGCTGATATCAATGATTTTAACCAAGAAGGAGTGACTGTTTTGCACCAAGCTGTGTCCTTGGAAAAACCTGGATCACTAATCCAACTTCTTCTTGACAGAGGTGCGGACCCAAATAGTAAAACTCACAGAGGGGATACATTTATGGATGTGGCATTTATTTTTGGTTACTTCACTACACCACTTCTACATATTGCTCTCGCCAATCCCCACTTTAGGTCACGATATAAAAACCAGACATACCTCCATCTCGCCGTCCGCACACTTGACATAAAAAATTTAAATATATTTATCACCCTAGGTGTCGACATCAACTCCCAGGACATTTGGGGCATAACAGCACTTCACCTCGCAGTTAAGGAGTTGAGGCTAGACATGATCAGTCTACTTATTGATAGCGGCGCAGATACTAATATCCGGGATGTCGACGGGCTAACGCCGCTTGCCGATTTACTAAAGATATTAAACCCCGCACACACACAGATACCGGTACCGTTGGATCTAATAATGATACTGGCGGAGGGTGTTGACCTGGATATGAAGGATAGCGAGGGAAATACTGTGTTAGACATAGCGATGAAGAATGAACACTATGCAGCAACGAAATTGTTGATATCCCTCAATAGAGAAGGGTGCGTGTTTATGGAGACAGATTATTGTAACACTTTTCGGAAAAGGAAGAGAGTCAACGTATAATAGTTTAGAGTAAGGAAGGTGCTCAGGTCGTTATGCTACCTACCTGGGATATCTCTTATGTATTATTAATGAGTATCGATTGATTACTACAGGTACAATCATTGATTGCTAGAATGACCTATGGCGAAAGCTGACGTTTTGTTACTATAATTAATTATCGGACGTAGTCTTCATGCAATCAAATGAGTTCAACAAAATAAAAAAATTAAAATTAAAATTTCAATCAGATGTTAATGGAGTCAACAAAAAAAAAAGAAAATCTGACGTCAGTGCGTATTTCATCGAGTGATATTTCATGAATACAATTCTGACCCAGGGATATATAACTTACTAACCATATGCAATTGCGCAAGTAATTAATAATAATTAACCACTCTACACGGGCTATCCCCTTTACAACCTTACTCTACTAATTGAACCTCGCCTCAGCCTTCCCTCGCCTTCCCATCCATCCTTCCCTCTCTTTCCATTAAGCACGGATCCGAACATTCTTCCTCAGCCATCTTTAGCACATCCACACTCTCCACGCAAGCACCTATACAGCAATAGCATGTGCACGCCAAACACGCATCCTGTGCTTATAAACACCGCCTTCCTACATCCATCCATGCATATCCCACAGCTACTCTCATGCTCACCACGCTAAAATAAAACGGCTCACGACATCTCCGCTTCCGTGCCCTCGGGTCGGATACAGGAGATCATGAAACAACTTCCTTGGGCTTCCGCGGGATCAATGTAGGTACGATAAACATTCCTTCCACCCATCCACCTCCATACATACATGAGATACACCATGGGCCATGTGGTCTAGAGAGAGATCTGTAACACGCCGAGCCACCGACGTCGTCGCCCGTCCCACACCATCGCATCCCCCTCCCTCCCGCCCATGCACTGCGCAAAAAGGAAGGGAAGAAAAAAACGAAAGAAAATTTTGTTTACCACCTTGGCCTTAATCACTGCCGCATGCGCTGTGTCAAAGCCCTATCTGCATACTCACTCTATCTACTCATCCAGACCCCCGTAGAGCAGGACACCTTCACGGCCAAGTCTAGAGTGTTTACAGGGATTATAGCAGCAACCACAAGGATCTCCGTCCATGAAACGACATGGGGATTGCGAAAGATGCAGGGGAAGGGGGAGGGGGAGGAAGGGCGAGGAGATAATCCGACCGGGCCGGTGTTGCGATGTGGGAATGGGATGCATTGGGCTGGGGCGGGAGAGGGAGAGTAAAGTAAATATGACGCGTACAGGCGGGTGGACGGTAGGTGTCAATATAATCAGAATCAGGTAGATTGAGTTCTTCTGGAAGCAGGTTTTGCGGACGATTATGGATTACAAAGGAGGAGCGAAGATGTTTCGGCTCTAGGCAGGCTACATGTAACTAACTAATTGAGTACAAACATTGAGAGAAGAAACAAAGACAGAGAAAAGGCTCTCAGCAGAGGAGAAACAAGATGAGTCAAGTTCAGTTACAATTGCCCGGAAACGAAGAAACAAGAAAATAAAACGAAGGAAAAGGCCCATATCAGCACAGATGCTGAATCTCTGCCATAACTCCACATCCATCTCCCTCAACTACCCATCCATAAAGCCAACATGCTCGCTATCGCATTCCGAGTCCCCATCGCCACTGCCGTAAAGCTTTCCAGACGCTCGGTTTTTGGTACCCTGTTTTCGCAGGACCTTTCCGTCCAGGTCGCACACGCAGGGACTGAACTTTACGCCGGCGGGGCGCCTAAATAGCCGGCTGCGCGCAGGTAACCCTCGCCCTCTCTCTCTCTTTTTCGCCATTGATCGGGGAGAGGTGGCCACAGCCGTTTTACCCATTCGGAAATTAGCCAGGAACCAGGGGCGGTGGTTCAGTGGCGACGAGTTCGTTGAGTGGTGTGTGGTGGGATGTTCCTGCGGTCCGTGAATTTTTTATCGGTTTCGGGTTGATGGGCAGCCCATCCCATCAAATCGATCTTTGCAGTCGGTCGGGGTCGGTAAAAAAAAAAAGATTTTTTTTCGAATTTCTTTTTCGGTCAAATTTTCTTTTCATTGCAGTTCACTCAGGGCCAGGAGCTCTCCTCCCGCTCCTCTGAAATGATTGGCAGCAGCGCTGAAAACCGGTACCCAACGTAATCCTCCTCAAATGAAAGTACTGCACCCTCTGAGTTCTCCCACCAACCCGAACGGTAGACTTTCCACCAGCCGAGCGCAGACAGGTACTCCTCCTCTTTTCGTTCCTCCTTCTTCTCCCACCCGAAATCGAGTTCGTCATAGTCCTCAGAATATGTCGATGATGCGGAGGAGACTGAAACCGCGTCTGAATCGTCATCAGAGTACTCATATCCCTCGTCGTGTGATGCGGAGCTGAATGAGGCGTTGTCTTGAACTTCTTGGCCGTCGTAACAACCGAGCCAATGGGAGTGCGTGGAGGTTGCATCGTCGTCTTCATCGGTGCTGCAGGTGTCACATTCCGCTTCTCCACATTCCCAAGCGGTTGCGGTTGTGGGGAGGTCGGTGGTACTTTCCCACCAGTTTGCTATGCAGGTGGAGGAGAGGTCTTCTGTAGAATCTTTATTTTCTCTCTCGAGTCAGCTTTTGCCTTTTTTTTCTTTCTTTCTTTTCTTTTCCTTAATTTTTTGTTACTTACGACTGAACCAGCTCCAAGCAATGAAAGAGCCACTTTTCTGCTCTTGTCTGAATTTCCGGAGAAGCTCACGGAAAGATGTTGTAGAGCCTGCACCGAGGGCCTGGATGTTCGACATAATGTCCATCTATCTATATATCTCACTCGTACACTAAAATTCCAGTGATAAATATTGTAGAGACGTGTTGTGTGGGTGTTCAAGTAAAGTAGCAAGCAAAGTAGCAAGATAGCAAAAAAAACAAAAAGGTTTAACCGTCCACGATGAATGATGGGGGGAGGGGAGGGGACGAAGAGACACTTATGTACCAAAAGGCAGCCGGAAGGAGGAGCAAGGAAAGTGAGACAAGGTGGTGGGTGGTGGGTGGTGGTGGAAGGCGACTAAGGCTAGACTAAGAAAATGAAATGCGGGGGAGGCAGGCATGACCTTATAGGTACATGCCTAGAGCAGAGGTACATAACTTTCCCAGCACGGTTATAGTATTTTTTTTTCCCTCTCCCTCTCCCTGCGTCTTATTAGCCTCCTCCACCTGCGGCTGAATTCAGTGTCATGTATAATGGATACATAACATGTTGGCACTCCCCATAATTACAATGAGCCTCATCCACTCGAGAGCAGCAAAAATTTATTGTCACGGGGGCAAGTGCATTCACGCGCCCAGCCCATCCGGGACTTTTCAGTACTCAAAAGCTCGAGCGCAACAGCAATTGAACCCTAGTTAGCTAGACAGCTCAATCCCTGAACCACGTGATATATCCCCGTATTTACAATATTGTCTATTGATTATTTATTTTTATTATCCCAAATCCTGGGGTTTGTTCTGGAATGAAGATGACAAAACGTCGACGAGAGACACGACTCTGAATATCGATCTGAGTCCAATCACTCGGGTCGGCCCGCCGTGTACGTCCTCACCCGGACCTTTCTAATGGAGCAGTTACTACCGTCTACAGCCTCGTGACGTTGTTTTCTCAGCTTTATATACTGTCATCCTTTGCGTGCCTTGATTTTTTTTGGCTTTCAAATCTGGTCGTAGAACTAGATTTCTATAAGAGTCAAACACCAACATTTTCGGGTAGGTTGCAAATTTCACGATGTCACGAGAGACTTCCCCCTCTTCGCCTTCCCCGGAAATGGCAATGTATTCTTTACTAAAGAACAGACCCACTTTCTGGCTGGTTGGCAGTAAGAATTCTCTGATGACAAGGCACAGACGATTAGCAATTGAATTGGGACGGATAATTGTTGGGGACCGAACGTAGAGCAGGTACTCTGAGTACTAATACCCTCGTGGACATTTGCAGGCGCCCACATATGCCAACCACTCTTTTTCTCTCTCTCGGCGGGCTACCGGACCCAGCGTCCTGGGATTACTGGTACTATACAAAAATGTTTCGCACGGTTGTGACCAAGAGTTTAATTTCTGAAGCTAGATCTTCTGTAACAAGGCGGTACCTAGCTAGCAATCAAGTCGTTAAGTAGTGCTAGCCAGTGCTTTCCGGTGCATCTATCCGGCAGTTAGATTTTGACTCTCCTTATGGTTGTCACAGAAACACGAAAAAGGGTCTTTTTGTTTTCTGCGTGTCATCATGTACAATGCCTTCAAGAGGAAGTATGTATACTAAACCCAAACAAAAAGACCGGCGATAAACCGCCAATGGAATGTTTGGCAACCAAGCTGCCTAAATTATAAAGTCAACAGCTTTCAAACTCCCGTTAGTCCTTACATTAATCGCATTACCCCACGATCACCAAAGCTTTTGAAAGCTGCAGGCGAAAAAATCTCATGATTGGGCATTCTTGAAAATTTTTCACACCGGTTGAACGTTCAATGCTTGATGTTCAATATGCTATGCACTGCACAGCCAGGGGGAAGGTCTAACCTCACCGTTTCTATAGAATAGCTGTTGCTAGGTAAGAACCCTGCCCAGCTAAGACCCTGCTCAGAGGACCCTGCCAAGAGCATTGTAGAAACCACACAAAGCCAGAGACATCACGTGCGAGTCGTAACTTTTTGCAAGAAAGGAGACCTCGCTTCTCCGATTGGATCTCCTTCCTGGGACAAACGCGTGTATGGATCATGAACGAGATCTACGGAAAATCAAGGATGGCCGTTGCGGAGGCCTTGATTCGAGAGCCGCCGGGTCGGTCAATAGGGGCAACGCCGCCGCCGCGACAACAGATTCTGTGGCGGTTTAAATTCTAATGTTCGGATCTGTGTTGTTCCACTGGAAAAGGGCGACTATCCCTATTCTTATTCCCCATCTCCTTTTGTTTCCTTTCTCCTAACTCAGGTGCTGGATGTTGCCCCTCCTCCCTAAATTCCCTACAAGTAGGATGACACCAAGGCGTTTTACGCCGCTCGCCCACTTGAACCCTGATGTGATACATGGAAGGTTGTGTGAGGGGAAGATGTTCTTCCTTCCGGGTAACCCTAAGATGCTTGCTTTAAAGTACTGTGCAGGAGAAAAACAAAAACGCCCGGGCTGGTGAGACATTGCCAAGCACACTACCCCACAAGGATGCAAGAAAAAACTGACATGTCGACTCCCGCCGATGCGGCCAACTCAACAGGATCAAATTTTCGAATGCGCTTTTTTGTTGCTGGTTCGACCCCTTTGCTGGCGCATGGCGGCGGTGATCGGACCATCTGGCTTTTTATACAGAGCTACTCTACTTAGGTACGGGTCCACGTACAGTACTCCAGACTCGTAGGTAAGCTGAGTAGAGTAGAGCCCGCATCGGCACCTCACTGCTTGATCTTGTGACGAGGGCGAACCAGTGAAGGTTAAGCGTACAAAAGTTCATATATCTACCTACATGGACCTGAAGTGGCACGCGACGTTCTACTCTAACAAAATAAACCGCTATATACATGTAGGTACCTAAATCTACGTGAGCAGAGTAGGCAAGACATACTCTGCTCGTAGTTTTCTGGCGTTTCCGGAAGCAACTGCTATTGCATGCCATACAAAAGATAGCCTTGGCGGGGGTTTTCTGTGTATGCAATAGTAGTTGCGTCCGGAAACGCCAAAAAAACTACGAGTACACGAGACATCTGCAGAGCCAGCGAGCAATGATTATCAAGGAATCACTGCTGATCGACACTAGGGGCGTACTCTACATACCCCGTCCACTGACGTTTTACCGGTTCTGTATTCCCGCCTAGAGTCTGGACTGGTTGAGCTAGTTATCAGTTTGAACTCCGAACGAGTGATCCCTGGTGATTTTCCAGATAAAACTACTTGGCGCAATCAAGCCTCGATCGTAAGATCTACATGATATGAGTGGATTTTCTGATAAGGCTGGCCGACCGAGATAATGCAAGGCACTAGCTGAACGTAGCGATGGTAATAATAATAATGTCAGTGTAACAGATAGTTGGAGAACCAACCAAGTCGCGGTTAGCAAAAGAAGAGAGTGGAAGGCAGTGGAGCCTACCAATGACTGAATTATCTCTTGCTGTGCTGTTTATAATCGTGTGTAGTGAAATGCGGTACATACGGTTGGTGGAGAAAAGTTCGATATGCACCACGGGCTGAGGTGCAATTTTTCTTGTACCTACAGATCAAGGCTTTTTCTTTCTGCTGGGAAAACCTATTGCATTGCGTATCTTAATTTCAACCAGTTTTGGTTGAAATTGAGGCGCGATACTTAAAAGGTTATTTTATAGCAATTATCCTAACTCTGTACATCGTGCGGCTGAGTTTCTGGTGTACAAATATTTAACCTGGCCTAACCCGCGGCAAAGGCCGTAAGAATTACAGTTGCAGATTTAATGGCTTGAAATAAATAAAAACTTGGCAACTTTAGTGAGGACAGAGTAAATTAGACCAACGCCACACATATGACACCCGCGGTTAATATCATCCGTTATTGGACATATATGATCACTCGATACCAGCTCTAGCCTCTAGCGCAACTGTTGATTGACCGATCGATTTATTACTTCTTTGATTGTCATTAACTGTATGCAACCCGGAGGTTATGACAATATTTGACAAATCCAAACTTTGGTCCACTTCTAGCAGGGCTATATACTATGAGCCCTAAATTGTTATTATGGGTGCATGCCAATAGGCCCAGGAGGAAAGCCAAGATAACAATTTGCATTTTGTTTGATGACAGACCGGAGTAACGAGGTGAATACTGCTATCTAAACAGTGTCCATACCGGATTTGAAATGATATCTAACTGTCCGCCGGGCCAGTGATATCAACAGTGTGTTACTCTCAGATGTTGTGATCCACGAATGAGAAAAACAAAAACAAAAACTTTGGGATACCCCCGCTTGATAGGGGAGTGCTTGTTTCATCCCAGCAGGGAGCACAATGCCTTGGGACAATCAACGGATTCGAATAGTAGATTACATTTAAGGCCAAAGATTGCCCATACCCAGTAGATTATCTTTTTTTCGTTATCAGGCGCCCTGTCGACTCTTGTCTCAGTTCTCCTACGATTAGCTCGCTCCAAAAGTGTTATCATTTAAACCACAACGAATAAGAAACAGGTAAGGATACTGGATGCGTGTTGTGAAGACTGTATCCGAGTCCATAAAGCCTGTTCGTGCGACCGACCAGGAGATACATGTAGATTATCACAGTAACCTCAGGCTGCCAAAGGATATGTATCGAATATACCCCCCTGTAGGCATCTCTAGGACCTTGAGCCTGTTTGAAAGTCGGCCTTGATAGATTCCTTGGAGATCTCAAGTCTTGTATGGAAGTTGAAGATAAAGAATGGGGGAGTAGAGGAGATGCATGAAGGACGTCGGCGGTTTAGTATACCACTAGCGCTATCATTGTAAGACCAAACACATGTATGCGTGTGCATTTCTCCAAATCCCCTCCTATTGATTCTCAGCACTCATCCCTCCCTCTTAAAAACCACCAGACGCTGTCCTCATTCTCCCATAGCCAGAAATCTGGCCTGTTTGACAAAGAGATAAACAGAGTTTACATGGATGTAGGCGTGATAGATCGAATGGGCATGGGAATGAAACTTGTATCCCTGTAAACTCTGGTTGGCCTGTTCCCGGTGCTGTGTGTTGTGTATGTATATAAGGTTGCATAGAGTAGTCTGCAGCTAACTACTCTACCATCAGTTGGATTCTGATGAATCTTAATACATATAGTATCATGTCCAGCCAGTTTACTTTATGTGTCTGCACGAAGTACTAGTGCGACAACAAAACACACCGCCAAAACTCGATAAGTTGGCTATCTCCGGTCAGGGATTATCTCTTTAACGATTGGTTGAAGGCTATAGATCAGCCTCAGAAGCGTCCATTAGTAGTAATTTTGATCTTGCATGCATAGCCAATTTCTCGAGTTTTGGCGGCAGTCTAGGAACGAGACTAGAATCTTGAATGCTTGTAGTGTTCCTCTAGTGATAGTCAGCCTATACATGGGTAGGACAATAAAGCAAATTGCGTGTGAGTTTCAGTTGTTCAAGGCATGTAAAGTGTCAGGCCAGAGGCCGAGGGACAGGTATACAGCAAGCTGCATTTACATGTAAAAGAATACCGCCAAAACTCGAGAAATTGGCTATGCATGCAAGATCAAAATTACTACTAATGGACACTTCTAAGGCTGATCTATAACCTTCAACCAATCGTTAAAGAGATAATCCCTGACCGGAGATAGCCAGTTTATCGAGTTTTGGCGGTACATGTATCCACTGGCGCAGAAGTATGTGACGAACAAATACATACATGTAATCTACATGTATTCATTGTGTGTATGTATGCAGTTATATCGTTGGGCCAGGTACCTATGGAGTCTGCATGCAATTACATGTATGTACATGTACTAGGGTGTAGCGAAAAGTGATCAGAATCTGATAAGAGAAATACATGTATTCACCGCAGCATTTACTTATCAGATTCTGATCACTTACCCTCAACACCCGGTACTCGCGTTTCCGGACGCAACTGATATTGCATACATACGCAGAAAAAACTCCGCCAAGACTATCTTTTGTATGGCATGCAATAACAGTTGCATCCGGAAACGCGAGTAGTAAATTAACCAGAAAAAAGAAAAAAGAAAAAAAGAAAAAGGTTTGGTCGTCGTCATATAATATCACTCGGTATCCAGACGAGCTGCAGGACTCTATCAAAAAAAAATTTAACTCATTAATTACATGCAGCCTATTCTATTAAATTTTTCTTTCGTGGTAATTTTGTTCATTCGTGTTTAAAGTATGTACGTACGCGATGTGAATTAGGGAAAGCTTATTCAATCGGCCACGAGGCACAGTAAATCTCTAAACTAGATTTAGTGAACCCAACGAGCGACAAAAAATTAAAGGGGTGACGTGCTCACCTAACTGATGGAACATAGGGGTTGGGCGCCGGCGGCGCAGAGAAAATAGAATAAATTCTCAAAGTCAGTTTAGGATCTCGAGCGTAATCAAAGAGCGCTCCCTGCGAGTGATAAAACATGTTTCATAACTAAGCAGACCCTTTGCATTTCATCGAATAGAGTCAAGGTATTCAGAACTTCAAGCCCTATTGGGCCCGAGATTCTATTTGATAGAAAGATTTTGTCTGGGTTTAGTCTTTTGGGAAGCGTTAGCCTGAATCATGATACCAGTGGTTTCACAGTTATACCTACATGTACCTACATGTAGTGTTTACTAGGGGTTGAATAATGTAGACCCATGGAAATGCATGTATACAGGAGTTACTTCGTTATCCACCAAGAAGCCGAGTGATGGTTCATGACATGGACCAATACCCCCTATTCCAATATGGATATGGTACTACACGTCATGCGGGAATACCGAGAAACTCAAAACCGCGTATGTACATGTATGTATGTCATCACCACTACGGCATGTTATATGGTGGCATTAATTCCACCCATCCTTCCGGTATTGCATGTACTCCATTGAAGGGTATCCTAAACCCACACCGATATAATCCGTGTACAGCCTCATGGATAGTAACTGGTGGAAGAAAACAGAAGTACGAACGAGATCATACATATCGTAAGAATTGTAGAAGAACAAAAAAAAGGAAATAAAACATAGTAACAAAAGAAAAAAACAGGAAAAAAAAAATACAAAATCTCCATTCCCACAAGTAATATTACCCTATCTAGTACTCAACCAGTTTCAACTACTAATATTACATTTTTCTAATCTTCATTTTCCAACCACGCCCTCGCGACCTCTCGGCTGAGCCTCAGCCTAACCACACGGATGATTTCCTCAAGTCCACCCTTCTTCCCATCTCCCACAAAGCCATCTCTCCAGTCCCATGACCTCTCAACAGCATCCATATCGATTCCATTCAAAAGAACCCCTTCATCAATCCCCTTCCTCACCTCCTCCCATGAACTCGATTTGATTATGCTGTTCCTCCCGCTACTAGCTCCGCCATCTGCCAGAGAAGCAATATCCTTCTTGGCTGTAATGACCCTCTTCAGGAATTCATCGGCACGGCGCATCGATTCACCTCCCACGAGTTCAAGGTCTGTAAGAACTTTCATAACATCCATGCACTCGCGCACGGTGATGCAGCGTTTCGCGCTTCCAAGAAACGGGATGAGTTCACCAAGCAGCGCCCCGAGAGTCCATTCTTCCACTGCACACTCCCACTCAGGGTCCAAGACGCCGCCGTCGAGTTTCTCGCCAGCGGATTTGATGGTAGCGACGAGTGCAGAGACAGCAGGGGCTAACTTTCCAGCATCACGGAGAGCGTAGAAATTTCTAAGGGTGGCATATCCGGAGAGCTCAAAGCGCAAGATCTGGGAGGAGGTAGATTTTGGGGAGGATAGAAGCTTTTTGAAGGTATCATCAAGGATTGAGTCCGGGGGGGAAGCGCTAGAGAGGAGGAGGGAAGAGGAAAGAAGTTTGGTGAGTAGGTTGTGAATTGAGGGGCGATGATATGAAGATAGGGAATAGAAGTAAAGTGAGTCACCATATGAGGTGGCAGAAGTGACGAGGCGACCGGCGAATGACTAACAAAATGTATTAGCATAGATAACTAAAATGGGGTAGATGCACTTACTGCGGCGATATCTGACGCTTCATCGGTGAGATTTTTCTCGTTACAGTGTTGCAACAATTTTTTCACCCTGTCTTTCGAGTTGAGTTCGAGCTGGGTAAGTAACTAGATATACAAGTCAGCTATATTTCTAAATCGATTTCTATGGCAATTCACGTGCCTTCCCAGCCAGTTCTTTCCCGCCTTTGACTCTCTCCAATATACCAACACCAGCCTCCCAACCTTCAAACTTCGCATTCTCATCCAGCCATTCGATGCCAAACAGTCCTGCAGCATACTCCTTGAGCACACCATCGGCCTTATCTCCTTCTGATACTACTCGGCCCATTGACCCAAAGACTGCATCATCATCCTCATTAAAGGCATCCATCATGCCACCACCCCTTCTCCTCTCAAGGGCACTCTCATTTATGGGATTTCGGAGAATGGACCCGGCCCACCCACAAATTTCTACAGCCGCCGAGGCAGCAAGTAGTGAGAAAGTAGGAAGAAAATCTGTTACAGCCGTCGGATCACCAGTCATAATCCCACCGATTGTAATATCCAAATCAGATGTCGGATCGATTGGCATGTCCTCCATGAGAGACTCAAGAGTTCTTGACAACCTGACTAATTCCCTTTCTCGGCGGTTATGATCAACGTGCTGGAGGTCTCCTCCTTCCGTATCAGAGTCCTCTTCATCGATTGAATCGTCATAGTCGTCATTATTGGCTAAACCTGCTGGGCTCCAGAACATGAGACCAACTACTGCTTCCTCCCACTTATCGGTGCTTGATATGACAGCATCTGGGTCCCCACGCATGACTTCGTAGATTTGCCTAAATCCACGAGCTACATCTTGAGGTAGCGGCGCCTTCTCTTTAGGTCTTCCGCTAGCAACGCTAAGGCCGAATGAACCTAGCCCATTCCGGGGATGGTAGTTGTTGTAGAAACTATCGTCCGTATCATCGAAAACAGAGTCCTCGGCGTCAGTATTCCTCCCTCGAAGCTCCTCGCAAGCGGAAAAAACGCCGCCTTGCCATATCCGCCAGGCGGCAGGTGTGCCGTGATGCTTTGCGGTCTTTGGAAAAAAGCCTGTTTCGCTTGGTGCATAACTTGAGCGTGCTAACCCGGGGCATGTTTTAAGCAATTTCATACAAGTAGTGGTAGTAGCCTTGATGGTATCAATTTCCCCGCGGGTATATAGTCTCTCGATATCAGGAACAGGTTGGCCGGGGCTGGTATTAAACTTGGGAGCTTTGGTGGCGGGTGCGTCGACACAGAGCTGATCCCAGTCGGTAGTACGCATAATGTCGTACACTTCTTGAACCTCTCCACGAAGGATGAGGCGGTGGATGAAATCCCAGTAGCTTGGACTAAGAACACAGTTCGGGTGGATAGATTTAAAAGAGTGTAGCTGCTGTCGTGATGGATTCTGCTTGTGCGTGTAGATCCATTTTCGCAATGTCTCAGGGACATTGGCGCGGGAATGGTGCAAAGGAAGAAGAAGAGAAACGATGTAGTATGCTTTATAAAGCCGTGACTTGGTGTCGTTCTTTGGAAGCTGCTGGGCAAATATTTCAAGCCACTCCCTTGAATAAGTCGTCAATAATTGTTGCTTTTCTTCTGGGGAAGGAGGGGCGGGGCGATCCAGCTCCATGTCTAGATCTTCCTCTTCAGAATCGTATGCCGTTGGCTGGAAAAGCGCTGACCCGGGCGGTCCCATTTCCAAGAATAACCTCTGCATTACATCCTCCGTATTGATAATTAATGGCCCAGGTTCAGATACGATTCCTGGCTTAATCACATCTCCCGCTCCCAATATCATTCTCGGGCTATCCCCGTTGTTTCTACTTTGAAGAAGATCGAAAGATCCTTCGCCTTCTGTCTCCTCTGTCTCCTGTTCCACCTCATCGTCTTCATCGTCAAAGATCCCTGTTTCGCCCATGTCATCCTCGTCATCAAATTCTTGGTGAGTGTCATATTCCTGGTAAGAGCCCTCGTCCTGACTGTCTTCGAAAATCTGTGCTCCATCTTCTTCTTCGTCGTCGCCATCAGTGGGCGACATGTACTTGCCCCCGATTCTACTTTCGCGCCCCGCGCGCGCGCCAAACCCTGAGGAATCCCCAGTGACGTGTTTGCCAGTACCGCCGAGAGGAAACGTTGGCGTGGCATCTGATGAATCAAACAATCCCATCCCATCACTTTTCTGGCTCATTTTAAACCCCGGGGTAGAGCCGGCAAACAGCGTCGCGGGAGTGGTACTAGAGCGTTGTTGCTGAGGTGTGGAAGAGGCGGAAAAGAGGCCATTGCTAGGAACGTTTCCAGCGGGTGGAGAGAATAGGGAAGACGGAGGATTTGGATCCGACGGGAGGCGAAATACGGGGGGGTTTGAAGGAGCCATGGTTTGAAGATATGGATGGGGGAGGATTCAAATAAGAGACCTCGCGTTGGTGTTTTCACGAAGCCCAGGATAACCTGAGCCGGGTTCAGCAAAGCCAACAAGCAGGAGAATGAACAGCCAGCAGCAGATAAAGCTGAATAGATGGTGTGTGGGTGGGGCACGCAGTGAGGGCGAAAGGGAGCAAAACGCAGCTGCACAATCACGTCGATGGATGTTTGGATAAAGAAGGATACCAGTCCTTTGATGGGGAGGTTTGGAATTTGGCGATCGCGACCAGGGTTAGGGGTGTGATGATGCACGTGTCACGGGGTATCGAGATATTCGGTTGGCTTAAATCGTTACACGGGAGCCGCAACGCGTGAAACAGAAGCCGGGCAGTGGAAGGAAATGCACAACAAGAGATTCGTACCTACTCTAGAAGCTATGAGAGGTTTAGAGCACGATGTTAGAGGAGGAAACAGTGTAGGCACAGCTAGTTTCAAAGATCGCATGCCTTACGTAGGTACAGCATGCAGAGATGAACCTATCGGATATGAGATGGAGGTGCAGAGCTCATTCAGAACAGTGAACAGTGAATGGCATAAGAAGAGATACAGTACTGTAAATACACCTTACATGTAAGTGTAAGGTACTGTAGGTACACATTTATGGATTCTAGGGATTCTAGAATGAGTACATGTATCGACCGGCCTCTCCTCGTGTATCAGAAGGCTGACTCCTCGCCGCGGCATGGGTCACACCCGTCACCTGGCACGAGACTTATCTTCCACTACGCTAACTACATGTACCTTATCCGTGGTGCGCGTGTTGATGTCGATATTGCTTCTCTCTAGCGCTGGTTTTGTTACCAAGTGTTAATCGCCACCGACAGTGGCTGTCATCGATCGTGGGTTTGCACGCAACCTTAAGAAGAGATAAGATATAAGCAGTTGAGGGTAAATATTCGAGTTCTCTAAATGTAGGATATATCTTACGAGCCCGCACATGTAACCCCTTCTACTTTCTTTCTTGACACTGTTCTTATCCTCTAGCTCTGACAGCAGCTCCCCTGCGTCACCGTTGCTGTGCACAAACTTCCGCTGATCACAGTACTCGCTAATCACCGTATCGAGGTTTTGGCCCTCATATTAGCTAGGAAGCTACTGCCTACACCACGTCGAGCTCTTCCTGTCTTCCTCCTCCTTCTTCACTCTTTCTCCCCCCCCTCTACCCCCCCCCCACCAGCCCCTCTTCATCCCCTCCCGGCCAGCCCCTCATTCTATTTACAACAAATCTCTCTATATCTAGAACTACACCTACGATCTATCCTGGGGGCTTCCCCTCTAGCCACACAACCCCGGCTTTAATATCTCCACCCATACATCACCCCGCTCTGTAGGAGATCCAAGCTCGAACCCCAAAATGTTTTCCCTACCGAGCTATCTTCCAGCTCAGTGGGAGAAGAAGATTGTTCGCTATATTTTGAATCACTTTGACCTCTTTGAAGAACGCACTCTAGGCGACCTATCAAATCTCGAGGGTTCAGTGGGCCGTAACTCAGTCCTCACGCTCAAAGATGTCGGAATTAAAGTTGATGTACGTATCGCCCAGATATTTCTTTAGCCCCAGTTTGTTGCTGACTTCGCTCCCAGAGACTTAAACAGCTGATGAAGATTCCACTTCCTCCCCGAGTGGCACTTACACATGCCGTAATCGGTACACTAACTTTAAGTCTCCCTGCAAATTTCCTACTGTCTGGATCAATAGAGATACTCCTCTCCGACATAAAAGTGTCCGTTACGGTCGCTCCTATAGCACAACAATCCCCCCCACCCTCCCCAGGAAGCCGGCAAAACCCCGATAACAGCCCTGATGTCGATTCTGAAGACGAGGAGTCTAATGACGAATTGCCTACTACAGCTGAGGATCTTGCTCAGTCATTTTTGCAGTCGCAACCGCAGCGCGAGAAGGAGCAATTGCTACACTCTCTTTACCGGGACCGAGACCATATGACCGCATCAACGCACTCGGTGGCCAATACAGCTTCGTTATCGGACGACGACGGCGACGACGATGATGAACTAGGCGTAGGGACAAACGTTGGTCTACCAAAAATACTAGCAACCCTATTTAAAGGAATCGGCGACAGGCTGAGGATCAAGATACGGGGGGTAGTCATCTCACTGGAGAGTACGGCGCCCGAGGAACACGGAGGCGAGAAGATTGTGCTGGATTTAGAGGTCGAAGATGTTGATGTAGAGGGTGTCACCACAAATTCAGTCACACCTGCTGGAGAACCGGGCATGCGCCACAAAGAGGGAAAGCGGCGCATTACTCTCGATAGGATCAAAGCATATATCACTTCTGATGCTTCGTTGTTCGAGCCCCCAAGTCCGCCCGCGGCCAGTACTATTTTTGGTGAGGAATCAGAGGTTTTGACTGAAAAGATGGCATCAAGCAACATGGCGGCCAGCAGGGATACGTTAACACAGGCCGGGAGTTTTCATAGTATGGCGGCTTCAACAAGCACTATTCGGAATAGACCCCCACAGTCACCGCCCCATGAAGCCCCACCTACAGAGGAAAAACCTCTAGCATCGCATGTATCCGGGGAGGAAGGTGTGCATGTAGATGGGAATTCTGACGAAAATAACTTCTCCGGGAGTGATAGATTTGCTGACTTTGAGGACTCTTCGTCCGATGATGAAGTCCTGGCATTTGCGCCATCGCCATTCGCCGCTTCAAGCCGGGTTCATACCTCCTCCGATTCCCTTCCGAGACAGCCCATAAATTATGATGACGACGAAGATAGCGAAGATGAAGGAGGGGCTGCTTTTGCGCCAAGTATGGTTCCTCCGATGGAATTGTCGTCGTCGTCTTCTTCAATCCGTGCCCGCCTACCGCCTTCATTCTCCCGTGCCGGTTCACCATCTGGATCACTCCATGCCCGATCTCAATCGGCATCATTTCATGCATCTTCACCATTATCCTCAACACATCTCCGCTCACAATCGGGATCATTCTATGACCGCTCGACATCAACCTCGGTGCACATCCCTTCAGTAAAGACCGTGGACCAGACATTTCCATCTGACAGCTCGCCTTCACCTATTGCGAAATCCTTGTTGCTAAGCAAGCAAATACCAGAGTCATCCCCGAATGAAACTGAGGGCAGTGAATCTGGAGATGAGATGGATGCAGAAGCAAGTCGCATGCTCAGTGAATCTACGCTGTTTACCCATAGCGAAGCAGGGAGTTTATATCTTTCAGCTACCAGTGGGGTATTCAACGAGTTCAACGAGTCGGATAGAAAGGATGAAGAAGAGGGGCGATTGAAGGACGAGGCGGATGAAGAGGAGGTTGATGCAGATGAAATGGACGCCCGTTTAGATGCATTGATTGGCGATGTAGCAGGTTCAAGGGCGGAAACCTCTACTAGGACTATGGAGGAACCTTGCGGTGAAAATTTGAAGGTTGGAAGAAGGATAAGGAAGAACATTTTTGGTTTGGATAAAATCGAAATTTTTGTTCCATCTCTTTCAGCAGAGGAATCTCGAAGCTCCGGTGCTCATCATGCTGACGCAGGGGCTTCTAATTATTCTGGAAGCAACGAAATGGAAGACAATCATTATCCACATGTTCCGGGCGCCTTCTCAATGTATGCTTCGAAACGAAATATCGGCTCGCCGCCAAAGTCTGTCTCTCCCCCGCGATCAAGGCGCCAAACAATGATAAAGATCGTGGATAAAAAAACTCCTCAAAGCACCACAGATCACTCGCAAGGGAAACCCGATGTTGAGATTAATATCGGTACAGTAGGTGGTGCTGTGGATTTCTCTACCGCTAGGATCCTAGGAATGGTTATTGAATCAGTTACTGGGGCGCTTTCCGAGAGCCCAGCAGACTTGAAAGGAAAACGTGGGTCAGGTGACACTACAACAAACGCAACAGAGACTGCTGGTCCAAAATTAGAAATTTTGGTGGAAGAAATAGTATTGAAACTTGTAGATCAGTTGTCAGGTCTCGTTGTACGCAATAAAGAGGAGGAAGGGGAAGATGAATCGGTCCACAATGAGAACAGCGGAACGGTTGTTGAATGCCTCTTGCGCGAGATCAAAGTTGCTCATAGCAATCTTGGGCAGAACATAACAACCTCGAAGATCGATATAAAAGGGTTCTTCTTAGGAGATGGAAAGGAAGATATACTATCCTTCATCCAGCCACCATTAGCCAAGTCCTCACGAAGGCGCGGATCACATACTTCGTCCGTCTCATTTCCCGAAAATGCTGTTTCGTTCATAATTTCTCAGAGCCCAACAAAGAAGAGAATAAACATCACGACGCTCCCGGTCAAGCTACATTTTGACCTCAAAAGGTTAGAGGATACCCTTGGAGCTTTCGGGGGTGTCGGAGGTGTTTTGGCCTCCACGTCTACGACAGCCTCCACGGTCACAATTACGAAAGGCAGATCTCCTGATACACTTCGGAGATGGGGAGCGAACGAGACAAAACTACCAGAACCGAAAAAGAGTGATGTGAAAGTGCATTGTCAGATTGGAGGGCTGAAGGTAGAAATTGTGGGCAGTACTGGGAAAGTCGGCCTCGAAACATCCCCACTAAAGATCAGGAGTGAAAATGGTAGTATCGTCGTCCAATTGGACAAAATTGGGGTCTACGGACCTGACCTACCATGGGATAATGGACGGCAACAAGTTGAAACTAGTCTCATAGTCGAGAATACAAGAGTCGAATTCTTGAATAAGCCGGAACAAGAAGATTTGGCAATACTATTGGGACTGTTAACGCCCAGCAAGGATCAACATGTTGTGGAAGACGACGATATCATTATCGATACTCTAATTCGACAGCGTCAACAGGGCACTATGCTCAGGGTCGGGATCGGTGGTATCAAAGCAACCGTTGACGATCTCGGGGTGATCGAAAGATTGCAGCAAGTGGGAGAAGACGTGATTAAGGTCCTTACCGCGACGGATTTCGTTACCCAAGAAGAACGCCCTGGCCTGCTGACGTTACTCCATATCGATTCCCTTCATGGTAGGATCGAAGTTGGTGGTGGTGTTGGTAATCTTGAGGTAGATATGGGTGATTTTGGCATTGCCCATGTCTCCCTTCCTAGTTTGTTTGCGCTCGCGGTTGGCAAGATTAAAGTCCGGCGAAATGGGTCAGAGGAATTGCTGGGTGAAGTTTTGCAGCGTAATATGCTGGATAAGAGCGAGGAGGGTAAATCTATGTTGATGGTCAGGGTCGTGGGTGATGAACCGGAGCCGGTTGTCAAAGTCAAGCTCTGGAATATCAGGCTGGAGTACCGAGTTGAGACTTTGATGTCCCTGATGGATACTCCGCAAAAGGTGACAACTGAGGAGTTGGTGGCGGAGATGACTCACAGTGTCATTAATCTTGCTCAAAAAAGCTCTCGGGATGAAGACAAACCGCCGTGGGGCGTTGACATCGTTATGCGGGACTGTGCGCTTGGACTGAATCCATTGGGCTTAAAAAGTAGGGGACTGATCGTTCTTTCGGAGTCCAGAATCAATGCTACACTGCCGAGGAGAGGAAGGTTTCAAGTCGCCTTGGAAGTTAATAAGGCATTTGTTATGCTTATTGATGATACTTCGGGCCTGAACCTCTCTGATAGACTAGATCCCAGGCGGCGAAAAGCCAAAGTCAACCGACTGGTTGACCGCCTTTCAATTCAGGGCTATGTATCGGTGATCAGCATCTCTGCGGCGGACATCCTGCTTCAGATTGTAGATGCTGAACGTAAAGGCGAAAAAGCGATTGACGTGGAGGTGAGGGATGACTTGTTAATCATTGAATCTTGCGCCGATTCTACACAAACCTTGTTGGGGATTGTCAATGGATTGAAGCCACCGATGCCAGAGGGGAATGAAATAAAATACCTGACAGAAATAATTCCTCTGGATGTCTTTCAATCTATGACTGAGGATGCATTTGCCCAACCTTCACGGCTGAACGCAGGCTCAAAGGATCTGGTATTCTCTTCAGACGACGAAGATGATGGGGACTTGGTTCACGATGATGTTCCGATGAATCTAACTTTTGTTGAGAGCTATTATGGCCACCAACCTACGTCTTCTGTAAACATGCGGGAGTCAGCACATACAAAGGACGAACTCGCAAACAGCATGCTCGACGACGATCTAGGCAGCATCGCTCCAGGCCCGCGCAAGCCGCTTAGAGCTGGTGATAAGGGCATGTTAGCGTCCTTCACAGAGCAAGTGCATATCCTCGAAGACGGTGATCTGGCAATTCTAGATGATCATTTCCATCACGTCCAGCGCCCTACTAATTCAAGAAAGACTAATTTGGAGGCGATATATAAATGGGATTCTTCTCGAAACGAATATGTCCCGTCTGACCACTCCCGTGTGACTCCATATTTCCCTCTGAGGATTAAGGTGCGAGACGTACATGTTATTTGGAACCTCCATGACGGGTATGATTGGCCAGGCACAAGAGACGCGATCAGTCAAGCAGTCAAAAAAGTAGAAAGCAAAGCAGCCGAGAGGAGAAATCGTAAGGTGGCGTTCGACGTTGACGACGACGAAGGAAGTGTGATTGGCGACATCCTTTTTAATTCGATTTATATCGGAATACCTGGAAACAAAGATCCAAAGGAACTATCAAAAGCAATCTTCGACGATCAAATGAGCGAAACGTCATTCGCGCCTAGCTCGGTCACCGATGACCCGTCTCGCCCTACAAGTCGTTCAGGAACTTCAGCGTTCGTGGGTGTAAAGTCTAGGAATCACAAACTCGCAAGAAGTAAAATGCACAAACTTCAAATAGAGTTGAAAGGGATCTGTGCCGATGTCCTGTTATTCCCCCCAGAGTCCGGTGAAACCCAAAGCAGCGTGGATCTACGAGTGAAAGATTTCGAAATCTTCGATCTCGTTCCTACAAGTACTTGGAAAAAGTTCGTTACTTATATGCAGGATGCCGGAAAAAGGGAGACAGGAAGCAACATGCTTCATTTGGAGATTATGAGCGTGAAGCCAGTGCCACATCTTGCAGCTAGTGAAATTGTTTTGAGGGTATGTTAGGTTTGCTTGCATTGTGAATAGAAATTACTGACGATTTTTAGGTCACAGTTCTGCCTCTACGATTGCATGTGGATCAGGATACTTTGGATTTTCTGACCAGATTTTTTGAATTCAAGGATAGTACAGCAGACGCGCCTGGTGCTCCGACCGACGAACCATTCCTTCAGCGTGTAGAGGTCAACTCAGTTCGCGTAAAACTTGATTACAAACCTAAAAAGGTCGATTACGCTGGTTTACGCTCTGGCCGAACGACTGAATTTATGAACTTTTTCATCCTCGAAGAAGCCGATATGGTACTTCGCCACTGCATCCTTTATGGTATCACTGGCTTCACAAAGATGTCGAAGATGTTGAACGACACCTGGATGCCAGACGTTCAAAAGACCCAACTTGGTGATGTTCTCGCTGGTGTTGCGCCTGTTCGCAGTCTAGTCAACATTGGAGGTGGTGTGAAAAACCTTGTCTCGGTTCCAATACGTGAGTACAAAAAGGATGGGCGAATTGTTCGCGCTGTCCAAAGAGGAATTGTAAGCTTCACAAAGACAACCACCGGCGAGCTGGTCCGTCTCGGTGCAAAACTTGCCGTTGGAACCCAGAATGTTCTCCAAGACGCCGAAGAGTTTCTCGCCCCGTCTCATGAACAGCACCATCACCATCATCATGGCGACGGGGATTCTGACTACATCGGTACCACTAGCGACTCTGATGATGATACAGTGTTCCCTAGCAGCGGTAACAGTGGTGTGGGAGAGCGAAAGGTTATCAGTTTATATGCCGATCAGCCAATGGGAGTTATTGCAGGGCTTCGCGGGGCTGGTGATAGTCTGAAGAGAAACTTTGGAAGCGCAAGGGATGCCATAATGAATGTACCAGGTGATATCGCGGATACTGGAAGCGCCCAGGTTAGTCTTAGCCCCCCAAGTGGACCTTTATATTTTGTTGTAGTATATTTGGACGGATGCTAATTTTTTGATTATAGGGAGCGGCTAAAGCAGTCATGAGAGCGGCACCAGTCGCAATCATTAGACCAATGATCGGGGCTACCGAAGCGGCTTCTCGGGCTCTATTGGGAGTTACAAATGCCATGGACCCGGAGCAGAAGCGCAGGGTCGAAGACAAGTACAAGAAATACTGAGTCATGTATGCAGAGGAGTTTGGTTTGGTATCGGGTCACGGTTCTTTTATTTTCCCATATCGGATGAGGATTTCTATTTATTGTCGTGGGTGTAACTGGTGTTTAATCTGTTGGACGCTTTGGTTTGCTGGTCTGGTTTGATAAGGGTCATTATGGTTACACGACAAGGTATTCTGACGGATTGATGTTTTCTATTTTCTTTTTTCTTTTTTCTATCTTTTACTTTTTCTTTTCAACCTCATTGTTTCTGGGATTATTACTATGGGTGGATATATACTGCGTATTGCATTGCATTGCTTTGCATTTTTTCTTCCTTTATTTCCTTCCCTTGTCATAAATCCTGATAATATGACTTATTTATTTTCCTTCTTCCGTTTTGACTTTGGCTGGGATTCTGAACCTTTTTTTTTGGAAGGATTTTAAGATATGGCTAGAATGTACTACGTATTATATTTTTTGTTTGCACGCATTCTAGTCCGCACCTCCTAGAAAAGCAGTCGCGACACCACAATAAACCTAAGAGTCATAAATACCATCGTGTATCTGTGTGATATCCTTGGCCCCAAAGGCACTCAAGTACGTTGGATGATTAATTGGCCGTGGGTAAAACAGTATCATACTATTGCAAGATGATGAGCACGATTAAAAGATGCAAAGTGTAACGAGCTAGGAGAATATCTCCTTCATTACAGACTAGTACCGATCGATCCCATATCCGCTGCACGCATCTCAGCTGCTATCTCAGCTGCTTTCTGGGAGTATAAATCGTAGGGGATGAGGGGCGTTTAACTCCGAGAACTACTTGTCGGGACACATTGCTTTGCACCCCTCCTTCCCCCTCTTTGAGAGAGGGGTTGGGTGGGTTGGGTGGGAGTATATAGCTATATGTGGTTGGGTTGAATTGTTGGGGTCATGACAATGGAATTGGTGGTGTACTACATGTAGTTGCTGTGAGTCTGTGACCGTGGGTGATGCGGCAGGTGTTGGGGTCAGCCAGCTAGAGTAGTGGTTGTGTGGCCATGGTTGTAAGTTATGTGACGCCCGCGGCGTCATGAATTCTCACTCGGGCGGCCGTGACAACCACTATGCATGCGATCACCAACTAAGCGGCGCTACTTAGAACTAACGGACGAGAACCTAGCTAGATCATGGCGCATATGATCATCAAATCAATATTGTCGCCGAGCGTTCCTGCGTGCTCCTAGGCTGGGGTGCTCTGTATACGCCGCGTGACCGCCGCGGCCCGGCCGTATCTCTAGAGACTTTGCGCAAATGGAGTCGGTTCTATATTTTGATTATCTGATTGGTTAATGGTGTGATCGGCACCAACCAGGTTGTCAGAAAATGGAGCCGGCTCCATTTGCGCAAAGTCTCTAATTTCTTTCTTGTATTGAGATATTCACCGTAGGAAGCGTGTTCTGCCAGCGCCGGGGCGGGTATTGCCCGGTCGCGGGTGGGTGGGTGGGAATCAATGGCAGACGGGTGATTGGCGGCCAGGCGCTTGGAGGTGCGCTTGTAATTGGGGTATACTTAGCTTTAGCACGTACAGGATGCATAACGAACGGTACACGCCACATGCGCGCATATCTAAGGAAGCATGCACCCTACATATAAATTAAAATGTAGCTATGTACAGCGCGAGGACATAAATCACCGATAGTGTACAACGCCGCAACGCCGCAACCATCGGAACAAAAAAAGTTCACAATTTTCGGCAGAGCTACAGGAGAATGTCATCAGGTCAATCTTTATGCAAGATAAGGCCAAGGTACACTGCCGAAACTACCACTCAATGGTCGGAGGAGAATGGGGTTGATGTTCTGGAGGACTGGCCTGCCTATGTACCTGATCAAAATCCAATTGAGCATGTTTGAGTACACCTCAAGAAGCTCTACCATCAACACTACCCCCATTTTACATATGGTACTAGATAACCTAAATTAATTAAGCCCCTCATGGAGGCAGCTCTTATTCATTGACTGGAACTGCTACCTGATGATTAATTTGGTAGGCAGGTTAAAAGTATGCCTATTAGGATAGAGGCGCGCGGTAATGAAGGCAAGAGGTTGGTACACAGGATATTAAATGCCATTATACTTTCTTTATACACAAAATTACTATTCTATAAATTATTAGCTCTTTAAAGGATTAATAGTGGTGTTGTACTCATAATCGTGGTCCAGCGGGTTGTGGTCGAACCCGTTGCTACGCCGCACTTTCGGTCATTTACGTCCTCGCGCTGCACATACATAATAAAAAACCCCATGCAGAGCAGAGCGCGTAAACAAGCTGCAGCTACTCTAGGTACATGTACCCACTAGCCAGGATCACCACTACCACAACGACATGGATACCATCCCATGGAGCCAACATGAAACAGGTGCTGTTTACAGGAGAAGGCAAGCCCCCCGGCCCAGATAGCTGCAGGTACAGCTGCTGCGGAGAATTATCACGCATGCGGATGAGGGGAGGGGGCAGGAATAGACACATGTAATTAACCCGGCCCTTCTGGTCGGGTGGTCGGATGTGGCCGAAGTGCTGGCTCAGGTGGAAATGTATGAAGGATCGTATGATGAGTGGATACTTACGTATGTGAGGTCGTGGATATGTGGTGGAGCTTACATTTAATGCCAGTAGTGTGATATGATGTGAAGGAGGGAGCGCTTCAAAGCATAGACGCTCACTCGTCTCAACTTTGTGAGGCACGGAAATGATGAGGAGGATAAAACTGTTAGTGGGATGTAGATATTCCGCCTGGTGCATTCCTTTGGCTGCGGGTAGGACAAGATGATTCTCCTGGCCTGGGTACAGGTGCTGTGCATGGTACATAGGAATCTGATTTCTGTCTTCATGCAGGCGCCGCTCATGCCATGCCTGCAGCTTGGCGGCAGAAGCTTTGGGATACATGTGGGTTCATGTCGACGGGGATGGTGAAGGGATAGATTTTTGGTCTGGAGAGAATCCCGGGGGAGTCCGACTGCAATTTGAAGGAGGGGATATCGGAGTTGATGCATGTTGTTATATCATAGGCGATCACTCTTGAAAAAAAATGGATGATAGGTGCTGGGCTTATGTCGGTCGGCCGATGATCTTTTCTGTCCTGGGTGAGCAGGATATACGGCCGCGGCCCGACAAAGAATCTTTGATGGCATGTGTACCTACAGACCAACACGTTGTTGGTCCGATTGGACACCTACATGTAGAGTAGTTATCATGTCGTCGACTTTATCTTATTTTGGTCCATCATTATCTATCTACTTTATGACATCTAGATCTAGGCAAGTCTAGATCGTTACTTCTGAGCACTAATCTCAAACGAGCATTGCAAAACCGTTCAATAGCGGATAAATCATCGACGCCGCTAAGCAATCAAACATTTGCCACAAAGCCAAGTAATAAGAGCACCTTTCATTTCGACTCACCCAAGAGACCGATCAACACGACCAATTTGCGCCCCTCTATTGCTTCCGCGACGAACAAAACCCTAGACACTAGTACTGCTGGAAGTGCCGTTGCAACAAAGTATCGATTCCGAGTGATTTGGTATGATTGACCGCAACCTTGTGCGGGAGCGATTCGTGCGCTGCTATTAGGCAAATGGAGCCAGCTCTATATTTTGACTATCTGATTGGTTAATTGCGTGATCGGAACCAATCAGGCCGGGATGTCAGAAAATGGAGCTGGCTCCATTTGTGCAAAGTCTCTGGTAAGCTAATCTTAGGACTAGTGATCAATAGAAAGGATTTTAATGTTTTCGGCAATCTCCCCAGAGATACCGATAGCTAGCATCACATGTGTATCTAAGGAGCCGCAGCCGAGTGGTTAATATGGCGTAATTTGAGGCTTTATGGCTCCGTGTTAATATACCGTGATCTGATACACCCCTAAACCGGAGACCTTTGGCCGCCGGTAGCTGTAGCAGCAGTCGACACAGCTGCTTTCGGCACAGGAATCTGTGGCAGCATCTCCTTCGGTTTCCCTGTTTCTCCCAACGTACTCTAGCTACGATTAATCCTCACCAATGGTTTGCTAGGCAACACACTCTCATCAATGCGCAGGTACACACAACACGCACCTTCCACATCTTCCACACCTCCGAGCTCAATCTCAACCACCTCCCAATTGAAACACCCGTTAAGCTTTGCAGTAGGATCATCGATGTTTAAATTTCCCCTGTTCTGAGATCTGGCTTCCTAAAGAAGAGAAGAGGAACGCCAATACCCTGCCAGCCAAGACATGCCGATCCCGAGTCCATGTTTTACGCCGATCCTCCAGGAAGCGAGAAGGCCTACCATTGGTCACATCCTGAGATTTATTCAAGCCCTTCAGCTTCCGCCATCTGCTAGTGATACTTCGCGTGTCTACTACTGGAGGAACAGCGATTGGTAGAGCTGGAGAATCTCGTTTGTCATGAAACGGCCCGACGTTGGGTGGGCGGGGTTGGGTGGAGGCTAGGTCCAACGGTTGGATCTGAAACTGTCTTTCCCTTATTCCTGCTTCCCAGTTCGCTGAGTTAACCGCTTGGCCTTTAGGCCGACATGCAAAAGAACAGTGAGTGGCAATCGAATGGCTAGTATGTACCTGTGGCAAGAGAAGGTAGTCGAGAAGGGAGGAGATTTGATACAACGAAGGCCCCCAAGTAGCAGGTACTCCACCATCGCCTCGCCTCCTCTTCCCGCTCCCCTTGGTCTGACGAAGATACATTGGCTGTCAAGTAGATAAAGGCTTACAACTTGTAACCGTTGAAGTCACCTTAAAGCCCAAACACCGGGGGGGGGGGGGGTTGGTGATGGAAGAAAAGGGTGCATATCGGGTATCCCTGCCTTATATGCAGGTACTTGCTCTAGCCTTTAGAGCTACTGCGCTAGCAAGGGCCTTCTCCCACGCACTAGCACAAATACGGTTTCTCCGTTACACATAGACCCGCACAGCGTCAAAGTGTCTGTGGCATGTCAATTCAGAGCTCAGGATCGAATGTACGCAGCAGATTCTCACAGTGACGTGATAATATAGAATTTTCTCAAGATATTCTTTCGGGCGGGACCTCGCGCTGCTGTCAACTAATCATTGATGTGATAGATGGCTCTTGATGGCTCTTGATGGCTTTTACTGGATGCCACACCCACTGTGGATACAGATGTAGAGCTCAGTGCTGGACCTGGTTTAGAGATTAAAGCTTAATTGATATCTCGAGGCTGGACCAATTGAGCCATCTCTCCGTACTGGAGTTGGATGTCGATCGAAACAGAAACGGGGTGGTGAGATTACAGTAAATGTGGAAACAACGAATAGGAGTGAAAATGGCTGCTTCAATTACAGAATCAATGAGGATAGGCGTTGCCAATATTGCCAATATTCCCAAGAGTCAAATAAACTATTAGCACGGCAGGACCTTAATTCACGCAGTACCCAGTGGATCGGGCAATAAACCGAATAGCGTTATTGCTAATATCGAGGAACAGCTTCGGCCTGCTCCCGGACATGTGGGGAACACTGAGACAGTGAAACTTCAGGAGGTCAATCCGTTTGTATAAAGTGTGCTGACCCCTCCGTTCTAGTGTCCTCTTTTTTTTTTCATCATCACAGCGCATTCACATTCAGTCACTCTTTCACTCTCACTTAGGAACACAGCTTACCGGCAGCTTTACCACACACACAATCATTTAAGTCCTTTTTTGTGTTTCTTTTTACAAATCCTACCTTTAAAAAACCGCCCTTTTAGTCTACTTCCAAGATGCATTTCATTTCCTCCTTCGCGGCACTTTCCGCTGCTCTTCTCCCCTTTTATGCAACTGCAGCACCTACACCTCTGGGGGACAATGTCGTTTCCATTGCTCGTGCTGGAGAGACAGTCTCAGACAACTACATTGTTGTCTTCCAGGATGACACCGCCGATGATGTGGTCACTGCACATATTGCATCTACCAACCACCTCCACAGGAACCGCTTGGTCCGCCGTGATGATGCCTCGTTGGTCGGCCTCAAGAAACAGTATGCCATCGGTAGCTTCAAGGCTTATTCCGGTGCTTTCGATCCCACCACCATTGATCAGATCAAGAATAGCACTGAGGTCAGTAGTACTTTGTAAATTCTCTGTATTGAACAATACCTAACCATTCTTCTTTACATGTATAGGTTGCTTTCGTAGAAGAGGACCAGATCATCGTCGCCAAATCCCTCCTCAGTCAGACTAAAGTTCCTTCATGGGGAATCGCCCGTATCTCCCAGAAGAGCGGCAAAAACGCCAGCCTTACCAACTACTTCTACGACTCCTCATCCGGCGAGGGTGTTACAGCATACGTTGTTGACACCGGCATCAACGTTGACCACGTCGACTTCGAGGGCCGCGCAACTTGGGGTTTCAACTCTGCTGACTCTTCTAACGAGGATGGTGTCGGTCACGGAACACACGTCGCAGGAACTATTGGCGGTGCCACCTACGGTGTAGCAAAGAAGTGTGACTTGGTTGCTGTGAAGGTTCTTGGAAGCGATGGGTCTGGTACAAACGCTGGTGTTATCGAGGGTGTTGAATGGGTCACATCAGATGCGAAGTCAAAGGGCAAATCCAACAAATCAGTTGCCAACATGTCACTCGGTGGTACTGTCTCTGAGGCTCTGAACAAGGCCGTCGCTGCAGCTGTTAGCTCCGGTATCACTTTCGTTGTCGCCGCTGGAAACGAGAATGTCGATGCCTCCAACAGCTCCCCCGCTTCCGAGAAGTCCGCCATCACAGTCGGTGCCACCCAGATCGGCGACGCCAGGGCTGAATACTCCAACTTTGGATCTTTCGTGGATGTCTTCGCTCCTGGAACTGATATCGTCTCCACTTGGATCGGATCAACCACAGCCGTCAACACCATCTCTGGAACCTCAATGGCTTCTCCCCACGTTGCCGGTCTTGCCGCCTACGCCATTGCTGCCGAGGGAATTTCGGGAGCTGCTGCGGTCACTGAGTGGATCAAGAAGAATGCCATCAAGGGAGTTGTCACCGATGCTGGTGCCAACAGCCCCAACACCTTGATCTACAATGGCAGCGGAAAATAGACGATCAATTTCGATTCTTGGTATTAGCTCCACATATATATTGATGGGGTTTACTTTTATAGAATTTAATTGGGCAGGAACCATATTTCATGATTTGGGGGGTTGTGATTGTCTACTCAAGGGGGGGGGGGGGATATATGCCATGGTGGAGCTAGCTCCAGGCGTGTGTTTTCGTATTTTTTCTTTGTCATTTTTCTTTAACCTTTTCTCTTTTATGCCATGATATACTAGGGGGAGTCTCTTTTTGTGTCTTTGCTGTGCGCGGGAGCGGGGGGCGGGGTGGTCGAGGGAGCGAGCGAGCGGTATACAAATATTTCTAGTTAGTTCCCATAGCTACGAGAGGCTGTTTAGCAAAAACAATGATGGAAAAAATACATTATATCTTATCTGGAACACTGGAACACTGCACTTGAAACATTGCCTTGTGGGTGACGTACTCTACTACTACTACTACAACTACTACTAGTACTTATTAGCTGGTTCTGCCTCTGAAATGACGTTGACAGGGAAGTTTTGCCGGTGGCGGATCGACTGCAGGGGTTGGTGCGATACCACGGTAGGGGGGGGGGGTATTCTGGTGGGGTGCAGGGTTGTGGGGGCTGGCGGTTAGATGCTGCGTATGAGGGCGGTGGATACATGTACATGTAGTTACATGTACTCTATGTAGTTGTGATTACTATTAATTATACTTCCCTATATAGCTATCGGTTTTGGGCTTTGAGTACTAAGCACCCCACCTCGCTCTCTCAAATCCCATTCGAACACCGCAATCCCCCCCATAGTTTCGGATGGCCTGCGCGGCCCCAGCTGGGTGTTCAACGATGCCAGTTGGTTGCCGCTGTCATGCCGGCGCAGGTCATGTGCGTACATACGTACGTTTATAATCGTGCTGTACATGTGTGCTCGACACCGCGAAGCACAGGGTATCACTCGGCCCAGCTGTGCAGCGGACCAGGGGGGGACACACATACGGCGGGTAGTTGCGGCGGGTTAGGGTTCATACAATTAGACGGGACGGCATGTCGCACAAAGACACGGCTTATTGGGGGGCGGGCTGGGCTGTCTTGCATGTCTTTTGTCTCTCGGGGGGGTTGGGGTGACGTCTTGTGTTACCGGGTGTTGGTGGGGTTGGTAATATTGGTGTAGCTCGGAAGTAAAGGGCCCGCTGGGTAATTACATGTCAGGAATACTGGAGGGACCCGTTAATGGAAGCCTGTGTACTTGTTTGGATAAAATGGCTACGTGGAAGACAGGGGCGGACTGGACTTTGTGGGGAGAAGGAATTACCTACAACTGCTCCAATGGAGACATCTGCACGAAACGAATAAGATATATGCATATACATATATGCCCACCTCCCCGCCGTGGTTTGCAACTGCGTACCGCTAACGGTGCAGGGCTAGGTTATGACATTGAATGTTGTTTCTATGTAAAATTCCTTAAACCTACACCCTATCAACAAAGGCGTCGATAACCTTTTAGATAATAGGTGATGGTAGTTCGAGTGATAATCCATGCATACATAAACACCACGCATACGGATCGTGAAAACGGTATCCGCAACATCAAGTCTAACCAAGCCCAAGACTCCCGCAGTCGAGCATAACCAATAGAGTGGCAAAATAGAATGAGTTCAGTACCAGGGATTCCCACATGATCACTCACTGCGGTACTGGCCTGGCGATACGATGCTTGTGTAAGACAGAGCTAACGGGATGCCCAATTTTCATCGTTCTATGACTGAACACGTCGGTAGTTCTTGGATCGGGAATTATAACTACATGCAGTGCAATAGGTATAACTTTTTAGTTTAAACAAATGAAGCAGAAGCCCGAAGAATAGCATCTCTAGAAATGCGGTTCTGGTTTGCGGTTCTTGTTACAGAGCCTTAGATCTCATATTTGCAGCCCGCTCACTGAGTATGAATTCTGGACTAAAAGAAACTACGTATCTGTAACCTCTATATATAGCGCTAGCTAAATTGAGTGTTGTAAATCTGGGCCCGGATACCCCAATCAATCTTTTTAATATGACACGGGCCAGCTACATTATATTTTTTACCAGATCCGGATCCTAACGTCGTGACTAAGTCGCCCTTTGTCCCTGATAAAGCGCAACGCTTCCAGAATGTGGACAGAGGCATTGCATCGGGGTTGCATTGGCCGTCGTCAGTAATAAATGTGCTATATATATCTTGTCGGTTGTGATATATATATGTGCGTTGTTATGGCAATACTTGAAAGATCTTATGAATGATTTCTTGATAAGGACCCGGGAGGCTCGAGTGCTGCTGCTGCTGCTGCTGCACAATGCTGCGAGTTGTCCAGTCTGTCTGCAGTCGACTGTGGTCTTTGGGGTCCGAGTCGGGTTTTGGACTGACTGGCTCGGTGTAGTCAACTGCAGTCGACTGTGGTCGACTGTGGCAGTCCAGCCAAGCCAGTCCGTCCTTTTTTTCGAGGACTGACATGGACTGGACTGTCTGTTGCACGGATGTCATTGTCATTGTCATTGTCATTGCCACTGCCACTGAAATCATTGAGGGGTATAGACAATATATATATAAACACTGACCCTCAGATTCTGAAATAACCTATGGCGGCCACGCAGCAGAAAAGGGTACGTCTGACATACAAGTATATATAGTATCTTCCAAGATAATTAGTATTTTCGAGCTGTAAGACGTGTTTGAGCTTCTTTGGTAGTTATTAGAAATTAATGGTAATAATTAGTCAGTCGAGCAGAGGTTATCATTTTGGTCTACTACGGCTACTAGTAGCTTGAAATTGGGTTATATTTGTTTTCGGTTTTTACATTATCAGTGTGCGATGTGGTGGGTGTGCATGTGAACTCTCCCTCAAGTTCCCTTGCGGTTTCTGTCATTCATCCCCATCAATAATCGCATAATCAAATAGAATAATAGCCTGCCCCCATGCAGAAAGGAAAAGTAAAGAAAAATCAGAACAATAAAAAAACCCTAAGGCTGTTATTTTGGTCGTGGAAGAGATGATATGGAAATCATATACCCAGAATCAAAAGAACAAGAAGAAAAAAGAAGACGGGTAGTTCAGGGGAGCGCGATATTACCATACCTGAAAGGTTGCATGTAATTAATGAATTAAACAAAAAGAAGAAAAAAAGCAGAATTATCAACAGCTACAGGTAACACTCGATATTTGAATATTTATGGTTAAGTTTTTCATACCATGAGAAGCGGAATTCTGGCACTCTACTTCTACTACAAGAGCGACAATCGAGCTGGTGGGGTATAATTATTTAGGTAAGTATGGTTGAAGCGTACGTACTTATCGACAACTGGAGCCAAAGTATATAATATCTATGTTTAGCACACATGTACACTAGTCTCGATAAGTGATAGAGTAAAGTGTTAAAATGCAACCGGAAGTATATCAAGCTCCGATTGGCTATTAGTAGTAATGAATGATCTAATAGTACTATTGTGTAGAGAATCAAGAAAAAAGCTTAAGCTCGAAATAATAATACCGAAAATCGGGGCACCTTAGTTACAGTAGTAACGTATTTCTCTAGGTAACCGACCACCACCGGGAAACCGCTCAAGCAGCGGTTTGCGCCTACCGGGCTTGATATCGTGAAATAAGCAATTTCAACAATCAATTTGAGTTGGCAAAAGGCTTTTCTACATAGTGAAGGGGATTTCTAGAAATTATGAAGCAAAAGTAACCCTAACTATAGCAATGGTGCTGTCCCAAGGTATGTGGAACAGTGTAATCTTGGGACCCTGATTCAGTTATTAGGGTGAAAAACTATTAAATAAGCGGTTTCATTGGCTCAAAATGAAGACATATAATGAGAGATGATATATATACATTACCAATGTAAGGCTCCTAATGGATCTCGTAGTATACAGGTACGAGTTCATGATTTTTCGCGCATTTTCAGGTTAGATACCAAAATGTATATAACTCCAATGCTATATATGAATGCGTTTTGGATGTTGTTTAGTATATAGAATCTCTATTCTCGATTATCAAGGCATCCTATCTATATAGCATATGTGTTAATGAAGTTCTGACATCTCATTGATAGTATATGCGCTTCCTTGGTCGGTTACCAGGTGATGAGCGGTTACACGGTAAAATATGTTAATGCCATAAGGCAAACAATCTTTTGCTGCTCAGACGCCCGGAAGTTCAACCAGTAGTGTTGGGAATAGTTTATTTTTATAAAGACGTATTAAATAAAGTGCTGCATTTGGATTTAATTGATACTGTATGCCGGAAAATAATAAACTTCGAGGGATACTGTATCAATACCATCCCAATACCATCCCAATAACTCTAGTATTCCCGCACATGGCGGCCATCAAGGCCGCCCCCGCTCATACCACCGGTAACGCCGCATGCCACGTGACTAGTAGCGGAGTCACGCCCGGGCCCCTTTGGGACTTGTGGCATACAATTCGTAGCTCACCGTAAAGATCTACTGACTAGCAGGGAGCGGCAGTCAATGGTGTAATATTGTGAGAGTCTTCAATCAAGAGATTGAGAACCTATTTCAATTAATCCACACATGCGTATGTGCATACCACTCATAAAAGTACAGCGGGGGGTAAGAAGTCATCGGGCGACGTAGCTACAATTTTGCCTGCAAACGCGTATTTTAGTAGCGTTCCGTCCGATAACCTATTACCCCCCGCTGTACATGTAGAGATTGGCCTTTAGCTTAGTTTAGCGAAGGTAAGAAGGGATAATATGAGGACAGGACAAGATAAGAAGGTTTAAAAAAAAAGGCACAGAGAACTGAATTAAATCTTGAAACTAGAAAGACGATACAGGGCTCACTTCTAAAAAGAAGCCAGGAAAGCGTCTGAGTTTATCAACATGTAATACCACCCATAGCGACTGCCCAAGTGTATTTATCATATCATTAGAAGTTTAGAACTTACGGCAACACTTCTCTAAACACTCGAGACTTTTGACAAGTCCTTACATGCATGAGAGTTAGAAGGATTTCTCCAAACCCTGTCTCACGCACTTCTGCAGCCACCGACAAGCGGATAGGAGCAGCTGAGTACTTTGATGGACTAAGATGCTTATCACGGAGTTAAATCAGACCCATAGATATAAATCCAAACAAATCTCTTGGAAGCTATCATTTTTTCATTAACTCTTCTTCTGGTGGGCTGTTGACAGAGCAGGCAACCTAAACAACCGAGCTGGCTGATATGATCGTCTGTCAATTGAGAACAGTACAACGAAAAACGCTACCGACCAGAAGGCTCGGGAGATGGATATGTAGGATCATAATTTCGTATCTTTGTTGCCCTAGCGTAAGCTCGGCCACGGGGAGGGCATGCCATGCGCATAGGCGGTTGAAGAAAAGGAGAACTGTTGTTGATTCGAAAATTAAGCTAACTTTGATCAAGGTGTAGAATAAAAAAGGAGACTTTCAAAACCCGCGTGTCACCTCTGGCTACTTGTATCATACAGTTCCGCTATCGATGCTAAAGGAAGGTAAACTTAGGCTTAGGATAAGGCTGACCGACCAGGCAATGATCGTTGTGTGAGAACATTTCCTTGATTCTGAACCGTAAAACCCCGAATATATAGTAGTTAGATACAGACGCGTATATCAGAGTCTGTGCTGTGCGCAACTGCCGATTGACCGGGTTTCGAGTGACGTTTCATGATCAAATTCCATCCTAGGCCTACCGAGTAAGTTTTACCGACGGAGTGGCGGGTTCGATCATGATTGTGACCATGGCCATAAGTAAATTAATTATTCCAATAACTACTGTGCACTGACATTAAGGCTTCCCAACTCCCTTTTCTTACTCGTGATCGGCACGACTGATACGTGTTGGCCAGTGCGACTAGTAGCGGATAAACTGCACATGCAAAATGTTGGGAATAGAGTGTATGGTTCTCTACTCAGTCCTGAGTTCTCATATCAGTCCAGTTTACATTTTATATGCATGATAGGGTCCAAAAGCAGGGAAGAATAACCTGTACCATGCCAGAACCCGAAGCTAGTATCATAATTGTCCTGAAAACCGATCTCTGACCCTCTATGCCTAGTCTATCACAGTAGCTAGGCTGGTTTTACCATGATATCTTATAGCTAAGAGCTTTGTATCAGCCGTAAATGGTCTTCATACTGAAGGTCTGAGTTTAATTCCTGCTGGTACTAGTGCATACGTACCTCGCTCGATATTAGTAAGAGGTGTTTTCTTGCCTATGATCATAGCTCATACTAGAATCCACGCGAATTCATAGCAAATATCATTTTCAGGGGAAAATCGACAGGGCCAGTTGCCCACCGCATGCATATGTAGCGTTTGTGGATTGTAATCTAATACAACCCGTTCTGTTCAGGTCACCTGCATAGAATATCAGATCAACCAGGTCAGAGTAGTGAAGTAGTAAAATAAACCTCGGTAGATTGAAAGATATATCACAGTCTCGTGATTGTCTCATTTCCACAATTGAGTTGTGGACTTTATCATTAATTGGTCCAGTAACTGGATATATCGATACTCCAAGTCTTCAAACATGTACAGCGAGAGCTAATAAGTGATGGAACGCCCTGAGATACGGTTATACCTGCAAACACCGTATGTTGGTGGCGTTTTACTCAAAACGGGACCGGTATCACTCTGTCTCAGGGCGTTTCATCACTTATTACCTACCGCTGAACAGGAGTAGGTCAATTCTCAAGCTCGAGATCTCTTATGTAAGATCATTGACTGTTTGTAAAGCTTCGCCCGTTATCTATATAATTAGTGTAATTTCACGATGTCCATTTGTAAATTGTTGACTCTTAGCCTTAAAAATCACTAGCTAGTACAATTCCCCATTTGTCTCACGAAATAATCAAACAATCGGATAACCCCGACTTTATCTCAAAATCTACATTGGGTTTGTACTTAGTACGTACGCGTATGATCAAGCTCCAGCTACTTTGACTTAACAATTGAGCCATTAAATGAGATCGCTGTTTATATTAGATTCATTGTCAGGCTTTATTCGTGCTGCTACCCTCTAGTTCTAGGATGAGATCCCATTCTTTCATTTCTTTAAATAATCACAAGTATATGGCATCAAGATACGTACCCCACATGCACATGCAGTACAGCTCTCACGAATGAAGCTTCTGCAGTGATTTCATGCACATCCAATACTGTGATTACGCCTTTATTGCTCGGGATAGGCAAGAAGAACCGGAGCTTGGTTTTTTGCGGTAACGATCTCTTATTCGTGCCTATTTCTTGGATCCCTGCTGGCGTTTCCCATGTCCGGTTCTAATTAATTACATTCAATACAATGAGATATAACTCAAATTGACCCGATATACCGGTCCAGAGGTTGGTTGAGCCCAGTGAGCTAAAGTATACGAGCATCAAGAAGATTCAACGCAGGAGGAGAGTCACTCCTAGTGACTGTCACGGCGCTTATTTCCTACCCCTGTGTTTATGCCGTCTAAGTCAAGGAAAGCCGTTTTTCCCGTATGTCCGTACCGTATACCTAGTCTACAGCTATACTAAATTGCAAAGAAGATATATATGTAAGCTGCAGTTGATCACAGCGAATCACTCGCTCCTAAGCTACACTACCGGCAGGTGCTGTAAAAAAAAAAAGAAGTATAGACAAGCTGTGTGCAAGCACTTAATAACTGATTACTAGAGTAAGCGCCGCTACTTAATATAAGCAAAAACATCATATCTTTCCAGTCTCCCCCGTCTCGTACATTTCGGTTGACACGACGATTTCGGCGTACTTGCGTAAGTACAATTCCACAAGTGTCCTGACAGCGGAATGAAGGATGGCTTTGCGGATGAAGGGAAGAATTAGGTAGTAACACGAAGTAGCTGTCGTCCCAGAGATGTGGGCAATATTCCGGAGATGTGTCCCAATTGCAAGTCATGTTACTTGCTAGTTCTATATCTGCGGATTACTAATCCACGAATGTCATACCACACCATCCACATGGGATTCCGGAAACGTCCTTTCAACCTTTCTCCCCCATTGTTGGATTAAAGCTCTTCCGGGTTATGTGCTCACGGTTAACAGTCGCGGCAGGGTAGAGAGCTGGAGAAGGGGCTGGTTGTGATGGTCTGATGAGATACAGAACCAGGAAGTGATCAACATTAACCATTCTACTGGGTTATCTATCACGGGGAAAGACTAAGTTGGAGTTAGTGGATGGTGGTCAAAGTACGTAGTAGTACCACATACCACAACCAGAAATGACTTTCATGATAATCATTAGGAAAATGGAGGTTTCGGGTTTTAAGGATCGATCGATATCGGTTAGAGAATTCTCCTAGAGTAGTGCTAGTGGTACATGCAGAGTTCTTATTTTAGGCAATTTGGAGCGCTTTCCCAAAAAGCTTGTTTAATCCGCTATTTCGCATTTAGAGATAAAGTATGATTATCAGAATACAACTGGAAAAATCGTTCGTGTACGTGGTAAGCAAGCTAGATGGCCTACCTACAAGTAACTTGAACACCTAGAGTTATTCAACTGAGAGCACTGAAATTTTGTTGTGTTTTGGCTTGCGACAACGTCACCAATACCAAAAAAAAACCAACTCCGTTTTTCTGCTTTTGCATCCCGCGACATCGTCAATGTCAAACTTTCTGCACACCCCACACCCCACTTTTTATGTCACTTCAAAACCTTTTCGCTCTTACATTACAGGCTAATTATACACTTCCTCCGTTTCTCGTTGTCAAGTGAAATCAATTCAGCTCACAATGTTCTAGTCGCGGCCCTCAACTGCAAACCTCAGCTCTCTTGTATCACCGAACAGTCTAGAGAAAGACGCAATGGAGGCCACAATTTTATGGGGACAATACTGCGGAGCTGTTGCCAGAGAAGGAATTTTGTTCTGCTGCCGGAGGAGCTATCAGTTTTAGAGAGCACACCCCAACCCAGGCACACCACTCACTCCTTTTCTGGGTTTTTTCTTCTTTTCTTGCTTCTTTTTCTGAATCTCAAACTATCATCTGAACTCATCTTATATGATCTCATCAACTTATCACGGCCTATAAGGGCCCACAGAAAAAAGAACTACTGGATGAAACAGAAATATATGCTCATGTGCCCGAGCCGGGCTTCAAATTAGATGGAAGTTGTCGGCTGTCTGCAAGAGCATTTGGGCCGGTCATATATCACTCTGACCCTTATGTTGTTGCCTTCTCTTGTCTAAGATAATCAGTACTTTCAAGTTCTTACTGGAATCGGCGCTTGGAATGGAGATCGGACGAAGCAGAGATAGCACCTAGATCGTCCGAACCTTTGGACGCGGGGAACTGAACCATCTACAACCAATTGATGATCTTCGCCGGACTTTGCATATGTCTCCAAAGTAGACCCTTCGAGCAGTCGTGAGAATTCACTACGTCTAGATGATTCGGGTTTGAGCTTTTAGTTTAGGTTTAAGGTTCCGCCGTCAATATTTAGGCTTATCAGTACGTTTAGTCTAAATATGAATTCAAGCTGGAGATTGACTCCCATAGATGCCTAATGGGTTCATAGGTACCACCATCGGCATATTCCCTTAGTACAGATACTCACCACATGACGAAGAAGTCCTGCCTACGGTTGTGGTTGCTGTGGGGTGGCGCTGCATGTCTCAGAGCACAGAGCAGTCGCTAGAGTCTTTACTGTTTCTACCGTGGTTGATTGCCGAAGCTTGGCGACGAGCAGAACCCTTGGAGTTAATAGGGATGAATACCGATCGGGCCTGATTGGTTTTTATGATTTTTGTTGGTTAGGAGACGGGATTTAAAACCTGCTGAAAACATAGAAACAGAGTTGTTTTTTTGATCCACAGATATGTGATGAGTTCTTCGTTTCCTAATTTACACAAGACCCACCTCCTGTAAATACTTTCTCCTAATCAGTGTGCTGTTAATGGCTTAGCTTATCGATATATCACGAAACATCACTCGGTAGATACATATCCGAGGAAGGATCAATGCCCCGGGTCGGCCGTTGTGGGTCTAACCGGGAGATTCCGAGGCCGTCGGTGAAGAACGACAGGAATGCCTATAAGCCACAAGGTGGGGCGCACATGCACAGTTAAAGGCAATTGTCTAAGTGTGGCGGTATACATAACATACTTTACCGTGTAACTGCTCATCGCCTGGTAATCGACCAAGGAAGCGCATATACTATCAATAAGATGTCAGAACTTCATTAACACATACACTATATAGATGGGGTGCCTTGATAATCGAGAATAGAGATTCTATATACTAAACAACATCCAACACGCATTCATATATAGCATTGGAGTTATATACATTTCGGTATCTAACCTGAAAATGTGCGAAAAATCATGAACTCATACCTATATACTACGAGATCCATTAGGAGCCTTACATTGGCAATGTATATATATATCATCTCTCATTATATGTCTTCATTTTGAGCCGGGTAGGCGCAAACCGCTGCTTCCCGGTGGTGGTCGGTTACCCAGTGAAATACGTTGTAGCTAGCTGAGGTAGTATACTTCTAGACCCATCGATTAAAGATCAGATATGGTGCTCCACTTATTGCAGGATATCGAATGAGGAGCTTGGTTTGTATCCAATCTCTCGAAAGAAAATGATTCCGGGGACATACAGTTTTAACGATTTATAAATAGCCCTCGACGTTTATAATCTACTTTACGTTAACTTTGAGTTAATTCTTAATATTTAATTGTCTGGGCAACCGGCGCAATCGCTCTCACGGACCACAGACGCAAGCAATCAAACGAAATCTCGCAAGAATTAATTTCTTGAGACTATTCTTCTCCACAATCATACATAGCCAAGTGACGGTGACAATTTTATTTTCCCTCGCTTACGTATCCGAGCCCTATGTTGTAGAGGAAAGAGCAGGCGGTTTTTATGTCTTACCGCGGGCTGCAATCCGTGGTAGGGCTATTGTAGGGATGTGTATCAACCCGGCTGGTGGGTAAGGGTGTCCCTGGTATACCGAACAGTCCCACGATGATCGTTCTCAAGACTGCCAACACAGTTAATTAAATTCGCCCGGTAGCAAAGCGAATATGCGTCGCTGCCCTGAATTAACGGAGGAAAGAAAGTCCCTTCTGGAAGGTAGTGAGCGGCTTGAATGATAGCTGGTACAAATAACATAACCCGACATCTATTGCCCAGGATTCTAGAGGATAGGCAGGAGTCTTATGGGCACGATAACTCCCGAGAACTCTGTTCAATCCCGTCAAAATGGGGTTAGTCTTGCTCTAGCTGCGGTTTTGAATCTGCAGAATGATAGAAGGCATACGCTCCACCCGCGATTGCTTCCAACTACCGGTTCTTCAGGACCACGGTCGGTTATGACTACCTTCCAATCTGCGGTTATATCCGCCACCATCTTGAGAACCTCAAACGCGTCGCGGAGTTAGAAGGAAGATTTGGGAATCGTTGCAATGGCTGATATGAGGAGCTTCTGATGGAAGTAGGCCTACCATACCGTAGTACTTCCCCGGCGCACATAGGTGGCACAGCATCGAAACCTCCTCCGATTGTCTAGCCTTCTTTTTGGTAAAACTCTGCTACCTACTATTAGAGTAAGGTGCATGGGAAGGCTGCTCACTGCATGGCCAAGGGGAAATACTAAACACCAGTGATGATATAGTTGGCTAGGTCGCTTATAACTGTTTCCTGGGGTCGGTGAAGAATCGAAAGGGTTGACATACATAACAGTACCGATCTCCGGGGAAGACGTTGGAAGTGGTTGGGTTGAGGGTTGAGGGTTGATAATATATTACTTACCCTGCATGTCCTTTCTTGACATATGTATGCGCGGGGGAGGGGGGGTTGAGGGTGTTGCTGACGTGTAGAGCTCAGTGTACAAGTCAACAATATTAATAATCCCCAGCCTTGTTAACCGATGTTCTGGAAGGAGCCCTATTTCCTGGGTGCACAAGAGGATAAGGTAGATTCCCGAATAATTGTATTTCAATACAATAACCGTACCATCTTGAGGTGTCTTGTAAAGGGTTAATTGATGTTGCGGAACTGGGTATGGCGTTAATACCCGCACCCGCGCTGCCATCTAGATTGATTGCTGCATGTATGTAGATCATGGCCATAAGTGCTGTGAAGTACGATGATGCGATGATTCTCTGTCATAAATTATCACTCGGAATCTGCATTTAGATGGTTTCTCACTGCAGCTATACCACATGTACTCACCACCACATCACAGCCACACAACCACAAAGTATTGTATGTGCGCATTCCCTTTCGTGTTTCTTCACTGTATCGCATGTACAAGACCTACACTCTGAATAGAAATTTTATGTATGGCAAAATCAAAGATTTAATACTGTGTAGCATATTGTACATGTCTTATTAGGAGTTTCGATTGAACTACCTTAGAGGCATGAAGCGCCATCGCGCGCCTCATTATTGTGACCCCTCAAGCTTGACAGGCTCGTATGGATCATCAAGGTTTCACTGTCAGAATATTACACAGTTGCCACCACCACCAATAATCAGAGACTTTTTCATGCATACGGAAAACGGGAAACCCCTTTTGAACAATCATCAGCTAGAAGCCTCTTACTTGCGGAAATCTCCCTTTTTTATATATAGGTGTGGCGCTGGAAACAGTTGCAGTATTCGACCACTCTAGTCACGGGAATTTCCCTTTACATACTTTGCCCAATTTGTTAGGCGGCTAGAGTTAAAAAAAAAAAAAAGAGATTCCTGTCTTAGCTGCTCTGTGGCGCGGTGATCAAATGAAGTCTGTAGTTAAATACATTTCCACCTCAGATCTTGTGCTTTGGCCTAGGCTTAGTGAAACATTCATGTTGAGACATCATCACACCCAACACTTTGGTATTGCTTGTACTCCGCCGCATCGACCAAGAGACCTGATCGAAGTTATGATCTGTAAAAGAAATAAAAATGAAGCCCTCGATCAGGTTAAGGCGCAAGTCATTGTCTTGAGCTGTTACATATGCGCGCTGAAATCGATTAGGTTTCGGGAAGGTATCCGTCTGTAAATAGCTGTGTTCATACAACGTCTGGTCATCAATTGTGATACCAAGTATTGCTTGGCACAGACATCAACCCTCATCGACCACTAGTTACTCTAACATACTTGACACCAAGAGTCAGTCGGGGAGCATGGGTGGGAGGTTACCGAGTTCGCATCTTTGTGTGGCTTTGGATAGTCGCCTCTCGAGCTTCCCAGAGCCAAGTTTCACCCACATCACGGGTAAATCATCAAGAAATAACTGGGGGAGGAAATGGCTGTAAAGAATTTGATTTGATAGATTGACTAGCTGGTCCGGGGTCTACAGTGCTGATGTCTACCGGGTCTCCATACCTACATGTAACCCATCCTAGCTATCACGTTGTACACCCCAGACTTTGACCGCTTGCCTAACTGCCAGAGTGCTATCGAATTCCCTACCGGGCCTATTATATGCGTTAGCACTTACATACTCTAAAGAATAACAGGAGAAAGGGTTTCATTTGTTTGTAGGCAGCAGTACAAAAACTAAAGCTCGTGCGCAATGACATGTAACGGTTGGCTTTCTCTGCAGCACGCACCAGGAGGAGAGCGGGCGACTCCCATTTTGGAGTCCAACCTCAAGGATGTCAAAACAGCCGCTAGGGTCGAAGAAGGCAATGTGAGTTTTTCATAGGAAAATCACTACCAAAGAGGTTTTAGCTTCAAGTTTACCTTGTAATTGTTGCGAGATTGTTGCACTTTTGCTTTCCCCGTGGAATGGAAGGCTGTCGGAAGGAGGACAGGATCAGTGCAATGCTGGATTTATCTGAGGCAAATGAGGTAGGTATGTCTTCAAGTCCTGTCTATCTTATCCTCATGATAGAACTAGTAAGTGCCTACTATGTAACTACAGTACCAAAAAAGGGGATGTAATACGTACTGTATCAATACGGAATTGTTTAAAACTTTCGAATTAAATCGGAATTCTAGGTGTTATACCGCAGCAATACCGTAGCAATACCGTAGTTTTGTAGTATTTTGCTAGGTGCGGTACTGGATCCACCCACTTTTTTGGTACTGTATAGTATTAGCGATTCGGCAGATTTTCTAGCTAGGCGGACCCGTAAGCACTCTACCCTAGGCCCTGCCACTGCCCTGACAGCTTGTAGGGATGGAGGGAGGGGGCGGATCTGAGATGCCCTTCTCTGTACAAACCTTGCAATTGGAAGAGGAGGAAAATGAGACTAGATGACTGACACACACATGGGAGATGGGTGGATATGGGGGGTGGTAGTGGCGGGTGGGTTTTCGCAAGGCCCCGGGTTCATATGAACGCACGGTGGGCATCAGGATTGATACTTAGCTTGCCCGAATGCCCGGTTCTCCCACAAAAAATCGGAGCACTTTTTTCTAAAGCGAATAATTCAACAGAGGGAGGCAGCAGACGACAGGCCAATTCGATCTAGGTTAACATTAAAGATTATACGGGTTGCACGATTCGATATTACTATTCTATATACTAGATCAGTATCCCGGTCGCGGACAGCATCGCTCTATCTATCCATACACTGGTAAGAGATTCACCGCTAGCGAGGCAGCTAGATATGGGGTCGTGATGATTTCTGTGGATCTTGGGCTAACTATCGTGCTCTTAATCTTCGGTGTTATTAACTACAGCTCCCACCGCATTGTGGCTCTAGTTCAACCATAGCTGCTGCTCCCATCGCGTCGCCGCATCTCAATATCGACTCGAGTCATCTATATACTTTATAGATAGATACAAACTCGCCGCCACCCAGTCTCGCCATCTGTTGCTGGATTTATTCGACGTCCCATTTATTCATTATATTAGCAACTAGCTCGGCCAGTACCTTGAGTTACATATAATAGTTTCAAACTTCTTTTCACCAACAAAGAATAGTTCATAATGTCGCACAGTCTCTCCGATATCAAAGTTTCTTCTATTGCCTTCGGGTTCACACTCGGTTTTGGTTTTTTGACGACATGGAACGCAATCAAGCAGACTATGCGCTCCCGTAACCCATGGAAGTCGGCATATATCTACATGATCTGGGGGGAGCTTCTTGCGAATGTGGCAATTACGATACAGGCGTACCTGTATTTAAGTGGTGTGGCGCAGTTTACGTATGTTCTATTCTTCCCTCTTGGTTGGGTTGTGATTAGTTGGGTGAGAAGCTGATTGTGGGGTGCATATAGTTTACCATATGCATTTATATTACTCTCGCTATGGGTATTTGAGCTGCAACTACTCATGCAAATCATCATTAATCGAGTGTCCATCGTGATGTCAAATAAAAAGAAAGCGGCACAGATCAAATGGGGTACAGCATTAGCGGTCACATTTGTCAACATCACGGTGTTCTGTATCTGGATTCCGGCAAAGTTACAAGTATCCGAAAGGTAATTCCAACAGCACCAATTGAATCAATGGAAATGACAATCATTCGTCCGTACTAACAAAATTGTAGATATATTGCTATCAACGCAGTCTGGGACAGGATAGAGAAGATCATCATCCTACTCATTGATGCGGCGCTGAACTGGTACTTTATTAGAGTCGTGAAGGCCCGTCTTGTTTCACAGGGATTGACCAAGTACGATAAACTTGTGCAATTCAATGTCAAGATCGTGATGGTTTCTCTGACCATGGATGCTTTGATCATTGGACTGATGTCTCTCAAGAACGGTGCTGTGTATGTCAACTCCCATTTCCTCACAGTGGCCTTCCGTCATGCGTATCTTGTCCAGGCCCTTACTAATAACATAATAGGTATATCCAACTTCACCCTCTCGCCTACACTGTCAAACTTAACATTGAAATGTCTATGGCCGACCTCATTACCAAAATCGCGCGTGATAAGCAGGAGATCGAGCTCAGCAGCAGTTCACACCACGGTGGTGGAACACTTGTCAGCAACCACACTAAGCCATCCATCGTCATCCATACCCAGAAGGACGTTATTGTACAGTCCACCGTTGGTGAGCTCGATGAGGACAACCAGAGCCAAGGCTCGCGAGGTGGAGATAATGATGAGCGCCCACTCAAGGATAGCACTTGGGGCAATGGTAGAAATGAGGTTGCTGTTACGGCCAGTTATCCGCCAGGTTATCATGATGTATGCTTATACTCCTATCACTTTCTCCCTCCTGCCCGCCCCCCAGACCCTCTATTCCAAACCCGCTCCAGCACCCCATATATATAAATGGCACAGCACCGTAACTCGCGGCATTTATAGAAGAGACGGTCTGGGAGATTCTCTAGGAGTGCACATGGTCATCAGCTAATTCGCGATGATGAATAATTACAGTCTTCGAACCCCGAAAGGCAAATACCAGTATAAAGGGCTAATACCCGCGACCCGGCGGATAATCTTTAATGAACTTTTCCTTTGTCAACCTTTTATTTAGCGTGTTTTGTGCTCACTCACTCGTTAGAAATATTAATCTCTTATTTTCCTTTCTTTCTATAAAAACAAAACAAAACTTATCTTAACTTCAATAGTATATAGGCCAAAAAGGGGTGGTTGTTTGTCGCTTCTTCCTCTGGGGTGTTTTCATATTTTTATGACCCGGTGTGGCGTATTTGTATTTTTATTCTGTGTGGTTTCTTTCCTGATTATGGAATTATATACTTCTGGCGGTATATCTGTAACCAGGAGCTACATATATTCACACTGTTGCGGAAGAGATTGTATTTAGGGTAACGTCGGGTGCCGCACGAGCAGACTTTTTTAAAAAAAAAGATCCTGTTGGTAGGATACCGAATTGTTGATGACTGCATGTACATTCTTCAAACGCTGATCATAATATAAGGCGCGCGCGCTGATCTGTCACTCGTTCAATCAATAGCTATAGCCTTATCGCTTTATCAAATGGACATAATCAATCCCTATCGTAAATGCAATGCCGGTAATAGAGTTAGATTGTAAAGTGCATGAGGCGGATTTGTTCCTATGTACGTACCTATATCAATGACCGGTATATAAGCACACCTATACTCGCGCGTTCGGAATTTTTAGTTGCAACGGCTTCCTACCGTTTAATATTATCATGCGGCCTACCACGGGGCGGATTACCACTATCGCTCATGGTACCTACATAGGGTACATCATTCCCCACGCATGGCGTTAATCACGTGCATGCCACCTTCGCCATCGAGCTTCCATCTTTCAAGTCCGGATCGTCATTTGTACTTTCTATGGAGAGCGTGGACTACAGTGCCACGTACTCTTCACAGAATGCACGGTTCTCTTGGTCTATTATTTACCTCAATCCACAACATTAATGCACATGAGTTGGGGGCGCAAGATTGAGAGTTTCCGGAAAATGATCGTCAAAAGGAAAGGTTTTGAGGGTTGAGCAGGAAATTCTACTCTGAATTTCCCGTGTTTCCCAGGTTGTAGTTTCATTAATCAAGGCTCCGGAAAATCTGCTTGAAAGAAGCAGGTTCTTGTTTGTTCACAGACCTTCCTGGCGCACACCGCATAAGTTATACGTACATACCGGCTGTGCGCGCGGCAAAATCGGCTATTCGTCTAATGCTCATAAGTTGCTCTTATGTAGGTTACTCCTAGAATTCCTTGCAAATTGAATTATGTAGGCGTTGCAGCATGAGGTTTGGTAGCTAACCACATCTAGATCCACCTACCGCTATAGTGGGTCTCCATTATTGCTTCGTTCGTTAAGGGGACTTCCACTACCCGGCGACAGGTGGGTGGGCGTTTTGATCCTTCCATATGCGGGCTGCTTTCCTCTCACTATGTATTCCCTGCACGACGCACACACTTTGCATCCCATATTCTTAATGGGATGGCTCCCTATGGACCTACATACGTGCGCGGAAGCATATCTCTCCTCCTTCTCAAATTGGGGCTCTGTTCCGGTGCATAAAATAGGGTTTCTGGGAATCCTTTGCTCAGTAAGGCAAATTTTCTTTTCGGTGTAAGGTATTTGATTTGAGGAAAGCACAATCAATTAGCGGCCGTTGTACCCGCGCTGTCTTAACTCCCCACTTTCTGTGTCTTTGAAAGTATACCTAGTTCCCCCTCCTTGATTCGATTGGGACGGGTTTTAGTGGTTAGAGTTAGGGGCACCATGGAGGCCATGTGGTGAGCTAGCCATGCACAACAGTCGACATGCTAGTAAGAGGCGGGAGGTCAGAGCTTGTATACATGTACCTCACACACGCACCACGCACTTTACAATCTATGTACTATAGCTATGGAGATGGAGACATCAATTGCTCAATAACTGCGCAATTGACATACATGTGTTCAGTTATTGCATACAGGTATTCAACCCCTCTTCAATACGAATCTTGGGACAACCATAACAATCCTCTCTGCCCGGCCAAAAGTGGGGGAGAAGTTCGGAGAGGAAGGAGGAACTGGCGATATTTCGCAAGCTTCGGAGGTCTGAGTTGCCTGTTATTCAGCTTAGGTTTCCTAGAATATATGCCATAAACTACCAAATTAGATAGTCGATCGGAACATACCGTGTTATGAGGGCAATTCCTCAACATGCTTGAAAGACTGAAAAGAACCATTTGTAAGGCCACCCCGTACAGGTGCATGAATAAACTGTCTCGGGTTGCCATGTTGGGTGCCTCCACCCCCTCGGGAATCGAGATATGATCGCCAAAAAAAGCTATAGGCTGGCCTGCTTGAGGTATCTCATTTCCACGTGGCCCCCTTGAAGGGTTAGAATAGATTGCCTGGGGTAAATATCACTATATAAGATGGTGGAAGTTTTCCCCAAGAATCGGTATACATCGCTCATCAAGTTCCATCTCATACTACAACAACACCTACAAGCCTGTACACCTCTCCTCCTCTATATTATTATCATCATAAATCATGTCTCCCCCAAAAGAAGTTGATGTTATCGTTGTTGGAGGTTAGTTGCTCTTCAATTGCTTCATTTTAGCTACCAGTTTACTGACCAACATCGAACACAACAGGTGGAGCTGCCGGTTGTATCGTCGCTGGAAGACTTGCTCAAGCCGACCCCAATCTTGAAATCCTCATTGTTGAGGGTGGAAAGAACAATCTCAATGACCCTCAGGTCAGACGGCCCGCTATGTTCCTCTCTCACCTTGCCCCCACATCCACTACAGCAAAGTTCTATGCGGGACGCCATTCCGAGCTCCTCGGTGGTCGCTCACCCATCGTTCCCACTGGAAACATGTTGGGTGGTGGTTCTTCCATCAACTTCATGATGTACACCAGAGCTAGCAAATCGTATTTATTCCATCCCTCGATTGGGCGGCAGAGAGTACCCCGACTAACTTTTCAATAGTGATTACGATGACTGGACAACTGAGGGGTGGTCAGCGGATGACTTGATTCCTCTTCTTAAGAAGATGGAGTCCTACAACCTCGAGAACACTGACCCAAAGATTCACGGTTTCGATGGACCCCTCGCTGTTTGCTATGGAGCTTCTCCTGCCCCCAACACTGAAGAATTCCTCCAAGCAGCTAAAGACCTGGGCTACGAATTTGTCGATGATCTCCAGGATCTCGAATCTGCGCACGCTTTCGAGCTCTGGGCGAAATGGATTAACCCTAAGACTGGTCTCCGAAGTGACACCGCCCACAACTATGTCCACCCTGTGATGGAAAAGAACAAGAACCTCCACCTCTTGTGCGATTCTAAGGTTTCTAGGGTTGTTATTGAACACGGAAAGGCCACCGGTATTGAGTATGTGCCATTCTCACCCCCGGCAGAGGGCGCCCCCAAACCAGTCCCTCAATTTGTTGCAGCAAGGAAGCTTGTCGTTGTGTCAGCCGGTTCCCTTGGGTCCCCGACTGTCTTAGAACGGTCTGGTGTTGGCGCTCGTGAGATACTTGAGAAGGCCGGTGTCGAGTGCAAGGTCGACCTTCCTGGAGTTGGGTCAAACTACCAGGACCACAACCTCATTCTCCCCGCCTACAGAGTTGCTCCTGAGACCAAAACTCACGATGATTTCTTGCGCGGAGTCCCAGAGGTCCATGCCCAGGGAGTGAAGGATTTGGAAGAGGCTAAGGGTATTTACACAACAAACTTCATCGATGCTGGTAGCAAGCTCCGTCCCTCCGAGGAGGAGATTGAGGCTATGGGCCCAGAATTCAGGAAGTACTGGAATGAGTATTTCAAGGATGCAAAGGACAAGCCAGTCTTGTTCGCTGGGCTTGTGAACGCCTTCCTTGGCGACCACTCCCTACTCCCAGGCGGTAAATATGTTACCATCGGTACTTACCTCGAGTACCCCGCCAGTCGTGGTTCTATCCACATCACCACCGCTGATCCATACGTCGAAGCCGACTTTGACCCAGCATACTTGTCCCACCCTGCCGATATTGGCCCTAATGTCTGGGGTTACAAGCTTGGTCGTGAGCTCGTTCGTCGCATGCCCTGCTACCGTGGGGAGGTTGTCGCACTACACCCCAAGTTCCCTTCTACTTCTCCTGCACGCGCTATTGAGATCGATATCGATACTTCTAGGGAACTTCAGGGAGACAAGGGTGTCACTGCTGGTGTAGTTGTTTCTGGGAACGTTGCAGCACAGAACGAGGTCACCAGCGAGCCTCTTGACAACAAGAAGCCAATTGAGAACCTTGTATACTCTGAGGAGGATAACAAGGCCGTTGAGCAGTGGGTCAGGGAGAACATTGGAACAACATGGCACTCCCTTGGTACCAACGCCATGAAGCCCCGTGAAGAGGGCGGTGTAGTCGATGCCAAGTTGAACGTTTACGGGGTCGAGAACTTGAAGGTCATCGATTTGTCCATCGCTCCTGGAAATGGTAATTATTTCCCAGTCCCCTTTGGATCGTTTGAGATGCTAACAGATTTCTTCAATCATAGTTGGAAGCAATACCTACTCAACTGCTCTTGTCATTGGAGAGAAGGGTGCTATCCTAGCTGGCGAGCACCTCGGTATCTCCATCGGTCTCACCAACTAAATGGTCTGATTCAGTATATATATTTCTGGGAGGGGTTTCGGGTTTCCCTTTTAACTTATAGTTGTGTAAATAATATCTCGTTATTAGTCAGTCTGCAAACCGTCTCATGGGTTAGATTCGGGTGGACAAGTTTAGATGCAAACAAACATTTTGAAACATTTTCTTAAAATTATTTATCCTAGGGATTCCCTACACCGCCACCATACAAGGGTATGGCGGAAACATTTGGTGGGGTACGTACCTGGCCCTAGCTGGCCAATCTCAACTGCACGGACCCAAAACTATAGCTAGGGTGTAATGTAGAATAACACATGTGTATCGTCCGTAGGCCGCACGAACCATAGAAATTCTGCAGAGAGGGTAAACGTGGATAACACGGCCATGTCTCCGGAGCTCCGCTGATCCGATAATGTTGAGACCGAGCCTTACCGCAAACTGCCCGTTTCATGTACGTCGATGGATGCCGAGTGCCAGGGTTCAATAGGTACAACGGACCCCGAGCGGTGTCGTAGAACTCCGATCCAGAGGTTATACACACAGCTCTAGTATATTTATATACCGTACCTACAAATGTACATCATAATATTTCGGGGCTACCCGATTCTGCGCCATTAGTCCCAGGATTGAAGCTGACCTCTTCCACTTGTTACATCAATTGAAGTAAATGACCGGCGGGTGGGTTGAGAACCTTCCCCGGTATCTCTGACTGACCTGGGTGATTTGACAACAAAGGGCTCCCGGGGCATTGGTCGGTTGATCCGAGTGATGTAACATGAACTACCATCACTCTCGAAAACGTGATGCACAATCGGAGAAATATAAGCTCCATTCCACGGCAGTTTAGGTTCTTTGATAAAAGGGCTGCGAGAGAGAAAATCTTCTACCTGAACAATAATCTCTATTTGGGGCCTGTCCTTCGTGGATCGAAACTAAAGATGCTTACTGATGTTTGGTAGAGGAAAATTTCGCCGGGAATGATTATTTAATTGTTATTAGAGCTCCTTGGTGGTGATAAGCACGGGCCTGGCCGCTGGCCCGAGCTGACTCGTGGGGGTCATGACGGGCCTACTCTGAAACCTAACTACATGTATGTACATATACTTATGGGGGTGAGCTCGAGGTGGGCCAAATCGCAAAGGAATACTTAAGACTTCTAAGCTTAGAGCTCAAGCCCACCCTAGAGCTCATGATCGAGCTAGCTCTATATAGCTATCTCCGTCGCCAGAGATACATCATATACCTGCATATAGCTATCGTTAGCATTTCATGAGTACATCAGAAGAAATCGAGGTTAAACCAAGGACTTACAAAAGATCCCCAAGTCAGGTCTGTAGCTTGTAGTGAATTGAATCACGGGTTGCTATGGTTTCTACAAGCTACGGTTGCCCTTACCCTGCTGTATGCGACGGGGCATCCCGTCGCCTGTTATTGCCAAATTGGCTTAAGTTAGTAAGTTTGAATTATTGATTTGGCTAGGTGCATTACCCCAAATGTACTTTACCCATACATCCCTCTTCGATCTTCTCATATCTTATGAAACATCTACAACAACAATATCTGTAGCTCACCACCAGCTAAAATCTACTTCCAAGGCTCCCTAAAGTCCCCGAATTGCGGGGAATTTATCCGAGACCGGCCTTTTAACTCTATTCATTGCATGTAGCCCGCAACAACCTCCCACCCAAAGCCCAGCGCGAAGATCCTCCCTGAGATCGAGATAGCTATTAGTTGATAATAAAATACTTTCCCTTTACGAGCATAGGTCGCCATCCAGGCCCGGGTGTAATTAACCTTGTATAGAGAAGTATTGATTACAAATGGCCAGACTCGTGAGGAGTGATTCTAGAGCACACATGCTCGAGATCAACGATTCCGCCAGTAAAGTAACCCGTGCCAATGCTTGGAGATGATTGAGTGAAGGGGCGAGAGGTTTCGTTCTGAAACTAGCACTAGTTGAGAAATCTCCCGTCGAATAGTCTTATAAAACAGTCGGAACTAATTTGCCACTCAAAGCCACCACAAAATACTTTTAAACTAGTCTCGGGAATTCTTCTCTTTACCAAGTCACACTAAAACAAGGAGCACTTATAGGCTCCACCACATAAGCTCCCCTATTTTGAGCTCTCTCCCTACTACCACTTGACAATCTAGATCTATTTATATTATCAATATTCCAATATTAGTGTAGCAAATCAGAGAGCTCCAGATCAAAGTTTAAGCCACAAAAGATTCAATCGATCTCTACATCAAACTAAGTTAGGTTTTGTCAATACAGTTGCCCGCCGCTATAACGAACGTGCATATTGAGAAACTTTCCGCTCGGTATAGCAGATTATTCGGTACAGCGGTGGGTAATTAGTCATCGGATGACCTAACCATAATTTTGCCTGCAAACGCGCATCTTTATGGCGTTCCGTCCGATGACTTATTACCCACCGCTGTACAGCAGACCAAACTCTTTGCTGGGGGAAAAAAAAAAGCCAGCTAAGTGGTTCGATACAGCAAATATTCAATATAGGAGCGTTTGTTACAACGGCGGGCGACTGTACGCCGCTTCCTTAAACCAGTTAGAGCTTGTTTCTATTACTCGCAGAACCACAGACATTCTCCTAACCTCTACTGCAGATATATCACTAGATAGACTATACAGTATTATCGCCGACTGTTTGTAAGAATGACTTAGGAAGCCACCGGTGGAAAAGTGGGGTATCTGTAGTAGTGTATATGTAGCTAGCTATATATATAGGATGACAAGCTTAAGGTGCATCCCGAAAATCTAGTCGTACAAAGCTCGAGCCCGAGCCTGAGCCTTCCCTGTTGTACAGAGCTCCCCGATAACTCCAAAGTACAAGCCGAGGTACATAGCTCTAGTCAAAGCCTCAGAGGGGGCTCGGATTGTGCCCCAAACTCCACTACGCGAAGTACCGAGTGATAACCGATGAACAGGCTCCACCCGGGCCGAAAAGCCACACAAACGAGCTAGCATGGATAAACCTGCGCCACCAAATTCTGGACATCTCCATGGTTAACTGGCTTTGGAGGTTGCCGAAATCCGCGGCCGAGAGCTGTTCTGGGATCTGAGAGGCTTTTAGATCTTAGACAAAAAGTAGGACCAGATAATAGTTGGGGCGCACAGACACAGAATATGGAGGTAAAGTAGATAGGAATTACAGGTAGATGTGTAAATTAGTATCTCAGCCACTATAGTGCATGTTCATTCAAGACACCAATATAAAATCCTGTGCTGAATGACTGTTATTAATATTTGAGGTTGATAAGTATAAGTACCGTATTGATAGGAATTTTGCGCCTCAATTGTTGATATGTTAGTAGTATAAAGTATTGCCCTTACTATAGTACGTCTAAGTTCTTCGTGTACCTTATTACAAAGATTACTTTGATTTAGTGATATGAGGGTACCGTATAGTGTAGTTGTGGCTTGTGGGCTTTTGTTGAAACTAGCAATTTTGGGGTTGTTGTAGATAAACCAGAGTTTGGGTTAAGGCTACCTTGAGATACATAAGCTTTCCCCTTTACTCGCATGTTAATTTCAACCAGGTCACAAGAGTAGGGCATGATCGAAAATCTTTTTTTCGGTGCCGAGTGATATATCATGCAAAAGTTCTGGAAAACCGAGTGATCAACGTGTTCAGTCATAGAACGATGAGAATTGGGCATCCCGTTCGCTCTGCCATACACAAGCCTCGTATCGCCCAGTCAGTACTGCAGTGGGTGACCATGCGGGAATCCTGGGTACTGAACTCATTACCCTCCTTTTTTGCTTCAACCTTCTCCTAATTATTTCCTTGGTTATTATCCCGGGGGCTTTAACGTATTTGAGGCAACAAGCGGTCTTCACGCAACGGTCGTTCTCAGCCTTGCACCCGGTGAGCACTGTAGTACTTAAAGCCTCGGATTTTAAACAAGCGTTGCGTTGGCTTCAGGTGCCCGAAATAACCCGAACACTCGAGGTACGAAGGGTTTTAATCACAGGAGGGAAAACGGAAAGAGAGGTAGAAGTTTTTTTTTCAGTTTAATTCATTGATTGTATGCAGACCGTAGTACTCTATGGCCATGGCAATAAGAGAGGCAGAGTCAATATTGCGTGTTTCAAATAGTTGCTTTCTTTCCCCACTGTTGAGATAGTAACGAATGGAGGGTGTCCTAGGGAGAAAAATATTTTATATTGCCATAAATTTCGGGCCGCATGCAAATAATGAAGTAAACGAGAAAAAAAGAAACTCGGTCGCTACTCAATCGAGTGATATTTCATGACCCAATAATATCAACTTCAATCCGATGTGCAGCGTGTTTTAGTGAGGGGGATTACACAATACTTGGTGTATTTAGCTGAGTCATTGAGTTTACAACTCAAAGCCCATATTCCGGACCATGGTGGAAGTGAACAAGCAGCAAGCGTTTAGAAACGGCCCAAGTACGTCGTAAGACGTGCTTAACCTATAAATTACCTCAGATAATAAAGTTTACTCTCGCCTTCCTTTCTAAGATGATAGTGTACGTGTTAGACCGAATAAAACCTCCCAAGATGACACCTCTAGCTCTTATATTAGCACCTACCATGTACCGAATATAAGTTCATGTACCTACCACACACTACAAGTACTAGTAACGACCTCTACATTCTCAAGAGCATCATTCAATTACTCTTTAGCCACAACAATCTCTAGTCCGTAATCTATAGCACTGATCTATTAGGACTGTAACGATGATAGAACGTTCGAACACCACAATAGATTTCGAGGCGTGGGTAAGCCGGTATAGATATAGAGATATATACATCTCAATGATATAAGTATTAACACATTGTGAGTTAACTGGATGGAGTCATCTTGCACAAGGAATATTGAGACTCTGGGTACTGACGTTCAACTTTTCTAGTCAATATTCCACCTCAAGCTATTAAAAGTCACAACTTTATAATTTAGTGGAACATACATGTAGTATTCAGAAATCTGCCTAATTCCTCGAAGTAGAGGGATCGCTGATATGAGAAGTATCTATGGGCTTTGCTTTTTTACCTTTTAGAAATAAAACAAGGAAAAACGAAACAAAAAAACGAAACAAAAAAACGACTGCCCTCCCAACGTACGTACGCGTACGTGCCGCCGTCCTCAGTTCGAATATATATCGGATCAGGCGGGCTGTACCTGCATCATAGCAAAAGCACGGAAGAACGGAACATCAAGTTTGGCATGCTCCCCTGAGTCCATCGCATAGCCGGAGAATCGATCGTCGGTGTTATGTTGCCCGAAGCTGAATTAAGCATAGATATTCGGTGTATAAGGGGAGAATCCTCACGCTTTACTTTCGCCCGAATCACTAACCATTATAACCGTTTATATACCCCCCCCTTAACCACTTTGATAGTAGTGCACGACATCTGGAAAGCTTCTTATGATAATATCCGGGGATGGGTAGGGGTTTATATAGTGCCCAATTTCCCCATACTTCGGTTACTACCCCGCGGGGAGAGATATTCCGGGGTTCGCTCGATGAGTAAAAAAAAAAAAAAAAAGAGAAGCTGAGCTCTGACTAGGGCTGGATTTTGCTTAAAAGGCCGCCATATGGACCTCAATGTGAGATTTTTCAAACGAGCAACATAACAGTTCCCCCGACGACTGCCAATAATGCTGTTCAAAAGCCTTTTCATTGCGGCGGTTTTGCCATTCCTTGCGACGGCGTACGAGGATCCATTGGTGACTTTGGACTATGTTTCGCTTCAGGGAAAGTACAATGAAGCGTACAACATCTCGTACTTTCGAAGGATCCCGTTCGCGGCGCCTCCTGTTGGGGAAAACCGGTTTCGGGGGCCGCAGCCGGTGGGGACTTTTGACGGGGTTTACGATGCTGATATACCGGTTTGTCTCATCTTCTAGATGTTACATATGTGATATAAGCTGAAGCTAAGTCGATACAGTACGATATGTGCCCGCAGAGAACTGTCAATGGATCGGAGGATTGTTTGTATCTGACACTCTACTCCCGCCCATGGACTGAAGGTGCACCTAAGAAACCGGTCATGATGTTGTGAGTAGTGCGCCACTTGAAGGATGGTTGTACAATGATACTAAGATTTCATATCAGCTTTTATGGCGGTGGTTTCATTCAGGGAGCAGCCGGGTTGACGCTGCCGCCGTCTTCGTATCCGGTCCTTAATGTTTCCGAATCAACAAACTACATCGCCGTTTATCCTAATTACCGGGTATTTTCACACATTCCTAACTGCATGAATCTTCGGTTGGCAATATGCTTATATTAACGCACACGTGCAGACAAATGCATTCGGCCTCCTACCCGGCAAGAAGATCAAGGGATCCCCCACATCGGACCTAAACCCAGGGTCCGTGATATATCCCACCCCCCCAACATTCATTTCCATCGTGCAACACCTCACTGACGCCGCTTGAACTACAGGCTCCTCGACCAACAGGCGGCTCTGAAATGGGTCAACAAGTACATCTCCAAGTTCGGTGGCGACCCCAAAAACGTCACCATCTGGGGGCAGAGTGCCGGTGGTGGTTCTGTGGTTGCCCAGGTTCTTGCAAACGGTGGTAATACCACCCCGAAACTCTTTACTAAGGCTATTGCATCTTCACCATTCTGGCCGCGAAACTATCGCTATGATGCGCCGGAATCAGAGGAGATCTATAGCACTTTGGCAAACTTGACGGGATGCGCGACGGCGGAGGACTCGCTGAAGTGCTTGAAGGAAGTGGATGTGCAGAAGATCAGAGATGCGAACCAGATCATCAATGCGATGCACACAACCACTACATCGAGCTACACTTGGGCACCAGTCATTGACGGAGAGTTTCTTAAGGAGAGTTTGTCCTCCGCAACGGAGAAGGGGAGGGTTAACTCGGACTATGCAATTGGGATGTACAACAGGTTTGAAGGATCGACATTTGTCTCTTCGGCGTTAAACAAGGCTGCTTCTACAGGTACAAGCGGGACGGCGGCGTGGAACTCGACGGAGGCAGGGTTTAGGTTTTGGCTGGACGGGTTCTTGCCCGGTTTGAAAGAGAAGGATGTCGCGGAGGTGAAGGCGCTGTATCCCCCAGCGACAACGAATGGCAGCACTGTTTATACCACACAGCAGGACAGAGGTAATAAGACATCGAAGATGGTTAAGTTCTCAAGCTAACTGGCCTTGGCGCATATAGCTGGTTATGTTTATCGCGATGTTGTTCTCTCTTGCCCAGGATACTGGATCTCGACTGCGAGCAAGAAGGCAGGATATGTTGGCGAATACACCATCTCACCTGCCAAACATGCCAGCGATGTCGGATATGTAAGAGAGTACCAAACCATTCTCTAAGAATTTCTCAAGCTAATAAAGATTCAGTGGAACTCTGTCAACTCGCTGCAAACCACCCAGCGCTTCCTATACCAAGGTTATGCAGGAGCGTATGCTTCCTTCATAGAAACTGGAAATCCAAACGCCAACAAGCTCACAAATGCCAGCGTGGTAGCGTGGCCAGAGGTGAAGAGCGGAAAGGAGTGGATAGTGCAATCTGATGGTTTCTCGGAGGAGCCGCTGACGATGCTGAAAAAGAGGTGTAGTTTCTGGAGGAACGTTGGGAAATATCTTCCTTTGTAGAGGGCGAGACCTAGAATCTGTAATCATAATGGAGCAACTACAATATATGAATTTTTGCGAACAGTTGAATTGATTTCTTTTCTTTATTACTGGCCTGCAATAACGGGTACCGTGCATGTGCATATGCACGTTTCAACAAAAAAAAAGACATGCATTCCTATCATTGGCGACCTAATTGACTGCGCACTGGGAGAACAACAACACCTTGTTGGTTGGGCCTCAGTGGAATTCCTGCCATCCTGAAACACACCTGTCACTGCTGCCCACATGTCACTCTGGCACGTTATCGGGGTGAGGGGAGGGAGCGGGGAATCTACATGTATATATCTGGGGCGCCTATATAACTAGTCTCTCTCTTCTCTGCCCTACCTATACTTCAAAGCTCCATCTCTCCGCCAAATCGATATCTCAAACCTCATACTGATCAGTAGATATATATACGTATATACTATTTCCACGAACAATGCACGCCCTCCACACCCTCCTCCCCCTCCTCCCCCTCCTCCCCGCCCTCCTCCTCATCACCCCGCCACAAGCTCCCCCTCCCCCTCCCTCACCGCCGCCCTCCTCTCCACCCCGCACACCACCCAACTCTACACCTGCCCTTCCCCATGGACCTACTTCTGCTTCCGCTCCGGCACGCCGCCCACCGCCACCTCCTCCTGCGAGTGCTACGTCATGGCGGTCCCCACCTCCTCCTGCCCCGTCGGCACACAAAAGTACTGCAGCGACTACGTCACCACCGAGTGCTCGTGCTCGTACCCCAAGCAGCCCGACTGCCCGCCAATGTTCGACTTTGAATGTGTACCTGCCCCGCCGGAGATGCGCAAGGAGGCCACGTGGGTGTGTACGTGCAGCGGGAAAGTATATGGGGAGAAGGCGTGCCCAAGGGGGTTCGCGAGTAGGTGTGGGCCAGGGGGTAGTGGGGGAGAGGGGAGGGGGTGTAGTTGTAGGAGGAGCAGGGGATATCTGAGTATGTATACGCCGAGGCCGGTGAAGGGGGGCAAGGGGAAGGGGGGCAAGGAGAAGGGGGGGAAGGGGAAGGGGGGCAAGGAGAAGGGGAGGGGGAAGACGAGGGAAGTGGGCATGGGGGAGATGGAGGTGGAGGGTATGGTGGAGCTGGTGGAGGTGAAGGGGGACGAGAACTGGGGTAGGTTGAATAGTATTACTCTGGAGATTTAGGAGCAACTTTTGCTAACGGTGGATGCTAGATATAGGGTATGAGCTCAAATGAACAAAAAATGCAGTGTGACCAGGGAGATGCAGATAGCTTTCAGTATACAATTGGCGGGAGTATTGAATGCTCTTTCCTTTGGGGTCTACCAATTTAAGTATTTCACTTCTTAATCTAGCGCTCCAAAGTACGTGACTGTTGTTGAACAACTAGTTTTAAGCTTGGGTAATTTTAACCTATTGTGTGCTTGTAAACTAACTGCACGGGTATCGTGATGAGATAAACCACTGCACGGTAGATTTGAAGATTAAGGTTTACAATTGCTGCACCGCTCATCTGAAGGTCTATCTGTAAACATGTGTGTATCCGCACTCCGCACCACTGCCCATCACACAGTACCCAATATATATCAATTCGAATCACAATGTCTCGCCCGTTCCGCGCACCCCCTCACCTCGCCCACTGCACCGGATTCTCCAACCACCTCGTTTCCTCCTCTGTACTCTCCCTCCCAAGTACCTTGTTCCTGTACGGATACCTCCCAAACATTTCCACAACCTTCAGATGATCATCCCCCGTCTTGACCAACGTCTCCGCCAACTCTTTCCCCTCCCCATCCCCGATCAGCTCTCGCGTCGGCTTCATAAACTCCTCCCGGGCCCGGACATGCAGCGCCGGGTCCTCCGAGTGTGTGAACGGCAGCCAGAACCACATTCGCCGCGAAGGGAGGGCGCGCCACTCACTGTTGAGGCCGAGGTCGAGGTTGTGTGCGATAGAGTGGTTGGCGACGGCGACGGCGAGGGGGTCGGTGGTGGTGTAGACCTGTGCGGAGAGATCGCCGCGGAAGAGGTTGCGCGGGAATTGGTCCAGGAGGAGGACGAGGGCGAGGGCGCGGTGGGGGGTAGTGGCGAGGGAGAGGATGGTGGAGGGTGGAGTTGAGGTTATTTGCGTGAGGAGGGGGCCAAATTTGGTGCTGCGGTGGAGTTAGTATATATAGCACGCGGGGTAATGATAGTGGGGGAGGAAAATATACCGGATCTCTCCATCGAATCCTTCGTCGGGTATGAACCAGCGCATTGCTTGCTCCTTGGTAGGATAAGGCCCTACATCTGCAAACCAGAGGTCGATGATGCCACTTGAGGCTTCGTCGGTGAATAGATCAGTGATATTGACAGTCATCGTTCGAGTCGAAAAGTTGAATTTATTGCGTGGTGAAAGGTGAACGAGTTGTCCCACTGAAAGACGCGGAATAAGTAGGCGAAGCATAGCCGTATTTATATTCAAGAGGGCGGCTGGGTTCTTGCTTACAATCCGTTTTTGTCTTTCTTCGAGTTGCTTCTCTTCGAACTGTTTCCGGCGAGATACGTTTGTTGGTGAATTGTTTACTAAGCGAGCCCGAGATACGGCCGAGTGATCAAATGCAACGGGCAATGGTTACCCCGTCGTGGCCTCGAATTGGTCCGCATCCAATCAAAGAATCTCCAGCACTCCAAAGCCGACATCCCACTATATTAAAAGATAACCTAGAGCGATGCCTTATGTCTTGGTTCTTCTGGTAAATCCTTCTAGGGTCAGCCAGATCCTAAAGAGCCGTCAGCTAATGCCGCGCTCCACTCACCAGTAATACAACATTAACAAAACTGAATTGGACGAAGCTACTGTTTTACTTGGCTGGGTATCCTCAAAGCCAGAGAAACTCACCCAAATCCAGACCCCACAACGGAACCAAAAGAGGAGATGATGAATAGTCTCAAATCACCGTTGAAGGGGAGAAAAAGAAACTTCCAAAAGACATAAATAAACGTCCTGTGAAGTTGACCTTTCTCCCCATCAATGGACATTTGTGACCCAATACATCGGCCCCTGTTTTGAACCGTCCACGAAGTCTAGTTTTGATAAAGACTCTTCGGGACTTCAAATGTATCCACAACATGACGTGGCTTCGACTCAATATAGATGTTGAGTGTATATTTAGTGGAGATTTGGTGGTGTCAAACACGGGTCTCTTCAGCTGCGCGAGGAACCAAATGTTCTACCCACAGATGCAGTCGGCGATTTTTTTGTAGCCTGAAACTCTACGTTGGATCAGATCATATATGCATTAGTTATGTTATGCACCTCGGCCGTTAGCAGTCGATGTGACAGGAATCAAGTTGGTGCTACCCAAACAGCTGAACATTTGGCGCGACCATCGCCAGCATAAGTTTGCTGGTAGAAACCCGATCAGGTTGCTTGGTGGTGTGGGCTGAGAAGGGGAGGGCGTATGTAACAAGCCTTCCCGCGTTTACCTCCAGGGTGCAAAGAAGAGCTGGATGGCGTTTTGGCGTTTTGAGGCTTACAGAGTCGATGTGGTGTGGTTGGCCATCTTGCGCGGCTTTGGAATTCTTGCGATGTTTTCCACCTGAGCATGTTCCCCGCTGTGCAGGATTACAAAGGCTTGGCGCTGGCTGGTCACATCTTCTAGCGTGGGAGTTGCCAAGAAAGCGCCGAAAGCAGATTGCTTACGGATATATAATTTTCACAAGGCATCACTCGGATGGTTTTAACCTGTCTTTCAAGGTGCACTAGTGCGTTTCAAAAACGCGCTCCGCGCTTAGCTACAGGGATTAAACAGTGTTAAGATCATGACCTATAGCTAGGAGATTTAAGAAAGGTAAATAAAGGAAGGGTTTAGAAACATAATTTGTGTTATTATAATATTATCTTGTGCTATGGTAGTGGCTATTTCATTGGCCTCATAGTTGAGCAAATTCTTATCCGGGGATATTACAATCTAGCATCCTTGGTTTAAACGTATACGGTGCATCTAGGGCCAAATTTATCCTCTGTCGTTGTATCAAATAGATATATAAACGGGGGCTTGTCACCGGTAGGTTGATGATATTAGAAATATCGAGAGGTACCGGGTGTTGAGGGTACGTGATCAGAATCTGATAAGTAAATGCTGCGGTGAATACATGTATTTCTCTTATCAGATTCTGATCACTTTTCGCTACACCCTAGTACAACGGAAGAAGGGATCATTACGGGTTCTCTCAGAAACCAACTCGAACCGTGTCCTTTTACTAATGCTCCCGTTTCGGGGAACGTCACTAATTCTAGTTTCGTGTCATGCTTCATCTGAAAGATCATGCGCTGTAAAGATCAACGCGAAGAAAACTCTTACTTTAAGCTCCATTACAATGAAGAAATATATATTTCTAGTCTCTGCACTCATCAGTCATGTCTGCTCATCCCCTGATGGTACTGCATTTATGGAGCCATACCGCTGCAGGGTTCCCGATGAATGGTGCACCTGGATTGATTATGGCTGGGATGGGAGTATATATATCCTTCACCATCCAGTCTAGCTCTTTGGCTCCACAATCAAGTTTCTGACCAAGCTGAATCTTTCTAGGGGGCCCACTCCTTCGGTGCGCTGTGGAAGAGGGATGGGGTTGTGGTGAACGTGTGACGACAGCAGGTACATCTCCAATAAAGAAAAGTTATCAACGCGTATTGACAACCAAACGCTATTAGCGACTGTTACTATCACTGAGGTTGCTTCTAGACCGACACTTACCTTTGATTCCCCAACAAAAAAATCAGGAATAAATTTAGAAGTTTCCCAAGACCTGATGCCATCAGAAGTTACACCGGGACTTCTTCCAATCCCGCAGCCAGATGGGCGGTTTAGACTGGATCCAATCTATCAAAATACAACCAGGCCTAGCTACGAAGACTTTGGGCGGTTAGTTCCAGCTAGCACAACTGTAACGATCCAATCGGAGCAAAAGACTTCCGCTGCAGGTCCAGTCTTCCCCAGTTTCACTTCATCCCCTGGCTCCAAACATGAAATCGGTATTATCACAGATTTTCAAAATCAAGAATATTGGGGGAACCAGATGGTAGATGCGGAGAGCACCACCACTGCTCGTTTCGGTTCAACTACGCTCTCCCAAACAGATTTCCCGGTCACTCTAATATTACCTCCGGCGTCTCATGCCATGAGCCGGCTTCATGATCCAGTGCCTTTTACAATAGCAAAACCCTCTGAAGACCCTGGTATTCGACCTTCATTTCCAACCACAGAGGATAAACCTATTGCCGTGCTTGAAGTTAGCTGCCTTACACGCTCTAGACTCCTCTTTAGTGACTTTAAGATCACGTGGGGACCCTCATGGGATGACCAAGATGGATGCCGACGGTTACGAAAGGCTATGAATAGGCGAGGAGCTACGACAGGATGGAAATGTAAACAGGTCGCTGATCCGAAACTGGGATATATCATGGAGGCTAGCGGTCATAGGCCAATGTCGCCGAGAGGTTTAGTTGCAGGTGCTATTAGAGAGGCATTTTCCGGGGTGAGTAATTCCCGAGAGTGTAAACACTATAAGGTATGAAGCAGAAAAAACTGATGCATGGTAAATGCGAGTAGAACATTCTTTATTATCGTGGATATGAAACTGCGATGTTGTGTGAGGAACCGGGAAGATGAACGAGATCTAGCATTGTGGCTACGAGCAATGAATTAGAGAGCACAGAAGAAAGTAAAGCGGTGTATATAGACGCTTTATAATCTATTATCTTCATTGACACCTTATTTATTTCTCTGGATTATGGGTCGCCTTTGATTTTGTGGCTTGTGCACTCTCTTACTCCCTTTCGATATAGCTCTTTTGGTAAAAGATTTTTCAAACCTAGTCACGTCGTTGAACTAAGTGAGAAAGCAACCTGAAATAGGGATCAATCCACAGATAAAAGTATAATCTGGTCGTATAACGAAGAAAGTCTTAAATCATGGAAGGCCAAGATGGCAGGCTTTCAACCATCGTCAGATAGAGTTCTTTAATCACTCAGGGTTTAAGGACCAGTCAATCTTACAATCAAAAATGTCCTTATACTCTAGGACTGTCTTGAGTAGGTGAAGTTGTAGTGAATGCTGACAAATTTCCGCGCAGATCCGTTTCTAGCCTTTTCGCGACGAACTTCCCAAACACGACGAAGGTCAACTAAACCCGAATACTTCCAGGCCTTGTAAGTGATGTTCTGTTTCGAAGGCCTCTTCTTAATGTTCGATGTGTCCTATATATTTCATGGTTCTACGGTAGAGTATCACACTGTTATCACTGAGCCAACATACTTTAGATACGATAGCTAGGATAAGAACGAGATACAAACCCCTTAGATTGTATTCCGGTCCCCTCCACCTCTTCGTCATTGATAGGACCGTCCAATGAGGACCTAATCTAAGGTGACACCGCTCGGGTTCCTTGATTCACCCGGATATTTCTTCCTTTTGCAATTTGTTCCATCTGCCTATCTTTGGTTCGGCATTTGGCGTGTAGAGAGTGCCTCCCCTTAGTCTCAAAGGCTATCTCCACCATTCAGATGCGTTTTCAAAAGCCACGGCAGCCGACACGCAAACCTTGATTGACCTTCGTGACAGCTTCTAGGGATACAAAGCTAACCTTATTCGTGCGTCGAATTTAGTTGATCCTACGATTGACTGGCTAGAATGCCGACCATACAACGCTAAGGCCTCCCCTAACCCTCCTTCATGAACCTCGGGCCTACAAATCGTGACGTGCACTGCGAAACTAAGGATTCTATTATCAAACTAAAATAAGTTACCAACAAAAATTAATTAAATGAATCACCAAAATATTGGCCCGACTATGAAAACATTGGCCCGACTTCAAAATGTTGGCCCGGTTTTAACCGTAGTTCCCTAACAATGTCGTGTGATTTGTATCGTAGGGTTATTCTAATCAGCTAACTAGTTTCATTCTTTATCCTTATAAACCTGAGATGTGTCCGGAGAGTAGCGTTCTCACCATACTAAGTTCTCTACTCTAATCTTCAAATCTTCAAATCAACCCCAATCATGCCAACTCGAACACAAGTTCTGGTGAAAGAATTCGAGTCTCTCCTTGAAGATACTTTCCCCGATGACAACTCTCTCCCACCGTTCATGGTCAGCACAACTCGTGGATTTCTTCCCAGACAGGTAACTTCTACCTCTATTTCTTTTTGATATTGTCCTCAAGGACACACCGTACTCACGCGTCTCATTTGATAGGAACCCCTTATTGAACTTCCATCGGAATTCGCAGCCCTTGAGGATATTCTTCAACGGCTTCCTATAAGAAAGAAGGATGGAACACCCGGCCTTCTCGCCCAGGGCCGCCTGGGTGATGTTGTCCATGAGTCGTTCCCCAATCTTATCGATGCTGTCGAAAAGTATAGAGATAATCAGGTAGTACTGAATGCTTTGTACAGAGACTACTCATTCCTGGCCAGTGCATACTTGCTTGAGCCATGCCATCACAAGTATCTCAAGGACGGAGATTATGGGCTCGCACGGGATGTACTTCCGAAATGTATTAGTTTACCTATCGTCAAGGTTGCAGATTTGTGAGTGCACCAGCGTGTTCATACTTGGCAACGAAGAATCCTAACTTGTGCTCTATTACAGAACTGGTACTTACACTTAATCGTGATCCAACTATTTGTGGCCTGATGCTAAGATTAATGTTGTTGTATAGGCTTTCAACCTTTCATGGAATATGCTGGATCCTATGCACTCTTCAACTACCGCCTCCTAAACCCAGATGAGGGTCTGAACTATGACAACATTGCAATCATACGCGCTTTTGAACATGGTCTTGATCGTACATCCTCCGAAGCCGGATTTATTCTTGTCCACGTCGACATGGTACAGCATAGCGGTGGGCTCATCGATGGTGCTGTAAAGACTATCCGGGCTTGCCAGGGAGGAGGCAATCACGAAGCCTTCAGAGACGGACTTAGGCAAGTACTAGCTACTCTACGCAAGATTAACGCCACGATGGAAAGTAGGTGAAGTGCCCCAATGCAAGTTCTCGATTGTATGCCTGTCTAACCGTATCTAGAAATGTGGGGGAAATCGAAGCCAGGCGACTACAATTGCTTTCGAACGTAAGCTCTACATTAGAAATCCTTGATTGATGATGCTAATAAGAACAGATTTATATTTGGGATTGCATCTCAGTCTATGTTTCCAAGGGGCGTCATCTACGAAGGCGTTTCTGACAAACCACTCAGCTTCCGCGGCGAGTCTGGGGCCAATGACAGTATGGTGAGTATTTAGTGCGCGCCCGGCAGTAACTGTTTTAGTAATTAACATGTTAATATAGGTCCCGCTATGCGATAATCTACTCGAAATTAGTATGCCTGATACGCCGTTGACGGAAATTCTCAAGGATTTCCGCAAGTACCGTCCTGGAAACCATCGCGATTTCCTCGAGTGGGTCAAGGAGTCTGCGGCTGCAGTTGGTATCCAGGATTTCTCTTTATGCGATCCTCAATCTGCGGGTACGTATTTTTTTCTTTTCTTATGGTTTCGGACAAAGACTTTTTGGCTAATGATACTAGCTTTGTACCTTCTTTGTATCGATCAAGTGCGCGACTTTAGGTGGCGTCATTGGTGCTTCACCCGCGAGTATATTCTCAAGAAGAGCAATCACCCGACTGCAACAGGAGGCAGTCCTATTGTTAGGGCAAGCTACCCTATCGCGATCCCTATTGTAATCCTACAATGCTAACACTAAGCTAGTGGCTCCCCAATCAACTCAAGGCAGTCTTGGCTCTCGAGGTCAAGGTAATTGAGAAGCTAGTGGAGATGAACCACGTTACCAAGGAGGTTGAGCATGTACGCGAGATTGTTGAAAAACAGACCCTGAGTCTCGAAAAGGAGGAGAAAAAGTATTGTGAGGAGCGCAAACAGTGATTTTTTGTGGAAATGAGTTAATGATTTCCCATGATGTGTGTGAGTGTACCTGCTGTTTGTTGAGCATTCTTTAATTTTATGTCTCATTTCATACACGATCTTACTATTCCGTGGCACGTCGTACGATTTCTAGAGATGAAGATATTTTCTTCGTTAGATATGCATGAGAAGTACAACGTATGTCATATATTCAAATCTACCATTGAACTATGTCCGGATGTAGAAAAGAAAGAGAGTACGTATCCTCTAGCCACATGTGTTGCCCTTTCTTCAGGCGGATCTCAATATATTTAAGCGCGATAAACGCCTTGCGACTCTGGTAACTACTACGAACCCAAAACTGAAGCGCCAGCCCATAACCCATCCCTATGCTAGTGGTTACCACACAGGTATAAACCAGCTGCAGATTGATTTATCAAGTCCAAGTATAACAAATTACATGTACTAGCTAGCACAACTCACAGTTGAAGCAGTACTGGATTACAATATGTGACTATCAGTTACGTATATATGCAACTAGTTGCATTCTATCTTTCTCTTCATCCAATATCTCGGTCTTGTTATTTACATGTAGCCATATGAATCCACGACACTTTACACTATGCCATTACTTAAGGCTCCGCTATAATAAATACATATCTAAATACTGACTCTAGACCTCACTCGCAACCTTATGTAAGTAAGGATAATTAAGAATTATATACAGCTAAACCAGCCCTAGGCGCTCCCCCCAAAACCCAACGTCAACACGTACACAACGTCTACATGCAACTAGACCAAACTATCGATGTACTCATAATTGATAGAGTTACTCACAATGCATTACTCACAAAACAAAAAAACGCCTGCAGGATTTGGAATGTTCACACTCAATTAGTATATAAAGCCATCGACTGCCCCACCCTTGATTCATGGTCAATATGTAGCTGCTTTGAAGTATCGGCTCAGATTAAACGATGGAAATGCCCTCTCTCGCATGATAGCCATAACAATTCAGTAAGTATGACCCATTGAGCTAGATCTCCTAAACTAGAAACCCCGAATATCTACTATAGCTGCTCCGCCTATTATGAGCTAATAGTGCATCCCCACAAGTCGAGTCACACTGACCCTTCTGATTAGAATTAAAGCCCCACTTGTAATTATTCGCCGTGACTCACCCTAGGCATAAATGATATAATCATATCATCTATATATTACCAAGTACATTATAGTTACAAAACACCACCAGCACCACCTGAAACACAACCCCGCCCGAAGGATCGCCGGCAAGGCGAGGCAGGCACGCAAGATGCGCCATTAGTCTTCTCCCACGCGAGCCGGAGACATTATCAAAACAGCGTTGCCAAGACTGGTGGACCCTAACCCACGACCCACGCGGTGGTGCATACATACATGTACTATTAATAGCTATATCATATCATGCAGCATAAGACATTTGACGCTAATGCAGGGCGACCCTAGCTCCATATACTACTCGATACGATTATTACGGTAGTCTAGACTAGCCAGAGGCATGTTAAGTACATGTATGTACATTTATATAAATTCTGGTCTGTTGCTAAGCCCCACCGCTTCTATAATGCTCAGAGGGAGGGTTGGGCGGGGCTGGGTGGTTGTGCGATTGGATAGGGCGCTTCAGGGACAAGCTAGGACTCGGCGGGCGGTCCCGAGGCTTGCAATGTAAAGTAAAGCGAGGGAACAGGAGGTTGGGAGGTACAGAGGTGCGGAGGTGCAGAGTTGTAGAGTAGAAGTACAGCAGAGGAAAGGCAGAACCCAATTTATGCGAAGCGGCGCATATTATATCATCTAGGAGTACTTCTTCTCTCAGCCGCACCTAACAGGACGTACTACATACATGTATGTAGGTACATGTACTGTGTAGTTGCAGGTGTTGATTGAGATGTATAATCAATACGGGTCGATTGATCAAGTACATGTAGGTAGCAATGCAATATTAATCTATATGAATCACCGCCCCAGATCTATAACTAATACAATGCAGATCTCGCCACCAACCATCCAGATCCCAAGATCTCAAGCTAGAGGATGTCGGCCTTAGATAGAGCCCGGCTGGTAGTACAGTGCTGTCGGTCATGAGCCATAGAGCCATATGTACATACATAGGTCCAGAGCTTGCACCCACACCGCGCTGCACGTGACTGTAAATTCTCCGAGATCGTTAGGCAAAAGCTCTAAAAATAGCCCGCACACGGCCAAATACTAAACGTCAACGATGTCCCCCATCCCATAGTAACTACATACATGTAGCCAGTCTGTCAACCAACATTCAACTCCATAGATCCAAGGGTCTCAATACCCACCACAAAACTTCTCACCATGGTTGATAAATACATCCGCAGCTAGGGCATGCGCCTTCTTTTCCTCTCTACTAAAGCGTGAGATTGGGCGAGCTAATAGACATCGATCTATTGTGGTTCTGAATTGACGGATGTCCTGGCTGTACCTAGGCCTGACGTTGATTAATTCCGGTAACCTGGTCAGGTTGATCAGACAACCCGGGACGTCCTGCGCGCGTATAAGCACAGTGGGCTGGCTCGTCTTTCCTCATCGTATCGTACCATACCGGAATCCAAAGTTGCTAGCTGCTCCGACACACTGTGATCGAGTGTGGCTCATGCCGAATAACTCGCCTAGCCGTGTGTATTTATCTTATTCAGTAAATAATTGATTTTTGTATGGCTTAGAAGCTGGCCAATGATTTAGTTGCATATACTAGTTAGCTTGCAGATATATAGATATCATAACAATATCAAACCCAACTATAGCTAGACCTCAACCACAAGAACCGGCGTGGCGTATCTACAAACCGGTTTGCCCTCTCCCCGCCCCGCCTACCAGCCACCACATCCGGATCATGCAGATAGATGATGGGAAAAGAAAAGAGCCATTATAAATTTATAGCCCAAGAATCCCGGTTCGATGCCCCCCCCCCCACACAAATCCTCCGAAACATCACATCCATGCCCCCTCCAACGTTGCAACCATCCTTACTCGGATCCACCACAACGGAACGTTCAAGCCACAAAAAAGGTCTTGGAGGCCGGGGGAGAGGGCATAAGCTTCCGATATACCTTAATAGATCTGAACTGCGTTTCAGTATTGTACTACGTTCCCCTAGCCCTCGTAATAGTTGTTTTTTTGTTTAATTCATTAATTGCATGCTCCCTCGTAATGATTATTATAGAGCCTCATCATCTGTCCCCGGAACTCCTGGATGGCCCACGATATGGTATACGTATAGATATAGCTCGGATGTGAGTTGATTGGACTGGAGATGCCAGTGTTCGAAATGCCATTGGCACATGTCTTATCCGGGGCGCCGAAGCAGTTGCATAAACCTTTATGAGCACGAGGACAGTCGACGACATAGCCAGCTAGGTACGTGGTCGTAATGACTGTTTGCTCAAAAAAGAGTTGGCTAGCCAGCATTCAGTCATAGTCGGGACATGTACGATTATGAAAGTCGATGGGAGAAATGTCGAACCGTCGGAGCGCGGGCGGCCAGCATAGCCCGCGCCGAAAAAAGAAGCGTAAGACATCTTGCACTCTTTTTAAGGTTTAGGGTTATGAGGTGACTAGTAGCCTCGAGGGTTACACAGGGAAATTAAACAAGCAGCAGAGGAATGAGGAATGTCATCATGATGTAAAGTAAGCTTAAGGTACATGTACTTTGAGAGAGAGAAGAAGAGTGATTTTAATATCATGAATTTAATTGAATATTAGCGGTCTAAATCAATGTCCTTTAAATAGTAGTACAGCCTCCTCTCCCCACCCCCACCCCCTCCCCCAAACCCGTACCCTCCCTGCTGCAATGCGAAAAGAAGAAAAACCAAAAAGAAATCAAAAGAAACACCGCTACGTGAAAAAACAAAAACCAGACTCCCGGGATCCCGCTTGCAATGTTAAAAAAACAGACAACATAGAAAAACAGACAAAAAAAAAAGAGTAGTAATAAAAGTACATAAATATCATATCCCGTACCATTAGTAGCTAGTACAAGGGCCCAAGACAAATCGAGTCTCAGATTCCGTTCTTTGCTCCCTAATCCTCCACGTTGATCAATAGACGACTCCACAAGTTAATCCTCAGCATACGGCGCCGTACATCCGAAGCTATCCCAGGGTCGAAAGATGGTGGTAGAAGAATGAGACAGTGAAAAAAAAAAAAAAGATCAAAAATCCGAAGACCCGATTGCCGGCCGGTGCCATTGGCCAGCACCACAACGAAATAGTATCCGTATGTTTATAGCGCTGCCCTCCGTCGTTCATAAAGCTCAAGTGTCGTCGTAAAAAAAAATAATAATAATAAAAAATAATAAATGGAATAGCGCCTTTCCCCCTCCCCTTTTTTGCAGATTTCCGTTTCCCCGTTTTTATGCATAGTTCCTCCAGTAAAATGAGATATTCCCTTCTGTCAACAGAAGTCCCCTCCTAGTTCTCCCCTCGTCCTCCTGCTTCCTCCCCGCGTGTGCCGCCTCTTGCCGCTGCTGCAGTGCTTCAATTGTTGGCTCCATAGAAGCCTCTCTGCTCTGCTGCTGCTGCTGCCGTTTTTGGGAATTGGCCCGTTCATCGGCGGAAGATGCGGGCATCACCGGAGCTGTAGGGAAACCCGACCTCGGGTCTTGAACCACTATTCCGTGATGATGATGAGGAAGATCCACTGCAAGAACTCCGACTTGAGTGCTGGCTGCTATATGAACCGCTGCGTGAAGCAAAGCCCATGTTGGAGTGAGCAGGGCAGGTGTGTCCCACGAGGACTACCCTGTCTTGTACCATGTGTCCGCGGCGGCCATAGGCTCCACATTGGTCGACACCGTGGGTGAAGTAGACGCACTTGCAAACAGCGTAACGCTCAACAACTCGCATGCACATCTTGAAGTGTTGTAGGGGTTTTGTTATGGGAAAAAGTAGTTAGTTGGCTGGTCTGGTGGATTGAGGTGAGTTTTGTGGTTGATCTGGTGTGAAGTTGACGGATATCAGGAATTCGGTCGAAATATATAGAAAGCGCTGGGGATTGAGTGTGTTGATAGAGTATGAGGTGGTAAACCTGAATTGATATATCAAGGGAGTACTGTTGGGATTGTTGTAACTCTAGGGCTGTAGGTAAGTAGATCTGGATGTATGAACTGAATGATCGAACTGAATGAATGATCCGGAACGAGGGGGGAATTTGATAGTTATATAGATGCACCGTTGAAGACAAAGCTAGACATACTTGCATAATAGGGAGGATCAAGTAATTGCTTGGTGCACTGACTGTTTCGACTCCCGCAACTAGCCCACACAGCCTACCTTGGGGGAATATCAACACCAGTGGGTGACTCCAAGACATAGTCATCGGTAAGTTTCCAGGGAGTGAAGAGGGAGTGTGGTGATGGTGGTGGGGTTCCAGGTCAGTGGTAGTGGTAGTGGGGTCAGAGAGTGGGGGAGGGGGGGATGCAGGATAGAGAGCAGGAGTAAGAGAGCGCAGTAAGTGAGAGTGAGAGACCGTTGAACCGCTAGCTGTTGTTAGCTCCTGTGTCTTCCGTCCGAAGAAACGGCAGGTCCAGACTCGACTACCGTCGCTCACAACCTCCAACCTACATACATGTCCCTAATACTATCCTGCCCATGATAACCACCACCTTGGCCGATATGCCTGATATCCAACACTTACTCCTAATACTGGATGCAAATACCAATAGCATCATCACGACAATGGAAATGTCCAAAATGCGAATAGCAAAACCAAAACTCTACTACGTCACGAACTTAAAAAAAAGCAATCATCAGTGCGTTCATTCATGGCATAGCGCACTAGATTTCGTCTTCGCCCTAAGGTGTCAAAATCAAGAAAATATCGGAAGACCGCGAAAGCTAGGTCAGGTATGCTGCATGGAATGCACGAGGTCTCGCTCACCCACAAGCGACTTGGTAGAGAGAGGTGTGAGGCTGCGATGTTCAGCTGGTTGCGGTGTCTGCAACAACCTCAGCCCAAGAGATAAACCGTGAACCAGGAAATCCATGTGGATGCAGGTACTATCCAGGGGTACATTGAGAGGGTGGGTAAAAGGAGAGAAAAAAACTCGGTTAAGCCTACTACAGCCATGTGTCTATATGATAATAGATACAAAAATGTCTCGTAGGGTCAGGCCGATTATCCTCAGCTCAAAATGTAGACGGTATTGGTTTGGTTGTAGATAGCTTAGGTGAAAACTGGAGGTCCCGGGTTAGGGGTGTAATTTTTAGGTGAGGCGAATTGCGGTCACTACAAGGCTGCCTTGATCTGGTTCCTGGGAGATACCGTTTTTAACCAGCCAATCAACCACCACAGCCACAGATCTGATCTCGCGAGCGAGCCATCATGAGGCTGAAGCTATCCTAGCTAACTGGGGTCCGCTAATAATATTTTATCACCGTAATGGGGTCTTTTGCGGTCCCCTGCGCAGTGGTCCTATTGGACAAAGTCACCTAATAAGGCTACGATTATCGTCCGCAGCATGAGTTATTGCCGGTAAATCATCTTTTGTGGGCTGGTTGCTAGCTAAAAGATACCGAAAATAACAAAGATGGGTGAAAATAAACCTAGGCCTTTTGTCGAGAAACACGATTGTCTATAATGGCACATGTTTCTCCCCGGTACTCCGTCGCGCGATCGCAGTGGTTCCGAATTCCGGGGTGGTGGTGGCAGAGGCAGATCATCTTGTCCCGACCGTTAACTCTTCCCACTTTCAAGCCCCCTCGACCCCACCCCCCTAACCCTCCCATACCAAGCGCAAAGTAATCAAATTCCCGCTGAAGAAACATGTCAGATGAGGTAGAGGGCGTCTGTTACAGGCCCGCTTGTTAATAGATGACTTTCGGGGCGCGCTACGTTACCGGTGGCTCGCTCACCACTACTAGAGCATCACCAGCATATGTAAGAGCATGAAAACCGCAGTAAAAAAGAAAACAAGCCAGATTATTCACAATATGCATCTACGGCAAATGCACTTCTCCATATGCCGTCCATCGCGCGTCTATTCATGCCCCACTACCAGCCCCGCTACTTCCACTTCTCTCTTTCCTTAGATATCAATCGTGGCTTAATTTCTCCTGCCATGAATTCTTACCCTATAATCACTAGATTCCTGGGGCTTACACACATCAGCGGGGGTAGTGCTCACTCCAACTTGCTCCAAAAGGAACCGATACTAAGAGAAAAGAAGCTAAACAATGCTAACCGAGGGCGTGAAGTATCGATATGTCTTGTTTTTTGTTTCTTTCCCTTACCGATGGAATCTAATTGAGTCGATCGTCCGCTGCGTATTGTTCAGCTTGGTACTGAGCGTGCTGAAGCTATTCACGAAATAAGGAGAAGTATTTTTGCTGAGGTAAGTATAATCACACATGTACACTAACGGTCAGATTGAAGAATTCGACCCCAGCTCTTTGCCCAACTCGTATACTCGAGTACTCTCGTATCAGGGCGCAAGGAAGTTTAGGACACGATATCTCGAGTGCAGTTGACCCGACCTGCATCACGGTAGGGCTGCAGATAGTGCACTGGACAACACGGCAATCGCAAATGCAGGTACCGTCAACCCCTCACCACCTAGCCTCCGACGATCACTATTTACAAAAATATTTCAAACATGCTCATATAATTATTGAGGAATGTTCGTCTCCGATGAGCCATGTACTGCCCAACCAGTGATCTTTTTCATGCAATCGACGTATGTATGTACATGTACCGTGACTACATGTAATTATTATTATTATTGTTAGTGTCATTGCTTGTCGGTGTTCGGCGATGGTAGGATTGCAAGGCAAGAGGGACGAGACGAAGAGCTTTTGGTCGAGCTTTGAGTCAGGAGAAATGTGTTTATCTCCATCAATGGCATTTGAATGGTTTCAAGGCCAATTGCAGAGTAATTCGACTGAATTGGCTAGGCACACAATACACATTCATGCACGAACGTTGGTACGGTCCCATGATCAATTACAAACCTACACATAAAATTACGACTTCGTATCTCTCCTTTTGCCCGGTCAATTATATCTCTCTTTCTTGCTAATGAGTCGTCTGCATTGATATGTCACGGCCTTGTTCAACCTAGAATTCATTTGAGTCACGACAACACTTATGCACATTCCTTGCCAACATGGGCCAAGATCGACATCTCTCAATAATTTAACCAAATCTGCATACATAACGCTGGTGCCTAGTATGCTACATCGTGTTTCATCTTCTGTAACCCTCGCGAAATCAGGGGGAAACGTACCCTCGTGGCTGCCGCGTTCCCTTGGCTACACAAGGTTCCATGCTAAATTAACCGTGATCGATCACCACCTAACCCTGACACGATACTCGCCTATCATGATCCAGACCATTGCTCCGTTCGCTAATGTGAAAGTGTGGAAATGGGGAAATTTGATGGTCGGGTAAGCCTCAGCTTTGCATGTAAAGATCCAGTTTTTTTTTTTTTTTGGTTTTATTCCGAACCGACCACTAACTGATTCATGATCACGGCATGTCTACAATCGCTATTATCTCTACGTATAATCACACATCATGATGATCACGACAGGGTGACTTACAAAGCCATACCAGGATGGAAATCATGATCACGCTGCTGCTTCTATTCAATCTCACTACACTGTGACGATAAAGTTGTATCAATGTATGCGTTTCTCATCTGCTCATCCGTGGGCAGTGTCTGCCTTGTGCCCGGTTTACCACCCGTTAAAGAGATCCCGCTACATCACCAAGGGCTCATTGCGTTCATTCCGGGAGCCTCACCCAGGAAGGAGGACCGCAGCTACATACTACATGTAGTGCTCCTTCTCAAACGCAAACTGATCTAGGCTATAGGGCCTTCAATATTGGTCAGACTCAGACTGTCAGCATGCAGTCCAGTCCACATAATATGCCACAAGCAGAGCAGCAGAATGCGCCACAAACACGTGATACCCCTGCAACAGTACCGGAAGAATTTTTGGTTGGCTGCAGTACTAGTTTTTCCGTTGCTATGGTCAGCACTAAGCTCAATTCAACTTTACTACTGGCCAAAAATCGTTCCCAACAGTCATCTTCAACCGCAGTAGAGCCCGGATTAATGGTTTTTCCGCGATTCTTGCTTAGATACTCTAATGCTTAGACGCAAAGCTGAAATTTGGCGAGATGCTGTTTTTGTTTCTTGGTGAGAAAAACTCCCAACAGTGAACCACGGAGACAAGCCGAATGGGCTTCTCAAGCGCCGCTGCAGTGATGATGGTATGGTATGGCTTCATGAATTCAGCTCGCAAGGACTAGCTCGCCGATAAACTCAATTCCTGTAAGCAAAAGCAGTGCCGCTGCAGAGCCGACGATATATGGCCCCAATACCTTGGGAGCCGTAGCATATGAAAGAAATCCATCTAGTGACAATAATCGCACATGCCTTTTCTCTCCCGATCCCGAGGTTTGGATTCGACAAGTCTAAAGTGGCGAGGATCTACTACTAAGATCTTGCTTCCCTTCCTGGCGGGAAGATCTGTGACTGACTGGCTGCGCCTGTGCGTCGGAAAAATTGCACTTGGTATTTTTTGACACAAGTGTAGGAATCCAACGCTATGACGGCGACAGCTTCCCGGTCCTGACGGATCGGGGCAAGATCTCTTTACTGTTGACGGTTAGATTCCCGTCCTTAGCTAGCTAGTCGTATTCCTCACTCTGCATGATACGATAAGACCGAAATACAATCAACAATCTCCTGCACTGTACTACGGCACCATAAATGAGACGATCCTGTTTATTTCCTCTCTCCTGCGGCTGAATCATGATGCAGGATATATGAGTATATCTTGATTATTATAATTCCGTAAGCTCTGTTCTCCGCATTCCCCTGGGCATTATACGGGCCGGGAGAGAAAGCCGAATTATGTTTAGGTGCTTTTCTCTATCCTTTATCGGTATCTAGTGGACTGTTGGTATACAATCGTGTACCGTGACCTGCATCCTGGAATGCTATTCTATGACTACGATGGACGAGAATCTGCCTATTGATACTACACGATAATTTACGTAAGTGAAAACTGATCCTCTGCATTGCTGAAGATCAGTAATATAACCGCAGCATAGAGGTTAAAATATTTCATTGGTTTATCCTTATCTACTGACGTGACAGTGATCATAAGACGAGGGCGTTCAAACCTCCCCGTGACGTTGGTAACTTGGCCTTAGGCTCGGTAGCATATACAGCGTTTGATCAACAGGGTGCTTACTGGGTTATATAATTATTCAGTCAGTATCGATTGGCGAAATGAAACGAAACGAAATCCGGCTACCCTAATGTTTGTAATTGATGTACCTATTTACTCGGGAATAGAATGGGGCAGGGGAATTGGAGAGAAAGGGGGGGCGGAGGGATACTTCACAATGGGACCTGATCGGACCCAGCTGAGTGGAAAGTTACCTAGGGTAAGTACCAGAGATATGTTTCCTGGGACCACAAAAATGTTTACTTGACCTTGTATGCTCGTGTAGTACAATTCTATTTTTGTGAGTCTGGCTTTTATTTACATCTTCTATGCTATGTTATGACACTTTCTAATATGCTGCGCTCCATACAAGGCCTAAAATATGCTCGTGGGCGGGGAGCCGGACCCCTCCGAGTTATACCGCCCGTATCTCTCGGGCTTTCCTTTTCCACTCATTATCATCAATCAATTACTCCAACAATTGCCCAAGGCGTCTATTAATATTCCCGCTTCTTATCTGGCGCATTATATCCCGTGATCAAAAGGGAACAAATCCTAATCAATGCCATCGCATAAATGGCAAATACCCCATCAAGTGCAAGTTTCAGTTACATTTATGCCTACAAATACCCCCCTGGGGCCCCACCGAGCCATCACATTCCTCAAGGTTTGATGGGATATTTCAAACACATCGTATTGAAAAGTACAAGGAAAGAAGCATCGGGACTCTCATGCTCGACGGCGATTAGGCAATCGCTCCGCACACCTTGGTGCGAACCAGGGGTTGTGATTGTGGTGGTGGGCCCGGAAGCTTGCCATTCGTCAAATGTCCCTAGGCCGTGATTTTGGAGGGGAATTCGCCACCTAGCTGAGTTGTGGTACGTTGCAATGCAATGGGTTCGATTAAATTTGTACCACGCAATATGTCAATGATCTTCCTCCAGCAGCAGCTAGCAGAAAAGTAGCAAGTAGCTTAATTGATTAACGGTAGCCTTAAGGCAACCGCTGCAGGTACCGTCTGCGCCGGCACATACATACATACCTACATGTACATATGCTCTACCTACATAAATCTACGCACGCAAAGTGCGGGGCCCGGATATCAACCGTGGCTTCGGGCATGATACCAAAATCGCAAAGATAGGCCGGAAGTATTTCTTTTTTTCTCTCTTTTTTTCATTTTTCATTTTTCATTTTTATACTTTTATAAATATTATGTTTATCCTAAATTAAGCAAGTCTCATTTTATTTTGACCTGACTTCTAGCTAGTTGATATCTCATGTGCGCATATATTCGTGCGTTGATTGAAAACTCGGAATTTTGTGTGGGGACTTGGTTGCAGACTTCCGACCTTTTAATTAACGAGTGAGTGCACATGTATTAATATTGTTGCGCACGCAGTGGCAGTGATCGCATGATCATCACGTACCTACTTTTTTGTATGAGCGCTCAGACATCTGAAATGAAAACCATTAGTCTACTATGTAAGTAAATTCTCCTACGTAGCTACTAATTGCAATGATCGGCCCAGGAAAAAATAAAAATCACCCGGCCGTCCGTGGTTTAGGGTCCTGATTAATATTGATCCTACTAAACATGTATGTGCTCAATCTATTTTTGCAACCAGTCGATCCTACATGTAGCCGGTCACTAATCAGCAGGGTCCAGGCCGGGGGTCAGGAAAGGAGCCGCACGCAATTCTTGGCATTTTCGCCATGTTTAATGACCGTTTGAATTGAGGGTCGAGCTGTGGTTGTGGTGATGAGGCTCCGGCCCAATCACGAGAGGTCGATGCATGTTTCACACGTGGAATGGAGGCTCAATAAAAGGTCCTACGTTGGGTGAGGTTCTAGCGGCGACGTAGGGAGAATCACAGAATATCACTCGTTAGGCCTGGGCTGTGCGAAGGATGACTTGGTGAGGGCCCCTACAGGCACACATCTTATAGGTTTGGGGGGAATATATGCCCTGATTGGATTCATGGAAGCTATTTAGGGATACTGTGAGCCACCCTCACTACTTGTAAATTCCTGAGGAAAAAAACTACTATTTTACCCCCGGTTGCTCCGTATAGCCAACTAGTACTTGAAACATAATTTGTTTATGTTTCCGAAGCGGGCTAATGCAACGTCGACTATCAATAGTCCATCAACTGATCTACTTTTGTCGGAATAAGATGGAATGTAGAGTTGACCCAGCACTCGTCTAAAGATATTGCGCCTTACAAGTACATACATGTATGTCCGCTTCCCAAGTAACAATGCCATAATGGGCTAGCGTTTAGATCTGATACGACACTTGGCGCCGCTTGTTAAGCGGACGTTTTTTTGGCTCCTGTTATTTGCTTTAAATTTGTGGGGGAGGGGGGGGCGGGGATCGACCGAGGGTAAACGTTACCTGGGATGCAAATCCGCAGGGGACAGGGAGCGGAACCGCGGTTCCTACTATACTGCCACGTTTACCTTATTGCGACTTCATGCTAAGTACTCCGGTGTCCCTGGGTGAGTCACAAACAGCGACCTGGAGAGAGCTTGAGTAAAGTGTCTTCGGCTTGATCCGTCTTTTTCTGTGTACTTTTCCTAAATGTTTCTACAAAGCTCGGAATAGTTATTTTTGGGTCATTTGTATATAACTTCCGTTCATGCGCAGGGATCTACCTGCAGCGGGTGTTCTGCAGATCCATCCGCCCTGTTACTAGCAGCCACGCTCCTCCTGTAGAGGCGATCAGGTATCTCTCGGCGTTTTGATAAACATATTGACGTCTTTTTTTTTTTTTTTTTTTTGTTTAACTCATTAATTACATGCAGACCGTAGTCTATGGTAATATCGCACTCCCCGGAACTGCCCTTCTGCCTCCGCCGCCGCTCACAGTAACCGTAATATCGCACTCCCCAGAACTACCCTTCTGCCTCTACCGCCACTCACACACATATTGACGTCGACGTGAGTCAAGAAAATTCTCGGAAAGACAGCATAGCCTTTGTTCCCGCGAGTTTCCGGGGAAACAGAGACATTGACGGATATGGGTCATAAGCTCCCATTAGAAATAATTACCTAGATGTTTCTCCAATGTGCCGAATTGTCATCAGAAACCTCGGCCTTTGAAGAAAAGATGCCTTGCGGGACGTTAAGTTGTCACGTTTCTATATTCTGTATTTTTGGGTTTCTCCGGCCGGTGAACAACTGGAATGTTGGACCAGAACTCATGATGCCAGGGTTGCCGAGAGCATGAAACACAAGACCAATATTTCTTGGTAGTGGAACGGATAGTGTAGAACTTGTTCATTTTTTTGACTCTTAGTTGCATTGTTTCCTGAGAGGAAGTAGCCACTATCATTGACCTAGGGGAAGGTACATGTAGTGACTTTTGTTTTTTGTTTTTGTTTAACTCATTAATTACATGCAGACCGTAGTCTATGGTAATATCGCACTCCCCAGAACTGCCCCTCTGCCTCCGCCACCACTAACACAACCGTAACCGTAGTATGACAACCAGACGCAGAACAACAAAACAAACGCAAAACAATAAAACAAACGCAAAACAGCAAAACAAACGCAAAACAATAACACAAACGCAAAACAGCAAAACAATGTTTACACTCCTTCTTCCCTGTCCTTGAGTCCTCCCCACCCCCGCGTTGCCTCTCTCTCTTCCTCGTCTTTCTCTTCGTCCCTCTCCCCATTCCCGTGCCTCCACTTAACAAACTCCTTCCATATTTTGAGCGCGCTCTCGATGCCTGTCTTTGTCCACAGGAGGGCTTGGACTGTTTTATGATCTTCGTCCTTGTCTCTGGTTTCCGTTGTGGCCTTACAGGCTGTCAGGATGTGGGCGACGCTCTGTTCACCCCCTCCGCATTCATGCGCCGTCTCTTTTTTCTTAAGACGATGGAGATATTGGTTGATGGCAATATGTCCTGTTCTTAACCTGCTGATTATGGCTCTGTCTTTTCTATCTGTAGCCTCAAACCTTATCAGGTTGGCCCAGATCGCCATTTCTTGCTTTCTTCTTGTCTTCCAGTCCTCTCCCCAGTCTCTAATGGTAGTTTCCCGCGACTCCCTTTCCAAATAAGCGAAGGAAATGAAGGTATCTCTGTCGAGGGTGCCTTTCCCGACTGCCGCTTTTGCTGCTTCGCTATGTGCTTCTCGATATCGTGCTTTACCCACTCCAGTCTGACTTTAATCTTTTGAGTTTTGGCGGCATCATATAGCCATCGTATCTTATGCGCCATCATTTCTCCCGACGTTCCCTGCCTTTTAACGACTCTCCTCATGGCTTCCTGACTGTCGCACCGTACTGTAATAGTGCTCTTCCTTTCCCTGTCGGCGTCTTTCATGCCTATTTCTATTGCTTTCTTGATTCCCACCATTTCGGCGTCCATAATTTCCATTCTCTTCCCTAACCGGAAACCTATGCTCCTTATGACCTCTCCCTCATCGCCAGCCTACATACTCTGCTGTACCTTCGCTTTTCTTGGACCCATCGCTATACACGATTATTTCGGCGCCCTCGGATCGGTGCTCCTGTCTTTCCTTCTCCATCCCTTCTTTATCGTATTCCCTTATTTCCACCTCCATTTCTTCTCTCGCTTCTTTTTCCCATTTCCTCTCCTCCTTATGCAGGGCTTTCCATTTTTCAATCTTGTTCCAATCTTTTCCCACTAGGGTTTCCAGGTTCCTGATTGCGCCCGGCATACCCCTCTTCCTTGTCGCTTTCCTTCTTCTTCCTGCGCTCCAGGTGTCGGCTGCCTCGGCCACGTTCTCTATTTCCCTTTTAGCCGCTCTGTTTGTAGGGTGGTTGGGCGCACGCTGCAGCGCCTTGATTGCCAGCACTCGTTCTTTGTCGTTGAACCTATGTTCGGTAGGTATCATGTCGTTTTCCACTTCCACAGCGGCTGTGGGGGCGGTCCTGAAGTGTCCTCCTATCCGTTTCATTGCCTGTATGTTCCCTTTATCTATCACCTTGGCTAGAGTCTTCTGGCCCTTCCACCACACCTTCCCTCCGTACTCGGCCACTTGCCTGGAGCATGCGATATACATTTTCCTCGCATTGTTTACCCCCATACCTTTGCTTCCTCGTCCCAGCCTACATGTAGTGACTTGGTCCCGGCCGGGATTTCTCTTGGTCATTGTTCAAAGGTAGTTTTGTGATGGTGACCTTATGCAATCGCCCGGGACTTGGAATTGACTGCTCTGGTGTCTTTATTGAGAAAGAGGAAGACAATCGCAATGTGTCCATCTTCTGTGTTTCAAGATGATACCGAGTGAGGAGCTGTGAGTCGGGCTAGGCGCGCGTACGCAATGCCGCGAGCTTATCAGCCCTAAAGCGAAGTCGGGGGTTGCAATAGTGGCCTCTTATAATATTAATACCCAGTAATGTATCATGGCCATATAGAGGGGGTCCTCACATATGATTTACCGCAAAAGCCTCTCGATAACCGGCCTGGTATACTCCAAACCCCAAAGCTGGAACGTTGGCGTACACGTAGATAAGCCCACATCCCACCTATCATGGCGGACCGTTGTGTGTGACGTGTTGGATACCCCCCACAGACATCTTTGAGTGGCTACAGTAGGGAGGGAAGGATTCGGAGTGGTTGTCAGTGCCGGTGCGTGCTGCAGAGAGCGGTATTAGCTCTGGTGGTGTTGTATTTGTTCAATTCATTAATCTCATGCAGATGGTGGTGTGTTGCGCTGTGTGGAGTCGGACAAGCTAGTCTCGGAGAATAGCTGGGGACGGTGGTGTGTTTTTGGGGCTTTTGTTATAGGTGTGAGAGCGAAGTGGGATGAGCGGAGCGGGGATGAGCGGAGCGGGGATGAGCGGAGTGGGGATGAGAGCGGTGTGGATTGATACGATTGTTATAGGGTGGCAGGGAATGCTGCCCGCAACTTGCATCCAAGCGGGAAAGAGCAGAGACTCACCGGGCCCTGGCATGCAGATTAGACCCGCTCTAGATCTCTTGAGTACGTAGTAGCGAGATTCCATCTTCCCGCATCCCGCCTTTCGTGGTTCATAATTCACTTCCCAAAAGCTATCGACAAGCCACGGTAGTGTAGTCGGTTAGCATACCTCCCAAAAGTCAGCCTGTAGGTGACACTGTTGTGAGGGAGGAGACTGGGGTTCAAATCCCCACCGAGGCGTCATTTAAAAAAAATTTATTTATTTTTGAGGGGAAGCCGGAGGGGAGGGGGGGAGAGGGGGGCTCTTGGTGGTGTACTGGGCTAAGTTTTTGTTGGGTTAGTTAGGGTTTTAGATCTTCATGTTTCGAGCATTTATGAGCTGCTATAAGTGTCCAATTGTGAGAGTCATTTATAGTGCCAGAAACGTACATCGTTCGAGTGTAGAGTTATTATTACTACCGTCCCAAGTGACCACTACTCGCGGAGAGTTCAGTCAGTTAGAGAAACCTTTGATACAATATATGTATCTCTCCCGCGAGCGTCCCAGGACCGTTAGACACGCCATTCAGGCCCGACGCGCAATTGTTCGTCCATGAGCGTTTGATGTGGGTTAGGGTTAGTAACTCTTGCGATCACTCGGTTTTACCAAGAGTAGTAAATGCTACTATTTATAGTACGCGCGCGCGCGCACTGATCAAGACAAAGACCGTACTACTTACTCTCTACCTACCAACCCGCTGTCAACAACAACGACGAACTCTAACAAACGGACTTTTCTTGTTTTTGACCTTGTCCTTTTTCTTCCAGGTAGGTAGGTACTAGATACTTCTTGTTTGGCCCTCCCCACGCACATCTATTGGGCGAATGGATTGTTTGGCAACAGGGATCGATCCTGGCCGGATCAACATCATCACCAGCGAGATTTACGTCACAGCTTCATGATCAGCGCGAAACAAAACCAGTTTCTGGCGGGGGAAGGAGTTGTGGTTAAAAGAGCTGTAGCGTTCCTCGCCCGCTGCGCTAAAGCTACACCTTCTGCTCATATACGCACCATCATCAGCATCATCATCATCATAGCCAAGCAGTGGTACTACGACGTCTTCGAGTCTCCTTCGAGATATATATATATATATTATATATATCGAATTGCAACACGAATTAAAACGGAATAAAAACCAAAACCCAAAACCTAAAACCTAAAACCCAAAACCCAAACAGCAAGCATGGGCATGACCAAGACCAGCCCCTTCACGCCCACGCAGCACGTCTCGCTCGTGACGCTCCTGTGCCCCGAGTACGCACCCGCGCTCTCCTTCTACGCCGGCCTGCTCAACTTCACGATCCAGGAGGACAGCACGCACGACGACGACCCGTCGCGGCGCTTCATCGTGCTCACGCCGCCCAAGCTGTGCCAGCTCGCGCCGCAGATGGGCCTTCTCGTGCAGAAGGCCGTGACCAAGCGCGACCGGCGCGCCGTCGGCAACCAGGCCGGCGACGCGGTGTTTATGTTTCTGGAGGTGGACAACTTTGACGAGGCGTTTGGCAAGATGAAGGGCATGGGCATCGAGTTTGAGGACGAGGAGCCGCGCCAGGAGAAGTTTGGCAAGGCGGCGCTGTTTAGGGATCCGTTTGGGAATAGGATCAATTTGGTGGATCGGCCGTGTAAGAGGATTGGGAGCCTGTATGCGCAGGATTGGACGGCGGTGAGGTGAGTGGTGCGGTGGTATGTGGGGAGGTGGGTAGGTAGGGTAGGTTCGAATTCGTCGTCGTCGGTGCGGCGTTCTTTCTTTGTCGGGATGATTAGTGGCTGATTGGGGTAGTGTCAATTGAGAGTTGAACCATTCGTAATTGAGGCTGGTGGGGGGGGGGGCTGCATAGTGATAGTAATAGTCCTGTAGTTTTTACAAGTGGGGGTGGGAGGATGATATCTTACTATATACTCTGTACCTTACTTTATTGTATTGTATACGTATCTGAATGTCTCATAAAGCAATTTCTATTTAATTATCCGCAAGATCAAAGATAGAATTGAAATAAAAAAAGAACCCACACATACTCGCGCGTTCATTAAATTGTCGGATGTCGTTGTAACCAAATCCCCACAATGCGTGAGTATATAAGAGGAAGAAAAAAAAAGAAACCCTAACCCACAATGACCAAGACCACGCCGCAACCATAGCTACGCAGCTCCCTTTCTTTGGTTTTGGTTTTGTAGTCCTTATCGATGACGGGTAGGAGGCCAGCACACACACACACACATGTATATATATAATATATATTCCCCACCGTGCACCGCAGAGCGAGAGCCTCACCGATAGAGATCCACGATCGAAGAGAGAAAGAGGGCTGGCCGCAGAGAGAGAGAGAGAGAGAGCTACAGCCTTGCCGCGCGCACGCGAGGCGGGCCGGGGATAGAATTAATTGCGCACCCGGCCCAGTTTGTAAGATAGAGAGAGAGAGAGGGTTGCGCCGCAGTATGGACATCGTTATGGAAGGGGGGGGGGGGAGGCTCTTCATGGGTGGGCTAGAAAGGCAGGCAGGTACGTAGATGTTAATTAAACATTTCTACGGGGCGTGGTGGATGCGTGGTGAGTACTGGATACATAGCTAGGTCACACTGTACTGCCTTCATTGTATAGTGCGGCCATAAGCTTTCTATTATGGGACGTGTGGGGGCTCCGGGGTTGGAGGGTGCTGCGTCATGGTGTGTCACTCGGTTTTGTGCGGTCGGAGTGGGTGGTGGAGTTTGGGGGGGAGCTGGGGTGTGCTTGGGGTGTGGGGGTGTGGGGGATAGTGGAGATGGTGGGGATATGGGGAATACGGGCGAGGGATTGGTTTTGGGAAAGGGAAAGGGGGGGGAGTGGGTGCTCTTGGTACGCTCGAAACTGATATGGCGTTCGAACCATAATAATTCCACCCCCCCCCCTCCCATGGTGGCCGAAGCCTGCTGGAAGTATAGTATAGTAGGGATGGAGCAAAACCACAGGCCCCGTCCCCCCCCCGAACGCTGGGGGCTTGGTAGGGCCGGGTGGGGGTTTCGAGAGCGTGGAGTTACGATATATTAGGTTTCCCTGTATATATATGTATACTCGCCATCAACCACAAGAACCCGAAAATGCAGGCGCCAATGACAAGGATACTTTGTATGAACCAAAACAATTCTACCCCTGTCTCCGTCACTCGCATCTTCAGGTTCTTGTGGTTGATGGCGAGCACGTATATGTATCATCTCTCACATCCGGAAACGACCCTCCAGCTCCGCGTTCACCCAGTATGTACCTACATGTATGTATGTATCTATGTATGGGTATGGTATGTACCTTACCGTCGAAACGCATACAATTTTGAGCTTTATATATTGCTTATTTGGTGCTTATATAAGCATCATTTGAGCGTTTTCCCGTGTTTTGGTCTTATTCTCTTTTAATCATATTGTGAGACTATGTTTGGAAAATCCATAGCGCTAGATATTGATTACTAATATCAATGAGTCAAATCAAATAATGAATTTTGACTATTAATTTTTGGAAAGCCTGATCCAGAATAAGGCCTAAATAAGATGAAATAAGGCCTATTCCACCTAACAAGCATAATCAATTTCGCTTATTAAATGTTGATTTTTGGATAAGACCGATAAATAATCAGTTAATATCACCGGATCGGCAGCATTTAGGAATACGCAATATCACCAGATTGGCATCATTTTAGAAAGACGCAATATCACTGAATTAGAAAGATAAATACACCGCTGAGCTAATAATACACTGGCAGAATCTGACGCCCCATCGACACCACCAAAAGAGTTTTATCGTCATCCTCCGCTAAAGACGCCACCTGCCAAAGACGCGGTGCCAGTGCCTACACGTAATATCGGCAGAGAGCGTTGGGGATCGACAGCAGGCAGTCCTTAGATTACACGCCTTCGTAGCCTCGAAGACGGGTGATATATGTATATGTCATAAAGATAGCCGTCCCCAAAACCCAGTGACGCGATGATTGACGAGCCTAAATTGCCTCTCATTAGACTCTAAAAGAACGACAGACGCTAAGTAGTATTCTAGAAAGACTTCTACCACTCAGACTGAGCTAATAAGCTAATCGATCACCTTAAAACATCATCGAATCATCGGCGATTCGCCTACAGGAGGCTTTTTGAAGACGTCGTGGATCTTTTGACGCCTAGATGTCATATTTGATGCAGGTGGGGATGGAGGTGGGGTGGAGATGGAGATGGAAGTGGGGGTAGAGGTGGGGTGGAGATGGAGATGGAAGGTCGAGGTGGAAGTGGGGCGGAGGTGTAATTTGGCGTGCCAAGATGTGACGAATACATCATTGCCCTCGAGACTACCGCATACAGAACGGTGCTTAGGCTGCATCGCTATTTGAGCATTTGTGCCTGGTATGGCGATATATACATACATATACCGCCATTCGATACATCACTGATACAGGGGTGCTACAGATCATTATTCGAAATTTTTACTCGAGCATACAGATATATACTGCCAAGATATGCCAGATCGATATCTAAGCCTAATCGTCCGAGATCAAGATCAACAGATTTGTGCCTCAGATGGCAGATATCGGCAAGATATGCAGATCAATATCTAAGCCTAATCATCGAGATCAAGATCAAATAAAGATCAAATAAAGATCAAATAAGGATCTACCTCGATATCACAGATTCCTCAAGATACGACGACAGATATTGAGGCGTAATCCAGAGATTACGCCTCATTGACGCCTTTATAGGTTTAGTGTTTTTGGTAACGCTTAATCCAAAGCACATCATCACGGAGCTAAAAGCATAAAATGAACCCTATTTTGGGAAAAGCAATAGCGACTAATATTACTAATCCACATAAAGGCTTGATTCAGTAAATACTGTATATAATATGCTTAATTAAGACTCTCTGTACGTAATAAGACTCAAAATTGTATGCGTTTCGACGGTAAGGTATGCAGTTACCACCCACCTGCCACCAGCCAGCCAGCCAGGCAGGCAGGCCAGTGTGCCGCGCGCGCGCGCACCGGGCCGCCGACGACAGGGGTCCGCCAGCCACCAGCCAGCCAGCCAGCCCATAGCGGCCGCTTTGGTTTGCGTCCATTTTTATTTATAGCACAGGGCACGATGGGTATGACGGGAGCCGTGTATGACCTGGGACTTGCAACACGGCGCGCGCGGGGGAGGGGGGAGGGGACGCACATCACCGGCACGGGGCTGGCACGGGGGGGGGGACTGGGCGGCCAGATGTACATGTAGAATAGTTATCAGGTTTGGATGAGGTTAGTATATAGCAACAGGGCCGCCAGGGCCGATGCGTACCCATCCCATGGACGTACGTACGTATACCTACTTGTGCTTGTAGCTACAGGCGGTTGCGGGTGTGTTTTGTGGAGTTGGTAGGTAGGTGTGATATCAGTACTCTACTCTACTCCACTCCACTCCACTACATCACAGGACTGGCGAGACCATACACAAGCAACTGGCCGACTGGGTAGCCAGCTACATACATAGGTATAGGTACATGTCGGTATAGCAGGTAGATGTAGGGCAGGCAGAGCAGAGCAGCACACTCGGTCGGTCGGGCGCGAGCTCTCTGGCCCGCTGGGGTGGGACAGCTGGGGGATGGGCGTGGGATAGGACGGGAATGGGATGGGATGGGCGTGCACTCATCACATCACATCGACCATATGGCCGGCGATCCCCACAGCACGCCGGGGGGGGCGCAGGGCAGGACGGATATCGAACCACGCCACAACCACCCTCCAGCTGGATGGCCGATCGGATCCGCAGGCGAGGGTGGAGGGCGTGTTCCAGGTGTTCCAGCACGCGCACACTCACCTACCTAGAGTACAGTACACTACACTACACTACAGTACACCACCTACCGGCGGGCCAATTCCCAAACCCACCCACCCACCCAATCACCGCTCCCCATCCTCCTGCCCCCCTCCACTCCCACTTCGCACCCATCTCGCACCTCGCGTGCAGACAGAGAGAGAGAGAGCGCTCCAGGCCCCCCCCCCCCTCAGACCCAGACCCCGGACGTGGTGTGGTGAGTGGCAGCAACGTGTCGATCTCCCGCGGGGGGGGGGGGGGGGGGCGTCCAGCCGGGGCCGCCGGGATTCGCTCGGCTAGCGGGCTTGGCGCGAGGAGGAAGGGCCAGAGGAGGGAGGTCAGAGGGCAGAGGGCAGGGGGAGGGGGGGGGGAGAAAGAAAGAAGGAGGAAGGCACGTCATGGGTTGCCGCGGCAATAGTTACCGTGCCTGGGTTGGCGCATGGGGGCAGAAGTGGAGGGAAGGGAAGGGAAGGGAAGGGAAGGGAAGGGAAGGAAGGGAAGGGTGGAAGAAGGAACCCGCCGGGGCGCGCGCGGCGGTGGCGCCGTGGAGTGGGTGGGTGAGTGAGTGGGTGGGTGGGTGGTGGTGGGCTGGGGCGTGTGGTTGTTGTTGTGAGTGTTCTAATAATGGGAGTGGGTGGGTGGGTGGGTGAGAGAGAGTCAGTGAGCGAGTGAGGTGAGGTGAGGTGAGGGAGGGAGAGTGGGCGCGCCCGTTTCAAGATGCGCGGTTGGAGGGCTCAAGGGGGGGATAGTTTGTTTGTTCCCGAGGCTGAGAGAGAGACATCATGAGAGAGATGACGGGGAGGAGGAGGAGGAAAGACAATGGTCGGGTGTTGGTTGGAGTGTTGGTTGAGATTGATTGATTGCTGCCGGTGATGGGCGAGGGCGTGGTGGGCGCTGTGTGCAGTGACGGGGTTGGCTGTGGACGCCGCATCTGAGCTGGGGGTGAAGCGGAGGGTGGAGGGAGTGGAGAGGATGAGTGAGATGTGTGTATGTATGTATGTGTGTGTACCTACTCTATGTATGTATGTATGTATGTACCGCAGTATACCGCAGTATGTACATACAGGTACTGTATGTATGTTGTGTGTGTGTGTGTGTGTGTGTGTACTCTATGTATGTATGGTACACATGTACCCCAGGCACAGCAGAAAGTGCGCATGCCATACAGCAACGGATTGGAGGGAGACGGGGCAGTCGGAGGAGCTGGAGGAGGAGGAGGAGGAGGAGAGGAGCCAGAGTACATGCAGGTAGAGTACATGTAGGTACTGGCAGAGAAAGTACACGATACTACATGTCCTGTCTGTGCCTACATGTACACAGAGGAGGGAGTATACAATACAGCCGATGACGGGGACGGGTGCAGCAGCAGCTCAGGTAGCTGTAGCTGTAGCAGCAGCAGCAGCAGTGTGTGTGTGTTGTTGTTGTTTTTGTTGTTGTTGTTGCTGTTGTAGTAGTAGTTGTAGTAGCAGTAGCAGTAGTAGCAGGAGTAGTTGTGGTCGTGGTCGTGGTCGTGGCCGTGGTCGCGATACTGCTCTGGCGGGAGGAGCACCTTTGTCCGCCGTGGGTGAGGCAATAACGATACTATAGGTACTGCTCTCCTCGTTTCTTATTGCAACGACCGCTCATATTCCTACTTTTATTCTATTCCCTCTCTCTATATTTATTTATTCCATACCCGCGCATGTTTTCTTTTACCGTCTGTCCGTCCGGCAATGCCAATGGCCACCACCACCACCACCACCAGGTCCACCACCCACAGGGCCACCACTGGTAACCTCCTCCCTCCCACACACACCCACACACTCCCCCGGTCTACGCGCCTTACCTAGTCAGTCTACGGCTTCGCCGCACATGCGTTCTCCTCTATGGTCAGCTTGGCTTAGCTGCTCCGCCCTTGGGGAGGCACGCCCACCCAACCCACGTCCGGCCGCTCTTTTTCCGCCCCCCCCCCTCCCCCCGCTTGCGTTGGGGGTTGTGTCTTTGCCCATTCTACGTGTGCGCTCTCTGCCACCACCCCCTCCCCCCAATCCCCACCCTCCTCTCCTCTCCTCCCCCTTCTATTTCTCTATCTCTCCCTCTCTCTCTTCTTCCTCCTCTCCCCCTCCCCTTCCCTTTCCCTCTCCTCTTCTTCTTCATCTGTCCTTCCACCCCCTTCTTCTTCTTCTTCCTCTTCTCTCTACATCTCGACATCTTCCTTCTTCTTCTTCTTCTTCACGTTAATAGCATTCTCGCGCTCTCTCGTTGCTTGTCAAGGTATTATAATCCCCCCATCTCCATACCTATAGCCACCCCCCCAGATCTATCGCGATCTTCTCCCCCACTCCCCATTCTGCGCTGTCGCCTCGGTGTCGGTGGCCGTTCTCTCCTAGCGTGTTGTCGCGGTTGTTCTCTGTCCCTCTCCACCACAACCACACAACCACGCAACCATCCCCTGTCCCCCGTCCCCGTCCCCGTCCCCCCTGTCCCCCGTTCCCCGTTCCCCGTCCTCTCCCCCCCCCCACCCCCGTCTTTTTGAACACCCGGCACAATTGCTGGTCTACAACCACAACCACCGCTTTACCCCTTCCCCATACACACACGTTATTCACGCCCACACAACACGCATCACGTCCATTGCCCAATCTCGTGCTCGTACTCACTTCGTGTCGTAAAGTAACAGGCTCTCTCTCTCCCTCTCTCTCTCGACGCACACTCCTACTTGCTCGCTCACAACAACACAGCATCCCCCCCGTTTCTACACATACAGTACTGTACGCTAGGTGCTATACAACACGCACTCTGATCATTGCCCTGCTCAATCTTATCGTATTGGAGATATACATATAAATACATCCACCACCACCTCCATCATGGCCGCCAGCCCGTCCACACCCCCCCCGCTGCTAAACTCCATCGCAGTCAGCAGCGCGCCCACCCCGTCCTCGATACCCGCAAAGCGCCCCCTCGAGACCGCCTCCACCTCGTCGACGGCGACGACAACGTCCTCAAACTCGTCGACAACCTCGGCGTCCTCGAGCACCTCGTCTGTGGCCGCCAACACCGCCAACACCACCGCCAACACCGCCAACCCCAACCCCAACAACAACAACAACACCAGCACCACCAGCACCACCACCGCGACCCCCACCACCCCCGCCACGACTGCTGCGGCGGCCGCCGCCGCAGCCGCCGCCGCGGCCACGCCGCAGACAAAGAAGGTTCTCGAGCGCAACCAGGCGTGTCTGTCGTGTCGCTCGAGGAAGCGAAAGTGTGATGTGAGTCGCGCGTCCCCTTCTCCCAGTGACGTGTGTGTGTGTGCCATGCTAACGTCAATGATTGTAGGGCGGGAAACCCACGTGCAGTGCCTGTGACAGGCTCGAGAGACGGTGCGTGTACTCGACCGGGGGACTGTCCACCGTGACAAAGATCCACTCGTCCTCGTCGTCCTACCACGCCAGCAGTAAGTGTTTTCCCTCCATTCTTGCGTGTAGAGAGGGGGGCGGGGTCTAACGAGAACAGAATCAAACAATTCAACCCCGAGCTCAAACACGAGCCGATGGGTGCCGCCGGCCGTCAACACAAACATCGAGGAGGCGCACCCGCTGGTCATCCACGGGCCCTCCCCTCGCACCGCGCAGCCGCCCACAACGCCGCCGATGCTCTCCGCGCCCACCTCGTCGCAAAACACCTTTACGGCCATCAACCACGGCTCGTCCTCTCCCCCGGCGGCACGCCCCAGCCCGAGTCCGAGTGCGCAGCTAGCACCAACAAACGGGAGCCAGCGGCACTCGCACGAGCCTCCCGCGAAGCGTCCCCGCTCCACCGAGGCCCCACTGTCGTCGGCCAACCTCTTTACGGCGCACTTCCTGCAGGCGTCGCCCTTTGCCGGCAGCGACAGCGACATGGCATGGCCCGAGTCCGCCATCGGCGAGAGTGACACCCCGGACGCGGACTTTCCCTCGCCGGCGGCCCTCACCGAGCTCGTTGAGACTTTCTTCGAGCAGATCCACCCGTTCATGCCGTGTCTGTACCGCTCCGCCATCATGGCCGACATCGCCGCCGGGGGCCCCCTCGCGCGGCCCAACCCGCTCTCGTACGTGCTCGCCTCGCTCGCCGCGCACATCAACCCGTCGCCGGCCATCTCGGCGCTGTCCGCGCCGTGGGCCGCCGCCGCAAAGCGTGGCTTCGACAACGCCGTCACGCGCGGCAACTTTACGCTCCTGAACGTGCAGGCGGCCGTCTACATCTGCCTTTACTGCCTCGTCACCGCCGAGATGGCCGAGCTGTGGCTCTACCTGGCCAAGGCCTACCGCATGTGCACGCCGCTCGGGCTGCACGAGATTGATTCGCCGCGGCGCGATGGCCGCGAGGGCCGCGATGGGCGCGCGGGCGTGGGTCCGCTGGCGAGGAGCGAGCAGGAGCTGGAGGAGAGGCGCAGGGCCGTGTGGGCTGTGTTTATGTTGGATAGGCTTGTTTCGTGGGCGCCTGGGTGGCCAATGGTCGTCGACGAGAGGGTGTTTTGCGTCAACTTTCCGGTGGACGAGGCTGTTTTCCAGAGCGGCGAGATTGAGGTGTGTTTTCCTTCCTTTTTCCCCCGTGAGTCATGGCAATGATGTACTGACTTGTTTTTGTGTGTGTGTGTAGCAAATGTCGCATATTGTGATTGAGCCGTTTGCACACCATCTCTCGGATCTCATCACGCCGGCGCTGGCCTCTGCGCCTCCAAGAAGCCCATACCACTACGTCCGCAAGCTGTGCATCCTCCTCGGGCACATCATCGCGCACACACACTCGCCACACCCGCCCACACGCGCGCAGTTTGACGCGCTCGAGACAACACTCGCGCGCTTCCGCCTGTCGCTGCCACGGCAGTACCGCTCCATCGCCAACCTTCCCTCCAGCGAGCTCACGCACGTCGCGCAGCTCAACCTGCTACTACACGTGTGCACGATCCTGCTGCACGAGCCGGGCTCCGAGGCTGCGCAGGCGGCCGTCGGCAACATCATGGCGGGGCTGAAGATGCTGGTCAACTGCGCGACGGAGGAGGGCGGTGCGCTGGCAAACCCGTTTCTGTGCGGGGTGCTGTTTGTGGCGGGGCGGATGCTGGCCGTGGGGTACCGGGAAGGGCGCGCGGGGCGGGCAGAGGTGGATCTGGTGCTGGAGGTGCTGGAGAGGGGGCGTGAGTGGTGGCCCGGGTTGGCGGGGCGGTATAGGGATGTGGTGGGGGCCGAGGTGGGCAGGTAGAAGTTTTTTTTTTGGGATGAAGGGTGTGCTTTTATTTGTAGGTGGCGGCGGCGGCTTTTTTTATGGTCGTTCTTTTCTGTAGTTTTCTTCTTTCTTCCAAGACTCTTGACTTTTCTCCTTGTACGTTGCTTTTTTCTTTCTTTTCCTTCTCTTTTGGTTGCTATATTGTTTTTTAAGATCTACGTGTGTGAATGTGAATGTGAATGTGAATGTAAGTGTGCGTGAGCATCTGTGTAGTCTTTTTTCTTTCTTTTTCTTCTCCATTTTTTCCTTCCATCTATGGTCCACAACTATCGTGCTTTCCTATATTATGTAGTGGTATTGAACGGGGGTCGGTCGGCTTTTTGTCGTTGTTTTATGCAGTGCGGTTCCGTGTGCGTGTGTGTGTGTGGCGGGGAGGGCGGGGGAGGAGGGCGGGGGAGGGCGGGGAGGAGTCATGAATGACGAAGACGAGGATGAAGACGAATCACATGGAGGCGGGTGTGATGAGTGGGGTAGGGGGGCGGGGGTGAAGGCGGATGGATGATGGGGGAGGTGTGAAGTGAGAGGTGTTTTTCACGGACATGTATTATTATTAGGTGGCTATTGCTGTGTTGCTTCTTCCTTTGCGATTGTGGTGGTTTGGGGTTTTTGTTTGGTTTTGTTTGGTTATTTTATTCTTTTGTTGCTTGCTTGCTTGTTTGTTTGTGTTTGTTTGTGAGTTGGTGAGTTGGTGAGTTGTTTGTGGTGTGGTTTGTGGTTTGCGGGGGCTGAGATATATGAAAATACACGGATTTGGGTCTGGTCCTTTTTTTGGTGTGCTTGGTGGGTGTGTGTCGTGATGTGTGTGGTCGTGATGTGTGTGTCGTGATGTGTATGCAGAGGGGAGGAACATGGGGGGGCGGTGAGTGATGGGCTGTGATGGACTGGACTGGGCCGTAAATGCGTGCGGCCTGCAGCGTATGTATGCCTGCCCGGGCCGGCCGTAGAGCGTATACATGCCGTTCGTTGCGCGCAGGAGGTTCACAGACAGCTATATACGGCGGGTATACGTATATATACCTAGCTAGCTAGCTAGCAACATGGCTGGGTATACATGTAGGTAGGTACTTGTAGCTAAGCCGTCCATCCATCCATCCTTCCATCCATCCCTCTTGTCCGTGTCCGTGTCCGTGTCCTTGTCCTTGTCAATCAATATTAATCTCCAGCTCCCCAACGCCGCCAAGAAGCGTACAGAATCCGTGAGGTGCAGTGCAAGCGGGGAGGCGTCAACTCCCCACTACAACAGGCCTTCAAGTTTGCGTTGGCTTTGGCGTCGTTTTTGAAGAAGGGAAAGGGGGGGGCGGAACCTCCTCCTCCTCGACAGACACTTGTGGTGCGGTCTTTATATTTGCACGTTTATACGCTAGTGGAGGTACTACTAGTACCAGGGATCGACGACACCCCCCCCCCCCTCTCTCTCTGTTGGACACGAGGGTCAGCTCCGGCCGCCGGGTCCTTGGCTGGATGGGTCATCGTATGTTACTGGTGTTGGGGTTGGGGTTGGGTTTTGTGTGCTTGTTTTTTGGGTTTTTGGGTTCTGTCTTCTGTTAATTGGTCGTCGTTGTTTTTTTTTTTGTTTAACTCATTAATTGCATGCAGACCGTAGTCTATGGCAATACCACAACCCCGGAACTACCCTGCTCACTCCTGGCCACACTCACTAAAGAGCATTCAGCAAGCTCGCCCTCATCCGCCGCCACTGCCTAACTAAAAAGAAAAGAATAAACACGCCCGTTCGCTTCACAGATTCTCTATTACAATTTGTATCTTCTCTCCTTCTTTCCCACCCTTCTCCGGGAATCCAACCAGATATCTTCCGTTATACTTTGCTATCTCCTCCCTGTCTTCCGCCTTTATTTCTTCCGCCTTGATAATACACTTCGCCTTTGTATCGCCGCATACATGTGTATTACATTTTTGTGATCTTGACGTTAGCTTTGTAGCTTGGAGGTTGTGGGGGGAGTGCGGTTGGCTGACACGCATGACCGCAGTTGCTGTATGTTACTACAGCTCAATTTGGGGCGCAAGTATCCTGACAAGTTGTGTGATAACTACATGTAGGTCTTTTATATATGCCCACAGGTAGCTTAGATAGCGTGGTCCACTGGGCTGCTCGAGGCTGGTAGAGACAGGTGCCTCTGCCTCGTGTGGTCCATGTATGCCTTTGCTTGATTGTTGGTGAGAAATAGGTGGTGCCTCGAGGCCCGGGTACTAAGTCGAGCTATACATCCGAGTCCGAGTCTCGCGGGAGACAACTCCGATATTTATACTCGCCGAAACCAGAACCATTTTATGGGAATACTGACTGACGTACATGAAGATTGTAAGCGGTGCTTCCAATTAATATCCCTATCAGAAACACCCAGCTGCAGCCGGCCCCCCGGGCCACTGAATGTATATATGCAGTTAATACATGGTTACCTAAACCTCGAGGCGAGCAAAACGGTTTGCCTCGAGCATTCTTGCCGCCTCGTCGACCCTGCATGCCTTGAGCTCGCTCGAGGCAGAGGCCTCGAGGCAGGTTCTCGAGCGTCGAGGCCCCGTGGACTACACTAGATCATCATCATCATCGTCATCATCATCATCATTATACGAGTATTCAACTAGTCGGAATGGGTATATATTGCATTCCCTGATTGCAGCGGCGCGGCCGCACTGCACCTGTGTACAAAAAAGAATAAACTACATCTAATAAGTATATAATTATAACCTGCATATGCATGTGCCTTTATAGTGTTTTGATTGGCCAGAATCAATTTGTTGGTGTTTCACTTGATTAGTCATCCAGATTATATAATAATATGAGCAAAAATAGGGCCCACCTACCAGTATCGAACCATGCTGACCATGCCGAACATGCCGACCATGCCGATCCAGTATCAAACCATGCCGACCATGCCGACCATGCCGACCATGCCGACCATGCCGACCATGCCGACCATGCCGACCCAGTCGCAACCAGGCCCATTAGTAAGCATATGGCAAGAGGTTTCCTTACGCATACCGCTACACCCCGACACAACAGGATGACCACACCGCCAACACGTAAGCAACTTTCGCCCGGTCAGCTGAATTCCCCAGCAGTTTTTACTTGCAGAAGGAAATATTCGGCAAAAAGTACATCCTCTGAGACAAAATTTACAATTCATGGTCAGATGTACGTTTGTCTGTCTACCGGATTCCACACACATATCATACTCGCTAACCAAAACGTTTCCTATTTCCGGCTCAGCCTGTCCACTGCTGGCCCGCTGCCTGCCGCTGCCTGTTGGCTGCCTGTCTGCCATTTTGTATATGACCGTTGCCTGCCAGCTCCTTACCATCTACCTGACAACTGTCTGCCCGATACCTGTCTGTCCGTCTTATATATCCGCTGCCTGCCCGCTGCTTGCCCGTGACATGTTTGCCGCTGCTTACTCGTGACATGCCCTGACCGTATATGATACGCTGCTGCGCTTCTTTGCTCGCTTCCGCCTGTCCCATCTGCATACGCCCGCCGCTTTCACTGCTTGCTCTAGCAAATTGCCCGTCTGTGATGACAGATATAATCGTTGCTTATCTGCACGCCTCAGATATCCTCAAAGACTTACTGCGATTCCGCCATTGTTTATCCCCATTTATTTCTACTCAAGACGCTACCTACTTCCCGACGCTACTACCTACCGTTATCAACGACTAATCCCTTCTTCACTGTCTGTCTATTTTCTTGCCCTATTGCCTTCGTCCCTCGCCATAGCTCCCTACCGCCATTTTACTGCCTTTCTACTCGCCTACCTAAATTTGTAATTAATGATATTACAGATATTTCAGAATTCTAAATTTAAGCTTGTTATAATTGATCACACGTATTGTCAGATATTATTCAATTATGAGTTTCATAATCGTGAGATAGATTATATTCATGCTGGTAATCGTGAAATAGATTATATTCATAGCGTTAGTAATCGTAACGTTGTTGGCGGTAATCGTGAACGTTGTTGCGCAGTAATCGCGAACGTTGTTTGCATACGATCAAATCTTCTTAATTATGATTGTAGTATGACATCATTATTACAAAATAAATGTTAGATACTGTAAGCAATTATTTTATCATTTACCATCATATAAATCGTTTAACTTGAATATATATAGCTTATAGAAATGCTTTCTTTCTCAAAGTAATTGAATACAATAAGCCTCGACTACAAATCATTAAACAATGCCACCAACCTTTAATGAAAATTCGACAACCGATATTACCTGCATTCTCGATTTTTCTAACAAAATCAACAAAACCTCTTGGTTAATTACCTTCGAGAGCTCCATCCATTGTTCCAATGAGTTTTTAAAAACCATCATTGACGATGGCGATATTCCCTGCAAAATTATTTGCTCACGGCTGACACTGAAGGAACCAACAGAGAATTCAATTGGAAAGATGTTCTGGTGGCTTTTATGATATGGGTTTGGTATAAACCAAGTACAAATTACTGTACTTGAAAACAATGAAGAGGTTCTGCTTTACTAATATTTTTTATCAAGAAATTGATTTCTAATATTTTAGTAGATTCAAAGCGATCCAACCGATATTGAGTTTGACCGAATAGCACCACCACCAAAGATGCGACTATTTTTTCTTGAAAGTAGAAGACAACCGGCCAAGACTCTCAAAGTTCTTCCGAACGGATTACGACAAGCTTCGATATCCGATCTTTTATTACGATATCGATTATGCCTACAAAATCACAAGCTCAAGAAATATTTTGCTTAGATATTTATTCCTCGATCGATTTAGGTTTCATAGCTCCAATAACGCGATAGTTACAGACAATTATCTACCGATTGTTAAGAGAGTTGTTGTTCAGGATACAAAGACTCACTTTTGGGATGGTGAAATCGCTGAGTTATATTTCTAATACGGGATCGGACGCCATATGGTTCAAATAGAGCGATGTTGGAGGAAAGGAGGTTCATTCTCCTAGTTCTTGGAGTGCTTTTACCAAAAAGAAGTGGTCAGATTAGTGGTAATGATGATGGAGGAGATAACACCAACACCAAATCGAAGACCGACAATTCCAATTCCAGCCGCAACTCCATCAAGAAAAGAAAACTAAGAAACATATTATTGAACCTATTTCAGATGATGATTTATTTAGTTGTCGGAAGTGACGATGAGGATCTATGATAGTCGGTAATTTGTATCTATATATTCCATATTCAGCTAAATTTCTTTGCAGATCCTTATCGAAACGAATTTCTTCATATTTATTCAATAAATACAATTCTCTCAAAATGCCAAGAATTAGAAATCCTAGGACATCACGAGAGATTCGGTAGTTCCATCGATGAACTCAATGCCAGTACTGCATCATCGATAAATAATGTATTATATAAATACATAGGTAGAGCTATACAAAGAAATTCAGAATCGATTTAAATACAACACAATCAAGAAGCAATCGCTCACGATGTAAATTTATACTACATCGCTAAACTCACCTAACAATCTTACACCAAATCCAAGAAGAAATTTAATAATGGCTTTGCAGAAGACCAAGACGGCCTTACGAACGCGAATGGCTGAAAGAACAGATTTATTAGAAGCAAAAAATTGTTACAAACCGAAATGGTTGAATTGACAAGAGGAAATTTGTATTACCCCGACATCTGATTATTCATTTGAATGCTAGAGATTCGGCGACTCGACGCTAATCTCACCAGATATCCCGAAAATTAAATAATCTGTTTGTTTTTCAAGATTGGGAGCTGACTATGATTTCGAAATTTACCTACACCCTCGAATGTTGCCATAACTGGCCGAATATACCATCAAATTCTAGATATTAGTAGAGGACAACCCTCTATTCGGTGGTTCCTGTACGACGAGGAGTCAAGAAATTTACAAGCATCTCAGCAAATCTGTTTTTTTTTTTTTTTTTTTTTTTTTTTTTTTTTTTCGCTTATGCTAATACCTCTGCGCTGCTCTCGAAAAGCTAACTCTTTGTTAGACATTTACTTAACAGCATTCAAGACATCCTCCGATTCAGAATTGTTGGTTTCGAATTACAGCATCCCACTTCTATATGATATCGCAGCAATTATACACGCCAACAACATACAAAAAGTGCACTCAAGTCAGAATGATTTATAAAACAATCACAATCGCCCAAAGTTCCTATCAATATCCTAAGACTATGATGAACCTTTACAAGACTTTCATATTTCCATACTAAGACATTAGGATGGGGAAGCCTCCGAAATCACCAAATCAGACAGAGGCAAGAAGATCGACAACCGAGAAACGATTTCTCCAGCTTGGAAGACTCTGTGGAGAATACTTGGTTGATATGTATTCCCGAGTAGAAGACGAAAGGTTGGATTACATAAGGAAGGGACGAGAAAAACAATATAGTCAAGTTGACGATTCCCGAGGGGAGGATGGTGGAAATGAGGAGTCGATTGAGAATGGGTTTGAAAGGGGTATGACTTTACCGTAGCTTTTTTCTTGGTTCAAGAAAGATGCATCAAAGCGAGGTTGCCGATTCATCGCATGATATGCCGAAGAAAAGGAAAACCTTCCTTATTTATCACAATAACAACAAATCCTAATTGGCCGTAAATTAAGTCCGAACTACATCCCATTAAACTGCACCGATATTCCCTGGCTATCAGATGTCGAAGTTTTCAAATCACGATTAGAAAGACGTAATGCAAAGAAAAATAAGACAATATTTTGGGACAGTTATATATATATGGTTAGAGTTATCGAATTTCAAAAAGAGGTTTCTACGCACATATCATAATCAAGCCGCTAAGACATCCAATATGATATAGGTAATTATTTATCTCTAATATAATTTAGGTTCATCCAGAAATTCCATTCGATTCCATTGATACAATTGTTTCTGCCGAGTTGCCAAGCGAGGAGGACGATCCAATTTTACGAAGATTGGTATTGAGATACAATATGCATCCAGAAGGTCATTTGAGAACAGCTACGAGTCGGTGCAATAAAAATGGAACCTGTGATGATTCCCACAACCGATTCTTGAGAAACAGAATTGAATAGATATGAAGGCTGCTCAATATCGAAGAAGGAAACAAGAAGACAGATGGGTCAGATCTTATATTCCCTTTCTAACAAAGCTACTTGACTGTCATGTGAATGTGGATGTCTGTTTTACTGTTAATATATTCATGTATCTATACAAATATCTATTTAAAGGCCCCGATCGACTACGCTTTCGATCAATATTATCGACGAACAAATCGATTTAAATTAACGACTATATCAACGCGAGATACCTATCTGCTTCCGGCGCAGCATTAATACTACAATACCATATATCCGAACGATTCTCCAGCTGTCAAATCCTTGACTGTACACCTTCCTCAAGAAAAATTACAGTCAAACGTTTAGAGAGACTAATCAGAATCGTCACTTACACTACTTCAGATTTCTCCGACCTGAACATACCGATTTCGAAAACCTTACCTACATTCAATACAATGAGCAGTATACATTTTATCCAATCAGAGGGAATGTTATTAGGCCCAATGATTTTACCGAACAACTGAACTCAAAATTCCCACAAAATATTGTTCGAAAGCGAAGCAGAAATGAAGCCATAGTCTAATCGACACTGTTTCCAAAACTGGGGAATTATTCTATCTCCGAGCTTACTACTACACAAATCTGCCTACAATTGGAAAGATCTCCTAACAGTTAATGGTACCGAAAGATCATACCTTCCAGGAAGTTCTGCATCAAGATTAGTTATTCAAAATCAGACTGAAGGAAGGAGATATTGGATGAGGCGATAGCTTCTTTTATTAGTCCCAAACAGCTTCGATTTCTTTTTGCACACCTATTACTCAATGTACCACTGTCAGCTATCGAGATTTTTGAAACCTATCAAGAGGCTTTAAGTGCAGACTTTTTGGATCAATACGAATCGGCAGCAATAGTTGTACAAATGTGCCTAAAGGATATCGCATACCATCTTGGTTCACAAAGCTCACGACTATCAGATTTTGGACTGCCAGATCCAGTTGAGAAAGTCGATGAACTCTTTCTTGAAAATGCAGCTTTTGATGATCGTCGGGAAGAGTTAAGCTCTTTAGCTGCTCAGCATCAATCACAGTTAACTGAGGAGCAATTATATGTGTTCAATACTATAGTGGAGGCTGTTTATGGAGATCTGGAGTCAGACAACAACTGCTATTTCTTGGATGGCAAAGCAGGAAGAGGAAAAACATTTATCGAATACAATCACAATTATGTTAGAGGAAGGCATATCATTGTTATATCGTGCCTACAAAGATTAAGCGACACTTTACGAGAGAGGCAGAACAGCACATTCCACATTTGGTATACCAGTCGTAGAGGTAAATATTTTCACTCTCATTACACTGACTTAGTATCTAACTCAATTTAGAATAATTTAGAGTTGCAGTCAAATCTCAAATAAGACGATCAGATAGAAATTTCATTTATTTCGAGTCAAAACCGATTATATGATTTAAATGCCGATGGCAAACAAAGCATCAATTGAATGTCCCAATGAACTGCTACAAGTTTTAGAATGAAATAACAAACCTTTTGGAGATAAAGTGTTTTTAGGATTAGGTGATTTTCGGCAAGTGGCACCAAGAATAATGGGTTAACTCCTGACCTACAAAGAACACTTGAAGCCTCGATTAAATCATCTTCTCTCTGGCAATATTTTCAGGTGTTACGATTGCATGCACCTATTCGNAGAATGATCCGATCCAGAATATTCAAATGGGTGGATTCAATTGGAGATGACATTCAATAGGGAACAATCAGTTTCTGATATTGAAATAGAGTTACTAGATAGTATCGATTCATATCAGGATATTGCCGATTATTTATTTCCAACTGATATAATGTTGGACTCCTATGAAGTTTGTCGAAGATCATTTTTAAGTCCTCTGAACACATATGTTGACGACTTCAATAACTATATGTTGGACACCCTAATATCCTCGGAAGGTAAGATATCTTATTTGAAAGTTTGAATAGATTTTTACTAAATTATAATCAGAACGAGTATATTATAGTCACGACTGTATTAAAGAAGACAACAATACTAGCATTTCAACGAGAACAGCATTACCATCAGGAGAGATTATGGATTTTTTATCCCTACTTAGAGAACCTGGAATCCCCGAGCACGAGTTGAAGCTTAAAGTTAATTGTGTTTGTTCTATTATGCGAAATCTTTCTATTGATACAGGTTTGGTTAAAAATGCGAGGGTAGTAATTCGGGAACTGCATGAGAGATTTGTTAAAGTTGAGCTATTATCGAACAATATTAATATTTCTAGGGGTGCAAGTTATTGTCTACCTAGAATAATATTTGAATTCCAGCCGAAATATTGTTCTTGGACAGTACAGCGAAGGCAGTTTCCTTTACGACAAGATACGCGATCACATTCAATAGTTGCGCTTAACTTTGGATCGAAATTGTTTTAGATTTTTCAGACTCTGTATTTGCTCATGGTCATTATATACCTACTATCTAGAATTAGGAACCCATAACGCAAGAAAGATTTTTTGATCCCGGCGCTATTATAGGAGAAAGGCTACGAGTAATGTTGTCTTTAAAGAATTATTGTTATAATTCTCTGACATTATACACACAATGAGAATTTAAATTCGAGCTACTGTTTTCGCTTATTATATTTTTTTAATTTTTTTAAGGCTATTTTAGTACAATCAAATAAAAATAAATAACCAAAGAAGCATAATACCAATCGGTTCCTAATACATGAGTGGAGATTTTCATGACAAAGAAAAGAAAAAATAAATAACCAGCTAGCTATAATACCAATCGTTCCTAATACACGAAATGGAGATTTTCAGACAAGATAAAGAAAAAATACATAATAAAGCAAAGATCAATTTAATCTTCCTGATTCATCAGACTCAACCAAAATAACCTCAACATCCTCAGTAATCCGCTTCCTGCTGATATTTCTCCCACAACTTTAACAATCTGGATAGCCACAATACTCATACCAATTTGATTAATCGATTCCTTATCGCAGGACCTTTCGATTGATAAAGTGGTCCATGAAAGTCAGTCGGCTTCCAAACTAGTACACAGTTTGCTGACTGTCGGATTCTGATTCCATAATCGCAAGAATGAAAAAACCCAATTTCATCGCTTATATATGCTTCTGGATGTAGTCCGCATCAGATATTTACGGCACTTTTCATTATGAAGACTTCTGAATTAAATCAAGTATTAATAATATAAGAAATGACGGAATGAAAATTACCTCAAGATAATTACATGCCATAAATCCAGAGGTGCCATCGAACACAATCAAATTCAACGTCATCCTCCCCAATAATGTGACAGTATAGCTCCCAAGATTGAGAAGTAGCCCTATTTTTGCAGCAAAATTCATTCTCGAATGAGAGAGAATTGCAAAAGCTCTCGATATCCTCAATAATCGGCTGGTAATCTCCTTACACATATTCCAAAAAGAAAGAAAAATATAGCTGCCCAAGATTTCAAAGTCTTCCTGTCGGTTTTTTGGAGGTGATATTTCTAACCCAATCGAAACTGGATTTTAGAACCAAATTGAGAAACCCATCTGACAACGCTGTAGAATCTTCTGCCTATATATTATTTAGACTCGGAAAAAGAAAGATAGAGACAGAATTTGAATACTCACCGGACAGATTTTCTAATCTGACATTCCTCGATAATAACTTCATTGACCCAATCCAGAGTTTCCTTTCTGTCCCCTGACATCCAATCCTCAAAGAACCAAACCAATTATATCCTTGGTTTTGGAATCCATAAAAATAAAGATTCTGGTCCTCGGTAATATCTAGTTGGAGATATTCTGGTTCCAAAAGAAGATCGGTACTTTTTAGTCTTTTGCATCAGCAAAAAACGAATCGCCAAGATTTAATCAGACGCCCAGACGCATCGATTCGGTTTTTCATGACTTAAAACCTCGCTTTTGCACCCAACATTGTTTTTTGTCCCTGCCGCTTCCCGACTAAAATGACACGCCGCCTTTTTTGCGCTTAGTATTCGCCTCAAATGCGACATCTCGCTTTTTGACGCCTTATTTCGCTTCCTAAATGCGATATTCGCTTTTTGACGTCACATGGATGCTGATATATTCTGCCTACGCTTAATGCTAATACCGCTTAGCTAACGACGCCAGATTTGACTCCTCCACACCTCGAGGATCCACCCACACCTCCACCTCCACCTCGACATATACACCTAGCTGCCTCGCCTCCCACCTCGCCTCCCACCTCACCTCCCACCTCACCTCCCACTTCACCTCCCACCTGTATCGACACCCACCTCCCACCTGTATCGACACCTACCTCCTACCTGTATCGACACCTCCTGCCTGTATCGACACCTCCTGCCTGTATCGACGCCTACCTCCTACCTGTATCGACCTCCCACCTGTATCGACCTCCTACCTTTATCGACCTCCTGCCTGTATCGACCTCCTGCCTGTATCGACGCCAGATATGTATTTACCTTCCTCTGCATTTTGACGCTTTTACTGATCGCAGGCTCCAAATCATGCGAAGATATCGACGCCGCTGGAGGCGCCAAATTAAGAAGATATCGACGCCGCTGGAGGCGCCAAAGAAGATATTGACGCCGCTGGAGGCGCTAAATACCCAAGATACTGACGCCGCTGCAGGCACCAAATCGACACTTCAGGCAGCGAACGCTGCAGCTAGTAGTCACGAATACTGCACCATTTGGACACTCCCAGGCAGCTTAATAGTACAGCTGGCAGTCACGAATACTGCACCATACGGACACCCCCAGGCAGAATGCTGCAGCTACCAGTCACCGAATACTGCACCATTTGGACACCCCAGGCAGCGAATGCTACAGCTATCAGTCACCGAATACTGCACCATTTGGACACTCCCAGGCAGCGAATAGTACAGCTGGCAGTTACGTAATACTGCACCATATGGACACCCCTAGGCAGCGAATGCTGCAGCTACCAGTCACCGAATACTGCACCATTTGGACACTCCCAGGCAGCGAATAGTACAGCTGGCAGTCACGAATACTGCACCATATGGACACCCCCAGGCAGCGAATGCTGCAGCTACCAGTCACCGAATACTGCACCATTTGGACACTCCCAGGCAGCGAATAGTACAGCTGGCAGTCACGAATACTGCACCATATGGACACCCCCAGGCAGCGAATGCTACAGCTATCAGTCACCGAATACTGCACCATTTGGACACTCCCAGGCAGCGAATAGTACAGCTGGCAGTTACGAATACTGCACCATATGGACACGCCTTTAGGCAGCGAATGCTGCAGCTACCAGTCACCGAATACTGCACCATTTGGACACTCCCAGGCAGCTTAATAGTACAGCTGGCAGTCACGAATACTGCACCATATGGACACCCCCAGGCAGCGAATGCTGCAGCTACCAGTCACCGAATACTGCACCATTTGGACACTCCCAGGCAGCTTAATAGTACAGCTGGCAGTCACGAATACTGCACCATAGGACACCCCCCAGGCAGCGAATGCTGCAGCTACTAGTCACCGAATACTGCACCATTTGGACACCCCCAGGCAGCGAATGCTACAGCTATCAGTCACGAATACTACACCAAATGGACACCTACCAGGCAGGGAGGTCAGCGGGCAGGAGGGCAGGCAGGCAGCTCAGCGGCAGCTCAGCAGGCAGGCAGCTCAGCGGGCAGGAGGGCAGGCAGGCAGCTCAGCAGCGAGCTTAGCAGGCAGGCAGGCAGCTCAGCGGGCAGGAGGGCAGGCAGGCAGCTCAGCAGCGAGCTCAGCAGGCAGGCAGAGCGGCGGCAGGACAAGTAGGGAGGCAGCTCAGCGGCGAGCTCAGCAGGCAGGCAGCTCAGCAGCGAGCTGGCAGCGAGCTGCAGGCAGGCAGGCAGCTCAGCGGGCAGGAAGGCAGGCAGGCAGAGCTCAGCGCAGGCAGCTCAGCGGCGAGCTCAGCGGGCTGGCAGCTCAGCAGGAGCTCAGCGGAGGCAGCTCAGCGGCTCAGCGGGCAGGAGCTCAATGACAGGAGGACAGGCAGCTCAGTGGGTTGCTCAGCGGGCAGGAAGGCGGCGCAGGAGTAAGCGGGTGGTGGGGCGCTTAGAAATGTGTACATAGAATTACGTAGACGCAGGATCAATATACGCGACATTTGCGCTGAACTGGTGTCCTATTCTACGTACCGATTGTCGAAATGACTTATTCTGCCAGCAAATTCGCTAGCGAAGCCGTTAACCCAAGAAAGCTACCCAGGTGGACCCGTGTTCGCTTTTGGGGTCAAAGATTTAACTTTTGGTCAAAGACGACGCTATTTGCCCAAAGATTTAACCCGCTTTTGACCAAAAGACGACGCCGCGACGTAACGGAGAGATGTTGCTTTCGCCGAGACGATATCGCTTTGCGCCGGGCGTATGGATGCAGGTAAGAAAACTTTCACGCGCCTATACGCCTAATTATGTTCGCGCCAAGACGCCTTAAGACGCAGAAATAGACCCAATTTTTTGCTGATGTGTCTTTTGGTTTACCAAGCTGAAGATGGTCATGCCAAATGTTATGAATTTGGTTGGATTCATAAACCCATTTGCTGGGAGGGGGGTAGGGGCTTTGATATCGGTCAACTTCCACAATCGTAAATTTTTCCAAGATTTTTCCTTCTCGTGATCGCCCTCCTTGAGGTTGCAATCCTTTACAAAGAGAAATTTTGATTCTCTTAATTCTCCTTCTTTCTTTCTTTCCACTACGACAGCTCTGAGTTCTGCATAGATTGTCGGATCCTGCATTTGTTTTTCATCATCGATAAATGAAGCGCCATCAGTAAACCCATCGGTAATGTCAGAAATTTGTTTCGACTGAAAGAAGGAAGGAATCAATATTATTGTCCCCGATCTTTTGTAATAAAGATAGCTTACATGTGAATAGCAGTTTTATCCATCGGAATTTTGACGATCGAATCGGAGATTTTTGAGAAAAAATCTTGATCTCAAATGTGTGTAGGGAATCAAGAAGGGTGGCCCTACTTATATAGAGAATTATGGAAAAATGATTAGAAATCAACTTATCTCATGAAATACAAATTACGATAAATTCTTAATATACTAAAGATACTAAATAATAAAGATTTTTAATGATTTAACGCACTACTCTGGCCAGACTCAGATATCACTGAACCAATCGGTACACATATTATCGCATACTATATTAGTACACAAATTACTGCATCCATCTACATATAATATTGAACTAATTGAAGTCAAATAATAATAATATAATCGCAAGACATTATACTGCATATATCAAGTATCACGATATATTTTTGCACTCATCGCAAAGATATGTTACTGTACCTATTGAGTGACATATTATCAGTGACTCGAACCAAATATGAACTCCTATTATCATTCGCCTATTTCCCTATTTGTATTCCCCGCCTCCTATTTGTACGGCCCTATTTAGTTCAAGATGGTTCCAGCCATATCAAATCACTGATATTATAGAAAAAAACATCTGGGCGAAGCACCTAAACACTTAATTCTTTTTATCGTTGGACTATCTCTTTCAGATCCAATGCCGCAACCCGCATCAGGAACATCAGCAAAAAAAAAAATCCTCCAAGACGAATTGTACGTCCAGACGTACCGATTCGTCTTTTGGGCAAAAGTTGTCGTCTTTCCCGTCAAAATTGGCACCCGGCCCGTCAAATTCTGTAACGGCGTGCCAAGACTCGAGGAGAAGTTCGGGAAGGAGAAGGATTAGTGATCGGGTTTCGTTGGTTAGGTTCCGTTTAGGTTTTCGTTTATGTTTGGGGTTTCTTTCTATGGGTTTCTGTTCTGCGAATTAAGTCGTGTCGGGTTGAAGGATATATATATGGTACTGCGATTTCGCTGTTCTTTTCTTTTCTCGCTTATCAGAACTTACTTGTTATATAGGAATACATTCTAGTTTGTCCTCGAATCTCTCTGAACCCAAGTTGTATAACCTCTCGGTTGTGCACTTGGTCGTCCTAGAAGCACTTGGCTTTCGCAGTATATCATCTTAAGCGAAACCATTCTGACCCTGTTTCCGTCTGTTTCGCCCGATAGCCCATCATTAGGAACTACTCGTTAGTATCTATCGATGTCGGCCGATATCCCGAACCCTGACCCTGACCCCTTGCGAGGTGAAGAGTTTTCACCACATAATCTTGATTTCAGCTTTTCTTGTTCTCTAACCGAGAACCTCGAACCCGTTCTTGTGTCCTCGAGTCGCGTAACACTAAGTTCGGATCTCCTAACACCAACCAACAATGTGCCCGACTTGGCCGCCCTCTTGGGCCGCCTGTCGGATTTTATCAGAAACCCTCTCCAGTAGAAGATGGCCAAGAGTGGAGCAGACATACAACCTCATTGAGGACTGTCTCACCACTCTCACCATGCATCCGCCACGAACCTACCACTCGTCCCTGAACCGTGGATTCCTGCTCCTGCTCCCACCACTAAATCTCGTCTGAAGTCGTGTGACCTCACCACCCGAACTTCGAGGCCCTCAAGGCCCTGCCCAAGATCTGTCCCGGTCTCTTGAGACCTCCTCCTTGGCATCTCCATGGCCACTTAGATCCTCCTAGAGGATCTCACCCTCAGGAATCGCGCCCAGCTATTTCTCAGGAAGAAAGTTCTCGTCTCCAACCTCGTCGGTTGGGAATACCAGTCGCGTGAACAGGAACTCCTGCCCTACACCAGAAACCTCGAGGCCTATCTTTCTCGGTTGCTTCGTCCAGATTTCTTACCGCCAGCTCCGCCGCTCCGGCCAGCAATCCACAGCTGGCGCAGATATCACAGCAGCAGTTAAAGGTCAGCCCCTCTGGTAGATCGCAATAATTATTCTGAGGGGCTCCGCCCACATCTCCACACCAACCTTGTCGGCTCCCTTGTGGATGCATCGGCGATGCTATTTCGAAGAGTGCCCCAATTCGGTTAGTTGTTTCGAAATAGCGAACCAGTTAATGCGTCGCTTGTTCCATCTTCGAGAAGAACCAAGCACCATCCGACCCAGGCCCTAATCGATACTGAGCGCCGGGTTCTGTTTCATCGGCGCCCGCGTTTGCCGCTCGCGGTTTCCCCCTGACCCTCTCCGGACTCTCGCCACCTGCAGGTGATTGGCCGACCAGTTGAGTCTGGCGCCATCACCCACATCGTCAAGCTGGCCCTGAGCATCCAAGGCGCACCTGGAATACGCTCCGTTCCTCGTCGTTGGGTCACTACCCAATCGTGATGGGGATCCTTGAATCGCCACCACGACCTCGTCATCCGGCCCGTCAGAACCAGATCATCTTCGCGTCGCCGTCCTGTGTCCGCCAATGCTCTGTCTCCCGACAGCGGTCGCGCCTTGCGGAATCGCGTCAGATGGCCCGCAGCGCCCGATCCATGTTGCCGCCCTCAAGGCGTTCCAGTTCACCCGTCTCCTCCGTAAAGGAAGAGGTATGGTGTTCTGTGCTTCGCTGCGGGCCATCAATGCCGCCCTCGTGAACCCCGCTGATCCCCTGGCCCACGTTCCTATCGAACACCATGGTTTTTCCGGTTGTTCCTGAAATCTGCCGCCATCGCGTCCTGTCCGCGCACCGTCCCCACGACCACGAGATTACTCTGGAGAAGCGGAACCTCGCCTCGCCGGTCCAATGTCATGACCCAAAGCCGAGCTCCTGGCCCTCCATACTACATTCGTGAGTGGTTTTATCGGTGCTTCGAGTCCCCTGCGGCGCCCGATTCTGTTAAGTGAAGAAGTCTGGCCGGTTCCCTCCGCCTTTGTGTGGACTACCGAAAGCTCAGCGATCACCGTCAGAACCGCCATCCGTTGCCCTGTTTTCCGAGGCGCGATGAAGCAGCCGGCCAAGTACTTCACCAGCTCGACCTGCGATCCGGATATCACCAGATCAGGATCAGGAGAGCGAATAAACCAGCGTTCCGGACCCGCCTTGGCCACTACCAGTACAACGTGATGCCATTCGGACTCACTAACGCCCCGGCCACCTTCCAGCACTGGATCAATGACGTTCTGCGCCCCCACCTCGACGATTTCTGCACCGCCTACCTGGATGACATCCTCATCTACTCCGATGATTTGGAACAGCATAAGGAACACGTCCGGAAGATCCTGACCCTCCTCGACCAGAACCAGGTACACCTGAACCCCGAGAAATGTGAATTTCCGTCCAGGAAATAAGGTATCTCGGCATGATCCTGTCCCCGGCATCAGCATGGATCCTAAGAAGGTCAGCACAGTCCAAGATTGGGAAACTCCGTGACGTGAAGGATGTGCAAATATTCGCCAAACGCCCGAACTTCTACAGGCGTTTCATCCGTGGTTACTCCAAAGTGGTCTCCCCCCTGACGGCACTAACAAAGAAAGGTGTCAAATTCCAATGGAGCCCCCTGTCAGACGAAGCATTCAGGAACCTGAAAGAGGCGTTCACCTCGGCCCCGATCCTCGAACCGGCCGGCCAAAGGAAAGCATCGTAGAAACCGACGCCTCCGACTACGTCTCCGCCGCCGTTCTGTCCCAGTGTGATGATGAAGGAATCCTGCACCCAGTCGCGTTCTTCTCAAGGAAGCACTCCCCCGCGGAATGTAACTACGAGATTTATGATAAGGAACTCCTCGCGGTAATCAAGTCCTTCACCGAATGGCGCCATTAGAATCTCTTGATTCGACATCAAAGTCATCAGCGATCACCGGAACCTGGAGTATTTTATGTCTACCAAGATGTTGAATCGTCGTCAAGCCCGTTGGTCCGAATTCCTGTCCCGATTTAACTTTATAATTCAGTTCAGACCAGGAAAACAAGGAGGAAAACCAGATGCTTTGACTAGGAGATCAGGAGATCTCCCTAAGGAGGGGGATGAAAGGTTACAGCAGCAGAGTCAGGTGGTTTTGAAACGTGAAAATCTGGATTCAGGAATCAAGCTAAGTTTGTTAGCGGGTACTTTGTCAAATGAACCCGCTGGAAGAATGTCACTCTCTGCCCAGAACTATTGGCGAAAACTATAAGACAGATAGTTTCCCCCTGAAAGTCTCCTGTCATGTCTTCATGCATGTGAATAGCACTATTTCAGGAAGATCTGGTTGGGCGAATATGCCAGGAAGTCACGGCGTCCTCCTGTACCGGACCTCATTCGTCCCCGACCAGCGACCGTTGAAACTTTGGCTCCTACAAAAGCTTACCGACAAACCCTCCGCCCGGCCCGTAGGAAAAGCCAAGACCTCTGGGCTCTGTCCGCAACTCTACTGGCGACGTTTTGATTCACGTTGAACTGTGATACCTGTCGCGCAGTAAAGCCCCCATAACAGACCCCAAGGTGTTCTCCGTCGCTCCCGATCCCGATGGTCCCTGGACGATCTATCAATGGACTTAAATCGCTGGCCTCCCGAGCAATGGTTCTGTGTGCCCGTAGTAGTTGACCGCCTGACTAAGATGCGCCACCTGATCCCGACCACCGAGGAATGCGATGCCCCCATTCTTGCCGACTTGTTCGTGGACTACGTTTGGAAACTACATGGTCTTCCGGAAACCATCGTCTCGGACCGCGGAACCCAGTTCACCTCAGACTTCTGGAAATCGCTCTGCTCCCGCTTGGAAATCTCGCCTCGGTTCTCGACTGCCTTCCATCCCCAGACTGATGGTCAAACGGAAAGGATCAACGCCGTGATGGAACAGTACCTCCGCGCCTATGTCTCCTACCAACAGGATGACTGGTCCCGCTTCCTGCCCCTCGCTGAGTTCGCCACCAACAACCACGTCTCGGAAACCACGCACCTGTCCCCGTTCGAGGCCAACTACGGAAGGCACCCCTGGATGTCCTTTGGCCCCCTGACGCATGGAAAGACCACCGCCGAGCCAGCGGATTGGCGCGACATGTCCCAGACGCCGAGTTCCTCCGTGAAGAGATGAAGAGGTCCCAGATGATTCAAGAAAGAGTTTGCCGCGCCCATCGTGTCCCCTCCCCAGGTACTCTGTCGGAGATAAAGTATGGTTAGCCACCGGAGCGCCGAGACCAGCGTCCTCAAGCTGGACTGGAAACAGATCGGCCCTTACTGCGGTAACAAGAATGGTCAGCCCTTATGCCTACGAACTCGACTTGCCTGCCTCCATGAAGGTTCACCCAGTATTCCATGTCTCCCTCCTGTCCTTGGCCGCCCGGAACCCCGTACCTGGGCAACAACAACCACCGCCTCCGCCAGTGGAAGTCGAAGGAGAGGAGGAGTGGGAAGTTGATGCCGTCCTGGATTCCCGTCACCTGTGATCGTCTCCAGTACCTGACCGCTACGTGGGATATCTTTGAACCCTCTTGGCAACCTGCGGAAGACCTGGAACCGCCACTGCGCCGTCAAGAATTCCGGTATGCAAGCCTCAGCCTAGCAGGAGCTAGGCCTTAGAGGACTGATCTGTAGCGGCGTGCCAAGACTCGAGAGAAGTTCGGAAGGAGAAGGATTAGTGATCGGGTTTAGTTGGTTAGGTTCCGTTTAGGTTTTCGTTTATGTTTGGGGTTTCTTTCTATGGGTTTCTGTTACACGAATTAGTCATCGGGTTCTGAAGGATATATATATGGCTGCGATTTCCCTTTGTTCTTTCTTACTTTTCTCCTTATCCGAACTTCCTGTTATATAGGAATACATTCTAGTTTTGTCGCCGAATCTCTCTGACAGTTGTATAACTACCGGTTGTGCCTTGGTCGTCCTAGAAGCGCTCACCTAGTATATCATACTAGGCGAAACCATTCTGACCCTGTTTCCGTCTGTTTCCTTCGATAGCCCATCATTAGGAACTCTCGTTAGTATCTATCGGTATCGAGCCCGATATCCCCGAACCCTGACCCTGACCCCGCACGAGGTGAAGAGTTTTCACCCACATAATCTTGACTCAGCTTTTACTGTTCTCTAACCGAGAACCTCCGAACCCGTTTCTTGTGTCCTCCGAGTCGGCCCGTAACAAATTCCCGGTCATTTTAGAGGCGTTTTATTTCGTCTTTCTAAAAATCAGTCTTTTTAAGGCGTTTTGGCTCGTCCTTTTCCCAAAAACTCTCGTCTTTTTTCCGGGCATTTTGAAGGCCCGTCTTTTGACTAAAAATGCCCGTCTTTTTAGGGCATTTAGACTCTTCGTCTTTTTAATGAAAAATCGTCTTTTTCGGGCATTTTGATGGCTTGTATTACCGTTCAAAAGCCTATTTCACTGTATTCACGTTCTCGACACATGTAATCCGTTCAAGCGTATAGCCAATATATAAATTATTCTCTAGTAAAGATTCTCCAAGTAAAACTGCCGTCAAACTGCCTGGGAAGTTGGCGAGGAAGCCTCCGTCGTTAAGGGTAGAGCTGCCGTCAATTCGCGCAGGAAGTTGGCGATGATCTTTCCGTCATTCCCAAAGTAAAACTGCCTGTCAATTCGCGCTGGGAAGTTGGCGAGGAAGCCTCCGTCGTTCCCCAAACTAAAACTGCCCGTCAATTAGCGCGGGAAGTTGGCGATGATCTTACCGTCGCTCCCCAAAGTAAAACTGCCGTCAATTCGCGCAGGAAGTTGGCGATGATCTTCCGTCATTCCCCAAACTAAAGCTCGCCATAACTGCCAGGAAGGTGGCGGCGATCTGAGCATCCTCGTCAATCCACGATCATCTTCGTCGCGCGATGTAAAGGTCGTCAAACTGCTGGGAAGTTGGCGAGGATGCCTCTCGTCCTTCCTCGAATTTGATTCTTTCATAAACTGCCTGGGAAAGTGGCGAGGATGCCTCGCTTGTCATTCGCCGAACTTTAGCTGCTTTCGTCAAAAGCGCAGGAAAATGGCGAGGATCTCTCATCGTTCGCCGAACTTGAGTTCTTCGTCAAAACGCCTGGGAAATTCCTCGTTATTTCACGAGGTAAAAGCCAAATCAAACTGGGGAAGTTGGCGAGGGCATAAAGCGTCCTCGTCTGCCCATGAAACAAAGCTGCATCAAAACTGCGCTGGAAGTTGGCGAGGATGCATCCTCGTTCCACGAGGTAAAGCTGCCGTAAAACCGCGCAGGAAGCTGGCGAGAAGTCTTCTCGTTATTCTGAGTAATGCTGTCCATAAAATTGCGCGTGAAATAACAAGAAGCCTTCTCGTCAAAGTGAAACTGCCAGTCAATCTGGCTGGGAAGGCTGACGAGGATGCTCTGTATCGCCGTCGAACTATTTAACGAGCAGCTTCGGCTTTAATGGATTAATGAAAGCGGTTGAGCTCACGTCAAAGGCTGGGAATCTGGCGAGGATCTTTCTGCGTCCTCGCCATTCATAAAGCTGCCGTCAAACTGCGCTGGGAAGTTGTGAAAAAAGTCTCGTCGTTTCTGAGCGTAATTCCTATTGAGTAATGGTATTCAGTATGGCGAGATAGATGCCGGTCAAAGCGACAGAAAGATCACAGCAATATTACTGCAGCGCTAAAGTGATGCTCAGCCCGCAGTTCGATTTGGATTCTCGGCGCATAATCGGCGTATATCGGCGTGAAAGCGTTCTCGCTCTACCCCCTCCTCCCTCTGATGGTATTATCGACTGAGATAAATGAAGTGTTGAAGTTGTATGAAAACTTGTCACTGAATTGGAACTTTGATTTTATCGCGTCAATTCAAGCTGTACGTTAGGCAAATATCTGAACAAAGCGCTTAATGCCCGTACGTCAAATGCCCATCGTCAAATGTCCATCGTCAAATGTTATCGCTGAATGCCCATCGTCAAATGTCGTGCTGAATCGTCGTCAAATGTTATCGTCAAATGTTATCGTCAAATCTTGCGTCGCGAATGCCCAGTCGTCAAATGCCCATCGTCAAATATCATCCCGAATGCCCATCGTCCAAATGCCATGTGAGGTTAGTAAATGGACCCGTAAGTTGACAGGTCAATTGTAGTATTGATAAACCACGGCTATTAAGTGGCGATGTAGATTCGAGAACAAGATGAATGGCGGCAGGATGCTCTTGATATTCACCACCCATATCATCAGCGTTGGCGTGGCGTGATACCCTTATCAAGCCGTGGTGGGCATTTGGCGTACCGTTGAAGTCCGGTTTCAGCGGGCAAATCGCCGCCAACAGCCTTGCTTCTCTCCGTCCCGGATCTGTCAACTAAACACCGCCAGTAGAGTTGCTTAGGGCAAAAGGCCTGCAACTCCAGGTCAGCGGGTTTTAGCGGAACCAGACCCAATCATTCCTGGCCTCCCTCTCCTGTAATTTGCCGTTCCGTTGTGTGAAGGGTGTGCACGTCCTTTTAAATGCGCCCGCGCGTGCAAAAGGGCGGGCACCTTGCCTGAATGTCGCGCGCCAGGAATCGATATCTCGGGAATCTCGTCAAAATCCGCCTCAGTTCCTCATGAAATGTCGCCGGATGTAGAACTCGAGATTTGCTGCTGCCCGGGATATTGACGTTTTTGACGACCGTCAAATCTATCGGGGTTTTGACCAAGCGCTTCTCCACAGGCTCCTCCTTTGGGAAACATCCCATGGGTGCGATCAGCCCCAGTCGAATCGCCGGATCGTCCTGGGGATTAGCCAGCTCGCGCTTCTGTGATGCAGCCTCCTCTTTAGATTCGGCTCCAATCGCCGAGATTGTCCATAAGATCCGATGTGGAGAATCCGTCCGGGCAATCTGCAGAAGATTCAACCCGTGCATGGCAAAGATGTAATCGCTGTTGAGCGTCCGAGATATCTGCGTGGCGGGATTAGGCGATTCTTTCCGGCGATATGGTATCTTCAGCTGGTCCTGTCGCGATCTCGCAAGACTCCGTCGAATAGTCGGGAATATTCCGTCTTGGCGGATATGCTCCGTGAAGTGGCTCATCAGGTGAAGCTTCGGGAAGTTGAAGTCGGATTCTTCCCGTAAGATTTCGTCGGTCTCCGCCTGGAGATTCAATCGCTGACCAGCGACAACCCGCCGTCTCTGGGTCGAGGATTCATCGAGGCTGCTAGCTCGCGTTATCTTTCTTGCGGGCTCTTTCGCTCATTCTGGCCTCTCCGTTTCGATTCGCGGTATTTCCTGAAGATATCGCCGTTCGATGGAATCTTTGGAGATAGCTGTCTAATAGATCAATCGTCGATTCGTTGTGGGAGCGGTCTTTGGGCAACCAGTCCCCAATCGATTAATCTTGAAAACCTGAAAACTTTCCTGAAAGCTCCGCCTGACTGGCGGAGGATTCACTGAGCGGATGCCAGCGCTGGCAGGATCATCTTCTGGAAGCAGCGCATCTCTTTCTTGCCACTGACTGACGGCAGTAGGGTTTTGGACGGTGAGCAAAAGCCGGGTATGGCGGCATCTTGGTCAGATGAGGTTGAATCCGTCCAGGCGGTCAAATTCCTGCAGGAAATCCTCCAGCCACTGCATCAAATGCTTCAGGATTCGAGGTAGGCGGCGTGCAGCATATCGGGAACTATGGAGCTCATCTGGCGCAGACGAAGGGCAATTCCCAGAAGGGATTGTCTGACGCAGACCGCTTCTCAAACCACTTTCTGCCGCTTTCAACTCCCTCTTCTGGTCCTGTTGGGATTTTCCAGGTCATGAGTGCAGTGAATTGCCGATACATCCTGCGGTATTCGCCCTGGTCCCGGGCATAAATCTTGTTAGGCTCGGCCTGGTACTCTCCCAGTTTATTGACGGGAATCTCGCATTTCGGGCACATGTTGAATTTAGTTCTCAGGAGGTTACAGTTCTCCACATGGTCGGCCATGCGCCAGGATGGGCAACGCCGTATCCGTCCGAGCATCCCATCAAAATCTTACGCTCTGGTCAAAATGCAGGAAGGCGGCTCAGAAACGACGGACAGGGCTGCGGAGTGTCTCCGCCGCCCATCTTTCGGTCGGACCTTCGGCGCTGCATTCCGATGACCCGGAGGAATGGGCAATACTTGAGCAAGCAGGTCGCCTTGTTGGCAACTTTGACCGTATCCTTCGGGATATTTCCTATCGTCAAATATATAGGCCAGCTCTTTTTGTCGGAGAATCGTCAAATCGTGATGTCGAGCTGCAGATGATGGGCTGTCGTTGCAGGGGTAGCTTCTCCTGCGTATTCCACCACCAGTCGGTGTGCATCTCGAATAGAGCTGATGCCGTCGAGTCGTAGATCTTTTCGGGCGGTATACCATTAATTCGGTCGGAATAGCGCTGCCCCAGATATCTGGCGCGTTCGGCGGGATTGCGGATAATACAGCTCCGTCGTTTTCGAAGCCGTCGCCGGCAGTGCCGTACTGGAAGTTCGGAGGCCCTCCGGGAACATTTTGTCGAGCTGCTTCTGGAATGTGTATCTTCGGATTGAAAAGTGCGTTCGGACCTCAAGTTTGTGCAGTCCTGATTGAAGTAGGCGTCGATTGAGGTGGCGTCAATTTGTCTTCGATAAAGAACGGGCAAGCCTCCATTCAGCTCGTCCTTGAGCGGTGCCAGAGGCTTCAAATGATCGATAGCCGGAACCCTTCTGAGGATTTGCCCACTATTCGGTAGCGTAAACCGTGGTCTTTCTGCTCAGTATCTGAATTCTCGTTCTCGTTGGGAACAAGCGCCCGTCATCGTCAGGCTTCGGCGTCAAGTCGGACTCCATCTCGGAATTTTCCTCGGGTCGGTATCATCGTCGTCGCCGTCAATTATCGTGGTCAATGTCTTGGGTCCGTCTCGTCCATCTTTCTTCGCCGCTGTGGCCATGTAAATGTCTTTCGCCAGAATCTTGGCGGTATCTGCATGAGCAAAGGGCAGGAGTGTAGATGCCATTTAGATTCTTTGTTCTGTGCCAGTGTTTTGCATCGTAACTTTAGTACATTCCTTTGTCTATGGAGTCATTTGTCAAGCTCACGGATCGTTTGCCTGGGCCTCGTTTGAATCTTACGGCCGCCGTCGTTTTCACCTCGTTCGAATGCCTGACTCTCTCAGTTAATTGCCTGTTTCTCTCGCTTGATTGCCTGCCACTCGGTCATTTACCTATCACTCCGTCAATTGCCTGCCACTCGATGTCGTTTCAGCACTTTCGATGCTTGCGACACTCGGTCAATTACCCGTATTTCGATGCGTATCTGCCTGGCACTCGGTCAATTACCCAGTCGATTATATCTGGGGGGGCGAACAATTATACCGCCGTCAGTGGCACAGGAAAATGGCGTGTGTGGTAAATTGATCGTTTCCTGGCAATCGTCGTTGGAATTAGCCGTCTTAAAGTGTTATGAAAGCAATGATAGTGGCGTCAATTATCACAACATCACATCGTCGAGCTCAACGCCAACACTCAACACCAACCTCTAAACCATACTCAACACCATACACTACTCTGAGCAAACATCCACCACCAACATCCACCACCAACATCCACCAACGATTGACGGTGCAAACATCAGGCATTCCATCCCGTCCGTGGATTTTTGACGCGTTGGGCAAAGAAGCGCTGATGCATTCGTCTTTTCTTTGTTTGCAGGATGAATCGTTCTGATGCGATTCAGCACACTCTCGATGATTGTTTGCGGATTCCCGTACTCGCGATGATTCTTTGCGGATTCCGTACACCCGGGATTCTTCGGTCGTCTTCTTTGTTCTATATAAGGAACCGAATCCTCCGTCCTTTCCTCAGGCTCAGGCTCTCCGTCCTTTATCCAGCCTTCACTATTCACGATCTTTCGTTAGCCGTCAATCATCCAGAAGCGCTCAAAATGCCCAAATCAAAGTCCGGGTCAAAAAGCCTGCCAATCCATAGCACCAAGTCGGCCCCCCTCACCATCATCTCCTGGGAAATCCGGTTGAGGCGAAGAAAGCCGATCGTGGATATTGCGTGTCTTAGAAAGGCGGAGTGCCTACAGCAGGTATGACAATCGCTGATTCCTCTTCTCCGTCCTATTCCGTCCTCCTCCTCGTCGTATTCCCATCCTCTTCCTCGTCAATTCCCGTCTTTCCTTGTCTGTCCTATTCCGTCCTTTGATCGTTGTCTAGCAGCATGCTTGGGGTATGCCGACTTCTTGCCCACCCTCAATATCACCACCATCAGATCCATCATGGGCTTCACGCCTGCGCAATGGGAGGCTATGAGGGATTCGGTCTGCGACTTCTTCATCAACAATGGAATTGCCAGCAAGACCTCCGCATCACCGGTGGGAAGAAGCCGAAGGCTCTTGCTCAGCCTATACCACCACCTCCTCGCCGAGCAAGAAGGCGATAAGATCACGATGCAAGGCATCTTGGTCGACGTCTCCATCAGCTCTCTGCTCTCTGCGATCTATGCCGTCGAAAGTCGGCAAATGAACTAGGTTCAACCTGGCGAGGGCAAATCACTGAAAGCAAAGCAGCAGAAGGCGGCCAGCATGGCGGCGGCCAGGCGAATATAAAAACAAGAGAAAGGGCGAGCAGATGGGCCTCGGGCCTGCACCAAGTCCGGGGAGGAAAAGGGCGAAAGATTGCCTGACCCTTTGCGGAGGAGAATCTGACCCGGACATGTAATTCTCTTGCCCGGAAGATGACGAGAATTAGGAACACGGAGAAGCGTCTGGGGCCGGGCAGGAATAGAGACGAGGAAGAAGGAAGCGGCGCGAGCGAAAAGCAGAGGAAGAAGCGCAGGAGGAGCCGGTGGTGGTGGAGGAGGAGGAGGAGGGGGTTGAGCTTCTTCAGAGCGTTCAAAGCAGACCTGGGAGCCGTATCTAGTCGACCGCCCCGTCGGCGTTACCCACTGCTACCCGACATGCTACCGCTACAGTGCCCAAAGTAAGGTTCGAGAAGGGTAAGGAGGTGGACGGCCGCCGGAAGGTTTGGGATATCTTGGTTGGACGCCTAGGAACTTTCTTGCGGGCATCCTTCCTTACCTAGCTCCTCCCGGGCCCATAATGGTCAAATTATCGCAGCTAGATTCGGACGTCCAGCGGTACAGATGAAGATCAAGTGCATCCGCAATTCGTCACCTGATTGGCGCTTGTGCCGAAAAGATTCCCAGGTCGAGGCTCGCGCGAACTCATCTCCGTCCCAGCACCTTGCAGGCAATCTTCCTGCTCAACGATAAGGCGTCGGGTCTGGCTAAGTGCCTGCCGAGATTTGCCCTGCCTCCGCCTCCAGGTTGTCTACCAAGGATATCAACGGGAAGCAGACCCCAAGCCTGTACATACTTCATGGGACTGGGAGACTCGATGGACAATCAACTGCGGATTGACCGGAGGTCGTCAGACTTTACTGAAGAGAAGCAGGGAAATTCTGGGCAACAGGAAGAAAAAAGGCCGAGATCATCGAGCTCAGTGGCACGAGGGCGAGAATCAGGAATATGACAAAGATGAGGAAGATGAACTGGCAGGGCCTACCCCTCGTCCAAAATCCCGCGGCAATACTAGTAGGAGCAAGGCTGGGCAAATCTCTGGAAGCCCTGCAAAGAAAAAATGACGGAAGAAGAAGCAAGAGGAAGAGGAAGAGGAAGAGGAAGAGGAAGAGGAAGGAAGAGGAAGAGGAAGATGAAGAGGAAGGGGAGGATGAGGATGAGGATGAGGAAGATGTGAGGAAGATGTGAGGAAGGCAGCAGCAGCGATGACGACGACGAGGAGGAGGAGCTTCCCAGCAAGAGATCGAGGAATGGGAAGGCATCTGGTCAGTCTTAATAGCCTTGACACCGAGATCGACTGGGAAAACCCTCCCAGGTCCCGTCAAAGTCGTCAAAGTCGAAAGTCGCCAAAGTCCTTCCTCCGAGTCAGAAGGCTTACCAAAACGTCTGTAAAGAATTCAGCCCCCGCCGAGGGACCCCAGCTAGCTGCCTCAGCTCAGAGGTGGAAAAATCGAGGTGTAAGTCAGAATAATTGCCCAAGTCGAGTCGTCAGGATCTTTCTACTAATCTTATGATCGTTGTTAGGCAGATGATGCAGAATGACGAACCTGCGGAGAATCCGCCCGCTGAGTACAGCCTCAGGGCCGGGCAGGAAAATAGCGATGATGGAGGGAAGATGCGGGCGGAACAGCAGAATGCGGGCTGGGTCAGCAGAATGCGGGCCAGGTCAGCAGAAGGAAGGGAGCAAGCTGCTTCCATTTCTACCGTCTTGCCAGGCATGCACAAGCGCGTTCCTCCGGATGGGACTTTTCTTTGGAAAGGAGCCTGACAATCACTCTTCTAACACTTCTGACTCTTCGACTCCATCGAAATCGCTAAACCAAAGTCTTTCCGCCGCGCTGAGAGACGCTTTTAAAGGAATACAATCATGAGTCGTCAATCATTCTGCCCATAGTATGTGTTTTGCTAACGCTGTTCAGGCCTGATCAGCCCTGGCAATCCTCAGCATATCGCTTTCAATTTCGCTGTTCAATCTCTTAGGGCAATTCTCTTTATACATCTCTTTGGGCAATCATATGCTTTGGGCAATCGTTTTCTTTGGGCAATCTCACACGGTTTCCGATTCGTTGATGGTAATATTCCCGTCGCCTCTGAGCTTGAAGTATCCGAGTATCAAGCTAATCTCCGTCTAGATTACTCGACTGTATTATTCCCTGTCTTTTATCGCTTCGTGCTTTATGACGGCTGTATCATTCCCTGTCCTTTACCGAGTCTTGTTTTTTGACGGCTGTATCATTCCTCGTCCTTTACCTATCCGTGTTTTTTGACGGCGGTATCATTCCCCGTCCTTTTCCTATCCCTGTTTTTTGACGGCTGTATTATTCCCGGTCCATAACTAATTGGACGGCTGTATTATTCCCCGTCCTTTATCGATTGATGTTTTTTGACTTCCGTATTATTCCCAGTCCTCACATGGGCTTCTATTCGTTTTGGGCAATCTGTTTGGCATTTGATATCGCTCTGTGATTATTGACTGCTGTATTATTACCGGTAGTGATCAAAGGAATCTACGCCAGATTCTGCGCGCTTGATATCGATATGTGATTTTTGACGCTTGTATCATTACCCGGTATTTAGGACTAGTAAATCTACTTTTGGTTAGGTTCATACCATGCGGAAGGCATCTCCTGGCTTTGCTTTTGCATCTCCCGGAATTGCCAAGATTGCCGTAGATTTTTGCCCACGTAGGCCAAGACCGCCGCAGATATTAGCACATGTAGGATTTATGGCGATCAATTACATCATTCTTCCATTACGCTGTGAAGTCGGTGCCCACACCCCCCCCCCCCCCCCCCGATGCAATGGGGTGTGATAAAGTCGGTGCAGTATCTGCATCCTGCTGCATACCACGATGCCTTCAACAACCCTCCCGGCGGAATCTTCCCGCCATGCACAGAAAATGCCCAGGAACGACTCCCACCGGCCAAAAAATCTGCACGATTAGCAGGGACAGAAGATCATCTAGTCAGCGCATGCACGCTCATCACAGGAGGTTCCTAGCACCTTTTCTCGTGAGTCTAACAGCGAAGAACCACCGCTAAAATCCCAGAGGCGAGAGCCGGATATCGGGAAGAGGCTTCCGAAGACGGCGAGGAATTCCAGAGGCATTCCCAAATCGATCTCCAGCTTCATGGCGAGCGGTCGTTGGCCAAAGACGGGAGCTTGAATGCCCGGCATTTCACCAGCTCTCCGCTCTCAAGCCCACCCCGCGATTCTCAATCCCACCGGCAATTGTCAAAGGATCCGGTAAGCTCATTCAGATAATTGCCCAAAGCAAATGGCGTCATTTACACATCTAACTTTGGGCAATTGCGTTCTGACTGACCCAGCCGCAGTAGTCAAGTCTTCACCACGGGCATCTTCCCAAATCACCTCGCCCGTCAAAAATCTAGGACCCATCAGCGGGAACCCACACCCAGTCGTCAAAAATCCAGGCCGAATCGTCAAATTCCCGAATCGAGTCATCAAAGTTCCGAGTCTTCGTCGGCAACGCCAGCCGTGGACTCTACGGAATCCGGCAAAGGACGTGTTTTCCGAACGCGTGGGCTAAAGCGTTTTGACATGAGCTACAGGTTCATCCTGGAGAAGGCGGGCTGGGATATTACCAAGGAAACCCTCTTCGTCAATCCGCTCCCTTCCTTGATGGAAATGCCGGTCATGATCCGGAAGGCTTGGGATACTGCGACGGAGGGTAGTGAGCATACCGAGGATTTGACCATGAACGTGAGTGCCCAGATCAGATACTACCATCAACGGGCTCGATCCCATATGATGGAGAAGGCAAAACCGTCGTTTTCTCAGACGGGCTTTGGGGCTGTCGGGATTGAAAGACCGGGTCGATTATCTTCTGACGGACGACCGTTTCAACTGTGATCCGGAACATTACGAGGTATGCATTCTCCGTAATATTCCCAGTGAATGGGCAATTCACTGATGCGGCAGGGCCTTTCACTCATGCGTTTAGCCCGTCGAATGGCATTTTTCCGCACCCCAGATACCGCGCTTCATTGTGTACTGCTACTACAAGACGAATCGAGGCATCGCCGTCAATCATCCGGAGTTTGAGAGCTGCATCAACCAGACATTCATCTGCCTCGTCTCCACGGTGCTATATCACGCGTTGAGAGTGCACGTAATTGGGGGCAGTAACTGGAAGAACGGTGTCTTCAACAAGGACTATTGCGGCAGTGAGTTTCTCGTTTTCCGCCATCCTGTCATTTTCCCACCCTACCCGTCATTTTCACAGTCTACCATCACCTCCCACGCCGTCCTGGCATATTCCCAGTCTATCCGTCACTTCCACCGTCGTGCTGTCATGTTCCCCGCTGTCCTGTCATTCCCACGCCGTCTAAGATATTCCCACGCCTCGCCATTTTCCCAGTTTTATCCGGCTATTTCCCTGGACTATCGTCCTCTTCTCGCTTTGCGGCCTTCCTGTCATTTTCCTGGCATCCTTTCATCTTCGCAGTCTGTCTGCTATTCCGTGCCTTTCCATTATCTTCCAAGACCTCCGTAATCTTCGGTCTTCCATCGTTCTCTGGCATTTCCGTCGTTTTGCAATGGCAGCATTCCCGTCGTTCTCCTGGCATTTCCGTCATTTTGCACTGGTCATTCTCCTGACATTTCCGTCATTTTGCACTGGCAGCGTTCCCTTCGTTCTCCTGACATTTCCGTGATTTCCGTCTTTTTGCGCTGGCAGCGTTGCCGTCGTTCTCCTGGCATTTCCGTCGTTTCCTGGCGAGGTTAGCTAATTGTGACATGCCAGTAATCGAGAGGCAGATGGGTACCTGAATCGATCTTTCCCAGAGCGGAATCGACGCTGGTTTGACCGGCATTCGCAGAGAGATAACCAAGCGTGTGAAAACGACCAACTGCTGCTTACCATCAATGGAGAGTAGGAAGCCCTTGTTGATCCAGGCGTGGGAAGTTTCCTGGCGGGTCTTAGAGCGAAAGCTCAACGACGGTAATGAGATTGGCCTCTACCCTCGACGCCGAATCGGGCTTGGTTAATGATACGATATGAATGGCTGTGAAATTGTGAGGCAGAAAGATAGTGACGGTGCAGAGCATATTGACGATGCAGAGCGCTGGAGCAATTCCTCGGGCGTCAAGTGGTGCTGGAAAACGAGCGAAAATGACGAGTCAATACTGGCGGTGGAGAAGCGAGGATTCCTGCGACAATGTCGCATGCGGAGGAGAGGCAGTAAGAGAAGAGGACGGGACGAAGAGCTAGATAGACAGACTAGGAGATGTATATAATTAAGTAATTTGACCATGATTGCCGCGAATTGACGATGCCGACGGTGCCCAAAACACCAGGCGTCAGATCGTGAACGCCGAGTGCCCAAAACACCAGGCGTCGTATCGTGAAATGCCGATGAGATTGCCCAAAACACCAGGCGTCGTATCGTGAAATGCCGACGAGATTGCCCAAAACACCAGGCGTCGTATCGTGAAATGCCGACGAGATTGCCCAAAATGCGACGTGTCGTGAAATGCCGAGGTTGCCTTAAACATCGACGTAGTAATGTGAGCTTTTGACGATATATTCCATCAAATGACGGGCCCGCGAAGGCGAGTGACGGGCCCGCGAATGCAAAGGGTTTGAAGTTCCGTGAAATGACGATGCCGGGAGGGCAAGAGGCGAGACGCTTCGTCAAAGGCCTGGGAATATGACGGGCTAAAGGCGAGAGGGTTCGTCAAAGGCCTGGGAAAATGACGGGCATAAGGCGGGGTATTTCGTCGAATGCCTGGGAATTTGACGGGCATAAGACGGGACGTTTAAATCAAACGAGATTTGACGCATAGATAAGCGTTCGTCAAATTTTGGGAATTTGTGACGAATGGAAAACGACGAGATTTGACGACTCGTCTTTTGGTCAAAAGACGACGTCGCGACGGGAACGGGAGAGGTGTTCGTTTTTTCTCGTCGAGCCGATATCGTTTGCGCCAGGCGTATGGATGCAGGTAAGAAAACTTTACGCAAGGCTCTTGACGCTAAGACGCCAGACCGGACCCAATTTTTTGCTGATGAACACCAGGGAGACTTCAGCGAACCAAATCTGAAACCTATTTGGGTACCCTATTTATCTCGCCTCTATTTGTACTGCCCTATTTGTACCCATTCCTGTTGTAAGATTCTCTTTGGTACGATTGGTTCAAGATCAAATCGATATTATAGAAAACATCTGCAAGACCTAAACACTTAATTCTTTTTATCGTTGGACTATCTCTTTCAGATCCAACGCCGCATCGAGAACAGGTGAGAACCTGAACCAAATCTGAAACTCTGTTGCCGCCTCTATTTGTATCCCCGCCCTATTTGTATCCCCTCCTATTTGTCTGCCCTATTCTGTTGGCGCATTGGTTCCAGATCAAATCGCTGATATCATAGAAAAAAACATCTACAAGACCTAAACACTTAATTCTTTTTATCGTTGACTATCTCTTTCAGATCCAACGCCAGAACCCGCATCAGAGCAGGGAGAACCTCGAACCAAATCTGAAACTCCTATTTGCCCGCCCTATTCAGATCCCCGCCCTATTTGTATCCCCGCCCTATTTGTTGCATTCTGTTGGTACGCGTTGGTTCCAAATAGATCAAATCAATCGATATCATAGAAAACATCCTGCCAAGACCTAAACACTTAATTCTTTTTATCGTTGAATTATCTCTTTCAGATCCAATGCCGCAACCCATCAGCATCGAGCACCGGTGAAATCTGAAACTCCTATTCTACCGCTTCTATATGTATCCCGCCCTATTTATTCCTATTTTACTATTCGCGACACCATGGAACCATCAGCGGGAGCGCGTGAACCATCAGCGCGAGCGCGTGAACCATCAGCGCGAGCGCATGAACCATCAGCGCGAGCGCGTGAACCATCAACGCACGAGCACGTGAACCCACGTAAACCATCAGCGCGCCCGCGTGAACATCAATGTGCGATACGCAATGTGCGACCCGCGACAGCCGCTAGCCTGCTTCGGAGCCTGCTTTGGAGCCTGCTTTGGTGTCGCTTCGGAGCCTGCTTCGGGGTCAGTTCGGAGCCTGCTTCGGAGTCTCCCTACCTGCCTTTCGGAGCCTGCTTAGGAGCCTGCTTCGGTGTCGATTCGGAGCATGCTTTGGAGCCTGCTTCGGAGCCTGCTTTGGTGTCGATTCGGAGCATGCTTAGGAGCCTGCTTAGGAGCCTGCTTAGGAGCCTGCTTCGGTCGATTCGGAGCATGCTTCGGAGCCTGCTTTGGTGTCGCTTCGGAGCATGCTTTGGAGCCTGCTTCGGTCAGTTCGGAGCCTGCTTCGGAGCCTGCTTTGGTGTCGCTTCGGAGCATGCTTTGGAGCCTGCTTAGGAGCCTGCTTCGGAGCCTGCTTTGGTGTCGATTCGGAGCCTGCTTTGGAGCCTGCTTTGGTGTCGCTTCGGAGCCTGCTTCGGGGTCAGTTCGGAGCCTGCTTCGGAGTCTCCCTACCTGCCTTTCGGAGCCTGCTTTGGAGCCTGCTTCGGTCAGTTCGGAGCCTGCTTCGGAGCCTGCTTTGGTGTCGCTTCGGAGCATGCTTTGGAGCCTGCTTAGGAGCCTGCTTAGGAGCCTGCTTAGGAGCCTGCTTCGGTCGATTCGGAGCATGCTTCGGAGCCTGCTTTGGTGTCGCTTCGGAGCATGCTTTGGAGCATGCTTCGGTCGATTCGGAGCCTGCTTCGGAGCCTGCTTCGGGGTCAGTTCGGAGCATGCTTAGGAGCCTGCTTAGGAGCCTGCTTCGGTGTCGATTCGGAGCATGCTTTGGAGCCTGCTTCGGTCGATTCGGAGCATGCTTCGGAGCCTGCTTTGGTGTCGATTCGGAGCATGCTTAGGAGCCTGCTTAGGAGCCTGCTTCGGTGTCGATTCGGAGCATGCTTTGGAGCCTGCTTCGGTCGATTCGGAGCATGCTTCGGAGCCTGCTTTGGTGTCGATTCGGAGCATGCTTAGGAGCCTGCTTAGGAGCCTGCTTCGGTCGATTCGGTCGATTCGGAGCATGCTTCGGAGCCTGCTTTGGTGTCGATTCGGAGCATGCTTAGGAGCCTGCTTAGGAGCCTGCTTCGGTGTCGATTCGGAGCATGCTTTGGAGCCTGCTTCGGTCGATTCGGAGCATGCTTCGGAGCCTGCTTTGGTGTCGATTCGGAGCATGCTTAGGAGCCTGCTTAGGAGCATGCTTTGGAGCATGCTTCGGTCGATTCGGAGCCTGCTTCGGAGCCTGCTTCGGAGCCTTCTTCGGGGTCAGTTCGGAGCCTGCTTCGGAGTCTCCCTACCTGCCTTTCGGAGCCTGCTTAGGAGCCTGCTTCGGTGTCGATTCGGAGCATGCTTCGGAGCATGCTTCGGAGCCTGCTTCGGGGTCAGTTCGGAGCATGCTTAGGAGCCTGCTTAGGAGCCTGCTTCGGTGTCGATTCGGAGCATGCTTTGGAGCCTGCTTCGGTCGATTCGGAGCATGCTTCGGAGCCTTCTTCGGGGTCAGTTCGGAGCCTGCTTCGGATTCTCCCTACCTGCCTTTCGGAGCCTGCTTAGGAGCCTGCTTCGGTGTCGATTCGGAGCATGCTTCGGAGCATGCTTCGGAGCCTGCTTCGGGGTCAGTTCGGAGCATGCTTAGGAGCCTGCTTAGGAGCCTGCTTCGGTGTCGATTCGGAGCATGCTTTGGAGCCTGCTTCGGTCGATTCGGAGCATGCTTCGGAGCCTGCTTTGGTGTCGCTTCGGAGCATGCTTTGGAGCATGCTTTGGAGCATGCTTTGGAGCATGCTTCGGTCGATTCGGAGCCTGCTTCGGAGCCTGCTTCGGAGCCTTCTTCGGGGTCAGTTCGGAGCCTGCTTCGGAGTCTCCCTCCCTGCCTTTCGGAGCCTGTTTAGGAGCCTGCTTCGGTGTCGATTCGGAGCATGCTTCGGAGCCTGCTTCGGAGCCTGCTTCGGGGTCAGTTCGGAGCATGCTTAGGAGCCTGCTTAGGAGCCTGCTTCGGTGTCGATTCGGAGCATGCTTTGGAGCCTGCTTCGGTCGATTCGGAGCATGCTTCGGAGCCTCCTTTGGTGTCGATTCGGAGCATGCTTTGGAGCATGCTTAGGAGCCAGCTTCAGTCGATTCGGAGCCTGCTTAGGAGCCTGCTTAGGCAGAGGTAAAGCATGATGCCTAGGCAGAGGTAAAGGTAAAGGACGATGCCTAGGCAGAGGTAAAGGACGATGCCTAGGCAGAGGCTAGGCAGAGGTTTAGGCACCGATCCTCAGTGCCAATGAGTCATGTATTAGCTCTGAATAGGCCTAGCGCATATGCACTCTGCCGAGATATCACATATCTGTCAATATATCACATTTCCGAACCGGCCGAAGGCCGGAGACATCTTGTATATATATATACAAATACAAGTATATACAAAGGCTAAAAAAGACAAAAAAAACTACAAAAAAGACACCCCCAAAAAGAAACCCTAACCCACCAAAGAATGCTCCAACCGTAGCTTCGCGGTTCCCGCTTAAAAAAAGTTTTAAGCGGGGAAACCGTTAGAAGAGCCATATCCCCAGTTCAAAGGAGAACTGTGGGACAGTGGGCCACACACATTGGGGGCAACTCTGCAGGTCCCATCCATTCCCTTACCAAGCAGGTGGAGGGGTCGCCTTGACGGCCAGACAATGGGGTCCACTCTGACAACAGATCTAATTAAAGATCTGCAGGAGGCCACACCGACTGGTCTCAGCACGAACCCGCTCTCACCCGCCGTCAGGCAAGGGGAAGGGGGAGCTATGTTCGCATCATTCCTGGAGAACAGCAGAGGGTCGGGGGACGGCGCTGCTTATATTGATCTGGCCCCGGGTCTGCCAAGAAAATTTTGGCCGGTCGTAGGGTGCAGAGAAAGGGTTGGAGGGGAGTGCCGAGTTCACCGATCTGATAAGATAATTGTCTATGTGCAGTGCATTATCGATACTGAGAGTTGGGCTTGGCAGGACAGGAATGGAAGTATGCGTATGTGGTATGTGTCCCGACCTGAGGTGGTCCACTTCTCTGTGGGGGGGATGTCCCTGAAATCATGGAAGATCACTCGACTAAATACTACATTTTTAAACTACGTGGGATAATCTCTCTTGTACTTTATATTGCGATCACCTGTATGCATAGAAACGGGTTGGCATGGTTTGGAAAAGGTATGTGTATGTATACGTAACTAAGCTATGTGGACGTAACTAGCTGGCTACATGTAGCTATAGAGAAACAGCACGTCAAATGTAGATACTGTGCTTGGGTATAATATGGGCCACGGTCCGTTCTGTGCTGAAGTTGTGTGTGTAGGTACATGTATGTATAGAGAGAGGGAGGGAGAGGGGTGAGGGGGGGGGGGTGAGTGATGGGCTGTGACGGACACGTATGATATGATGGATGAGCACTATATGAACATAGTAGGTACGTACGGTAGTCGTGGCGGCTTTAAATGGATGGATTGATGGTCTGGTCTGATGCGGTGGGGTTTGGTACGGGACGGTGGTGGTGGTGGTGGTGTGGATGGAGCAGAGAGATGGCCATAGTGTGGTATTTGCGTATGGCTGTGGAAGGAATTAACTAAAACGGTATGGACATGGATGGACATGGAGGTTATATACATGTAGCTATAGGTACGGTTACGTGCGGGGTGGGGTGGGTATATGGATACATGTATGTATAAAGAGTGCGCGCACACCGAGTGATTATTTGTGATTGTGATATTGACGGATTGGTTGGTAATTCGTTTATGTAGTAGTCACTATGTACTTGTGTGGCCAGTGGTTCTGTGATATGGTGGGGATGTGATATAGATGTGTGGATGTGATGGCCAGCAGCCGGCGGGTGTGCGGTTATGAGGGATTGGTTGGCGGGGTATGGTGTGTGCGCGTATAAAGATCGCGGGGGAAGAATGGGGGAGGTGGGATGAGGCGAGGTGAGATATTGGGGGTGCGGGATCGAGTGGGTGGCTTGGCGTGTGCTAGCTAGAGTACATGTAGTGGTTTGGTAGCTGTGCTGTGCGTGGGTTCCTGCCAGACCTGTATATAGTGCATCTATGTATACATGTATCTATAATAGCACTTCACTCTCTCTCACTCATTCTCAGTGCAACACTCACCACAACCACAGCTGCAGCTAAATAGCTTGCAGGCTGGGTCCTGACTAAAGCGGTATGTGCTATACATATTGCAACACCACAACGCGGCACAACACCTAGTGCGCGGCAGTGGAGCTCGTGGTGTACTTGGTTGATATGACTGGCCCGAGTACATTGGTGAATTGCATGCAACACACAATATATATATTTATTTAAGCGCCGCCGCTAGGTATATAATCACAACCTCATCAACTCCCAAATATCTACATATCTGATGAGTCTGCAGGAAAAAAGAACAGGATACAGAAACTAAACCCGAGTCCACCTCGAGCTGGGTGCAATATTGGTCTACAACAGTACGCGTACGTACATAGCTATTTAGCTGGCCGAATCCGTTATACAATTACATTCCCACTAATTAATACTACCGACTCTGCCCAGGCAGAGTCTACAATCCAGGAGGTGGATAGCTACATATATAGAGATCGAAGTCGGCATTAATTGTCAGCTATGCAGGGCGCGGCGGTTGGGGCGTGGGGGGCGGGGGCGAGTGCTACACCATGATCCAGATCAGACAGCACACCGCATACCTCCTGGTGCGGCCGGCCGGGACAGGGGGGGGGGGTGCGCTTGCAATGGGCATGATGTGAACTTTTACTCCGCTGTTGAGACAGCGGCGGGGCTGATTATAATAGTCATCGAGGTATATGTTGCTGGGGTTGGCGGGGTTATACGTTAGGTTGGATATTAAGGCGTGCGTGCCTGCATGCGCGAGGTGGGGGAGGATGAGGGGGCCAGATCAGGGGTTCTTCCATTGTGTGGTACAGTCACTCACGGGGTGGAGGCGGATCGTGTCTGATGGCGGTTAGGGATTTGAGGCCAATAGTAGAGTTAAGTCTGGGACTCCAAGGATAAATTACTACGGCAACAACCATCAGACAGGATCCGCCGTCACTTTGTGGGCCAGAATTAATTAAACAACAAAAAAAAGGGGGGGGATGGGGCGTGAAGGCGTAGGTGCGCGTGGGGTGTGGGTATGTAGATCTAGATGTGAGTGATATCTTATGAAAACGGCTGGCTTACCGGAGACTTTGAACCCGCGGAGATCGGTATCGCGGGATTTTCCAACGCAAATCCGGGGTTTGCCATAGTATCTGAAACCGGGTGGGCCTAATTTAGTAGATGCCCTATACCCGCTTAATGATCGATGATCCAGTGTTCACATGTGGGGGGGGGGGGGCGCATGTGGTAGTGTGTGGTCTTGGCGGCGTGCGCATGGTTGCATGGTTGCATGATTGGTTGGTGGATGGGTTGGATTCTAGTTCCGGAGGTGTTCGATATGCGGTGGGCTTTGGCTACGGATATAAATGGCGGCGCGGGCCGGAATGTTGGAAGTTTGGTACCCCTAGGCACTGTGTTTGCGACACCCGAGCTAGAGATAGCGGTGGCTATCTAATAGCTGGCTAGGATCACGACATTTGGTTTGTTTATGCATAGAGTAATGGGGAGGGGTAATTGGATTTACGCCGAAGTAATTATGCCCTAGGCCGCAGTGTAGTAGGTTTATATGGGTCTGGTCTGGACTCGTCTTGGGTTTCATACGCTGCTTTGAACTGGTTATACGTTAATTTCGCCCTAGTGTATATATACATGGCAGGAATTTCTTGTAGACCTTATCATTTGATTTCACTGTATCATCGGTTTGCGGGTACGGGTTGTTTGAGTAATTATCAGATAACATGAAAGTTGTTCTTGCGATAAAAAACAATATAAGGCCTGGCACTCAATTCATTTCTAAGAACTTGGCCGGCGCGGTCAATCTTTAGATGTGCTATCTAGAACGGTCCAGGGATGTAGATGAGCGAGCGGGGATAAAGGAGTAAACATGCACATGCCTGCAAGCCGGGCGGGAAGGGAAGGAAAGCTAAGATCTGTATGGAATGGAACGAAACGAGATGGAAAAAGAACATAAACAAAAGGGGGTAAGAAGCCGGAAACGCGGGTAGAGTGAGAGTACTTGTAATTGATGGAGTACCAGTGTGGATGTTGGAGATCACATAATTAAGGAGTCAAAGTTGAGACCCGGAGGCAAAATGGAATAGAGGAGTAAATATGATATTTGAGGATGAGCACGGGTAAGACCCTTTTGGAAATTGGCCCACCATGTACTGTAGTTGTCGGGAGGCGCGGGCGGGCGGTCTGAGGTATCGCGAGATGCATGCAACGGGTGTTCAGGTCGGCAATTTGGCGGATAAAATGTTGACTTTTAAATCATTGGTTTTTAGGTGCTATCAACCTTTGGTAGTATATCATTGTACGCCTCGCACGGTTTGAGTATGATTTTCAAGATACTTTATTGATTACAATCCTGCAGCTTCATTTATAGCTCTGCTCTAGGCGCGCCAGGCCAGATAGGCGCTGTCGCTACTAGACACCACCGCATGCACAAGCGGCGATAGCGACACAGCTAAATGAGTATGTATAGAGTAACATAGGACTGCACCATAAGCGTACAGAAATATAGTAGTTATATAACTTATGTATGGCTCGACCTACCCCCATAATGGTACTGGCGCCTAGGCTAATGGCGGCATTTCCTCTGATCCCCAAGCGAAAAGATTCGTCTGAAGTTGACACACCCGTCTCGTAGGCCTTCTCGCGCCATATGTTGTGTGTGAGTTATCGTTTTATAAACCCGCGAAAAAGTCGCTACCAGATCATTACGTGACACAGTGATGCGCCGCGGCTAAAGTTAGGCGCCAAAGATGCAAAAGTAAACGGACTAATACTAATTTAATATATCAATCTCCATCTGAGTATACTCCAGGTCTACGTCAAGATCCTGAGGATCTTTATAGAGACGCAAGAAGACTTTATTTTGAAAGTCGAACAGCTCGGTATCTTGCTGCAACTCAGCATGATCTTGCTGTAGGGGGGGGGACTTCGGTAGCCGGGTCTCCCGAAGTGATGTTGGAGAAGGTCACCTTGAGTGAGGGATCTTTTCCTGGCGAGTGGCGGGGGTGTTGCGGTGGTGGCGGGATGTGTAGAAAGTGTTGATGAGAATTTAGATACCTTCGTGTGTTTTCACTACTGTGAGCTAGTATAGTAGGCAGTTATTACTCGTTAGTAAATATGACCCTCGTTCTGGGACCTCTTGTGCTGGGAAGTCACCTACTGTGGCTCCCTCCTATCCCTTTTTCTGGTGTCTTTACAGTCTGTATATAGCTAGATTTTCTGAATATCACAACGCCGTCGTGAGCCTAATATGTCCGTTTTGACTCTGACGAACGATGTTGGCCGCTGTTGTGATTAGTCTCATTTTCGTCGAACGATAGGAATACGAGATGACCTTATTTCGACTAACAGGAGCAGGTATTGATGATGGTGGGGGAGTGAAGAATCAAAACAAGAGCTAGCTAGAGATGTCCATGATGCGGACACCTGTGCATAGTGCCGCTAAACGCTTAGCTACGTTTGCCTTAGGTGCCTGGTTCGGCTATCTTCCGCGTCTCAATCGTATTCTGCTTTTCGTTCTGCGAGACTGCGGCATTTGGTTGCCCTCCGTATTCCTGTAGTATTTTTACAAGAAAAAGCATCTGTGGGGTATTTCGGAGCGTAGGCGGCGTATGGCTATGGTATTCCTTTCAAACGCCGTACTATTACCGCATAGTTTAAATCTTTAATTTCCCACTACTGCTTTCTATTGATGTACATGCAAGACTTGGCTAGAAAAAGATCCCTAGAGTTTAATGTACCATGAAGCAGTACAGAATCTATCATCACAACATTTAATTTTATCAATTGTTCAATCAATTCTGGTTCCTTATCATCGGGTGATAAAGATTTAGGGAATACTTTTTTAAAAATCCCTTTGTTCTTCTCTCCCGGAACTATTATAAGTACACTCCTAGTCCTGCCTGTGGTATGTGTGATAACGCTTCTCGTAGCGCCTGATCATCACGATGGTGATGATGATGATGATGGTCGAACACCTATATCATGGTGTTGAACTGCTACATAACTAGTTGGAGTGGACACAGTACTAGTAGGCGCAGGCACAACATTGGTATGGCAGGCAGTTAACCAGTTAACCGTAACCTGGCGGGCCAGTTGCAGCGCTGGCGCAGCAGTTATACGGCAGTTTTGGAAATACCCTAGCCCCAATTAATGCCGCATTTGCCCAGAAATGCGGCATTGTAACAAATACCGTACTACTGCCGTAGCATAATATACGGTATCGAGAACACTCCGATTTTTGCTACTGTATGTAATCCTTTACAGCTTGCGTGCCCTACAACGAAGGGAGGTGTTGGAATCGGAAAATAGAAGAGGTGTCCCTCGATTTATCTGTACACCCGTGTCTAGAAAACTCCCGGATCCCACTCCATATAGCAATAAGACCACGACCCACCGACCACAGATTGAATAGACATGAAATTGAAATTGAAAGTGTGAAATAATTAGATAGTAGAGAAATGAAATATAAAAAACTAATGTTTTGTGTGGCCCCAATTTGCCCATTAATTCTGATTTACCTTGGTATACTATGAACTCAAGACATATCAAAGGTTTCTTGGGGGATATTATCCACACTCCTCAACGGCAGCTCTCCATTACTCAGTTACACTATGAGGCCTTCTCTACCTCTGGTGCCATCTTTTACTCAACTTAGATTTAAGAAAACCCATGGGTTTCATGGTGGTGTTTGGCCATGGTCTGGTTGCTATGATGCGAAATAGAGCGTATTTGCCAACTGTCAATTTCAACTATTGACACTTCGAAATTGACAGTTTCGGGAGGCAGAATTGACAGTTCCCCTCAGTGGCCAAAATAGATCTGGTTAGCGGTATGACAGAATAAACCCCGAAAATCAGACAGTTCATCACGCTACCAGTGAAATACGCTGTTGTAACTGAGAATTCATACACAGGATACTAGCTTCGGTAGTAACAAAACTGGGTACCTAGCTACTTGTACTTGTGATCCTCCTGGTATATCTCACGCCCCACCGAAATTCAAAATTAACAGCCCCGGTTGCCATTTCGGAGTCCCACAATTTGTAAATTCTTGAAATTGACGGTTGGCAAATACGCTCTAATCAGGGAATTTTCTAGACACGGTGTACTTCAGGGGTATAAATAGGGTTAAGTGAGAAGATACCACGCTGCAAAGGTTCGTAAAGGCTGTCTTTTTTTTTTTAAGTCAAGTGAATTGATTCTAGGTACAATCATGGCATAAAGTTAATACTATGGCCTAGGTGAAGGCTGTCTTTATCCCACACTACCATATACGTAGCCGACCACCACCTCCACTGCTGTGTCCTTTCCACGGCTTCTCTTCTCCTACACGACATGCGTGCGTGTGCCAAGATCTTTGAGCTTTGTGTTAAGAAAGTCTTGGACCTGCATGTAGTCCCGCCTCACCTTTGACCTTTAACAGTAGACGAACAAGGATTTTTGGACAAATAGGAAATACATAGCTATGGCGACGTAATTGGATATATAGATTGCTCTCCGTTCACAAACGGCCTGCACCGTCACAAGTCTTGGCTATATAACAGACTTCTCTGCGATGCTTACATCACGCCTTCCATATTGGGTTTGAGTAACAGGTCCTGACGGCTTAAGGATAGAGAACCAACAACATCTGTGGCTTGCTGTGGTTTGCTGTGGCTTGCTGTGGCATTTTCCCGATTAAAGGAGTGATGTTCATGTGCAGTTATAACCAGGCCGGCCCTATGGCCTTCAAATTCCAAATATCCATAACTTCGTTCGCCAGAGCAAAAACGGAGACACATTATATCATCTAGGCCTACAATGGCGTGGTGATAAGAGGGGCCACAGAACGTGGCCACATGATCACACAAAAAGAGGTCCCCGGAGAGGGTTAGGTTTGCTAACGAGTAAAAGTTATCTACCGGCTTCCGGTGGTGAAAACACACGAAGGGATATTTTAAGGCCCTCTCCCTATTAGACTAAATATCACGATATCTGGAACGGGCCCATAACGTAGCAATAGTAGATGGAGCAAGGTGTATATGGTTTTACTGATTATGGGGCGGCTACACATTTTTCATTATTATTATTGTTATTAGTATTAATATATCATTACAGTACGTACTGTATGATTATTATTATCACCACTCAAATTGCGATCTTTTCACTTAAGTACTCTATATACCATTTATTCAATATACTAAAAGTATCTGTGCAGACCATAAAAACCTTCCCCCCCAGCGACCTACCTATCGATTGTATAAAAATGGTGAAGAACAATGCTTGTTACCATGCTAGTCCACCAATGCTACCGTTTAGCTCAGGTACGATATCAAAAGATTAACCTCTATCTTAAGGAATTGTGGAGAGTGATGCAGGGGAGTGGGATAGAAAAGATCATAAGATATTGGATAAACTGCTGCTGGACCAGATGCCTGAAAAAACCAGGTGGCTGTAATCACCGCAAAAAGGGGCCATACAAAGTGGTAAGATATTCCTTGACATGTATATATATATATCAATAAATTGCTCGTTGTAGTTTCTGTTGTCCACCCGTTGATATCGTGGTCCGAAGTCGGCCTCGAAATGATCATTGGCCCGGTGCCAAGACCTTCCGGACACGGGTGTAGAGTACGTACTTAGGGGTGCCGGAAAGTGATGCAACGTTTAACCTAGCAACGCGGAAAGGCACTCAGAATTTCAATTTTTAACATGACACAATGCTTAGGCAGGATGGAGATTTTAGCTATACACATGATATATGAGTCTCTAGAACAGAGTCTACATTTTTCTAGGTCATTGATTTGCGGTTTTTAGCCCGAAAAAGGACAACTTGTGACAAGGGACAGTAATAAAAGGAGAGGCAATAGCGATTCGTATTAACTCTCACCATAACTATCATCCCTCGCTTCTAAATTACTATAGATTCGCTCCGCATTCTGTTAGCTAGTCTGGTGATCGAGGAATACGGACTATTTGATCGTTACATCACTTCCCAGAACCCCCGGGTACATGCTCTGCCCCAACAGTGTCTGACATAAGCAGGTTTGAATTCTTTCTCGTTGAGAAATACTAAAGTGAAGTTCTTCTGGAGTGGTGGGAATTGATCGGGATGAGATCATTGCCGGGTATGTAGTCTCGACGACCCGTGTGGAAAGATTTCCCTCGAAACTATCATTGCCTGGTGCTATCACCCACCCAGGGCGCAAGGTCATGAAGGTCTTCCGCACCAAAAGTGGGGTATTCTCTTTCTTTCTTAAACGAGTTATCCTTGATACTATCGTCACCAGGTGCTGCTACCACATCCCGCTTTGACGAGCTGACCCTAGCTTGGTAAAGCTCAGGCATGCCTCGGGAATACTGGTGGTCCCTGCGCATGCCTTTGGCCGCAAAGAGTCATTTGAGCTGTGAGGATGCCATCAATTCACACCACGAGGACAGAGACAGAGAACCTTACTTCATGTACGGTCGATGCTCTGAGCGGAGCTGGAGAGATACAAAATACTAATAAGGTATCCCTAACATTGCTATGTACACACATAGAGCAGAACATGATATTCCTGACATGACTTCAGCGTGCTTATCTGATATCAGCCGAGCTGATTCTAGATAGTATGCATCGAAAAGGGTTCATACCGCTCATAACCATATCCCCAAATACAGGGAGTTCAGTTCAACTGTAGGGTAGTGATTCCCTCCAGTACTATCATTAACCGGAGCATTTCTCTACATGGTGTACAGAACCTTATGGAAGGACCGGCCGTTTCCCCTGTGGAAGTCATGGAGAATATCGACAGAGCACCATCTCGGGAGGGGGTCGATAAAATCATGCAGTCAACCCAAGTGACACGAGCGGTGAGAAATTAGCTTCATGTTTTGATGCGGTCGGTAGTATAGTCTTGAGAGTGCAAGAGAGAGAATACGAGCGTACGTTTAGTTGCAGTGGCCATGGATCTATCCACAGACGAGAATTCATCCTTAGCATCAGTAAGTAATCATGGTAAATAGCTGTTAGTAGTACTCTTTACCACACTCTTTGACATCAGCAGACTACTGAAATTCCTAGTAATAGTTACCATTGACTCAACTCCACAGTGACGTAGGAGTACGAGCATCAATGCGCAGGCCGACTCGACAGCCAGACGACAGGCATCTCAACCTCATACCTTCAGTGAATATCACGCACTCCGAAAGTCTATGGAAATGAAAAGCTCTCAGCCCCAAGCCCGAACTACGAGTTGTTGCAAGCTGAGTGAAATTAATGATAGCCATTTTGAAAAACACCGTACGTCAATTTTCTGCCCTAGCACTACTTTCTTTTACCCGCTTCCCCACGTCCCGGGAAACCTCAAGATGGAAGTCGACCATGTACTTTAGAGTTGCAGAACTCCTCAACGGGAACTACCGCGCCACACCTAAAAGGCACTTCTGTCTTACTACAACCATAGAACCTTGTACCCGGGTACCCACACTCCTTCTACACCAATCGCGACTGAAAAACAGGCAGTTACACTAATCTACCAACACCTACATTATCGAATCGCATCGGTCTCTTGGGGGAAACCCAGCGTGGAAATGTGATATAACCATGTGCTTAAGTTTCGCGGACAAATAAACCCAGCCCGGAGACTTTCCGTAGACCTGGCTGTACATACGCCTGGGGGTCAGATCGGGGCATGGGTATGATAACTAAAGTGCACTTTTGTCTGGCTGGTTGTCGGCGGGCTGATATGCAATTATACCAGGAAATAGTGACTTGGTTTGATCAGAATGCACGCATGTTTTTCTGATGTTTGTGGACGCCATACAAAATCACACCAAGTTCATCATTTTGAGTGTATACAACAATGGCCCAGTTCAAAAACGTCAAGAAGCTACGAGTGTGCATATGCTATACAGGCCAACTGTAAATCCTTGGATATTGCCCTGACGCAGTTTACGCAATGATCGTTGATTGATGGGTGGGATTTTGACCATGGGTGGATTTGAGAAAGTGCGGTTTTAAAGTAAGTGCCGGTGAGTTTGGTGATATCTGGGCTTTGTCTTGATGCAGGGCTGAAGAATGCCAGCTTTTGAGTCGCGGGAGTGGAAGATGGGTATGGGTTGATTTCACATATACATCGGTACCTATCTGAGGGGAATAAATCCGACACCGGCTATGAGCTCATTGGTGCAAGACTCTAGACCCGATGAGTCTAACTAATAGACTACCCACAGGAAACCGCAGGAGCAAAACTAAGCTTGAATGATGACTGCCTCTATATATATATCATTTAAGAACTCTATGCTCCGACGACGCTGTGCTGGAGATACGACTGATGTACATGTCATCTTTTGGAAATTAGTTGACTATTGAGCTCTGATGTGGAGCTCAATGCACATTGTATCTGAATATTAGAGTGATATTGTGTATGAATTAGTTTCGACCTTAAAATTCGACCCCTTAACCCACATGTGTTGAGATATAACCTGCCCGATCATGACTTCCCAAGGCTTCATACCTCAAATATCAATGCTCAATGAGGTTTGCTATTATGAAAAGACGGCGTAGAGTTTTAAACCGAATTTGAGAGCTAGAGACTTCTGCACTGACTAGATGAAGTGTCCAGGATTGTCTGGTAACCTGAGGTGAGGCTAGGGTATTATTCTGTAATTCTTCGCACGGGCCGGGATTAAGCACGGCAAATCAATTTAGGTAAGTTATGACCTGGTGGGCCGAAACATGCTCAGAGCTGAGGCTCTGCATATTGTAAGAACCTGGTGGTTGCCTGCCATATATATGGTATTGATACAATTGAGATTTCCATCACAAACAGTAACTTTTGGCTCAAGTTACCAAGGCTGCAGAGCACTATGTTCTGAGCACCAGGCGAGAGTACTCATTTGAGAGATCACTAGATAATAGGCAAAAGATCGGTTGTTCTATGTAACTCTTGCATTGACCTTACCCAGAAACTTACGTAAATAAGCCTTCCATATACATGTTTTCTCAGATTGGGTAAATAAAGCTGACTGAGTTTATATTTAGCTTGAAGAAACTACACATGTAGCTCTTTCAAGCATTAAAGGCCTTAGAGGCCCCTGTCTTCCAAATTCACGGGATGTTCGAGAGCTCTCTATCGGAGCTGTGTTTATAATTTGCTGAATATCAGATCGTCTATCAAATTGCAAAGAGGGATTTAGAGGCCGGTCAGCAGGTCTGATACGAACTAACCAGTTCGAAAACATTGTTTCTACGGAAAGTGCCATCGGTGTAAGTTATTACAATGGATATTGATAGGTTGTTTGTCAAGTCTTGGCTTATGTGTGCAAGATTAAGAGAAAGCGCGATTAATGGTAATGCTTGCAACCTTTGTGGGGGTTTATATCCGGCAGAGTTTTTGCACCATGAATTATGTAATATAAAGGACAGATAAGGCGGATTAAACCCAATTCTGTTACTTCAATTCATGATCATGAGAATATTAGTTCCTGGGCTTCCTAGTATTGTGCGTAAGAAACTTGCTGAAACCTGATGCTGAGGACGGAGTTGAATCTTGATGAAATCGGGGAGGTTACCGTAACATGGAACAAGACGAGACGGGACCAACCTAGTTTTCTCGATGTAGTCATCTATATGCAGGAGGAATTTTGTACATATCGCCTGTTATGTCATTACCGTTATATATAACAAGAATTACTTGGGAAACATATCACCAGATCGCCGTTTTATTCCCTATGGCACAACAAGTCATACCACGTTTGTTTTATACCGATCTTACTGTGTCATGAAATGCAATATATACCAGCGGGCTAGTATCACTCTAGTCACGCTGGCAGTAGAGCCTGTACTCGAGAAAAAACCCTGTATTTAAATACTACTGATGTGCCAGTTTTGAGACGTAATACAGGACTGAGTTTTATAAAGGGTGTACAGGACACACAGGTATCCTATTGCCCTTCTACCATAGTTTCGTAAAAGCTTGTTATACATATACGTGCATGCATGTAAGAGGGGTACCTAGGTAGAAATTTTATTTTCAGGGTATGGAGAAAAATATTTCAGTGGGACTTATCAGTTAGTATATGTATATCTACCGATTGATTGATTGATATTATTTAGCGACGGAGTATTTTCTTTTACTTTCTTTTCGAGAGGGGTTGTAGTGTGCAGTGCTAGTGCAGTGCAACGCAAGCACAAGAGTGCACTCTTTGGTCTTCTATCGTTTATAATATCTTCTTCGGGAGGGTTGCAATCGAAGCACCACATACAGTACCAGGGAATCAAGGTAGAAATTTGACGCAAGTAACTTGTTAACCCATTTAAGAAATATTATATAGTAACAACCACATTCTTGTTTCTGACAACATCAATTCATTCTGTCGTGTACCCGAGATCACGTGGCTCAGAGTGGCACAAATCAATCATGGATGAGCCTTGCCTAAACAATTATTATTACTATTGATTGAGATTAGAAGAATTTAGTTCTTGGCGGCAGGTTTTGGTGTAAAAGATCCCGCCAAGACCTCAAAATCGAAAAAAAAAAAACACAGATTGGCTAAATCGCTCTCTTCCGAAGAGTTGAGTACACTACTGGAGGTTTTAGAGTTGGCGGTGTCAGCCTTACAAAGATAACGAATCTTTCCACTCTGAACATGGATTGGGATAACTAGCCCGAAGCTTTGACCCCAAGTTATGCTTCGAGGAAATGATCATATGAGTATTAAGACGCCGATGATTCCCACAAAATGCAAGATCAAGGATGAATTGGTAGGCGAGCCTCCTTGACTCAAGTACCCGATCTACCTATTCCAGGAAGGTTAGGATTATAGAACTTTCTAGGCCTAGGCCAAGGAGCAGGAGCTTTTGCCTAAGCCAGTGAGGTTGAAATGACCGCGCGCAGTTTGTAAAATTAAACAGCTCACCCCCGATTTCAAGGTGACATCAACAAGGATAGGTCGAAAAGATGAGTTTTCCTAGTGGCGTTAACGTTGCATATTGAGCATGAGGGATGGAGTAATGATTTGGAATAATTCACCTGTGCGATCATTGATATATATCCTTCCTTAAAACCGCAACTCGATATTTCGGAACTGAATACCTCGGGCCCCTTGCTGTCCCGTACAAAAGCCTCTGGAATTCTAATTCTCTCACTGCAAAATCAATTTTCTATCCCGGATTTTTCGTGGGTGTTTTCTATCCGTATATTGATTGTCTGTTTCTTGGCGTCCGCCATAGCGAGGCGCGACTGCGTACCTCTCAACTTTAAGTCTATCCGTCATCACTCGCGGGCCCGTGGCGGGTTTAAATGATTCAGGCTGGAATCGAAATTGGGTCAGGTACTAATAATATATCACACACTGCCGAGTGAAAGACTCGTATTCACCTATCGGAACAATCAAGGTTTATAAGTCACAGCTTATCACTCGCTAATAGCAAACAACAGCAGTCTCCTGAGTTTATCCTGGGGCTTTTACAAACGGCCACACCCAGGAGTCTACTATGAATGGTTGAGTGTATCATTGAAAGTTGACTGACGGTAAATAGCAGCGCAGATCAACCGTCAATGTGCTGAATGTATTAAAAGAATAACCTATGCGGGTGTCCGTATTGACACGTGTATTATGATGGGTCTTAAAATACATATGAGATCGCGCCCAAAAATCAGCTTAATCCTGTTAAACAAAATTTAACCTTAAACACAGGTTTACAAATAACAAGATAAAATGGACAAAGAAAAGCTCGCGATACGTCTTGGTGGGCTTGGGCTTGTCTTCCGGGAGACCAATGAGCTTTATTAATTTCAGCCACCTAGGTCACACCGACTTAGATTTTAACTCTATTATGTGGACTTAACGGTTGTGGATATGTAAAGATCGCCAACGTAGGCCCTCAATATTGGATGATCGTGAGAAGCAGGTGCCAAGACGCAACAACTGCTATCAATAGTAACACACCTACAGCCATTCAGGTTCGTATTACTTACGCCAAGAAATATTCTCCACGGAGTGCAAAAGTATGCGATACTGGTACATTCTTTAAAGAAACCCACTGTCTCTTGACAAGATTTAGGGTTCGCTTGAATGTGTCAACTTGATTATTGAGCGACAAAGTGATTAATCTGAATATAATAAACTTTCAAGTTATTGAATGTAGGAAGTGCTGATGAGGGGTGCTACCAGCAGATTTCTGAGTGTATCACTGATTTAGTAATGTTTTCTAACGATGCATTCAGTGGATATGACAGTGTATATCTTTGCGGAGAAGCTTCTGGTGTGCGCCCAATCACCTTACCGTTCGGTACCTGTTGAATGGCGGGGACGGTAGTGTGCCAGCGGTACCTTGCCTGATCTCAATAGAAGCTTAAATTTAGCATAGAAGTGATTGTGTGGTCGTACACAGGCCCCATTGGTCATTGGATGGGGGCATACTAAAATACGGGGTAAGCGACTGATGAACGAAACAACCCAGAAGTTCCGTACGGAGCCATCCGTTTGAGCTATTACACGACTACAGACTACAAATCAAGTGAAAGTGCCCCACTACCTTAATATTTATGTACGTCCAAGAACGTAACTTGAGTACTAATATTAGGTTTATAGAGATTGTACTCGCAGCAGCAGGTATTTAGTACCCGAAAATGCAACCCACTCATATGGGATTTCTAGATCCACTGGTCTGTCAATGGAATAATACACCCCAAAGATACATTATGTGCTGTCGTGAGAATAAAATGATCGGTTCCTATCTGTGGCTTTCTGCCAAGAGACACAGAACTTCCAGTATTTTTTAGTTCCATGGACACCCAAACAGATGCTGGGTGAGGTAAATGGGCCGCATAATCCTCGCCGTGTTGAAATTGGGTTATCTTCTTGGGCGCATCAAAGTGACCTTTTGCTTCCCGAGTAAAGGTGCAACAACAGGCACTAAACAGGCACTGTTTCAAAGATAGGTACATAGTAGTACGGCGGCTGAAAGAGAGAAAAAAATATGTTGTGAGTATTTGAGGGCCGAGCTTGAGTGATCGTGACATTGTGCGGAGAGAAAGCAAAGATTATCGAATATCTACTCGCAACTTCATAGCGTTTCTAAACACAACCGCTATTGCATGCCATACAAAAATGTAGTCTTGGTGGTTTTTGGTGTGTATGCAATATTAGTTGTGTTCAAAAACGCTATGAAATTGCGAGTAGTAGTATAAGATGGCTCATGTGATAGCCGTGATCAGTATAGAAACCCATAAAGCTTTTACCATGAGACAAGTCCTATCAATATGATAAAGATGCCCTACAATGATACAGAAATAGACTTCACTACATGTGATATGCCCACAAGCTGAACCTGCTTCACAGAGCATCACTCTGGTGCACATGATCTTGTGACGATGGATGGAACACTCGATAGGCCTCCTTTGTACCACATAAGACCCTCTAAGAGACATCACTAGCTCTAGTAGTGCTTGTTGTAGGCCTGCTGGAAAGTACTTCGCGGGCGATATGTTTAGCCATCGGAGGCTACAGACAAAGGAACTGAAGGTGAGCTGGACACGGCAGAAAATGAGCTTAATGTAAGTTGTAGCGCCATTGACCTCTGGTCGTGAGTGATACGCCGCGATGAGTGAGAGCCCATCACAGCTTTCCATATTTCATCGAGAAAATCAGGGTCTTACCAGTTAGAATAGTTTTCCTGATCTAGTGATGTTGATTGAAATTGGAATTCAATCTTCGAGTATTCTTCTGAGTGATGAAAGCATACGTATACAGAAGTTTTCCAATCGGGGAAATTCGTAGTATTCAAATGAGTGTATTCACAGGTATACTAGGCATCAATTTTCAAAGACACCGCCTGGATAGCATGTACAATGTCCATTGACCTTAAGTGTAAATGTCGAGTACCTCAAGAAGCCAAAATCTCATTGGTTCACTAGTACGAGGCTATTTTCGTGATTATTATCTGTTTCCAGTAGTGTGGAGGAAATGCACTGACAGGAATCAGCCGCAAATATCGTGCATTTTCGTCCCACCCCGATGGACATCGAACCTCTGATGATCCCGACAGAGCTCACCGTGGTCCCTGGAATAAGCTCATACCATAAAATATTCACCTTGATAGTCGTGAGAAATAGTATAAAGACCCCCGAGGACGCTCAATTGATATCCAGAGACACCAGCCCTCAACTGAGTATTGCAGACACAACATCTACTATCTCAACAACCAGAGCGACATTCACGATGGCTCGGTACTCTTTTTTCTCCTACTTCCTGCTTGTTTTCCTCATTGGAATCTACACCGCCCAAGCATTGAACATCGGCAATGAAGGGGGTCTTGGTAAGTAACCTTCAGCTCACACCATTCCGTAAACAATATTTATATTGATTCCATCCACAGACAAAAGGCAACCTTGCCCGTACGATCGGACATGTGGATATGCATGCTGCCAGACCGATGAGAAGTGCGAATATAATAAGTGCGCCAAAATTTGCAAACCCGATCAAACACTCATCAGCGGAGCCTGCTGTGCGAAAGCAAGCGTCTGCGGTACCGTCTGTTGCCCCACTGGAGAGACCTGCGGAACATCCGGTAAATGTGAAAAGCCAGCGCCGAAATGCGACACCTATGCAGGAGAGACCGCTTGTGACAAGACCTGCTGCAAACTCGGCGAAACTTGCAACAAGCAAAAGGTTTGTGAGAAGGTCTGCCCCTTGGGTGAGCTTCTTCTCAACAACAATCTTTGCTGTCTGAAGGAAAGCGTTTGCGACAAAGCTTGCTGCAAGAAGGGCGAATCCTGCAAGTATGGTAAATGCACAGCGGAACCAACATGCGATCTTACCAAAGAGACAGTTTGCGGAAAGATTTGCTGCAAAACTGCAACTGAAGACTGCAAGGACAACACCTGCGTTCCCAAGCCACCAAAGTGTGATATATACGCCGGAGAGTCTGTCTGTGGCAAGGTCTGCTGCAAGAAGGGAGAGGAGTGTAAAGACGGAGTTTGCAAAGAAAAGCCGCCAGTATGCGACACCTATGCAGGCCAGTCAGTGTGTGGAAAGGTCTGCTGCTTGAAGGGTCAAGATTGCAAGGACAACAAGTGCATCGACAGGCCTCCGGTCTGTGATACCTATGCTGGTCAATCTGTCTGCGGAAAGGTATGCTGCTTGAAGGATCAGGAGTGTAAGGACAATAAGTGTGTCGACAAGCCTCCAGTCTGCGATACCTACACTGGACAGTCCGTGTGCGGAAAGGTGTGCTGCTTGAAAGGCCAGGAGTGTAAAGATAACAAGTGTGTGGACAAACCTCCAGTCTGTGACACTTATGCTGGTCAATCTCTCTGCGGAAAGGTATGCTGCTTGAAGGATCAGGAGTGTAAGGACAACAAATGTGTCGACAAGCCTCCAGTTTGCGACACCTACGCTGGCCAGTCAATCTGCGGGAAAGTCTGCTGCCCGAAGGGCCAGCAATGCAAGGACAACAAATGTGTTGATACCCCCCCGGTCTGCGATACCTACGCTGGCCAGTCAATCTGCGGGAAAGTCTGCTGCCCGAAGGGCCAGCAATGCAAGGACAACAAATGTGTTGATACCCCCCCGGTCTGCGATACCTACGCTGGCCAGTCAATCTGCGGGAAAGTCTGCTGCCCGAAGGGCCAGCAATGCAAGGACAACAAATGTGTTGATACCCCCCCGGTCTGCGATACCTACGCCGGACAGTCTGTCTGCGGAAAGGTCTGCTGTCTGAAAGGCCAGGATTGCAAGGACAACAAATGTGTCGACAGGCCTCCAGTGTGCGACACCTACGCTGGACAGTCAATCTGCGGAAAGGTCTGTTGCCTGAAGGGACAGGAGTGCAAGGACAACAAATGTGTCGACAAGCCTCCTGTATGCGATACATACGCAGGACAGTCTGTGTGCGGAAAGGTCTGCTGCCCGAAGGGCCAGCAATGCAAGGACAGCAAATGTGTTGATATCCCTCCTGTCTGCGATACCTACGCCGGACAATCTGTATGCGGGAAGGTCTGCTGTCTGAAGGGTCAGGATTGCAAGGACAACAAGTGTGTCGACAGGCCTCCTGTATGCGATACCTACGTTGGACAGTCTGTCTGCGGAAAGGTCTGCTGTCTGAAAGGCCAGGATTGCAAGGACAACAAATGTGTCGACAGGCCTCCAGTATGTGACACCTACGCTGGACAATCTGTGTGTGGAAAGGTCTGCTGTCTGAAGGGACAGGAGTGTAAAGATAGCAAGTGCGTTGACAAGACTCCCGTGTGCGACACCTACGCCGGGCAGTCTGTCTGTGGAAGGTTATGCTGCCCCAAAGGCCAGGAGTGCAAGGAAAACAAGTGCGTCGATAAGCCTCCAGTTTGCGACACATACGCTGGACAGTCCCTGTGCGGAAAGGTGTGCTGTTTGAAGGGCCATCAATGCAAGGACAATAAATGTGTTGACCTGCCACCTACCTGCAATGCGCACAACGGCGAGTCTATTTGCGGAAAGGCCTGCTGTAAGAAAAACGAGGAGTGCAAAGACAACAAGTGTGTCCCCAAGGCACAATGCAACGCCGGCCTTACCATCTGCGGAACGAACTGCTGCAAGAGTGACGAGAGATGCGACTACGGCGAGTGCAACAAGAGGTGTCCTTCGGGGCAATCCTATGTAAATAATGGATGTGTTAAGGATTGCAAGAAAGACGAGGTTATCTGTAAAGGTCAATGCTGCAAAGGTAAGATTCACGCTCTAATAAATTCCCCAAAAACTCCCAAACAACTCTTTACTGACCTATGTGACCTTCAAGGTGTCTGCTTGAGCGATATATGCTGCCCAACCGGGCAGAATCTCTGCTCCGGGAAGTGCTGCGCTGGAAGATGCGAGTATGGTGTCTGCAAGGGAGTTTACCGTTACTTCTGAGTTTGGGGAATAATATGGGGTCTAACTTTTCTTTGAACGATGATCATCATTACCGTTTTTTGTTTTATTTTTGTCGTTGCTCGCTGTCGGATTATATAACTTCACGTTTTGGTGGTTGAGAATTTCCTTGTAACGTCTCACTGGCTTTCCCTTGGATGTACGGTCGAAAGAAATAAACGTTTCAATGGTGACTATCTGAAGTTATTTTGTAGATTCCATGGTGATATTCATCTTTCATTGACTCTGAGAGTAGAGCTTCCTTTGGGATCCGAGTGAACTATTTCCGATCAAAAGATGGCATAGGTAGAGGCAAACAGTTGGCAATGATCATGACGCGATCCACTAGAAGGTTTATCGTGCGCCTGGGGAGATGATTTCTGCAGACATGGTCCCTGACTTTTATACGTTATTTAATCTTAATTTGAGTTTCTAGTTGATAATGAAACTCATTAAATAGAAGTTAATGACGCCTAGCTATAGAGTAGGCAGTGTTAGAGATTATTTAAGAAGGCATCGAAACGAAATATAAAGAGTACTACCTTAGAACTGAGGTTGGTTAGGAGAATGGCGTAAGTTTCGGGTTGGTGTCGACTTATCCCCCCCAACTATGGCGTTATCTTTGTTCTTGTTTTCGCAATCTCATTTATACCACGGGGCGAGAATCGGGGTCTTTTAAGCTGGATAATTTTGGCACAACGCAGGAAGAACGCATACGCGTCCTTCGTAGAGCTTAACGCACATGTCATTATAGGGCATTTCCCGCGTCGGGAACCCGATACATAACAAAGGCTGTTTATTGGAGTAAATAGTAAATAGCAAATAGCCAATCTCTCGGGATTCACAGCTGCAGTTTCTAATCCTGGGTAATGTAAGGTGTAATTCCTGGCGTTTCCTCTTGCTCTATTTTCCAAGCGAGAGTTGTGCCCATCCCTATATCTCCAATATATCCAATTGAACATGGAGTCATGTAACCGTTGGTAGGCTCTTGGTTGTCTTCATCATAGGACTGGTGGTTAATTTGGCGCAGAGCGTTCGACTTGCCAAGAGATCAGTATTCATGATAAGATGAGATAAGATAACACGAATATTACCGATTTCTCAACAAAATCACATGAGTGAAAATCATGAACGAGTATATACATGTAGCTATAACGGGTATGCAATGTGGATTTTAAATGTTTTGATTTGCTGAATTTGAGATATATTTCTTTTCTATTGCTGGAATTGCTTTTTGGTATTGGTTGCGAATGATTCTAATGAATTCCAATGATTGAGTTTTCTCTCTAGTAGTAATCGGTTGTGGGAATTCTTTTTTGTATTGGTGACGATTTGGTATTGGTGGCGATTTGGTATTGGTGGCTATTTGGTATTGGAGACGTCGATTGCAGTATTTCAGTCCTAAGCGGCCGAAGGCCTGAAACGACTTGTAGATCTATGGACATGTAGCTTTCGAGAGAAGAGATATATACTGGAGACGGAAATATCTTAGCGGTTATTTAGGTTCAAACTGCCTTCGAACGTGAAACTAAGTATGGTGCGCCCACGCTTAAAGGTGTCGGATCGTGACGAAATTTCAATGGCTGATAACTTTGCAACGAAAAGTGTTAGAAAAAAAGTGTAATGATAAAACTCTAGTTCTAGTGATGAAGTCTAGTTCTATCATTGCAGATTTTTGATATCTGTCTGGGTTGTAAAGTTATCAGAGGTTAAAATTGGGTATTTTTGTATGTAAAATGCGCCAAGACTGAACAAAATGGAATAGTATTATCCCTCAAGCTGTCGAGACATGCTGACCCTTTTTTGTGGGGGCTCAAAGTGTGGCTTTGCGAAAAAATACTCATCCTGAGTCAATCTCCCACCAATGATTCGCCGGAATTTTCGGTGGCTTGTTGACCTCCACAAAAAAGGGTCAGCATCGACAGCTTAAGGGATAGGTACTCGGGGCAGGTAAAAAGTACCGGAAAATGCAGGTTTTTGGTTCACCAATGGGTGCGCGCATGCTAGGCGTGAACTACTGCAAAAAGCCCAGAGACAAAACCTGCATTGTCCGGTACTTTTTACCTGCCCCGAGTACCCATTTATACCCCAAAAGCAAACCTGTCTGATCCATGGCAGTAATGCAGCAGAATGGCTAGAAATGGGCCCTCCTATTGGCCCATGAGGCCCTATTGCAGCCACCACATCACCTTTAAGAGCGCGCGCACCATAACTATATTCCAACAGACGAGGTATAGTGCGCAAACTCTTAAAGGTGATGTAGTAGCGTACGGAAGTGGAACAATTGTGGCTGTAATAGGGTCTCATTGGCCAATAAGAGGGCCCATTTCTAGCCACTCTGCTGCATTACTGCTACGGACTAGTCAGGTTTGCTTTTCTGGGGGTATAAATGGGTATCCCATAAACCGTCAAGACAATGTTGACACCACTTCGCAAAATGTGAAGAGGTGGCTAGAGCCAATGCGCTTTGTGATTTTTGTTTATTTCTTACCCAATTCTGCTGTGGCTTTCGGTCTCGCATGAGGGGTATCAGCATCGACGGTTTATGTGATAATACTGTTCTACTTTGCTCAGCCTTGGCGCATTTTACATACACAAATCTACAATTTCAACTTGCTAAGGATTTTCAACCCATGTAGATATCAAAAATCTGCAAAAGTAGAACTAAACTTCATCTCTTTAACTAGAGGTCTATTTTTCCACTTTTCTTTTACCCTTTTCCGTTGCAAAGCCTTAGGCTTTTGAGATTCCGTCGCGATCCGCTACCTTTAAGCATGGGCGCACCATATCAGCTCAGCCATAGCTATAGAATTTGTTTTCAAGTCAGCCAATGTCCCTTCTGAATTCATAGGTAAGATCACTGAACAAAAAACACCGGCAATTAAAAGGTGTAATCACAGGTCCTCACTCGATAATAAAATCCTAATATACATTTTTCTTTTTTTTTTTTTTTTTTTGTTTAACTCATTAATTACATGCAGACCGTACCTAATATACATTTAAGGTTATAATATATTGTTAATCAAAGAAAAATCTATAAATTATCGTATTATTGATTGGACTAGATGGTTAATATGAAGATATAGGAAGGGTAGAACTACTGGGCGAAAGAGGCTTAGAATCACAGGGTATCACTCGGTATCTAATAAAGCTTGCCTTCAAGAAATTGCTTGTTTGATTACCTCATTACTCGTTGCCTTCGAGAAATAAAATGGAGGTTTTAATTATACCGCCTATAACCAGACTATAACCCATATCTACACTTATAGATATATACGTACCGGCAACCCATTACACACCGTACCACTGCTTACCGTGACCTAGGGGGATGGTCTCGTTTGCGGGCTATAACTCTGGAGATCCAATTTAAGCAGGAGAAGATAAGCCCGGGGCAAAAAGTTCAACTTAATATCTTTCATTGTATACGCAAGAAGATAGATCTTCATACTTAGTTTCCTGGTTCAGAAGCTATGAATCATCCTTTGCTGATTGGTTCATGGTTTCCAATCTGGGAGGCGACCGATTCTCGAGAGGTATATTCATTCAATGATTTGTCCATTTTTCTCCTGTGTGTATTTGATAGCTGGAATCGTACGTTAGAACAACTCTAGAGGATATGTGGGTATTGAATTTACACAATGCTGTATATATACATCATATAATCGTGTTAGCATAATGAAAGACTCTATTGATAAATCTGAATAGGGCTGAGCTACCTTTGGAGGACCTCTTATGTATTACTTGCTGCACCAGCAATCATGCACTCTTCCTGTCTCGATGTGAGTTCCGAGAGATGCTCAAAAAAACATAAATCTGTCAGAACAAAACGAGATCCCACGAGGTATTACTGGGAAGCAGGAACCCGCCTTGTCATCAAATATAGCTCACCAGCGCAAGTCACGCCGCCGCGGTCCTACTTCCTACGCGTCATCAACCCAGTAAGTAGCGTCATAATCCCAACGTAACCACATGTGCAGATAGTCCCGCCCCCGATCTTCCTCCGCCCCCGTGACCTATACACAACCAGAAGAAGGTCAATTACGTGCGGTAGGCCCGCACAGTCTACAGCGTATTATCGAGCTCGTGTTCGCGTCGGATTTGGAACAGGACGTCTTTTCGGTTGTAAGTGACTCGAGGGATATGGCGCGCGCAGGACTTGGCGGATCGGGACAGGGGACTTACTCACGAGTTAGTGCGTTGGGCGTGCTAGTATTCATCCCATCCGGGGTTGTTGCAGATAGTCCCGGCGCTATGTGATAATTAGCAGTAATAGCACTACCAACGCTATATATGAGGTTCCACTCTGATGATAACTCCACTCCGTATTTCAATCAAATCCCGTACATCAAGAGAGATATTCAGCGGCTTAAACACCTCTAGCTCTACATACACCCAGCATTTCTTTAGCTGCTGTTTGGTCTCGGACGCCAGATATCGTGGGTGGCCATGGTGAATCTAGAATGACTTTCTTTCGGCACAATCGTAAACCGGATGTGCAGTCGCTTAATTTAGAAAAACGGCGAAATTGATTGAACTACGAATAGATACTTTGGCAGCCAAATATTGTATTACTCAGGCCATATCTAGCTAATTGGTTCGGTGGAATTGTCCAAGCATTTGTCTACCGTTAAAGGGGGTATATGGGGTAACTGTGTGTATATGTAGTATCAGTAATCCGAGGAGATTTGAGAACTGCGGATAAAATGTTATACATGCTTGATAGATCTAGAGAAACTCTTACACGCCGGTTAATTTGATTTGGGTCGTTCCGACAGAGCATGAACTTGGTCTGGTCATTGACAAAGTTCGCCAAGATCAATAGTTCAAACACGTTTGTTATTGCATACTTTTATGTTTTATTAGGAATATATTTAAATAATCTTTATTGGTAACAGGGTACCAGAGAATTCGGACCAGTCCTAGTCCCAAGCCCAACGCAAGACTACATGTAGGTACATACATATATGCTTGATCGGGCTTTGTAGTGGCTTAATAATATAGGAAAGGCCGGGTTAAAGACACCATATTATATGCGAAAGAAACCAGCTAGATAATGATATACAGAAAAAAGATTATACCTGGGTGAGGTATGATAGGCTATGGCAATGGGGATATTCGTGTCCGATACATCCGTTCCAACTTCCGGAGGTGAAGAAAGGCCTTGTAGATTCTCTTTAGACTATAATGTACATCTCGAGTGATGGAATGGAAACTTGCTCAGCCGGTGATGAATCGTTCCCAGAGTCAATTCCCTGTTCGGGGGAGACATCTTGATCACCATACTCTGACCCACTGTCGTCCTTGAGGCAGACCTCAATTAGGTCACCAATATCCTTCTTTTCTTCGTCGTCTTCAATATCAGTGCCATAGTCATCATCGTCCTCGCTATCCTCCTCGTTCACATTCTCTCCCAGCCCCCTCCATCCCCATAATGCCTTCCATCGTGTCTTCTCACCGAGGGATGGTAGACCGACATCTCGACTAAATAATCTTTTGAACTTGACCTTACGATACCAAACACCAATGATCTGCTCGCCAGATGATTCCAGAAGGCTTATGCGACCGCTATTGTGATCACTAGTGCGTTGGACGGCGGTGACAGTGCTCAAAACTGTATTCAATCGTTCGAGCGCGCCTCCCGTGGGGAGGGTCGGTGCATTCGCGATACCACTCCCCGTTCTCCCATAATTGTCGAATGTCTTAAGCTTCGCATCGGTGACGATAAAAAATCCGACAAGCATAAACACATCATCTTTATTTTCCAGTCTCCGCTGAAGCCAGATGCGAGTACCTTCTGTCCCACATGCATCGTGGAACCAGGTGCTGTGGTTTCGGAGGTTGTGGGTCGTTACAAGTCGAGTTTTCAGTTCAAAGCCCGTTTCGCTCTGCCGCTCCTGTGAGATGGAGAGCAGTTCAGTGAGGCAAGAGGTAAATCTCGAAGTTTTTGAGGATTTGCTGTTTATGCTGTATTCGCCCTGGTCCTTGGTTTCGTATTCGTCTTGAGCTGGACGGCCAGGGAAGGGCTCGTAGACCTCTTGATAGAGATTCTCGGTATTGGTTACCAGGCAGCCTAGGCGGAGCGACTGGGGCGAGGGAAAGTTTGGTAGGGGAAATTCTCGAAATAGTACGCTCGGCACGTTTTCATTGTATTAGTCAATTCTCATTTGTAAGCACATGACTCCGGCGTGAGTCATTAGAACAAGGTATTAGTCATAGGATATGACTCAGGATATATTAGTCATGGCTATGACTCGGGCTTTCTGTACTACCTTTCTTTAGTATAAATACTGGGGCTTTCCCCCATCAGTTAGTTTGATAATCACGACAAATATACTACATTCTCCTCATACATTTCTCTAGGTTATGAGCCCGGAGACCACAACGTTTTTACTCTTTACCATTTTTACTACAAGTACACTTTATCATTTTTACCTTAAACATGACTACACACGTGAAAATTCCCTCACTCGCATGCAAGCTGGATGGGCTTGCTCATTACATCGCATGGAGCGACCTCGCCTAGAATGCTGATGGTCAATGATCTGTGAATATAGTCAATGGAACGAATAACGCCCTAGTCCGATCACCACCACTGTCGAGACAACCTCAACACTTAACAGCACTGTAGTTCAAGAAGACCTGACATCTACTGCAACTGCTGAAGATGAAGAAGAGCCTGAAGACAACAGCGAAGAGATACTTGAATGGGACAAAAAGAACAACCTAGCAATAGTGTTCCTCCAATCCAACATCGACCAAATACTACTCACACTCGCACTGCCGAAACCGCAGACACAACATCTGACTCAACTTGAGGACAGATTTGATCGAAAACAGTCAAGATTCTACACTCCCTTCTTGGTAACGTGTTGAACCTCCAGTACTCACCCGACAAGGGTCTCAAGGAACATCTAACCGAATTCTCAACTCTTTGGTCGCAACTCCTCACTAGAACTAGTAACTCTACGGACGGCACCAAAGACCCACTCGGTTACCACCTCCACCAATTCGCATCCGTTTCGGAAGTGAAAGCATCCTTCTTACTCCTCTCACTCCAGCATGAATCTCTTGAGGCGGTTGTCGACAACCTCCAATCCAAGCCTAACGTTACATATGATGACGTATACGAAAAGCTCTTGGACCTAGATTCACGCCGAACTCAGATTTCACATACTGGAGAAGCCTACAACATTAGGCGAGGAAACCCAAGAAGTAACAACAACAACAACAACAGAGTAGAACGAAACAGGCCCAGACAAAAGAACGCGAAGGAACTCACCTGTACATGGTGCACCAAGAATGGCGATTATGCAAAAGGCCACACGCACAAGGACTGCCGCAAACTTAAAGCTTTCAGAGATAAGGAGAAGCCCGCTGCTTCTGGCAACATCCATGTCGATCCGTACTGCATTTCACACCAAACTAGACCTCTTGGCTCCCCGACCTTTCTGGCCTGCCTGCTCTCGATTTAATCGGACGTTGCTCACTACGCCGACTTCGCTCGACAACACCAACTTCTCAGAGTCATCCTCGACATAAAGAATGGAAGATTACTTCTAGTTGCAGGACCTTCCACTTCAACAAAAGGCATGGATCTTTGACTACAAGCAACAAAACCACATGACCGGAACTTTGGTAACAAACCCCGCACCTCACTCTGGCACCATAACTGTCGGAGGAGGACGGAAGCTAAAGATAACCGGAATTGGCAACATCACCATCAACGGATCACATGGCCTAATCACTCTTGAGAACGTCTTCCTTGTACCTGAGCTCGGCAACACCAACTTGATGTCTTGGTCCTGCATAGCAAGGAAAGGATTTACAACTATGGGAACGGAGAACGGCTTTACCATCTACAAACCGAACAGCAAGGAAATCATTGGGCTCGCTAATGCAAATAGTACTGGTCTTTACATTTTTGAGACAAAAGAACCATGCGCGCACCTCACCACCGCTACCACCTTCTACGAATTCAAGACCAGCGGCTCGGTCATCTCCCCGCCTCCTCGCTTCCTCGGTTACGCAACATGGTCGCCGACCCGAAATCCCTACCAACAACAGGTCACATGGAAACATGCAACACCTGCGAACTCGCCAAATCCACCAAACAACACCTCGCCCCTCTCACCACACCACGATCCAAGGCTCCACTAGAATTGATCCATTCAGATCTCAGCGGCAAATTTTCCACTGTTTCTCTCGGAGGGTTCTTCTTACTATATCACTTTCATCGACGATTATTCTCGCCACGCCACCTATATTTCCTTAAAAAGAAATCGGACGCAGAAGCAACAGCGAAAGATATCGCTTATATGGAAAAATCAGCGACAAAAAAAGGTTAAGAGGTTTAGGAGATAATGGTGGCGAAGATATATCCGATAAACTAAAACAGTTCTTCATCTCGAAGGATTAAGCATGAATTCATCGTTCTTACTACACATGAGTCGAACGGAATAGCGGAACGCTTTAATGCGACTATAAAGCAACAATGGCACGATCCGCCTTGCTGACCACACACTCCTGGGCGACTTTCAGAAGGTTTATCAACTCAATGGTACACGCCAAGAACCGCTCACCGCACAAATCACTCCCGACACGACACTCCACGTAAGCACTCAATCAAAACAAACCCTACATAAGACTCTCCGATCCTTCGGTGAAACAGTGTTTATCCATATACCAGTCGAAGCACGACCAGCCGGAACAAAGCTGGACGCTAGGGCGATAACGGGACAATTTGTCGGATACGGAGACTCGGCCAAAATTTGTCGGGTTTATATACCAACACAAAGGAAAGTTGTACTATCTCGACACTTTCGCTTTAAGGGTCTATCGGTAGGGGAAGAAATTGCTCCAATCATAACCGAAGTACCCCCACAACCAAAACAAAAACAGGTCGAGATCGAAATCAAGAAGGAACCCCTCTCAGAACACGAATCCGACAGCGAACAAGCTTCCTACGATAGCGAAGAAGCTTCTGAATCCGAGGAAGAAACTGAGGAGACACACGCAAGTAAAGTGGGGGCCGGCTTAACGAGGCCCGCTCCTGAAAGTCTCCCGATTGATGAAAATAAACCAGATACTAATCAAAGACGTAACCCTCCAAGGGAACGCAAAGCACCAGCACGATACGGACATTATACAGAGAAAGACGACACCCTCGCAGAACCAAACACCTACCAACTAGCAATAACCAGTCCAGATTCCGAAAAATGGCAACATGCTATGGAAGCAGAGATGGAATCGCTAGCTAGAATCCATTACACATGGAAATTGGTTAACACACCAACCCATCGAAAACTCGTGGACTGCAAATGGGTATACAAAATCAAACTCGGGCCCGATGGCAACCCCATTCGGTACAAAGCTCGACTTGTCGCAAAAGGATTTTCTCAGGTACCTGGTCAAGACTTCGATCAAACCTTCGCTCCCGTCACTCGATATGAATCAATCCGACTCCTCCTCGCACGCACCTTACAAACCGGTGGCAAATGCGACCAAATGGACGTCACAAGCGCATTTTTATATGGCGAACTTCAGGAAGAAATCTATATGAAATCTCCACCCGGTTATCCTACTCCCGGCAAAGCATGCAAACTCATTAAATGCATTTACGGCCTGAAACAATCTTCAAGGGAATGGTATGCCCGCCTTTCAAAAACACTAATTAAAATGGGATTCAGAAAAGCAGACTTCGACCCTTGTGTTTTCATACACAAAACAGGGGAAGTTGTCATCGCAATATACGTTGACGACATCTTGATCTTTTATTGGTCAGATGAACGCAAAAACAAAGTTAGCCTACAACTCCATGCTGAATTCGAAATGACCGAAGCAGGAACAGCGAACTGGGCTCTCGGAATTCATTTGATCCACACTTCGACTGGCATCATCCTATCACAGGAAGCCTACCTCAAGCGTGTACTCATCAAATATGGTTTCGATAACTCCAGACCTGTGGCAACGCCCATCGACAACAACGTCTCCCTCCAAAAAGGAATCGAAGAAGAAAGAATCGATAATCCAACATTATACCAATCAATAATCGGATCACTTATGTACGCAGTAATCGGCACCAGACCGGACCTCGCCTACACAGTTACCATGTTATCACAATTTTCTTCCTGTCCTACCAAAGCTCATATGACCGCAGTACATCGCGTCCTCCGTTATCTTAAGAGTACCCTCAGCTGGTCACTCTATTATTCGAAAACGCCACCAACTGCACTCATAGGCTACAGCGACGCTAGTTACGCCTCGGATCTCAACGATCGCCGATCTTTTACCGGCCATTGTTTTATGCTAGGGGAAGCTCTTATCTCCTGGCGCTCATATAAACAACGATCAGTCGCCACCTCTACTACAGAGGCAGAATACATATTTCTGACACTACCGTCAACTTATATGGCTACGGAATGCAATACACTTAACTGGAACGAAACCTACTATTTTTTTTATTCTTCATGACAACAACGGCTTTCTTTTCCTCAAGAACCCAGTTTTTCATAAGCGGTCCAAACATATCGATGTTCATTTTCATTTTGTTAGGAAAACACGAGGACGGTTTATTTCAATCGAAAGACATTTCACGAATCCTAATAACGGCGGATCTTCTTACTAAGGGTTTAGACAAGCAAGAACATGTTTTATTTTCTTCTACAATTCAACGCGCTCACGAAGTATCGAAATAGTACGCCGCAAGACGCTTTTCATTGTATACTAATTCTCATTTGTAAGCACATGACTCGGCGTGAGTCATTAGAACAAGGTATTAGTCATAGGATATGACTCAGGATATATTAGTCATGGCTATGACTCGGGCTTTCTGTACTACCTTTCTTTAGTATAAATACTGGGGCTTTCCCCCATCAGTTAGTTTGACAATCACGACAAATATACTACATTCTCCTCATACATTTCTCTAGAAATGAGGCTGTAGACATGAGAGCAATATCAATGTCTCAAAGAGCAAGCCTTGGTTGATCTTGAAAGTGGATGGGAAGGTGAATTTTCAGGATAGTAACTGTGCTAATAATTATAAATATGAACTTTAAATGCGGGGTAAGGGATACCGATTTTCTGCATTCTCACAACCAGTGTAAGGGGATCGACTGCATAAGCTTCGGTGGGACGATATATCTATTGCGCGGTGAGGAGATCAAAGACGTACTCTACATGTAGGTACTTGCTTACCAGAAAAAGAGCCAGATAATGCAGCCGCTCAGGGCAAGCATAAATTGTATGGAGTGGCGCCGTTCTTTTGCAGTATACGTATGCATACATGAGCATGCTGACATGAGTCAGGAGGCGATTACGAATGCATGTGGTAACGTCAACTTGATTTTCTCAGCCTTATGATATGAAGTGTATTAACATGTGACAAGCGCCAGGGTTCGTTGCATGCGTATGTACATTTAAGCCCCCAGTTTTCTCGGCTTGTAAATTAGTAACCTGAATTGATACCCAAGAAAAACTTTTCATTATCTCGTTGAACAAAATACATTCACCCCTTGTAACATACCCGTTACTCTGTCGGTTACGAAAATCTTGCGTCGAGGCGAGAAGACGTGGGATTCTGAGTTGGTAAAAGGCCAGGATTAAGCTGATAACTAGTAAGTACACATCCATTGATAATCAGTGGGCGTCCATGATAGAGTCTTCGGCGTTTATCGGCAGGAAAACTGATATGACGTGGAGTTTCCTTCCGATAGATCACGAGGGTTTTGTGTGGCACCTACCTTAGCTGGACAAACAGTTCCTCCAGATCTACTCGTATAGTACAGACGGCGTTATAGTTTGTGAGATCCCACAACTCATGCCCATATATATTCCATGTCCCATATCCCATATAGTGATCAAGTTCTCACTACACACGCTTCGATAAAGAGCACTATCAGTTATAAAGCGAAGTCGCTACTATGCATACATGTATGTGTAAAAATTGCAGGCAGTACGTATAAAAGAATTCTCAGAACTATAGAGGATGTTGACATATTGTAGGAAGGCTCTGAAGGCTATAATACGCGGGGAAAACTCGGAGTGCAGAATTGATGAAGACCTCATCTTACTTTATGAAGGCTTCAAAAGTACGCAGGAGGTCAAATATCTTGATATCGCCGTTGAACTTGTTGAAAAATCTCGTGCAGCGGATTCTTCGAATTGTATCTTGGGAGCTGAGCACCTGGTATCGTATCTACAAAGTTTGAAATCTGGATCGAGAGTTGTTTTCCTGACCATTTCAATCTCCCCATGTATATTGACCGTCGATGTATGCGGAGAGGTAGAACCATCGATTATCAGCAGCAAGGGCCCGGTAGACACACACACGCTCAAATGGGATCAATTGGAAATCTTTCTCTTTCCTGGATTTGAACGGTTGGAGGAAGCAGACCTCATGGAGATATCGCACAACGCCATTCAAAAAGAACTTTCAAACTTACCTATAGGGCACCGCGATCGGCGCAGGCTATTACTTCACATGGGACTACATTTTTACCAAAGATATGAGGGATCTAGAAACCCCGAGGATTTATGGAAATCAATTGAATATACGGAGGAAGCAAATGGAATCGAATGCTGCTCCTGCTACTACGTACTGCCAGAACTAGTCGATTATATTTCAGACAGCTATAAACGCTTGCACATCAACGAAGATATAACGGCCGTAGTTTATCTCTCCAAATTAGCATTTTCAAAATTGCCTGTTGGGCACCCTGATCGGGAAGTCGCGCTTGAAAGATTACAAAGAAACCTTTTTCATAAGTATAAAAAATTCGGAAAACTCCTTGATCTAAACAATGCTATCAAGATAGGCGAGGAGGAACTAGCAATTATCTCTATAGATAGCCCTAGGCGCTGGGTTCCTTTATCTACCTTGGCTTGGCTTCTCGAGGCTAGATATAACCACGACGATATAGGCGCTCTTGAGGATCTTGACCAGGCGTTGGAGCTTACCATTGAGGCAATCAAAAAAGCACCGAAAGATGACCCCGAGCTATACATACACGAATACTCCCGAAAATCTAGACTCCTCAAACTGAGATATCCAGCTTTACTTGGCCCCCAAGATCTTGAGGATATTGCAATCGATCAGGACCCCGGAGCGCTAGAGGAAGCAATACCCGAACACTATCGATGGGCATCTCTCCTTTCCCTAGTTTTCAAAACGCCAAAAGATTACGAGGAATACGCAAGGATTACTGGACGCGATGATGACCTCAAGGATCGAGACTTCAAATTCCTGGATAAACATGGTCAATCGATCCATTTCTCCGCTATGTCATATCATTTGGGGAAAAGATATGAAGTCTCAGAATCTTTGGATGATCTAGACAATGCTATTGAAATGTCAATCATGGCACTTGAGGCTACACGACTCGCTGGCGACGATGCGGCGCCTACCTTGATTCGACTTAGCTCTCAGCTGGGGTCTCGTTTTGACAAGTCCAGCGCATTGGAAGATCTAGAGAAGGCTATAATGCGAGCGAAGGAGGCTGTTGTGGCGCTAGATGGAAGATCACCCGAGAGCTTGCAAGATATCTTACACGATTTGTCGATTTTACTTTTCGCCAGATATTCTCGACTCGGGAACCTAGGAGACTTGAACGACTCGATAGAGTACCAGCGCCAGGCACTGGCTATGGAAGAAACTATAACTACTAGGACATGTAAAGATGGTATTTGCAGTCTACTTAGGTCCCTCGCCAAATTGTTGCAAATTAGATATGACAGAACGGAGACCACAGCAGATTTGGAGGAATCGGTCAGTTGCGCTGAGCGAGCTTACGCCCAGGCACACCACAATACCGAGCGATTACGTTGCCTACTATTACGAAGTGATATATTAGCATGGAAATACCAAAGATTTAAAGAACGAGAGGATCTAGAGCGTTGCTTGGATGGATACCAGGAGTATCGAAACTATCTTTCTACCAACAACGATCAGGAGTATCGAAAAAACCACCATCATTTCTTGGAACATTTCAGTTTTGACCTGTATTCCCTTTATTTTTTTACCAATGATCCAAGCGAGAATCTATTTACTGAAGCACTGACAGCGAGTCTGGAAGCATGGAGGTGTACTTCCATGCACCGCTACGAAAGACTTCGCGCAGCGACCCGTGCTATGGCTCTCTACATCTCTCGGGAGAAATGGGAGGAATGTAACAATCTTTGCGAGGATTCGATTGGCCTGTTCCCGACGCTAAGCCCAAGAATACTAAGGCGAAGCGATCAACAATACTTATTATCCGAGTTTCCTTCTCTTCCTGCGCTGGCAGTCTCTGTAGCTCTCAAAGCTGGCTCAGATCCTGCCAAATGTCTTGGCAATTTAGAGCTAAGTCGCGGAATAATCATGGGTCTTACTATAGACTGCAGGAACAGCCTTTCGGAACTTCAAGAGCGTCATCCAGAGGTTTATACCAGATTTCACGACCTTCGCGCTGTAGTCGACTGCCAAGCAGACACAGAGGATCTTACTGAAAGCGATAGGCGTCGTCGACAAACCAGCATCAATAATTTAGAGAAATTAGTCAAGTTAATCCGAGAGCTTCCTGGTTTCGATACGTTCCAGCTACCCCCGCACGCCAATGAAATGAGAGCAGTCGCGTCGGAGGGCCCTATTATCATACTCAACTCAACTGTAATACGTAGTGATGCTATCATCGTCACGCATTCTAGTATTAAGATACTTCCACTCCTGGACTTGAAAGCGGAGGACGTCTCGAAATATATGAAACGACTGAGCAGGAGCCTTACCAAACCGATTCCGGGCTCTTATGGTAAGCGGAACGCCGGAATGTCTAGGATACTTCTTTGGTTATGGAACACCATCGTCGAACCTGTCTTCACAGAGTTAGGATTTCGCCTTTCGCCGACCTCCAATGATTCTGCGTTGCCTCGAGTCTGGTGGATTGGGGTTGGGCCTCTTGCTATGGCGCCCTTTCATGCGGCCGGTGACCATTCCAATGGTTCAACCAAAAACACATTATCTCAAGCTATCTCATCGTACATTCCAACATTAAAAGCACTATCATACGCTCGAGAGAAGAAGATTGAATTGTTCAACGGGGACTCCAGCCTTCTATTAGTCACGATGCCTGACACTTCCGGCAACGATTGCCACCTTCTCAATGTAGATCAAGAGGCTAATAATATTACGGACACCCTTGACGGGACAGACTGTTCGGTAGAGTTATTGAGGCGCCCCAGTGCTACTGAGGTTCTTAAAAAGTTGGAAACCTGCGATGCCGTCCATTTCGCATGCCATGGTATCTCCAAAAGCAATGATCCCTCAGAAAGCCACCTTCTCCTCTACAACGGCAGCGACCCCCAAGGTAGCGTCAGCAAGTTGACGGTTGGGGAGATATCGCGTGCGAATATCAAGAAGGCACAGATAGCCTATCTCTCCGCCTGCTCCACTGCCAGAAACGACCATGAAGGATTGGCCAACGAGTCGATACATATTGCAAGCGGTTTTCAGCTCGCGGGCTTTAGTCATGTTCTCGGAACGCTGTGGGAATCGAATGATAATGCGTGTATGGAGATTTCGAGAGATTTCTATCGATTGCTCTTTGCTGGCGATAACGACACTACCATTAAGAAGGATGGGGGGCACCGGCATGTTAGCCTGTCATTCCACCGCGCAGTTCGGAAGCTGCGAGACGACTGTAGAAACCAACCACTCCTGTGGGCACCCTTTATCCATACCGGCGCGTGATGCCGGCGTCTCTAGTATACGGCGGGATCATGTTGTATTGGTGGATTAGGACTAGCTGGCTTTCATTCATGTTCGAGTTCTTATTTCTTGAGTTTGGTCTATGTTTTTATGCCGATTTTCATTATGTCCTGTACTTTTGTTTTCGTATTTTCTGCCTTTTTTTACATTCTTGATCCTTCGATCGGCCATACTATCACAAGAGGAAGAGGGTTATGGTAAGCTCATTGCACTTGTCCATCACTTCGGTTAATAACATTACTAACTGATAGACCAGGCGCGAGGAAGCGCAAATGTTATCTCAACGTCTAGTATCATGAGGATAGTATACAGCTAGTAGAGCGTAGAGTCGGATACCTAGAAAGGTGTGCATGTGCCAAGCGGGAATGTTTATGTAGTGTTTTCAATCACGAATCTCATGAATATCAGTCTTTTAAATAAATCAATACATCATAACAGTAGTAGAAAAGGGCCATAAACCATGGCGCACATCTGTTTGACCGGGTAAACGGAGTGATAATTCATGAACCAATAATTATAATCCTTCGCAAATAGGGTTTGAAAAGCCACCACATTGATGCCCAAGTGTACTCCTCTGATTAAATTGATCAAAACCCCTCTAATGCAATATATGGTGAACGCCCCCGACGGATACGGGCCCAAATCTGGATTTGGACAGCACCTCGGAAGCATATCATCCAACCAACCAATTGCAGGCCCGTAGAGGCGACTCGAGAGTATGGATGTGGTCATGTCAGCGGAGGGATATACCGCAAAATCTCAGGAATAACTAATCGAACTGGACTGGAACCTTGGGCTTCGGATTGATCAAATACTTGTTGAGCCTCAATCCGACAGACCCAAAGCGTAACTTTTGGTCGTCTTGACCAATGGGTAGCCCAGTCAGATTCGTTATTCCTAAGATTCTACGGTAATTAGGGATTCCATCATGCGGCAAGCTGTCGTCTGCACTGTGTAACTGTAGAGCATACAGGCATCGATCGAGAAGACATCGATTCCCGCCACTCGGTCACCGCCGTAGACCCCACGAGCACTTCACCCGCCTTTACCGCAGTGGGGGTCGAGCGCTGCTGTGGTTGGAAGATGGGACCAGCAGACGCGAGTGTGCTGCGAAGGGAAGGTGCTGTGTTTGTCAGCTATGTGCATGCACTGCTGTCCACGCTTTCAGCCGCACTACGAATGTGTGTATGTCGTGCGGCACGGCCCGTACACGGAGAGCATCTCATGCTCATCGATTGGGTCATCTACTCTACAGTCTTCGAATTCCAGTGCCACCACCAACGTCATTGCATCTCGCGGCGGAGAGGCTGCTCAATGTATTCGGCACGAGGGCAGCTGGGAGGCTTGGAGGCTATCAGAAGACAGGGCTCGTCGTCTGCTGTGGGTGTCTGGGTGGGGCAGACCCCACGACGAACACCAGGACGGCAAAAACCGATTCTGCATCTACACGTGGTGCAGAATGAGGGAGGCCGCGCCAAAAAGAGACAGTGTTAAACTTATCTCTTTTCAATCGGAACGATTGCAAGCAATTCATCCCTGTGTGTAGTATCCAGACCGAAACACCGCAAGGGCAAGAATATTGCTAACACCCGGCCGTTTACACTCGTGCGCTATCTCCGCGGAGGTCGTGCTACACACACGCGCCCGTACCACCTCCGCAAAGAATGTGCAACAACTGGGAGTTCATACTCTCCTCTAGCTGTCTCTGTCTGCATGCAGCCCTGCCCGATGCAGCGGGGTGATAATAAGAATCATGTACCATCACTCGCATGTCTTGGCATTGATATGCGAGCGCTTTCATCTATGCGCTCCGATACTGATATTGTAATAGCATCATATTCATTTGAGTCATGGTTCCCTGCACTTCACACCGCCGATATGGGAACCAGGGTTGCGGGGTAACGCCCGTTGCCCACTGATCCGCTTGCTGTTTTGATGGTGCACGGAATTAAGCCGGAAGCTCCATGCCAGTTGCTAAGCACATATGGAGGGGTGAGGTCTCGCCGTACACTCCACGCCGCTGGAAGCTGGGTTAATTAAAGAGTCCAAGTTATCATAGCTGCGGCCTTCAATGCCTAAAGACCCTCCAATATGTATATATGAAATGTTCAAAAGGCTCTCTATACCTATTCCGGTGGCGGGTGGCGGGGGCGCATCGTGGCATATCACTCGATAGATCATCTGCCTGCATATCTTTGACCTGAGTGTCGTTATCGACTCTGTGTATACTCGCTCCAGATGCAACGGGTCTAATCATCTAATTGCTGTATGAAACGTTCTGCGCGCAGCTCTTTTAGCTGTGTGCAAGTGTCTGGCTGCGGAGATCGCTGGCAGTGAAATGTGTGCCCCAGATGGGTATCACGGAGCGCCGGGGCGCCAGCTACACACGAATCCACTCAAAATGCGCGCTACAGCTAGAATGGGCTTATGGTACCCAGTGTACTACAAAGACTGCACCTCTGGACGCTGGAACTACTGTTCTATCTGAATACAGTTGTCAGGTATCTCTGTCATGACGAAAGGTTTCAGTTGGGTGGTTAGCTGCCCCCGATCCCTGTGGTCTGGCGGTTTACAGCTGTCAATAGACAAATAACGGGGGGGTTTTATGGGAGACGACATATGCATGCATGCATAATTTCAAATCTTCATTTAGATGGCAAACCCTAAGCACTACCATCATGATATATAATAGTCTTTTGTCCAAGATCAATATCGACATTACCACAGACTACGACAGGACCGGATCTTTGTACATATTCCTTTATTTATCGGCGGTTCTTCGAAGTGATGATTAATTTCATATGCAGCCGGAGGCCGCTCCTCACTAGTATATAATAGATCATGTAATTAATGAGTTAAACAAAAAAAAAAGGTATGTAATAGGGCTGCGCTTGGGGATTTTCCGCGTCTCTCCCCCCACTAACACGTCCGGACATAAACAGCCCCCTGTTAGTTCCGTCAGATTATCGCTCTCGTCTCAAGTCACACATATACACTCAGTCACTCAATAGTATCCAAGTGCTCAAATATTGCTTTCTACCTGGGTACGCTGATATGCAGCGGGCAGATTCAGTCATTATATCTCACTCGATATCCGAGTGATAATATATGATGAAGAAATTCACTTTTTTTTTTTTGTTTTTTTGTTTAACTCATTAATTGCATGCAGACCGTAGTCTATGGCAATACCACAACCCCAGAACTACCCTGCTAACCCCTGGCCACACCCAATAAAGGGCATTCAGCAGGCTCGCACACATCCGCCGCCACTACCTAACTAAAGGAAAAAATAAACACGCCCGCTCGTCTCACTCTCTCTCTATTACAATTTGTATCTTCTCCCTCTCTCGCTCATTCCCCTCGGGTCCCACCAAGTATTTCCCATCATACTTCTCTATCTCGGCCCTATCTCTCGTATTTATATCCTCCGCCTTGATGATACACTTATCGCCCCTTATTCTTGCTTTGGCATACTGAAAACTTCTCACCCCCTCTCTCGCGACCAGTGCGTACTTCTTGTTTATTCTGTCTTCCCTATCCCAGCAGAACCAAGTCCATCCTCTAATTGTCATCATCTCTGTCCCACTTCGTCCCTTATTGTATTCTTGTAATCCGCGTAGGCCTTCTCTTACTCGCTGTGAGTTTTGTCCCGCGATTTGAATAGTAATCTCCTCATCCGGATGAGTATTTGCCGGAATGGGAGCCTCCGGTAGGGGTGTGTGGTCTACTCGGGTGGTTTCTTCGATAATGCTTTTGGCCTTCGGTGTTGACACTGGTAGTGCTGGTACTAGGAGTTTTGCTTGCTGAATCGGGGGTGAGGGTATGGGTGTAGCCGAGTATTCTTCTTCCTCAGCCATTTCGAAGTCTGAATATGGTTCGTCTTCTGTTGGTGTAGGTGGGTCGGCCGTGCCTCTCATCTGGGTGTCTTCTTCTATTTCGGGGGAGGGGTCTTCCTGTATTTCTTCGTCTTGGTTTGTTGGTCTCGTTTCTTCTGGTATCCTCGGAGGAGGATACTGTCGTAGTCTGGACACTAACTCATGGACTTGACGCATGAGTCCATGGTTTTTCTTCGCTAAGCTGCTGACGTTCCGCCGTAATCTTATAATCTCTTCGTCCTGCTTTAGGTGCAGGTGCGTGGTGGCAGCCATGAGTTTCGTGGTGCTCATGGCTTCTTTCTCTCTCCAGTTGGGTGACATACGTGCTTGTTGTTGTTGATATCTCATGATTGAAGTCAAAGAGATACTGAAGGGGAGGATTCTGGTTGGTCGGAATCCTAAAGAGGGGTATTCTCGTGATGTTGCGAGAAATACGTGGCAATCGCTGATAGGTTGCTTCGTCCTGCACGGTGGTTGTCGAGGAGAGAGTTTTATGAAGAAATTCACTCGCTCGGCCCGCTGTCTTTTAATCGCCTCAACTTCATTACTGCAGCATGTACACAGTTATGAGTGTAGACACTGGTTAGACTCACGCAGAACAAGCTTTATATAATGGGGCCACTATCACAGTACTAACGTGTTTCACCGGGAAAGCGATCGTCACCGGGAAAGCAATCAAGGGTGACAACGGGATAATCCAAAGTTGCTGCAGAAAGTTGGAGTTGCGGGGAGTGTTATTTAGATGTCCCCCAACTATTTTTGACATGATTCACATCTATCTAGCCAGAGTATTGTTTCAGAGAGGTCGTTGACGTATGGAGTCTCACCTTTATCGACTTTACCAAGATTTTGGTTTCTATTCACTATAAAACTTCAGGATACGGAAACGAAACACTAAACCCTCTTATACGTGCCTGCCTTCATATATCGTGTTTTAATGACCACAACCTCTTTTTGTGAGGTTCGATTACTTTCCCGGTGATGATCGCTTTCCCGGTGAGATACGTTATATCTCAAATGTCTGACCAGGTCAAGCGGAATGCACCGTCCGACATAACGCAGCCCTCATATATATCATATCTACCAGCAGTACCCGGCCGATAGTAGTGGCGACGAGACCTCGCATAGATCACTTGATGTCGTTCGAGATCTAAGGTTAAACGAGGTTATAAATAAGCTCTAAGATTGAAGATGGACAAAAGATTGATATCATAACCAAAGTTTCTTTAGGGCCCGAGCTTTACAAATATTTCTTTCTAGTCTCGCTTGAAGTATTTAAGAAATGTCTCCCCTCTCTTAAAGCTTTTAGTAAGGAACTATCTTATCAAACATGTGATTCTGGTATCGCCAATCCCTCCGTGAAGAGGAAGGAAACAAAGAAAGAATATGCAAATTATACATCAATGGTAATCAGTGGCATCGGTAGAGGAATAGAAACTCCGCTCATCTATCTAGAGCCGTAAGTAATAAATGATGGAATGAGCTGAGACAGAATGATGCCTGTTTCGGGGAAATCGCCACAAACATACGGTGTTTCCAGGTATAATTATCTCTGATGGCATTCCACCACTTATTACCTGCCGCTGTACATCCATATAAACAAACGCCACATGTACTCCACTCTTCCAGCTCAAGAAGTTATAATCAATCCTCGCTGCCGATGGTAAAATCAAATTTTGCTTCGAAATCCGGGGGTTGGTTTGAAGTGCTAGTTGAACGGTGGACCGTACTCCAGAAGAGCCGATCCAACGGTGCTTGGTCATCATTTCTGGGGCGTCGCAACATATCCCCATGAGCTCGAGGAGTGAGGTCATATGTGGTTATGTAACTTAGATCATATCCGGGACTAAAGGCCTGGCATATAGGATATCGGATTAGTACCTTCTAAATGCAAGTCCCGTGGTCTAGAATATCTTACCCGTTCTTCCGGGCGCCGTAAGGGTGATCTGCGGTAACCTCCCTTTCTGGTGATATTTATAAGCACCTGAAGAAAGGAATCACCGCTCTCGTCCATTAGGAGGCTGCGGGCTGAGCGGAGAGGCTCCTGTAGGTTCTGCCTCATCTTAGATGTGTTGCGGTATTTCATTCGACGAGGCCAGATATCCTCTCTCTCCCTCTCTTCGGTGCCGCCTCCTTCCCAAGTGTGACCCATCCATGACTCCCAGTCAAAGTACTTCATGTGGCGCTTGGCCATATAAATTGACCAAACCTGTTCCAGGTGATGACGCCAAAACAACCTTGCTTCACAAGCTCTCTCATGCAGTCTGTATGATAGCGAATTGCGGCCAAATATAGAGGATGCTGTTTTCCAAGGAGGGAGTTCACGGCGGGAGCATAGAGGGGGAGGAGTTTCTGCAATGCCTTCACATGCCCGCCGTGTGCGGCAGCGTGCACAGCGCTCCCGTTATAGCCAGGCCCTACCGACGCCACCTTGGCACCGTAGTAAAGGAGTAGTTGCACCGCTTCCATGTTTCCCCGAAAAGCCGCGACGGGGTTCTACCATGAACTACAAACGGTTTGACAACGGCATTTACATTGGCTCCAAGAGCAATAAGTCGCTGCATGATTCCAGTATAGCCACCGCTCGCTGCTAGGAGTAAGGGTGTTTCCCACATGTACGCATACACACACGCTGTGCATGAACACGTAGGGACACTCTCGCTCGTGACCGGGAATTGGGCTTCTCTGTCGGCACCATTATCGAGAATAAAATGGACGAGCTCCTCGCCATCCCCCCGAGCCCCATTGCGGATCATGGAAAGTGTCGCGAGCTGAAGTGGCAGAACTCCCCTACTTCTGAATAGTGGATCCGGAGGTGCTGACTTCTGCAGGTCATGGTTATAGCGCCACGGAACATAAATGATGGATGGCGAGTTACAATCGGCGCCATTGGCGATAAGAACCTCCCTAGTTGCCCGACTTCCAGCCAGAATAGCCAATAAAAGAGGGTTAGAAATGTTGTTATCACCGATGATTTTTACGCCACTGTCAAGGAGCGGCTTTATCATGAAATTCAAACCAATTATAACAGCATCGGGCTTAATCTTATAATCTACATCGGCACCATGCTCAATGAGATTAAGAACTGCCTGTTTATTGCCCATGGAGATCGCTAAAATGGCGGTCTTTGAAAGGGTCTCCTTGCGGTTGAGCTGCGCATGCGACGAATCAAAGTAGCGATTAACTTCGGATACCGACGCCTTTAAAAAGAATTCAATGTCGGAGGTCATTCCCTGACGTAAACAGATAGCTAGTGGGTACACTATAGAGCCAATTTCTTTGCGCCATTCCTCATAACCTCCATGCTTCATTTGAATTTCGTCACATACCAATGCATACGGGCAAGGTGGGTCATAGGGACGGGCTGCCCGGGCCTCCAGATCGTTCAGGGTGTCATGCCATGCTAAAAACCTTGTTGACTCGAGCCAGTTAAATGCGGCCAGCTGACGATTTCCTTCCACGTCCGCTAGTGATGCATGCGTTGGCCATTCTTTTGCTGCGTATTATAAGAATGGAGTAACGTTTTGTTCATAACAGGCGAAAAAGTCAGGATACGTTACGGTTGTAATACATACACGGGCGAGATATCCTTGGGCCTGACGGGGGTCGACCCGCGGCGTTGGGTTACTTGTATCGGTTGAAAACAGATACTCCTCTAGTGACTGATGAATGAGCTGAATCACCATACCCGACTCCTCGTCTGCCGATTGCTCGACTTCCGGCTCGAGTTCTGACGAGCTGTATGTGCCGCTGCTGGTACTGGGCGTTCGGACGACCTCAACAAGTGCACCGGAAGATCTCCTGATACGCGCCTCCATTTGACTCAGTTCGGGGATAGAGCCTGAGCGACAGTCACGGATGGATGCTAACGAAGCATATTCGGTTGAGGAGTCGATGGAAAGTGCCCAGCGTAATTCGGAGACTGTGAGGGGTCTTTTTGCTAGCATGGCCCATTGTAGTATTTTTTGGTCCTCTGTCCTCCCTTTTTTCTAGTTCCTGGTATATTTGATCATAGACACCTTTGAGATCTTCCGGGATTTCACTCAAAACTTGTTCTAGTTCTGGGAAGGTGCTGCCATATGCCTTGTCTTTCAGCATGATCAAGACAAGCTTTGCCCAAAGGAATATTCCTCGGGCGCGCTCAATCATCAATCCTGTAAGCGCATTTACATGCAGCAGGGGGTGATCGAGTCCCAAAATTATCATTTCGTTGTTGATGTAGCTCTCAATATCCGGACCGTTCTTTTCTTCGAGCCTTAGGACGTTGAAGAGTTTCATATATTTACTGAATCTGTCATCGGGGCGACTTGTGAAGAAAATCCGAATAGTTGATTTGAGCGTCAAAAGTTCATCATAAATAAAGTTCAAGAGGGCGAACTTGGATGTATTCTGACATTCATCTATGGCATCTGTTCCATGTTAGCCTGAGACCATAATCTCTGTAGGGGGTTCAGTTTTTAGGGTACCTATAACTATTCGGATCGAGCTCACGTGAGGACTTCCAATCATCGATAGAAGCATCTTTTTCATATCCTCAATATGCCATATTACCTCCGCATGATACTCTTTCCTAAATTTGTACTCAGGGAGAATGTGGTGTTGGAGTGAGCGCAAACATCCTGCCTCTGACTTATCTAGATCACCGCCTCGGTCGCTGAAGAAAAAACTGAGGGTCACATCACATGGCGTTCTACTCATAGGCTGCGTCGTTTGGTTCAAGCGCTCAAGGATGTGTTTCGAGAGTGTCGACTTCCCAGACCCGGCCTTCCCAAAACCCATATACAATTAACCCCAGATTCAAGCCAGCCCGAGATGGAGGTGTCTGTGTCTAACCATCCCAGGGTAGTCTTGTGGGGTTGTGCGATTGTTGCACGGCGACTGTTCGAGCCTGAATAATCAAGAGTTTTCAAATAATCTTTATACTCGGTTGTTATATACAAAGAAGATTCTAAAGCCAACTACAGGTCAGCAAACCGTTCCGAAGGCTGGCCTGACAAGGGGTTTCCAACTAACCGCTTGGGATTTTGTCAACCATTCTTTTGATCTCGCTCAATACTAATTTGTAGTTCTCATCTTGTAGCGTGGCATATTTATTCATCCCAACATGGTTGGCTTCTAAAGCCACGTTTGCCGAATTGGCAAAGGTGGAGGAATTCCTGTCTACCGCCTGGTATAAGTTTAATAAAAGACCAATATGTCAGAATGAGGGGAGATTTTGAATCACTTACTAGCAGCAATGGGAACTGCCCGACTCCTGTCATCTGCAGCTCAAAGAAGTTGATGAGATCTCGTCTACCGGAGCCCTGGAGAAACGAAGCATTCAGTTCACGGAGGGGTTCATCCCCTGGTCGTAGCGCTTCGAGTAATTCTGTACTCGATCCGAGCCAATATGTGGTGTAGGACATAAGCTTCCCCACGGCGGTAAGCCGTGATCCATCGTGGGGCACACCAAGGAATATTGCACCGATCATTGACTCCTTTATATAGTGAAAGCGGTCATCGGTATTCTCTCTGCCGGCGGTTACTAATGCCTGATTGTAAAGATAGTTAGAAATAAAACGGAAGAATCCCCAATCCTGTCTAGTACTAGCAATGTAGCTGGGTTCCGCGGTCACTTAGAAATACGTCTAATGAGTACATGTAGTAAATGATAGGCTGTGCGCAGGTTCTATCTTCACCGATGCACTCCTTGGTCTGCTGCACATAACCGAAAGACTGGGCGATATTTCTGGTATATATATGATACAACACCAGGGGAAAGGGTAGTCTATAAGGGTAATCTTCTCCAGTGTAGAGTTATGGCCGCCCGGCATAACTGGCCATGATGTGCACTTGGTGCACTGAGCAAGCATGAAAATTGAAGTGATCGTACCTTTTTAATTATTATACCACCAAATCTATGTCCAATAAATATTATCGGCCGTTTCTTTTGCTATATATAGATATTAGGGTAAGGGCGGTACGACAGTGATGTGAAAACCAACCTCTTCACTCTCACGCCTAGTATTCAGGACATTTAAAAGTTGTTCTCCACAGACCTCCACAGAATTTACAGGAGCATTCATACTCCATGCAGAATTGTGGTTGAAAGCCATTATACGCGCTTGGACTTTGGGAGAAAGTCTCTCAACCACATGGCGTCGGTCTGCGCATGTTTCCAGGCCCAGTCGGGGTTAGAACCCAGCCCGTGCACGGCAATGATACTCCTTGATATTAGCACGACGGGATCTCGCCGAGAGGGGAGTGCGGACCTACTCCACCAAAACCTTTCCTTCATCTTCGTTCGGTTCATAGTGGATGACAATGCCCGTTGAGCTCTGAGCTGGCGGTTTGGACTTTATCCACAGTATTTGCAGCGGCGAAAGAACAACTGCAAAAATGTGGAGAGAGATATATGTAAAGCTCACAACACACCAAGGTATAAATGACAGCTCGAGCGTTTCAAGGGACATTCCCAAGGCTGCTGTTGCTATTAGAACGCCGCCCAAAAATCTCGGCTGAGAGGGGCAGGTGACGCGTAGGAAGCCGCCGAGTAACAAAAGAGTGAAATCTCACATGCTTCTTACTGCTCTGATGCTTTGCTTGGGATTAATTTAACTTAGCGATGGTCGATTTCTTGAATCAAATTCAACCTAGGGGGAGAAGAGTCCATTTTAAGTCCCAGCACACAATATGGCCATCATTGTTTTCCGCGGGTAAAGAGCTGGTTAGATATTATATTAATCTAGAAACAACCTACACATTATGTTCCCCCAATCTCAAAAGTGACGTATGATCTTTTAAGGAAGTTCGACGTCCGGCTGCGCGCTTCGAATTCGCTGCGCATTTGCAGCACACAAACCGGTAGAATTCTTGCTTATGGCCTATTTAGTACTAGCTCCTGGAAACCTTGGTTGTAATAATTCTTGGCAGTCGCAGTGTGTAACGAAGAGTCTTGGCAAGGCTCCGAAACAACCAAAAATTCCTCACTGATGCGGTATCGGTTTCGTCCCGCTCCAGTAGTAAATCAACCATTTTGCCAGTGCATCCTGCTACAGCAATGAGAAACGCTTCCTTCCGCACCACATCTAGATCTGGTCCACGAGACAAAGAAATCTCCATCAGCGTATACGTAGTAGGACCATATATATGCGGTAATTCTTGTCAACATATTGCCGGTAATGTGACCAAAATCGAGCCAACTGAAAATCAATTCAAAATCCTCTCGATCTCCTGGGCCTTTCTCAAGTGGTGCGGGTTAATGAGGCTTGGCAGAAATCGACTTTGCGAGCTCTGGGGAGTCGCATGCGGCTCTTAAAATATTCAGAGCAGAAATATTCATATATTGCGCAGCCTTCTGCCATGGGGCATCCTTGACTACCGCCTGTCCGTCGCTAGCCAGAAGAAGGACTAAAATTCTTCCACCATCCACCGGTTTGTCGCAGCATTCACAAGAATAGGTACCGTGGAGGTGACCTTCAGACCTCTATCAATAAACATCTGGAGAATTTTATATCCATATATCAGTTTTCAGCCTCACGAGGAACACTTGGCAGAATTTGAACCAAGCCCAAAAGATTCAAGTTCGATATATCCTTTTATGTTCTTCGTCTGTAAAGTCAATTAATATATGGAGGATTTTAGTATACTAATTGTATCCTATATGCATTCAGTTGAGTTCTCGGAGGCATTTAGGCATATCGGGAGCCGACAGGCTGGCGGTCAAATTAAATCAAGTCAGAAAACCGATTTACTGGGCTGTACTGACGTGGCCAGAAATTAACAAAGCCAGAAACTAAATGTACGTACTCCGTGGTGTATGTTGATTGATTGATGCATGATGGGGTATGCTGTTTAGGATTACACTTTGTGTAGACGTGGTTCTGATATCTTGTCTAGTTACTAAGCCTTAGGGGATCAAAATCGAGCCACCTTCAAGACTAGGAGCACCATAAATGTAGGCCGCTGGTAATAAATTGAGTACATGTGACACAATAGATCATTCTTTGCACTCCCCAACCGGCACCTAGAGACTAGACCCGGGTCTAGCTGGTGAATAATAAACAAGCCAGAAATAAAATGACGATCTGGCCGAATTCTGCTTTAGTATTAACTCATAGAGTAGACAAACAAGCAATACCTACTGCGAATACCAAGACACATACACAAAGGAACATAAACCCAGCACTTTAGTCATGTTTCCAACTCCAGAGCTTTTGCTCGTGCGTACATGTAGGTACAGTACTTTGGCAGGATTCCATATGAGAGTCTTGGCAATTCTTCTCTAAGGCTTGAGCGAAGCCATATAACTTCTCTACATATATAAGAAACTACTTGTCTGTACAAGTTGATACTTCTATGAATACGGTGTGAATTAATTAAGACTCATTTAATCTGATGGGGTCAGACGGATGTATGGTGAGGTACCATCTATTTATACTCTCACGAGATACCTCGATGGGCCTGTTCTTCTTGTGATTAAGTCATTATTTTATGCTTTTCATAGGCCAGAGTAATAATTGTATGTATCTAGATCGCATATATGGGATTAAACAGGTAGAAAAAGGAATATAGTGCTTGAAATAAGAAACGCCGAAATCACAGGTCGTTCTTGGGTGAGGAAAATAAAGTATATATCATGTCCATCAAGGAATCCACCCTTTAACCCACTCATCAGCAATAGTGAAATACTTTATAACTAAAACTAGCGAATTAGTCCAAATACCAATAATCCGCTACCGTACGGGGCACTAACGTTCGCAAGTTATAGTAATCAATTCCCTCCATCCAGAGATTGTGCGCCATTCTCCACAAGCAGTTGTACAAACCTGTCGTTCCCCCTCTCGACGGCCGCTTGCAAAGGTGTTCCGTACTCTTTGTCCGAGATATTCACATCCACACCCTGATCTATTATTAACTGCGCAATATCCGTGTAATCGTGAATAGCTGCGGCGTGTAATGCACTTCCATAGAAACCTCCCGTCTGGTTGACATCAGCATCATTCTCCAAGAGAATCCGAACAACACTCCCGTTTCCCCTCACAACAGCTGCCTGTAAGGCGCTTCCATAGGTTCCGCCTTTAGCATTCACATCGGCGCCCTTAGCGAGAAGCATCTGAACCATAGCTGAACCGTTGCTACTCATCGCTGCTGCTTGTAGAGAGCTTCCATAGGTTCCACCTTTTAGATTGACATTGGCACCTTTTTGGAGGAGAATCTGCATGATAGTCTTGTTGCCTCTTTCGGCCGCTGCTTGCAAAGCATTCCCGTAAGTTCCTCCCTCCAAATTGACATCAGCGCCCTTGTCGAGAAGCATCTTGACACTGAAATCGAGGCCTTTCTCCGCTGCTGCTTGTAAAGGGCTTTTATGTTTTTGTTGTTCGGTTTGAAGGTTCGCGTCTGCACCCTCTTTGAGTAGCATGTGGACAATATTTTCATGGCCCCCCATGATTGCTGCTTGCAGCGGCGTTCCATATTCCCCTCCTATAAGATTCACATCCGCGTTCTTCTTCAGTAGCAGGAACACAATACGCGCGTGGCCTCTCTCGGCAGCTGAGTGTAAGGCACATCCATAGCGTTCACCTCCAACAATATTTACATTCCCGCCTTTCTCCAGAAGGAAACGTACTATCTCCTCGTAACCCTCTGCAGCTGCCGCTTGTAACGCACTTCCGAAAAATCCCCCCTCCATGTCCGTATAAGCACCTTTCTCTAAGAGCATGTGAACAACCTCCTCGTGGCCTTCTGCAGCTGCTGCTTGTAAAGCACTCCCAAAATCCCCACCATCGAGATTAACCTCAGCACCGCTTGCAAGAAGCATCTTTACAATTTTGGTATAGCCTCCAGCTGCAGCCGCTTGTAAGGCGTTTCCATAATCTCCACCTTTAATATTGACATCGAAGCCCTTATCAAGGAGTAATCGCGCCACTGACTCATGGCCTTTGGCAGCTGCTAATTGTAGAGCGCTTCCGTAATTCGAATCTTCGAGGTTTACGTCAAAGCCTTTGGCGAGGAGTAACAAAGTAATTTTCTCATAACCTCCTGCTGCCGCTGCTTGTAAGGCGGTCCCGTACTTTCCTCCCTTTAAACCTATATCGACATCCTTGGTAAGAAGCAGCCGAACAATGTTCTCATGGCCTCCAGCTGCAGCCAGCTGCAAGGCACTTCCGTGTTCAAAACTGTCAAGATTAACATCAGCACCTTTCTGAAGAACCAGCCGCGCAATATTCCCATCGCCTCTTTCCGCTGCTGCTTGCAAAGCACTTTTATGGGTTTCGCTCCGTATATTCACGTCGGCTTTCCCCTCGAGAAGTAACATGACAGTCTTGACGTGCCCTCTCACAGCCGCTGCTTGTAAAGCACTCCCGAATTCCCCGCCTTCGAGGTTTACATCTGCGCCGTGTTCAATGAGCAATTGGACGATCCTGTCATGACCTTCAAAGGCTGCCGCTTGTAAAGCTGTATTAGACCTTCTGCCCTGAATATTCACGTCCGCGCCATGTTCAAGAAGCATCTTCGCAATGCGTTCGTGACCTTTTTCGGCCGCTAGTTGCAGAGCTGTTTCGTCCTTTCTTCCCCGAAGATTAACGTCAACCTCGCCTTGCAGAATCATTTGCACAATCTTTTCGTGTCCTCTTCCGGATGCAGCATGCAAAGGACCCCCACGTCGCTCAGTCTTGAAATTCGCATCGGTGCCTTTTGTGAGAAGTAATTCAACACATTTCTCCTGGCCCCCGAAGGCTGCTCCAATCAGAGCTTCTCCAAGTTCCTGGCGCTGTTGGTCTGGGTCTAATTCAGTCTCTAGGGCGAGGAAGTGCTGGAAATCATCGAGTAAGCCGGTTTCAGATGCGACAGATAATGGTGTCTTGAAGCGCATGCGACCAAAGGTCAAGAGACGCAGGTTTTCCCTCCATGTGTTGAACTTATTGGTTTCAGGCCATTCAAATTTCTCCATTTGCCTTTTACCGATTGTTCCAGATACCGCAAGTGATACATGATTAGTCCAGTATATCGTTGCGTACTCCAGAAATGGCCGGTTAGGCTCTCCGCGAGATAGCTGGGAATAACTAAGAGGGAATTCCGCAATTTCAGGAAAGGTTACATAGGTAAGGCAGACTCGTGCCAGATGATTATGAGCCGCGGACGGGGCGATCCAAAACGATGAGGTATCAGAAGCCTCCTTATTCAAAAGAAAGTCTTTTACCGATTGATGGATCAGTTGAATCGATTTATTGCTTCCCTCGAGGTCTTCCGGCGTTCCTGTACGTATCTTGAACTCTAGTAACCCTCCACAGATCTTACGTACTTGCTTTTCCATCTGGGTCGGGGTCTTGATGAAGCCGCCCATTGAAGCCAGAGAGTCGAAATTGCGTGTTGGTGAACCAACTGCAGCAGCGTATCGGAAGTCCGCCACTGTGAGAGGCCGTTCTGCGAAGAGAACCCACACAAGTATTCTCCATGCTTCACCTTTCGTTTGGGCATCCAATTTTTTAAAGATTCGATCGTAAAAGCCGAGCAAGTTGTTTGGAATAGCATCGAGTGTTTCTTTCAATTCGAGAACAGTGCCGCCATCGTCCATTTGTTCTTTAAGCTCTCTGATGACGAGAGTCACCCAGAGAAATACACCTTGTGACCGACCTATCACTGTCTCCTTAAGATCTTTGATGTCATCGGGCTGGTAGTCCGGATCTTCGAAAAGACATTGTAGCTCGATGCCTGCGTACGCTTGAATATCGTTCTTGTTGACAACGTCCAGCTTTATCGTAGGGTACCGGTAACCTTTCATGTAGCGTTGTGTAGTTGAATCGTCTCGACTGGTGATGAATATGTGAGGTTGCGATGGATGCTCTGCAAGGCTCTTAAAAATCAACTTCAAAAGCCACTCTTTCTCCATCTTTTCACACTCATCGAGCGCATCAACCACAAAGAGAATCGATTTCACTTCAGGGTCTCCGATCATCGCAAGAAGAGTTTTTTCGAGAAAGTTTAGAGGGTATTTAGAGGAGGTAGTCTTCCTACTTTGATATTCAGGAATAATATGTTTAAACAAGCGTGGTATTTGTTGTAATATCTGGTAAACAAGCGATTGGAGGAATCCTCGTCTAGATTTTTCAAGCTCACTGCCTCGATCGTTGAAGAAGAAAGTGACAATGGCTGTGCCCGGCTTATTGTAGCATTCCCGGTGATGCATTATGTGGTCCACAAGGTATTTCGAGAGGGTGGATTTGCCAGCTCCAGGCTTGCCGGAGATCCAGATCATCTGGTGCTTTTTATCTATCCAGTCCTGAAACGTAGTATTGGAGCTTATCCATTGGTGTGTGGATTCATCTGACTGTTCAATTGCCTCCCGACGGTCTTCCAACTGGTGGAAGAAGAGCGTTTTCAGACATTCTGTTCAATGGGATTTAGCCTAAAGGCAGCCAGCCCATCTAAACTGGATGCTTGGGATGTACCGTTTTGCTCATTGTTCAGAACCCTTGACTGCTCTACAAAGGCCCAGCTGTTAGTATCTTACACATTGAAGATTTTCGATGAGATGGATCCATGGGTTCAGGAGGAATATATTCAAGCTACAAGTGCTCTGTGATACATGCTTCTCCTTTACGAACCTTGCTGAATTCTTTCCACCATTCTTTTAATTTCCGTAAGTACCAGCAAGTAATTATGCTCTGTCTCGGACCTGAACTTGTTCATCCCAATATGGTCGGAATCCAATGCAATATTCGCTTTCCCACTAAAGCTACTCGCGTCCTTATCCGCTGCCTGATATACATTACTAAGCTGTCCCGCAAGAAGAGAGTGCGAAAACCTACCAGCAGCAAAGGCACTCCCCATATCCCCGACTTTAACGTTTCAAAAAAGTTTACCAAATCATACTGCCCATATCCCTTGAGAAAGGAGTCATTAAGCTCTCTAAGAGATTTTGCCCCTGGCTCTAGCGCCTCGAGGAGCTCTGTGCTCGAGCCAAGCCAATAGGTACTATAAGATACCAGTTTTCCCATAAACGTGAGCCGGGAGCCATCGTGGGGTACTCCCAAGAATATTGCGCCGAGCATCGACTTCTTGAGAGCTTCGTAACGCCTATCAAAGTTTTTCTGACCTGCAATAACCAATGCCTAGATATTATTAGATCCCAGGTACCCGGAGGGCTATCCTGGAGAGACAGATACCTTTTTGATTATTATCCCGCCAAAACTATGCCCAATGAATATTATCGGACGGTCAGTTTCCTATACGACCTGTCAGAACCTACACCCAATCTTTGGAAGTCTCCTCAATCCTAGAACGTACCGCACGGGATATATTCAAAGCATCAAGAAGCTGTTGGCCACAGACTTCCACTGACTTGACCGGGGCATTAATGTCCCACGCAGAGTTGTGATTGAAAGCCATTATACGGATTCTAGGGCATGCTTTAGGTAGGAAGTCCTTCAGCCACATTGCTCCAGTTTCTTCGTGGGTCCAGGCCCAGTCAGGGTTCGATCCTAGCCCGTGCACCGCTACGATGCTATATGTGATTGTCAACATACGTCACCATCCCTTCAAAAAAAAAAAGCAGTCTTTCATGTTCAACCCACTCCACACTGATATCTACCTTCTGCTCTACATCTGGGTGGTGGACCAGGATGCCAGGGTTGACTTTAGATCGTGGTTTTGACCTAGGCAGGAAATATTGGAGCGGCGATAGTCCGGCCCCAACGATGTTCAAGATGAGGTAGACTGTAGTGCCGATCCATCTAGACGTCAGAGATAGATCAAATTCTTGCAGCGCTATCCCCAGAGTTGCCGTGAAGAAAAGAACGCCAGCCAGGAACCTCGGCTGCGAGTCGCTTGTGAAGCGCAGTAGGCAACACCCAAGAAGCAGGAGCGTGAAGTTCCAGAGAGACATTTCGCGCGAAGGCACCACTAGTACGTACTAGCTGTTTATATTTATCAGTAACAGTAGGGGGAGAGAGACTTCGAAATTTGGTAGCTTCGTATAATATGGGATTTATTGTTTTGGGTATACGTATCTGATGATCGTAAAGCTAGGATGAATACACAAACTTTCAGCCGCTTCGCTGTAGAAGTGCCGCGGTTCCACAAAACGAGTCGGTGGCTGCAATCACCAAGTGCACTGCCACAGAGCCACAGAGCCACAGCTTACGTAAATACTATCCAATGTAGAGTAGGCACATATGTACAAGGCTCTGGGATTAAGTGAGCGAACCAAATGGGGTGTTGACAGGTGAGGATCCGTTCACTCACTTTATCCTAGAGCCTTGTACCTACATACATACATACAGTCTCATTCGATTCGATGCTGCACAGTGCAGGGTCTGCAATTACTACAAAGCCTTCGCAAGCTTCATTCAGTGGCTGTGCGAACTAAACATCGAATTATTGGCACTGATCAGCACTGATTTCGAGTGATATCCTGTGCGTATCCTCCTGCGAGACCGCACCGTTTAATTTTGTTGTTATCCTGTAATCGGAGTGATATATATATGTAGCAAAGTATCAGGCAAGCCACTCCTCTAACATCGGGTATCGAAGAACCACTATGCCCACCACGGAATATAACTGTGAGACATGTAGACCACAACATTTCGTGTGATATTGCCATAGGCTATAGCTACGTATACGGTCTACATGGCACATGGCGCAATTAATGAATTAAGCAGAGACATATATATCAACGATTGCTCTATGCGGGGGGATGCTCTAGCTGTTTGGCAGCGCAGAAAGCCCCTCGGTGTACTATAGCGTTCGCCGCAAATCGGAGGCATTCCAGCACCTTTATCATAATTACATGTAGGTAACAAACCGGACACCAATCCTCAAAGTGAGGGAATACATACATACATACATGTAGTCGGCAGAGTTTATAAACGGAAAGCTGAGATGGAATATAAATAAAATGAAGGGGATAAGACACCGCAAAAATTATTTATCACAAGGATATTATCTAATAATATAACCTAAAGTATTCCACCAACACGCGCCGGCACCGGCGCTGGGGGTATTGAATGCTCTACATACTTGGCTTGGTAATTGGCGTTCAATTGATCGGCATTGCTTCCGGGATCGTTTCCGCCGGCCGCTGTGTGGTGTAGGGTTCTGCCTAGGTCTTGATCTATTGACGGGAATGCGGACGTAATCTAGAGATATACATATTGATAATAAAAGCAAGAATCGTGCTAGAGGGTCATGGGGCTAAAACCTAACATTGGGCAGTCTGCGGATCAGCGGTGTTGAATGTAAAAACGAGGAGGATGATTATAGAAAATGGTATACCTTCTAGATACTATGTAGCCATAGGGTCATACCCTCCTGCACACGTCGTCCTGGAGGATCATATACGCCACCTGGACGAAGGCCCCCACGGTCGGCGTACACAGTATGACAGAAATGCCCGCATAAACCACGTTATCATCCAACGACCAGTTGAGGCGGTTGAACAGCCACCTTTGAATAGGATAGATGAGGTGCTGGGCCACCAAGGTGAACAGCTGCCCCAGGACCAGTGAGCACATGATCCAGGTCCGCTGGGTTATCGTGCTGTGGCCCTGATTATAGCCCGTCAAGAAGTAAATGAGTATGTAGGGTGCAAGCAGCAGAAAGAAGATGAGAACGTTGATCGGAACCGAGTCCGTGCTCGTGATGTCGGGATAACCGCCCTCACATGAGAGGCCATACGCATAGCCTACAGCGCCAGCCACCTCAGTCTCTATGTTCTCCAGCGCCTCCCGCTCCTCCCACCCCTGCTGGCAGCCCTCGTAGGGGCCGCGGTAGTAGACGAGATATCTGCTTGGGTAGCTGGGCCGGCACATTGACGCGATGAGGTTCAGGAACGACATGAACACATAGGGGATGACCGTCAGCGAGTAGGCGGCGTATCCGAACGTGTTGATCTGCATGCCGCGCGCCTCGTAGAGCTCGTAGCACCCGTAGAGAATCTGGACGATGGCTGCAAGCGTCTTGAGGATGTTGTAGTTTGAAGCAATTTCGTAGTCGTATTGGCTCTCGTCCAGAATCGGGACAACCCTGAAACTGGCGGGCACTGTGGCGACGATGAGGTCGTCGCGCCGCGTGTGGTGCCCGATTATGCTATGCCGGCCCCCGGAGCTACTCGACGACCAGTAGCTCCGGCTGAACGGGTTCGAGAAACGCAAGACCGGAATTGGGTGCTGCCCATGTATGTTGAAGTAATCAGGTGAGAATGGCCCGAGACTATACAAAGGGTGATATGATGTTAGAGCTGAGAACGACCTTTTCTGTTTATATGTTACATGGAGTCTCGAGATCTCGTGGGTGGAGCCGGCAACTCGTCTCGAGGCAGGGCGGGGTGGGGGCTGGGGTATGGCGATTTATTGTAGCAATTCGGATCATATGGGGTGTTCTGCCGCCTTGTGAGAAATTAGGATCACCTACCTCCCGAACTTTACAGACAGAGGGACAACCATGCACAGAGCACGTGCCAACTTTGCCCGCTCCAAAGTTGTCTTCCCGCCGATAGCAAACTCGGAGATGTAGATGAGCGCCTTGACCGACCCCGTGTAGGGCAGCAGGATCGCACGCACGCAGTCGCACATTGTGATAAACGCGCCGCTCCCAGGGTCAGTGAGGACAGTGAGGGCATGAAGGGCGTAGTTTACAAGGAAGAACATGGCGACATCTGACCAGTGGCTTGACCGGCAGATGATGTCCCCTTTCTCGCCTTTGTAAGTTATTTTCCCGGCGTCGATCATGCTAGACGTACTTTGAGTATATCTCGGGGATGGAATGTAGGTACGTCCAAGATGTATACACCTTTGATCAATTCGTGACTTGGGGGGGGGGATCAATTCGGGGTGTGGGACTCGGTGTAGGATATAACACGGGGAGAGCATCTCTGGTACAGGTATAAATACTCTACACCTATGTATGTATATACAGCCACTCATCAAAAGTGTTCGTGATTCACATCAAAGTTGGTCAGTGCGTGATGTGGCTTACCAGATTTTACGGTTAAATTGAGGAACTAAAATGCATCTATATAGTTGCATCTAGTGAGTGTCAGAGAATAAAAATACCATAGATTTCTAATATTGACTTTGACCACCATTGACTGTTGCTGTGTTGAGGTTTTGAACATTTCAATGGGCATTTTGATTCCTGGCTTGAGCCGGACATGTCACATTAAATATGAATCACGAACACTTTTGATGAGTGGCTGTACATACATCAAGTAGAGTACTAGCAGGTGCCACCATCTTTTCTTTTCCCTCGGCCAGTCCCGACCTCCCAACATGTAAGTACATGTAGGCACAGTGCGAAAAGGTGTTGTTGCAATGTGTGCGGCTGTAGGCCATGTAGGTATGTAGAGAGTACTGTCGTTCACGGGGTATTGGCGGATACTGGGTGTCTCTCCTTTGGCCTGTCCTTCAACACCCACGGGCCAGGGCCCGTCAATACTCATTCCTGCTCCCCACTGAGACAAAGGTCCACAAGCAACACCACGACAGCCTGGACCGTTCGAAAGTGGGCGAAGAGTTACACAATGTAACTATGTAACGTAGCACCCTGCGTGATGCATCGGGGCATTGGCTCTCAGTGTGACGCCCAGCTCTGTGCTGTAATTGGACCATTGCACGCCCTGCAGGCCTGACTGGGTACGGCTCTTTAATTAGAAGTGCACCTCTGCCGTGTAGTATGTAACGTAATGAGAACATACCTACTCTACATACATACATACATATCGCAATTCCGTCAAAGCTCCCAAACAGTGCCAAGCCAAGCCACACACTTCAGCTGTGTGGCTTCTCATACATACTCTACTTGTCCCATGTTGGCAGCACTCGAGATAGAGTAGCCACGCATCGGCCCTGGAGTAGGTCCCCCCCCCCCCCCCCCAACCCACCTAAGCTAGCCCTGGTTCGGTGCTCGGGATGCGCTATACTTTTATTTGTCGCATCATGATCAGGTCCTCTTACGTACCAGACTTGGGGGCCGATTGCTAATTGCATATATATGCGGCAGCTGGAGCATCGTGAGTTGCCATCAAGCGTCAGGGCCCCCTACGTGCTCTAGTACCATACAGGCTAGAAAGCTTATGTATGCCATACTACGAGGATCGAGCTGGCATCGCGATCAAGGGTCAGGCCTTCAATCGTTCACCGTTCGCTGCGTTGCCCTTGCTGAATAGCGGTGGTGGGAGAGTAGTGATACTGATTACCGTCTCCTATTGGCGGACCTTCCCACTCTAGTCTACCCCCACCCCACCCCTTCCCCCGCCCCCCTCAAGCTCCGAATACAGAATTCTCTTCGCGATAATACAGCACCAAGCGTTAGATACTACTCAGCTAGCATGGTAGCATCGTGGTATATAATACATGACATTTTGGACTACCAGGCCCCAAAGAACTTCGGATATATTGGACCCAGGCGTTCAAATCTTCGGGCACAGGACCCCCGTACCACGGCTTTCAATGGAAAGTGACTCGGATACCGCTGGAAAAGGCTTGAAACCCTGGATCGACTCCGATCCAGTGCCACAATGGGCTCAACCCAGTAAAAACTATCATTGCTGTAATTACGTAAGGTGAGATGTGCCGTTAGCATTGGAACTGCTGTTATCCTCAAAGGGCCGGGGCGTCTGTCTCTTCCTCAAATGATCGATGATATGAACTCTCTTTTCCTGCATGGATAAATTAGAAGAAGGTTTACCTTGCCGTCAAAACACTGTTCTGCAGAAAAAAACGTCTACTCTTACGAACAGTGACTGCCGCTTTCTGATGGTCATATATTTTCGAGTTTTGACTCATTCAAGAGATGTGTCCGGGACTGGTCTGTGAAAGAACATTTTACGCTTTGTAGAAAAAGGAACAGGTGTTTCTGTCTGAGTACGAGACTAAACTGATGGTATCGGGGTCTTTTATTCCTAGAACACATGTACTTGTATGATCATATGAGACAGATTAATGGCACTCGAGTCTTTACCACTCCAAGACATGTGATACAAGACATTTTGATGGTACTCGAGTCTTTAGTAATAACCTTCGTTGTACGGAAGTCCTCTGTCTTTAAATTTTATAGCACAAGATCACATCATATATATCGTCGGGCGTGTATTACCGCACGTATACCCATGAAGGCAGGGGTAGTTAACTTGGAATCTATCTTTAGATGGCGTGCCCCTGACGTTGCTATACAGGTTGGTTAACTGGTTATGTCATAATAGCATCATAATATATCACTCGACCACAAGTCATAAATTAGCACTCGGGATTCCGAGTGATAACTCATGATATATAGTTTTCATTCATCTCGTGGCTTGCATTGTGAAATGATGTATCGCTGCTATGGACTCATCACGTCTTGGCTGTGAATAGATTAATATACTGCGTGTATTGTAGTGAGTCAGTCGCGTCATACAGTACCAAAAAAGGGGGTGAAGTAGCTACCGTAGTAGTACTGCCGTATCAATACCGTTCTTGGATAAATACAGCATTTGTTTTAAGTGCGGTTTTACTCCCTCATTCTAGGGAATGCTGCATCGTGACAACTCCTGTAGAAATACTATACGGTGCGTAGGAATACCTTAGGAATACCGTATGAACTAGTGGGGTAATCTACATAGCAGCGTGACATGACTGTGACTGATTGTGACACCATTGAATTACCACGATCACCACCACGATCACCACCACTGGCACGATCACCACCACTGGGCACGATTGCCATCATGATCTTTATCACATACAACCACATGTAACAGCGGGTGAGTTGGCCCTAACGTCTACATCATTTAGTCAAGCTCCCCTAGCCGCACATAGAAAACCTCAATTTGAAGGATATTGCCTAATTTTTGAAAGCGCATTCTCGTAAAATAGTAATTGATAGAACTACTGATGGATATAATTCCCGTGATGTTGATGGTTGTGTGGTTCATCAAATTACTCAGTCTTGTACATAAAATATCGTAGTAAGCTGAGATAGCAACTGTACTTTCATAAAAACTTACAATACCGCAGCACTAGTATAACCCCCAGAATTCCCGGTTCAACAAAAATAAATACCGTAGTATTAGGTACTTCACTGGTAGTGAGAACATCCCGCTTTTTTGTACTGTATTACTCATATTAGTCGTTCTTTGACGGAATACCATGCATGGCAACTTTCATCATCACATTACCCCGTGTCTTGGGCAACAAAAAATACAGCATTGTGGCGGTTTTTTAACCTTTGTCTTTCTCGCTCCGGGAAAATACTTTAGAGAGGAGTTCTCGAGATGAGCGGCCTGGGCGGGGGGGGGGGGATTATGGATCCTTTCGGATAGCCTTATCGAGGGCCTTTTAGTATAAGCCAACCTAGCCAGGCAGCGAGTTTACAAGTCAGAGGATATAGGCATAGACCCGTCTACCATTATGTTCCCTTGAAACCCCTTCAACACAGAGAAAGGGAGGCTCTCGTATCTTCGTGTCTTGGCACCGAGTGATACTATATGATGCAACTTCCCGGCTGTTGACTCGTTCTGCAAGCCACCTTAATTCCGTTGTCGCCATTTACCCATCTTATATTACGAACCAAAGGCGGTACTAGAAGCTGCACGGTAGCTAGCGCATATGCTTGAAAAAGAAATGTGTATTTTATAACTAAATGTAGGTTTATATCCTCGCCCACGCAGCTATATATATATATGACCATGGACATCTTCCTTTCCAGGGTATGTAGAACATACTCCATGGCATTTAATATACATGATCAATCAGCTAATTATAACTTATAGCTTAGCTAGATGGTGTTCAGACTTCCATACCCCGCTGGCCTGTGTGCGATTGTACTAGCCAGGCTTATGTACCGCGGTGGGTAATAGTCGTCGTACGGAACGCTACTAAAATACATCGAATCTCTTTCACAAGGGTTACGTGTTTAAACCACACTCAGTTCGTTCTTTCTCCCACACAGAAAACTTTAATAATATATCCTGAGTCATATCCTATGACTACATGTAATAATTTAATACCTTATTCATTGACTCACGCCGGAGTCATGTGCTTACAGATGATAATTGACTAATACAATGAAATCGTGCCGAGCGTACTATTTCGAGATTATTACACACAGCTGTACGTGTGTGCTAAGACCTGGCCATGGCCAATGCATACATCACTTTATTGCATCTATAGATTAATAATGCGTATCTAAACCCTGGCTTAGTGTTCTCTACATGTACACTGCTAACAGTTGGCTGTAGTAGTGAACGGGTCGGTTTAGGGATGATACTTGGTACAATTTATAGGTATGGAAGCGAGATGTATATATGTAGCCACCAGAGCGATATATCAATGCATGGTATGAGTACAGATGGACGATAATACAATTATATAATGCATACATGTATAGAGTATATATGGCCTACATGTTAAGTAACCACCTATCTAACCAGGGCCTCGATCCTCCTTATAGATTCGAGCTTATATGTAGCTACCAGCCGTCGTTGTCGTCGTCATATTCAACAGCTGGCGGCGCAGGACTATTCGCATCCCACGATCCAGGTAGTTTTGCCACCTCTGACCACGTCTTTCCTGTTGGCGGCGGCTGCGCTGCAACAATATCCCTTTGCGCTGGATATGGCGGCTGTGGATGGAGGGGGGCCGGCTGCGCTGCAACAATATTCCTTTGCGCTGGATATATCGTCTGTGGATCGAGGCGGATCGGCTTATCCGCAAGAACTTGGTCTGGACGATCTCCTGGAGTTACATTGGCTAATACTGTTTTCATTCCACCACCATCACCACCACCATCACCACCACCACCACCACCACCACTACCCGTTGATTCCGTGCTGTGCCCAGGTTGGGCTGACTGGGCGCTATAGCTAGTTTGAGAGTCTCGACGGTCATTAGGTTTTTTCTTCTGCTTGCTCGGAATATAATCGCTTTCCATCTCCTGATCTTTCCCCGTTAATATTCTCCCCACCCTGCCCGTCCACTGCATCCACCCGCTATCGGACACGGGTATGTCGCCTGCTTTGCTTTCTGTCACAACTGCAACCTTATCCGCCGGTGTGCTTTCTCCCTTGTTGTTGTTATTGTTGCTGCTGCTGTTGCTGTTTTTGTTGGTCTGTGTAGCAAGCTTGGGTTGGTTTTTGGTTGGGACCCTAATCTGCGCCGGGGCCGGTGCATTCAGGAATGGCTTCTGGAGCCATCGCATAAAGTCGGGAACCTTTTCCGCAAGCTCTTTGCAGATTGCCCGTTCTTTTTGAAGACTCCTCTGGAAAGCGCTCGCATCGAGACTGAACGCGATGGGCACATCAAGGGAGAACATAGCGGACCAGACTTGTGCTTTTGTCTCATAGGAGGTGATTTCCCTATTTGCCGTTTCGAGAAACTTATGTGCGACGCGGATCTTCTTCATCCCGCGTATCTGCGAGAGAAGGACGTTCACAGCCAAATATAGCTCCAGCCCCTCAACCATCATGACAGTGGTAAACTCGAGAAACATCTGGCGTGATGAAAATTCGGCTTCGTGGGATTTGCAAAGGTTGTAAAGATCTTTGACGCCTCGTCCGGTGGGGGTTCTCATGTGCGAGTTGCGCTTCTCAAGGTCGGCCTTTTGCCTTCGGTACCAGGCCTGGATTAGGTAGATGCTGTCAATCTTACTCCCCATCCGCCGATCTGGCGGGCTTTGGCGTATTGGCATGGATCGAAACTGGCTACCAGTCCCACGCCACGCCTCTCCACGCCGGGAGATTCTACCCTCTCGTACGTATATGAGGACCACATCCTTGTCGTTGTAATGTTTCAAGGCTCGAGTGAGAGGTTTGACAAGATCTTTTGGCTGTACCTTTAGTATGCTGCCGGTTCCGAGAGTCGGAAAGCCAAAGACCTATAAATTATTAATGAAATGGACAGAGCTGATGTCCTTTCTGAGATATATACCTTCTGTACTTCCGACCACACCTTCTGATACCCGACTGGGAACGCTCCGGCTGTCCCAATGTTTATAAGGGATACAACTAAAAGATTGACACTTCGGCGAGCCAAGATCCTCGATTCTCCCGACTTACTACCCTGCGGCGAGCTTTCGAGTTTTATCATCCAGTCACAGAAGCTCGAGACCACTCGTAAAAGCAGTCGTTGATAGCAACATTGCTCAATTCCAGTACAGGTCTTCAAGGATGTTTCCCATTGAGACAAGTGGAGCTCTACCCATGATTCTGGGATGACAACATCCGCCTTTTTGATTGAAAAGAGCTGGTAATTGCCGAGGAAGAGTTAGCGCCAGAATGAGCCATAACTGTATGGAATGCATTGGAGAAATGGGCTCTTCTACCAGAAATGTCATGATCTCCTCATATACTGTGATCACCGACTCATGATAGAACGACATGCAGTGTGTGAACATGCTGAGGTCGGATAACGATTGGAGTAAACTATCCATCTTCTCGGACTAGAACAAAAGATTAATTGGCTTTTAGTATATCGCATTCATCATGGGTGGACAGAGTGATATGTACCATTTTTCCCACGGAGCTGCGTTGAGACGAGTCTTCCCATCGGTGAAGGGAGCGGTATTGGATCAAGGCACTGTATTGGATCAAGGCATGGTTTATTAAGTGTTGGGTCCGCTCCGGTGCCTGGGGGCTGCCCCCGCTCTTCCCACCAGAATTGAACAGAGCGCCAAAAATGCCGCCCCAACCTCCGGTTACCTCCTGGTTCTTCCAATCCCCTTGGGTGCTTTCTGGTGCGTCTGCAGAAGGCCGGCTGGTTAAGGCCTCATTGGCGACATGCTCTTCAAGATCTGGTGGCCTGGATTAGATTCTACGCTGAAACAAGTCATAGATGGTAAACAATCTAGGATATTGCCTGACATACCTAGCCATCTAGCAGGTTGATAGTTTCTCAACAAGCATACGAAACCATCTCTGCTGTCATTGTATGAATATAATGGAGTCGCCCACCGATGGAGAAAGCCATCTTGAAGCTTGTCCAGGACACCGAAGGCATCCGGTGTGCGTAGCCAATCACGTACTCGGCTGATTTCCCCGGCAGCCTCAAAGAAAGAAGAACGGTACGTCAATTTTGTAAATAGGATATTTAGTAGTTCATCTGCATTGTTAGCAAGTTAACTATCGATACAATATCACTTTTTGTGGGGGTCATACCTTTTGAAGTAAAGTATTCTTCAGGTAGCTTAATGGAGTAGGTGATTATTGATAGGAGACCCTACATAGTGCATGAGTTGGGGTACATATAGCTAGGTATAGTCTTGATTTCGATTTCAGTTGGCGCGGGGCCTGTACTAACCTTCATAGATCTCTCGAACTGAGCTCTCGGGATGGAGGTGTGCAAGCACTTACGGAATTCTACCTTCTCAAGCCGATCCCATCCGACTGAGTACGTTAATAAAGGATACTTCATGGTTGGCGGAAGAGGCTCACCTTGGGTCACGCATGAACGACATTTCTCCTGTTGTAGAAGACTGTTCCATGATACCAGTGCTCTCTCTTGAATGAGAGAGCAGGCTGAGCTTATTTGCCCTGAGAGATAGGTTACTACCGCCTTTAACAATTCATCGAACGCAAACGTCTCTGCCCTTCCCGCGCCTCGTAGTAATGGCGACCACTTCAGCGTTATATAGGGCTTGCTTTTGCCAGGAGTGTTTAGCAAACCGAGAGCGCAAAGTGTTGCTTCTGGTATTTCTCTATCTCCTGATATAACCTCCTGGACTATTTCATGTAGCCCTGAGAGATAATCGAGTGGAAGGTCGCTTAAATCGGAATCTGGCTTGAATTTCAAGAAGTAGGGGATATTGATTGAAACCTACCGAAGTGATCGAATAAGTATTGTTAGAATTATATAAGTATCAAGCGGGACTTTGAGGTGTTTTACCGTGGTATCCATATAATCCCTTGTCCATTCCGATGTGATGCTACCCCGGTCTAACTTATTACCGGTCTTAAAGTACTGCCCGGCTACTGTAGCCACATCCTCCCACGGGCGACTCATTCCCAAGAAGCGCTTCTCGCAACCTAGATCTACACATGTGGTGGAAGCAGCTGATATGTGGGTGAGTACTCTACCCGCTTGTGAATGGCTGAAAATATTCTCCAATTCACGCATTTCCCATGCATCGCTGTTGGTCTCCGCCCGCTCAATCATTAGGCTTAGTGCGGTATCGATGTCCCCTGTCTTGGTAGAGTAAAAGAAGGCGTCCCGGAGTCTTCCCTTTTCGAGGTAAAAGTTTAGCAACTCCCGCTTATATTCGAATTCCTCAAGGAATTCTTCCTTTTCCAAATCGGTGGTGAACATATTAAAGGTGAGACCCCATAGAAATGGTCGAATACAAGAGTTGGGTCGTCTCAAGAGCATATTGCATTCGCGAGCGTAGGACATCCTATCCCCATCTCCGATTTTGTACCGGTACCTTCTCTGTATTAGCTTGTTAACATAGCTGGGCTAGGGGTGTGCATAGATTCATACTTGGTCACATCCTCAACCAGTCTTTCATACAGCTTCCCCCTGTGGAGTGATTGAAGTGCGTTCAACGTTTTGCCTGACAGATGGTACTGGCCAGCTGCTTCCTCAAACATCCTCGCCTTCTCAAACAAACTGGCAGCCTTCTCGTGTCTACCTCTTTCGCAGTACAAGTCTACAATCTATAGTTAGCGCTATGTTAGGATAATTTAAATCAGAAAGCCTATCTTACGTGCTGCAGCTGCCCAGTCTCCAAGTGCTTCCAGGCAAGTCGCCGCTCTTTCTTTCATATTAAGCTTGAGGAAACTAACACTGGCGTCCTTAAAGTATTTGTGAAGTGTGACATCACCTCTTGCTTGACATTTTTTTCCTTTCTGTTCGGCAATACAAGCCGTTGCAAGCGTGATCTTTTGCCGATCATACGCATTGTTATAACACCGAAGTGCCTAGACGGCGTTCAACATGGCCCTCGTGCCGGGGGTTTCCGGATAGGATCACTTACCTGTTCAAAGAGGCCTCGGTCCATACACTGGTCGCCAGTCTCGATCCATTCTCTCTCGGTGGTGATATTTGTGGGGCTAACCTCGTTCATCATGAATAGTATCTGGGCAGTTTTGTTAGATTATGGATATGTCTGGGACTTTTGGAAATCTACCTCTCCGGGTTGGAAAGGCCTTATTTCCACGAGTGGATCGGGCACTCTTTGCGTCAAGAGCTCTGGAATAAACCCTGGATCACTCTCCAATATCCACAGTCGGTTACGAGGACGGGTGATTGCAACGTATAGACTCTTATAGGTGATATGGTTAGTAAGGGCTGTTTTTTTTATTGCGGGGAACTGGGTTATAATGACGCCATTCACCTTCAGTTCTGAGCACATATTCTTTCAAGATAGTTAGCATCTACTATTTCTAACCGCAAAAACTATGGATCTGTACTTACCATGTGAGTTTCCCCATACGATGGGTTGGCACATGGAACCAACAGTTCCTGTAGAGTCTGGAACGCTCTTAAACAGGGGCTAGATGAGAAGAAGTTGTAAAGAAATACGTCGTCATACTCCATCCCCTTGCTCTGGAGCACAGTGAACACGAGACTCCCAACACCGAGCTTACTTTGAAGTTCCTCTTGCTCCTGATGGTCCCTTATGATAATGATCTGCTGGTTACTGACTTGTTTCGCTGGACTTCCGTCTTGCGGTGGTTCCGCCGCTGGGTTTTCAACAGCACCTGTCCTCTTGCTGGCCATCTGGAGAAATTCAACGAGATCCGAGCCAACTATGTCCCATTAGGTAAGCAGGATATCGGAGGCTAGGGGAAATCTAGGTTACGTACTAAAAATGACCGGCTTTGGTCCCAAATAGTGGCCGATTTCTGGTGGTAGCTTGTCTACCATGTCCGGGAAGCCTTTATACGTAGAACATCAACATTACCCCCGAGAAGAAATCCAGGATTAACTCACCTTTCCATAGTAGGTCCATCACAAATGATGCAAGTGACAGGATTCCCTGATGAGAACGAAAGTTGCGGGACAAGGAGAAGAGTTCGGGCTTTGCGGCGGCAGGATCTATTCTGGTAAATCGGCTCGCCGAAAAGTGATTGAAGAATAGGGTTTTTAAATTTGCAAATCTGAAGGTTGAATCCTTAGATATGCACTGTGCGCTATCCCCGGCTGCCCCCCGCCTCAAATGTCAAAATCATTACTATGGAAGCGTATGCGACATTAATACGAACCAAAATGTATTCCCCGAGGATTTTGAACAAGATTCAGAAGCAGCTCAATTTCCAGGGGCCGTTGGTCTTGCACCTCTGTGTTCAAACATTAGTTTTTGCACTTTTATTATACTAAGGGTCGACGCAGTCTTAATAAGTACCATCAACATATACTTCCTCGAATATAGACTCGAGTCTGCGTCTGAGTGAAATATTTTCGTTTAATTCCCGAATTATAGTCTTGACTCTATCAATGCCATCATAGTCACTGTTATTCGCTTTCTTATTCTCATATTTCTCATAGATTCCGTAGACAGTATCCCTGTCAGCTGTGTTCACAAATGTTGGTGCCAACCTGGCACTCATCGTTTTGTATTGCTCTCTCGAAAGTGGTTTCAAACCAGTTAAGAGCGATGAGGCACCTTTGATAACTCCCATTATCTCCGCGAAAACTAAGTCTGGTTCTAGCCCACCCTTGATACCCGCAGGAAACTGTACCCAATAGGCTTCTTTGAATACAACATAATCCACTAAGCGTCGAGACTTTTCGATCGCCCCAGCCTTGCGATAATTTCCTCTGTGTCGAGTTAAAATGGAATCGGGTACTCGCTTAGTTTGTTGGGGGTATACCTGATTGTATTTTCAAGGCGTCTCAGGAAATGCCCAAACGTGCAGACAAAAGGGAAATTCTCCTTCCGCAGAGAGAAAAAGTCTTCAGTTGTGTTTTCTTCCATACCGTCCCGGATCTCGAGGGAGATATTCGCTCCGTCCTCAAGGTAGTTAAATCCGGCTTTCACTCTCAGAAGCTGGGTATCTATCAATAATTGAACTTCGCTTTCCAACTTGCGTGCAAGGGGTTCAGAACGAGTGAGTAGTATCTGAACATCGTATCCGTGGGGATCAGCAACAGCAATAACCACCGTAAAGCAAAGTCATAAGGTAAAGATGGGAATCCTATACCTGACGAATCGGGGTATCTGGTTGAGCAATATTGCGGGCCAGATATCTGCTCATTAATTTATAAAGTAAACACGATGTCTTTCCCGTACCACTTCTCCCTAGGATAAACGTCGCGTTTTTATTTTTTATTATCTCAACCTCTTTCCCCGTGACATCGAAAGGGAAGTCGGAGTGGGACTGGCCCCGCAGGATGCTTTCCAGAACATTTCCTGTGAGTGTATGAAATTTCCCTACGAGAGCCGGTTTTTGTTTTATTCTTAGCCATGAACCATGAACAGGTCTTAGGGGCACATAAAAGCTCTAATAACACTCACCTGAGATGAGCATATCCTCTGGTAATCGTTCATCTGTTGACTCCAGCTTATCTCTTTCTTCCTGATCAATGACATCGAATACCACTGGAATCTTTATCTTTTTATCTTTGTCGATTGAATTCATCTTGCAGCGCTCAACCCGCGTCTGTGAAAAGCCTTTCTGGGCGCGGTATACCGAGTCCAGGCAATTTTGAATCTATGAATGAATGGTTAGATCCGACTTGAAGTTGACTGAAACAAGAATCGAAGTAACCTCTTTGACGTCCCCAATTCTCCAAACTGGGAATTACACTGTCAGCTTCAGAATCACCAATCATGCTACTATTAGGAGCTGGATAACTCAACCTCTTACGATCTGGCTGTCTGCATTGTGCTTCTCGTCAAATCCGACATCAACCTGCCACAAGATACGCCCATTGCCTCCGTAAAAAGCCTGATATACATGAACTCTGAAGCGATGGTCCCCATGATTTTTTGAAACCTCCCCGGCAACAGCGCCCCGGACCCAATCACCAGATGCTAGAGCTTCCAACTTGGCTTTGATATGAGGAACGTTTCCTTTTGGGTATTTGTGAGTATGACATTCTCGACACTAATTATAAACATCTTGAGATTTTGGAATAAAACTTACCCTCCCGCTGTGATTGCTTAAGGTCTCTGAGTGCCTGTGTCGAAAGGGCTATCTTCCAGACACCCAAACCACCACCAAGTAATCCCTCAAAAGAATCAGAGTCGAGTCCTGCTACTTCCGTTCCAAATTCAATGTGAACAGGGGAAACAATAGCTTCCGAAGTATTTCCGAAACCGCGTCTGAAGCACAAGCGACAGGGGAAGCTTTTCAAAAGAACCTCCAGTATGGGGATGGTCTCCTTTGTTTCGATATGGACAAGAAGATGCTGTATACGTGTAGTCCTCCCTTTGGAATCAATAATAGGGATTCTAAGCTGCTGGAGCAACGCAATACAATTCTGTGGGATTCCTCCGCGGCCGGCGGGCGTATCAGATTTTCGACGGTCCTTAATACTAGGACTTTCGTTGCTACCGGAGGCTCGTGATCCAGTCTGCACTGATCCAATCGAGTGTTTCCTTTGAGAAGCTGGTAATCCGGGGTTGCAGGCTTGTCGAAGATGGAGTTTAAGAGTGGTGAGCAGGCCCCACCGCTCCATCTCGGACAAAACATGGTGATCGCTCTCACAGTTCTTTGCAAGATCCACCGAGACTTCAACCCAGTCCTGCATTGTTTCCGTGAGCTTGCTTGAATTGATGCAGCCAATCCAGTTTTCTTTCAGCTCGTTGTCGCAACGCTCGTCTGAGATGAGCCTCCCAAGAAGCGCTGGTGCCTTTCCAAGCCGGGCTGCAAGATGACCAAACATACTTCTATCCGCAAGTGCCACAGTCGAGAATAAGAGCTCCAACAAAGCATCGCGGGTGTGTAGGTGCTGATATCTCTGTTCTAGCAGTGGAATGATGATTCCCTTGATGACATATCCACTCAACAGCTTTCCTACTTGCAATTCGAGTTCCAACCTATCCTTGTTCGGGGTCTGCAGCTGGGGAATCAGTTGAACAAACCTTGCGATGCGTACAGCGTAGACCTCGAAACCGGCGATGAAGGACCCCGAAAGCTCCCTATTCTGGAGAAAGCCTGAGATTTGGGAGGGATTGCCTTTGAAAGATGTATATGCGTCTTCCCATTGCTTTTTGCGCTGATCGTTGTCATTGTCATTGAATATGAAAGAGGTAAACCTAGTATCTCCCATTGTGCTCTAGTACCGAGGTTGTGTTTGTATATTTCGGAGGTTAGGGCGTTTAATTGTACTGTATGGTAGAACTTACATGTATGAAGAAAATATCAGACTTGTTTTTGATAATTGAGCAGGCATAACTGACGGTTGCCTAATGTACATGGACATACATGCGTAACGGACGGTTGCCTGAACCAAACAACCATAACGCACGGTTGCCTTAAAGCCGGATGTTATAGACATCCCTCCACCCTTACCTCTGTCTCTAGTCTAGTACCTATTGGTAATGACATGTGCCCTCACGATTCACTTTGCAGTCGGTCCGTAGCTATTTTTATGAGACGACCTTTGAGTCTTCGATCGTTACGAGTTACCAACGCTGATATCATTTCCCCTCTGTCCCCTCGAATTATTAGAATTGTAAGGTAGAAGACGCAAGGGATGGTGAGGACTAAGCGGACTAGAGCCGGCCAACACTCATTGGGCTCTACTCGTTACTGCATAGCTACATGTAATTAATAATATAATCCAGACTGTTTGCGCAATTTGAGAATAGATCGGATCTTTTCAGTAGTTCATTGGATTTTCCAACGGAACCCGCACTCCTTCAAAATTAATGAAATAAGATAAGAAGATAAGAGATGGAATCTACGAGGCGTGCTTACTCTATTATTGCTAGTTGATGTATAGTACTACATGTAGGACAGAAGTTTTTGTAATATACCCTTTTTACAGCGAAAGTAGCCATGTTGGGCTGCCCGAAACAACCACCCAACCTCACCAAAAAAAATTGTAACCCTTCAAGGACAGTTGGAAATTGTCTCAAGATGGAGCTTGGAGAATTCTAGAATTTTGTGTCCCTTCTTCAGGCATGTGCCCTCCAATTTTTAAAGTGATGATTTGGGTGTTTCTGGTTTTGTATGGTGTCCCCATACAAATTTTGTGTTGCAACGGCAACCAAAAATTACCAAAACTTCTGTACCCCGACTGTACCTAGCAACACGGAAAGGCACTCAGAATTTCAATTATTATCATAACACAATGCTTAGGCAGGATGTATATTTTTAGCTATACACATGATATATGAGTCTCTAGCATAGAGTCTGCATTTTTCCAGGTCATTAATTTAGGATTTGTAGCCTGAAAAAAGACAACTTGTGACAAGAGACAGTAATAAAAGAAGAAGCAATAGCGATTCGTATTAACTCTTACCATAACTATCATCCCTAGCTTCGAATTGCTATAGATTCGCTCCGCATTCTGTTAGCTAGTCTGGTTATTGAGGAATACGGACTATTTGATCTTTGCATCACTCCCCTCGGGTACAACTGGGATTAGGTGAGCGAACTAAAGGAACGAATGTCCTAAGTGAAGATCACCATCCTAATCTAGTAACTACTTGGCATAAATCTCCCCACAAGTGCCAAGACGGTGGTTTATGCCAAGAGATTAACCATGAGACCGTCCCTGTGTCTTGGGCTCGTAGGGGTCTTTGTCGACAGTGTGGCGACGTGGCGCTGGTGGTGTGGCTTAGTGCCACATGGGGCGGATCAAATGAAAACGTGGCTTAGACTTAGCATACGGGTGGGCAGGTGTGTAAACTTCGGCGTTTGCAGCCAATCAATCAACAGAGATTTGGAGATCTACCCCCATAACGGTACTAGCGCCTAGCCTAACGATGGAATTTTCTCCTCTGAAGTTGACTCACCCACCCCCTATGCCTTCTCGCGCCATACATATATCGAACATCCGAATGTCATAATAAGATTTCCGTTTGCGTTATCAGAGACAGTTGAGCCTAGCGAAAGACTAAGCGAAGTCCTAAGACTATTTCACGGAACACTCTTTCCAGCCCCAAAACGGTCAGGCTGAGTTTCCTAATTTGGTACTTGTCCACTAGCGTACTTCCCGATTTGGTAATGTTCTAGCCTGGAAGGTAAAATTATGTGCGACCAAAAACTGTTACACAATGCAGTCTGTAGTCCATCAGTCGACTGACTCTTTGGACGGACTGCCGGCGGCGGGGCCGGGCCTTCTAACGCAGTCCAATATGCAGTCTGCCATCAGTCCATGGACTGGCTTGGCATAAATTTGGGCTGCAGTTGGGTCGGACTGAACGGTTTGCGGTATAATCAATGAGCACACAAAATTCACTGCCTCGCTGGAGGCGTCTGTCGGCGGTTGTCTCCACAGCGTGATGTCACGCAAAACCGCTCATGCAATCAGCTCGCCCATACTCATCATACCCATGTAGTGCTTTAAACAACCGTCGCCGGGCGTCTGTCCATCACCACGCTGTCCGCGCTCCGGCAATTCAAGGGATATCGCTATAGGTATGTATGTACGTATATATATAAAAATCTCTGAACTCATCCTAACTAGTGGGCCGCCGCGCTGTGCGCGCGGCGTTTTACTAGGTTTTACCAGGTTTTACCGCGTTACCGATTTTTGCCGCCACTACCGCCGCAACCACAACCACGTAGAAAATATATGGACGTGCAAGGCGCAGGGAAAGGTGAGTGAACAGATCCTCCCCTGTCAACACTCCGTCTAGTTCGCTCACTTAATCCAGAGCTTGTACCTAGACGCACTCCCGGGGGTATGGTTAAACTGGGGGTGTGGGTAAAACAGGGATATAACAACGAACATCGCTTGAACTCAATGAATTTGTTCACTACTTCAATTTCATAACATATGGTGTATATACAGGACTATCTAAATTATCATAGGAAAGATATTCTTACAAGAAGACCTGATCGTTCGTTGCTATATCCCTGTTTTACCCACACCCCCAGTTTAACCATACCCCCGGGAGTGCGTCTACTCGCGTTTTTGAACACAACCAATATTGCATACACACCAAAAACCGCCAAGACTACATTTTGTATGGCATGCAGTAGCGGTTGTGTTTAGAAACGCTATGAAGTTGCGAGTACATACATCATGAGTGAGTGAGGGCGTGACCTTCAGCCTCATGGTACACACAAATGTATGGAGACGATTCTGCAGTCGATCAATAACCCTTACCCTACCTTTGCGGCGCAGTATTCTCGGCCAATCGGTGATCAATTCCATGCTATATACTACGACATGGCCGGCCTTGAGCACGACTTCACATCATACAATATCTGATAGCGCCGTATATACCGAATGCTCGAGGATACTTGCTTTCTCTATCATCATGTCCCTAGCTAGTGTCGCGATCGACGACACAATCATCGAACGCTACAAGCTCCAGGCAGAGTTCTCACCGGGTAGGAGCTCTGTAGTCCACACTACTGTTATACACAGGTCCTCCCCAGTGTCCGGTGCGCGCCGAGCTGTAGAGGTAAGGACGCCGTGGCGCGAGACAAGAGAACTGGGCTCCGGGGGCTTCGGTGTTGTATCCCTACAACGAACTGCCGATGGCCAGTGTAGGGCCGTGAAAAGAGTTCTGAGGCGGGGTGGAGTGGGCGCTAGGACGGAGCTCATACTCATGGCCTTGAGCATGGTACTCGATGTGAGCCCGTGCCCGTTTCCTTGCGATAGAGTGGGAAAACTTGACGCTTTGCTGATCCTTGCGCCGAAAACACTCTACGCAGCATACAGACTCATTTGTTAAATTTCTTGGATGGTTCGAGGACAGGCACAACTTATATATTGCGACAGAGTTTATCATGTATGGCGATTTGAGCCAGTACATCAAAGACCCGGCAATGAAACATAATGCGCGGTATATCACGATGCAGTTGTTGGAAGGTGTTCGTAGTCTTCATATGAACAATATATGCCATAGAGATCTCAAGCCCCAGGTTGGTTTCCAGCCGACTGATCACCGTTCAGGTGTTGACCGCTGACTAATTTATGCAATCTGATTGCTACCCCGCCTCCCCCCCCCCACAGAATATCTTGATGGCCTCCGTGATCCCAGTGCGGGTAAAGATAGCAGACTTTGGATGTTCAAAGTACCACGAGGAAACAGAACTACGGACGAATGTTGGAACACGATGTTACATGGCCCCAGAACTCCAGGGCTTGGGGAAAGCGCGGAGGAAATACACAAACGCCATCGATATGTGGGCGTTAGGATGCGTCATCTACGAGATGTTGACATCTACGCCTCTTTTCTCCCAGGTGTCGACGATGTCTACGGAGGATACAACTCCGATTACAACGATATCGGGTATCATCATCGATGAGAAACTGGCGGAGACGAAAGAACCTATCTTTAATTTTAACCTGTTGTGGATGTTTTGTCGAGGAGATGTTTCGTCTCATATCGAAAAGCTCGAACAGGCACAAGTTAGCGGCAAGGCAGTTGAGCTGATCGAATCCCTCTTGCGTGTCGCCCCGGAAGAACGGCTTACAGCAGCAAGTGCTTTAAAATCTCCTTGGATAATTGAGGAACATGGGCCAAATCCCGATTTGACCATACTTGCCTCTCATACCGAAGACCCCCTTTTACAGGTGCTGCTACCGGCTTGTGAGATTTCGGAAGCCAAAAGGGGGAAAGAGCACATTCCACAGCTCCAAATGGAGGATTCCAGCCCAGATGACCTAAGTAGGGCCGTACTCGATGGTGATGCCAGGAAACTTTCTACGCTTTTGGCTCTTGGTTCCGATGTGGAACAAATAAATGATTCTGGCGAGACTGCATTATCAGCTGCGGTGCGTACTGGAAAGCTGTCGAGCGTTGAGATTCTCGTGTCCCACGGCGCCAACCTGAAGGCGAATCTAAAAGATGGGAAACCAGTTCTGCAACTTGCGATAGAGGAGGGAAACATCCATATTGTTACACTGCTACTGGACCATGGTGCTTGCATGGAGGAGGGCAACATGGACAAATCCACAGCTCTGATAGTTGCAGCGAGCAAGAGAGACATGGGGATGGTAACGCTGCTGTTAGGTCGGGGGGCGAATCCTGAGGCAAAACAGAGGGATGGAGAAACGGCTCTGCTGGTTGCAGCACGAGAGGGGGATAAAGGTATAACTAAATTACTTCTAGACCGAGGGGCGTATCTAGAGGCTAGATCCAATGACGGGAGTACCGCTCTTATACTGGCGTCGTCAAGCGGAGGCACCGAGACGGTCAAAGTGCTACTAGATCGGGGAGCATATATAAATGTTCAGCAAGAACAGGGCGTGTCTCCTTTGCATTGTGCTATACGTTCTAACGATATCGCTACTGTCGATCTCTTGCTGAGCCGCGGCGCGGATTTAGAGGCACAAACGGCAGAGAACACAACCCCACTACATAGAGCCTCAGGGGCGGGACATGTTGATATCATGGAAGCACTGCTTAGGGCTGGTGCAAATACAGAGGCAGTCCAAAGACAACGGCTAACTTGTCTTGGGGTTGCGGTCGATAACAATCAGCTCGCTGCAGTTATGCACCTGCTGAGGTGGGGGGCGAAAATGGAGGACGAGCGACGGGGGGTCATAAAGCCATTTTTGAAGGCTGCGAGTCGTGGATACCTAGAGATCCTCATGGCGCTCGTGAAACACGGTGCAGGCCTTGAGCAGGTCAACATTGGAGGTGCAACTGCTCTTCATATCGCTGCTGCTTATGGTTGGAGTAAAATTGTTAAGGTTCTCCTGTCGCTCAAAGTGAGTATCGAATCGAGAACCACGCAAGGTGCAAGTGCACTTCATCTTGCCGCCATGAGTGGCCAAGCCGAAATCATCTCCATACTTGTGGGGTCCGGAGCAGCCTTGGAACCTATGCTAGGCAAGCAGGGCACCGCCCTGGCCCTTTCAACATCAAATGGGCATATTAAGGCGGTCGAACGTCTATTGAGCCTAGGAGCAGATCCCCACTCACTGTGCGGGAATGGTAATACTATACTCCACCACGCCGCACGGAAAGGCCATACAGCAATTGTAAAGCTACTGCTTGACGGAGGGGCAATGGTCGACTCAAGAACGAAGGACGGAGAAACCCCCCTGGCGCTTGCAAGCTACCATGGCTATCCTGACATAGTTTCGCTGTTGATACGACGGGGCGCTTCGATGGATGTAAGGATATACGAGCAGAGCACCCCTCTTATACTTGCGGCAAGATCTGGCCATCCTGAGGTAGTTTCAATCCTTCTGGCCCACGGGGCTGAGATCAATGCTCGCGAGAAGTGTGGCGGTAGCGCTATTCTCATCGCTGCGCTTGAAGGGCACCTTGATGTTATTCGTACTCTACTCGATCACGGCGGTGCTGAGCTGGAATTCGAGTTCGAGGACGAGCACGGCCTACCTAGGCTTAACAAGACAGCTTTCTTAGGGGCCGCAGCCAAGGGGCATGTAGAGGTTATGGCACTACTCTTTGAGCGAGGTGCGAATAGCATGTTCAAAGACAGGCAAGGCTCTAGCGCCCTGATAATTGCAGTGCAAAGCAGACACACTCGCGCGGTGGACTGGCTGTTGAGCATCCGCGCCGCGGTCTCACAATCGGACAATAGAGGAAATATTGCGCTGATCGCGTCTTGTAAGAGCCACACAGACACCGTCAATCACCTCCTAGACACCGAGTCAGATATAGATCGCAAAGGAAATCCCGCCAGAGACACTGCGCGTATGTCTGCGGCGGCCGGTGACCGCACTGAGACAGTGGCACATCTAGGCGTAATGCGGCAGGGAGGCCCGATTCAGGTGCAAAGGACTCCGGAATATTCTACAAATCCACATCCCCCTGGGGAGAGGGAAGTGCCCTATCCCCGTCGTATCTCCCTATTTCATAAAACAAGGCCTAAGCGTAAAGGTGTGCAACCCTTCCTCCAGAATATTCTTACGCTATTAGTGCCCTGAGTGCCCTCAGCGTATTTCTTTCCTTATCCATGCTGATATTCGGGTAAAGGCTGGGTGGATAGTTCATGATCATTGGTAGATAGATAGCTTAATTGCGGGCGAGATAGCCTTTTTTCTTCTTTTTTTCCCGTTGCTGAGCGTAGTTTGGTGCATGATTGAGATATACATATACATAGGTGTTGCTTACAATGTAACATGGCTCTTTCTGGTTAGATTTCATGCGAGGCCGGGTTTATCTAAATGTATATTATAAGTTATCGGGGCGTTTGTTTTGTTTATTATGATTTTGTCAAACATTAGCATAAACTCCGGGCTACCTACAATTAATGAAGTAATCAATCACTCAATCAATACGTCTCCAGGGAGCTATGTTATGACTTCTTCAAATTCAACAAAAAGGGATGGAATAACATGCTACACCCCTGGCTTTTGTTTCATCCGCTATATCACTGTATCTGATAGAGTACACTGTTAGTAGATTATAATTTAGGTATATAGGTGGTGGATCCAGGGGCAAGCGACAAACTCACGTATACGATACGATGTTTAAATTGCCACTTACCCAGGACACCCGAGTGCCGCGATAACTTTGGAAAGCAATCGAACCCCGAGGCTAGGAAGCCAAAATGAACCCTAGCACTGGCAGGATTATCGAGTGATAGAATATGATGCACCCCCGAGTTTGCACCCAGAGTGGAAGTGGATAAGGTCTGGCGCCATAAGCCAATTCAGGACAACTCCAAGTAGGTACTGTAATTCACGGGGTATTGGCGGATACTGCGTATTGGCGGATTGAAACCAAAAATCGGCTTGGCTGTCTCTTTTTAGGCTTTTCCGCCAACACCCAGTATCCGCCATTACCCCGTGAATGACAGCACTCTATGTATTCACACCATGTAGTCGTTTGCGTGTGAGAACTCACATCCTTGCCAAGCCGCCCCATCTTAGTATTCTTAGCAATCCACATTTCAGTTTGTTTCAGATATAAGAGTCAAAGACTAGCGATTCAGGGGCAATGCTAAGAAGGGATTGAGCAGACATATTTAGAATCACGACATATAATTAAATCCATACTTCGCATGCAATTGATGAATTAAACAAAAACGAAAACAACCCTCTTTTTCTCGGCGATAATGCGAAGCAATACGGGGCTACCAGAGTTTTGGCTGTAGAGAACCAAGAAGATCCCACGTTACTTTAATCCATTCACGAAAAAAAAGAAATGAGTGTTTATTATGCTGCGCTGCACTGGGTGTGATTCATTTTTCATGCGAAGAGAGCCCCTACATTGAATATCAATTTATTCACTTTGCTATCATTTTAACCCCAGCTCAAATACTGTAGATGAATGCGGAAACATTCAATGGATAGAGCCATTATACTCCAACTCTCTTTACACATCTACATGCCTCTAGATCTACATATCGGATGATACAGAATGCCGGTCGAGTGACACACCATGACGCATTTTCAGCACCATCTACGCCTAGATGTTGATGGCAGACCTGAAAGGATGATCAATTCACCACGGGTAGCCACTACAGAGCTCAGTTGAACAAGGTGTACGTATTTGAAGGAAATCTAATGTCCTAATTTACTACTAATTAGGAAATATAGAAATGCAATCTCCGAACGATGAGATGCACAAGATCAGATTTGCATCGAAATGAAAACCTTACTCTTTTTCCGCTTGCCAGTTACAGGGCTTACCTAGCGTTTCTCCTGTCTCCATATGCATTCATCGGGTACGTCAGTGTCTTGAGTAGCTATTACTGAGTTAGCATAATCTATGATTATAACTACCAACCTAGAAGTATCGCTCAGTGATGATAATAACATACCCACTTCTCCATATCCCTCTTCTTGCTCCGATGATAAGACAAATGCACATCGAGTGTTTCTAAACAAAGAGGCTTAGCGCAATGTACCACCAACGTTACTACATGATTTGGGTAAGATACGTGATGTGTAATAAAGAATACTCCTAAGCTCCCTCTCTCTATCAAGCCCTTTGATGAACTTTGTAGCGTCATCTGAGTCGCCTATCTGACTGATCTGGAATAGGACAGCTGTTTGGGCGAAATGATGTCAGGGATGGAATAAAAGGGGGTTGAATGTGTTTCGTGCTTATATGGCTTACCGTTCTCTGGGAACCCTTTCCTCAACAGAAATCTCCTGCACTCGAGAATTTCTTCCTTGAATGTCTCTACCGGCTCTTTATATGGCTAGATCCAATCAATGCAAAGGTTTCTTGAATAAACGACAGCCACAAACACGCATAACCGCTTCCATCTGTCCATCATGAGAGCTGCTAGAGCTATCTAATAAAGGGATGGATGCTCCTACCTTTCCATCTATAATCACACTAATCAAAAGCGGTCTTGTCATATTTTTACTTCTCACCGCATCATATACCATACGATCTAGTATCTTCTTCCTCAGCATCTCGCCCAGTGGCGTCAGACCGCCAAAGGTGACCTTCTGCATGAACTCTCGGGATTCGCTCGTCCTACAGATATGGTCGTGTCTGCTGTCGTCCCTGGCATTCATGAATCGTATGCTGATGCCTTCAGGGTCAATCTTGCTGGCGATATTGACGATGCGCTTGACGACCCTTTCATATCATGGATTCGGCTGCCGTTGTTCATCGAGCCGCTGTCATCTTGAATGGGCGAAATTGTGTCAGCGCTGTTCTATCAAGTGAGAAACACCAGCGCAGGGTAAAAAGAGATTTAACTGAGTGGGATTAGTACCGAGATATATCACAGTCTGGTACAATAGCGGCGTCGTAGGTCTTTGATTTGCTTCGCTCGAGAAAGCGCTTCCTGGCGTGTGATGTCTTTTGGCGGCAGAGCCTAACAATTCTTTCAAACATGTTTCGCCCGGAGGGAAGAATCCATCAAGACCTGTGGTAACAATATATCCCCGCGCTATACGCTCCAGCTCCTCGGCGGATGGTGGTATCCTTCTCTTTCTGGTCTAACGTATAACTTATAAATCAGTAATCTTATTCCATTACAGGAGGCCCCACTGTAGTAACTGGCCTTTGGCTTGATATACGAGCGGATGAGATTTATTACATCAGCAAACACTCCTATTTCTCAGCGCCTGTCGTCCTGGCGCTTCTGACGCCAGGCGCCGCCAGCAGAATCTTCGGCTTATAAGCCTAAGCATAGCGATCACGCCCGACGCCGCCCGGGCAGAGTGTCTGCGCCCGACGCCGCCAGGACAGAGTGACTGCGCCTGGCAATGCCAGGGTAGAGCGCTCGCGCCCGGCAACGTCAAAGCATACCACTTTCTCTCCTCTCCGTCAGAGCACCGCCCCTGTGTCTGGGGCCGCCAGAGAAGAGCGTTCGAGCAACCAGCGCCGCCAGAGCAGAATGCTCGCTTCCGGCGCTGCCAGAGCAGTATGCTCGCGTCCGGAGCTGCCAGAGCATGGTGCTCGCGTCAGGCAGTGCCAGAGCAGTATGCTCGCGTCCGGAGCTGCCAGAGCAGAGTGCTCGTGTCAGGCGGTGCCGGATCAGTATGCTCGCGTTCAGCACTTCCAAAGCAGAATACTCCTTTCCGCCGCTCCCAGAGCCTTGTACTCGTGTCCGGCACTACCAGAGCAGAATACTCCTTTCCGCCACTCCCAGAGCGGTTTGCTCACGTCCGGCACTGCCAGTGCAGTGTGCTCGCATCTGGCGCTGCCAGAGCAGAATACTCGTTCCCACCACTCGATGTTAAGTCGCCATCGCAAAGCACTCGCTCCTCTCTCAGGAGATCAATCGCCAATACTCTATTCACCTGCTGCTGTCAGGGCATCCTATTTGCGCCCGTTGAGCACTCCCTAATGTGACTCATTTGCACTCGCTAATGCTAACGTCTACAGAGCCCTCCAAAAGTTATACCCTACACCCATAGAGCACTGGGCAATGCTCTCTCCGCTATTCCCACTTAGTCTCCTCTAGGCACGTCAGGCACCTCCAGGCGCGTCAGGCACCTCCAGGCGATATGATATCCGTCCTGAGAGCACCCGGCGCTGCTCTCTCTGCCATGCCACACCTGGGGTGTGACTCCTGCGTCTGGAGAACAAACCGCTAATTACTCTCCGCCAAGGGACTCTTCGCTAACTTGTTTTTTCCAGGTTCTGACAAGAGATATTGCTCACGTCCAGAGAGGACAACGAATGCTTGGAGGATGCTCCCATAGCACTGACCAATGCTCGTAGAGCTGCGGAAACATCTTTAATAATAGTATTCAAGGTGGGACACCCCTCACTTAGACCCAAATGATTCGATACACTTTCGCCGAAAGCGCAAGGTAAGCATCAGTCTACTCAAACGATATCTCACGCGTGTGTATTCTTGGCGCCGCTGGCGGTCAGTGAGAATCTTGATCTGGCACTGTCGTGTATACTGGCGATGGCTACTAAACCTTTGATGATGGGGTGTGTATCTGTCGATTAGTGAAAGGCATTTAAGCCTTGAGGTTTAGGCCATGGTACGGCTCGTCTGAAAAGCTCAATGCCCTGCCTAAGCAGAACTCCAGCGCGAGCTTGTTGGAAATTGTTTCCCATGCATAAGCAGCATTGTCTTTGGTGGAAGCGAGCTTGCTGGATAACAGACTCAGATACTTGGCGGCGAAACTCACCTCCTCTTCCAATCCGCGTGTGTCTTAGCGAGAACACGAATTTTGAATTAGAGCGGTCCTATTGGGTCTAACATTCGCTCGTGAAACCTTCGCCACTGCCCTCAGAGCGTTCACTGGATCTGTTTCGGCAATGCTGTCGTTCAATAGCGTTCGGTAAGGCTCTCACTGGATAACACTTTCGGTAATCTTTCTCGCGTCGTTGGATAGCCTCGGTAATCTTTCTCACTGGATAGCACATTCTTTCTTCTCAAAGCATTCAACTGAATTCACTCGCGTCTGCAAATTTATCCTAGTATTCTTACCAGCGAATTAAGCTTCCACCTCAAACAAATGGGCCATTCCTAATATCTCGAATATTCACGACCCACATCCTCTTCCTCCTCCTACAGACTTTCAGCAGCCCATGTGAGCTATCAGCGATACCACGATCCTTCGCCTCAAGTAGCTCAACTACACATAGTCTATGCGCGCGCCCTGTGCTATCCCATACCTTGAACAGAGCCTCCACTCGTCCTGGTAAGCGTCCGAAACACTCCCATTCTGATGAACCTACCGATACCCATGCCAAATCCTTTCTTATTTTCCCCTCCCTAAAAGATGATGTTCCCGTACACCTGATATTATGAACCTTGTCTAGTACGTCAGGCCTTTGGAATATTGGTATCGGAACCTGCAAGCATGTGAAAACCTCCATCCGGCGCTCCAAAATGCTCTCAGAGCTTGCGGCAAAGCTCTGAGAGTATTCCGCATCTTCGGCATACTCCATTATCAGGCGATAAAGCGTTATATGGCTCATTTGCAGTCCATCTGCGACGTTGAACAGTCTTTCCGATTTCGTGGAGGGGTTGCAAAGACGCTTCAAGGGCAGTCCCCTTTCTACTATTGAGCGTTCATTCGGCGTTTTCTTGCGGTCCTCAATTTTGAAAATGTCGAGCAACTCCTTGAGTTATCCCGATGGGCTCAGAGGATGTCGTCAGATCTTTCTCAGGACCTCCACGATGTCTTTCAGATTCAGAATTGAATCTCTACGCCAATTACTGCCTCCTCATAGTCCAGTATCTGCGTCGCGCATCGGCCTTGTTGAATGACTCTGTAAGCCTCTTTACCTGCCGTCATGGGCAAGCTAGCGAACGTCCGTGGAGTCTTGAGAATCTTTCCCAAAGCGCTCAACGTCTTTCGGTAGTCGTCAAGGCGATGCAATTTGATGAAGTTGAAGTCGATCTTTTCGAATCTCGGGATCTCCTCTAAGCATTTGGGTCTTTCTGGGAGCCACTAACTGCTTTCGTTGGATCTCTCGCGTCCTTTAATGTCTTCTTATGCGCCCTGAATTCTAAAAGATATCGTTGTGTTTATGGAAATCGTCGAGATAGCTCTCCATATAGTCCAGGAGTCTTTCGTTGTATGACTCATATTGTCTTGCCGTTAAGTGGAAGTCTATTAGACTTGAGCAGCATTCAAAGCTTTTGAAATCAGCCACCCTGGATTTCTCAGAGCAACCCTTGAGTCTTTCCTCGAAACGACCGCCCAGATTCGCATCTCTTTCCCTTGCCATTGGGTGGTAGAACGATATCTTTGTTTAGTACTATGCCCAGGGTAAGCCAATCGAAGCTGTTGTCGAACTCCTCCGTCGGTGATGCTTCTTCAAGAAAGCCTGAATCCACTCCATCGTATGTGCTTCAACGTCCCCAGGTAGATATTGTGCAGTATGTCCGGTTTATTGAGATCGTCTGGATTAACCCTCGGCATCAAAGCGATGAAGAGTGTTTTGTGGATATCGCAACAAGGTATTCACGGTTCCAGATTAGGGTTACTCGCCGAATAAGCTGTACCCTCTCCTGTAGTCGCTCGTGGTTCGCATAGAGCGGACGAGTCTTTCCCAAGATTGTGAAACTCCGCCGCGCCGCGAGCAAGCACTAGTGCTGATGTTTTGCAAGTTTGAATCTTTCGGGTTGATCGGCGATCAGCCGAGCACCGAAAGCATAGTCGTTTGTAGCTGTCGGCCGATTTGATTAAATTTCGCCCTCCTGAAAGCGAATGCTTTGAAAGATTTCCCCAAGTCTGCGATCACGGTCTTGCCATTTGACTCTGACGTCTTAAAAGCGGAGTTAATGAGTGTTGTGTTCTTTCCGAGCTTTGGTGGCACTGGTAGCAGCCCTAGGAGAATGAATGAATGCCCTGTGAGAACTTATAAGCGCAGACGACTTGATGTTCCCGATGGTAAGATAGATTGGCCAGGCTTTCTTGTCCCCGCTGAAATTTGTCAGATGTGTGCCATCCGACGCGCATATAATTGGTGCGACAGTAGACCCCTCCGGTAACGTATTCTGTCGAGAAAGCATCAGCGACTGCTCCTGGAGCATCATCGAATGCTCAAAGAGCATCTCACTGAATGCTCATAGAGAACCGCAAGTTGGCAGAGCGAGGCCTATGGACCTGTATCCCCCACCACCAATCTCCTGTATGGATTTCCCCATATATTCGCTCGCCGAATTCATTATGCTCTACCATGGGTGCGTACACCAATGACTCCCGGAAGGCACGTTGCCCTAGAAGATATCGGACGACAACCATTGGATTGCGGTAGTAGTAGGAGATCTTCTCCCCCCCAATATCCACCTCCGAATGATTCCAGCTTGCCTTTCCCAGTATGTCGTTTATTTCCTCCAACCTCTTGATAAAACCCGCGGTGCTCTGGAAGCACTCGCCACTAATCGGAGGAGGATGTAGAAAAAAGCTGTCGATGTTCCCTGTGAGGCTTTAGACAGTGTGAAGTAAGCGTGCCATTCTGAACTCGTATCTTGACCGAAATGGGTGCCATGGGTATTGAAGAAGATTTTGTGAGCACTCGTCGTAGTCCTCCGAGCGGTAAAGTGCTTCCCCAGCGCCCTCGTAAACTGTAGTAGATGCCTTATGCCCATTTGAATCGCCGCCTCCCTCCTCCATCACGAAATATGATTTGGATTCGAGGTCTGACCTGTTACCGGTATCTTGGTCAAAACTATCAGACTCAGAAGCGTAATGCGTGTCTGAATAGTAGTTGGGAATGCTCTCTGGGCTCTCGTCAGTGTGGTCGGGGGTTTCTGCTGATTGATCGTGCTCCAGCAGTGAATATTGATTTCCCAACCATTCATCTGCTTCTAAAGGATGGATCGTTCGAATATGTCTGTCAAAATTTGGGGAGGAGCTGTACCTCTTGCTGCAAAAAGGCGGCGATTTCATTGAACTTCGAGAATTTGCAGTCTCAAGGCCGAGAGGCTCTTTCCTGCAGGCGGTGCAGAGTGCTTTCTGAACAATCTGTCATCCAATGAAAGGCTCTGGCTGCAAGCGCTCGCCGCGATTGTGCAGAGTCTTTCTAAGCGATTTGTCACCAATGAGGCTCTCGCTGCCAACAGGTTGTGCAGAGTCTTTCTACAAGTGATTAGTCGCGCATGCAAAGTGCTTCGGCTTAGCAGAGTCTTCGTCAGTGATTATAGCGCTTTCGCACCTCCAGCAGAAGCGAGGCTGACTTTGACGTCATCATCTCCAGCGGAATACTGCAAACATAAACACGAGCATGCAACGAGAGGAAACAGCAATCATGCCACCAGCGATGCTCCGTTCTGCCCTCTCAGCGTTATTTCATCCTCGATTAAGCATTTCGCGAAAGCTATTCAGATCGAGAAACCGTTCGCAGCGGAAAATTCAATACCAATATCGACTCTGAGCTCAAAGCGATACACACTGTCATTCGGCTTCATAGCGCTAGCGACACCAACAAGAACAGAAACTCCAACGTTGGAATCAATCGGCCAATGTTGGGGTCATTCTTACCGTCGAGCGTTTCGAGTGTGCGTTCATCTACGTCGTTCAATTGAATCAAACCACCAGAGTAGAATCTTGAGTGTCTTAGAGCGTTCATCTACGTCGTCTATTGGAGCAAACATTGAGGGCGGCTTGGAACATATCTTGCGCCGGTCGATATTCGAGAGTCTTCATTATAGTCTTTATAGATGGGGTGCTTCGTATATATTGATGATGGAATAGCTGATTCTATTCGGTATAAGAGCACCGTTCTCCTCCTTCCAAATCGTGAGAGATTCCTAACCATCTTCCAGCGCTACCTTCATACCCTCACTGCTATCAAAGCTTTCAAGATATCTCTGGGAAGCGCATTCAGCTCACGTTCAAGTTCACGGTTCAAGTTAAGTTCGAACTTTCAAGCTGCTTGTCACAATCATATATAAGATGGTATATCCTCCTTAATTCTATTGCTCTCAGAACCATACTCATCAAATATTCTATATTCACTATAGTCACCTTCACCCGCCCTCAGAGCACTCCACAGCTCACAGAAGAAGCGAGATCGCGATCCAGACACTGTGATTCAGATAGCAAAAGAAGGAAAAGAAGAAGGAGAAGAAGGGGAAGAAGAAGCAGGAGATAGAGGAGCAGGAGATAGAGGAGCAGAAGGAGCTGGAGATTTTGCAGAAGAAGGTGCAGGAGCTACAGAGGAAGGCACAGGAGAAAGAGAAGAAGGCGCAGAAGCAGAAAGAGAAGTCCTCACCTTCGTCGTCTCGTAAAGAGCAGGAAGGCACCCAGCCTATCCCAATAGAAATAGGAGAGACACCCCCGCCGCAGTCATCGCGTTTGGAGAAGCACCCGCCACCACCCCCCCAGCAAGCGCCACCGTCTCCCCAGCATTTAGGAATTTTCCTAAAGGAGTGGGAGAAAGAAGGCAACAGCGAAAGCAGTAGCGATAGCGATAGCGATAGCAACAGCGATAGCGATAGCGATTGCGAGGAAGGGCAACCTGAAGTCGAGCCCGACAGAGAACGTTCTGCAGCAGGCACAGTAGCAGGCCCAGCAGGCCCGGCAGCATTCAAGCCCCGTTAAGCCAGCAGGAGCAGGCCCGGCAGCACCAAGCCAAAAAGCGCTCATGAGCAGCAGGCCCAGCAGGCGACATACTCATGGCGATAAGCAGTAGGCCAATGGTTATTACGGGAAGTCGGTGAGGTATGATCTTTGGAAATCTGAACCATGGACAGGCGTAGGAAGGTATCGAGGTGGTGGGGGCGCTGCGGTGTCGCACCTGCACTATACTATCGGGCGGCATACTCCGAGTAGTGCTGATGGCTGCAGGCTGTTCTCCTTTGAGAAGGTTACGCCGTAATAGTTTAAGCGCAGCCTGATGGCCGACAATTGTGAGTCATAAGGGTTCTGTGAAATGGAGCGTGCTAGAATAAAGCGGGCCTTGGCATAGGTTCCAATCATGTATAAATAGATAGGCGGATTCCGTGAGTTTAGAAGGGTACTAGCGATAGTATCGGCAATGAGGATTCGATCTACAACTATCGTAAGAACAAGCCTGAAGAAAGTAGCGGCGAACAACATGCGAGCGAGCAAGTGTGTAGGAATCTGCGAAGCCGTTGAGAATAGTCGGCGCGGGGGCATTCATAGTGCGATGTAGATCTGCTGCTATCACCATACACTATTGGAATCACCGAGGACCTAAGAGAACTTTAAAAATAAATCCCGCATCGATTGTCCTAAAAACGTTTTTTCATCTTCCATATGATTAGACTCTAAAGGCTCTCAAGCTGAAGACGGAAAGAAAAACACGTGGTGTTGCTTTACACTATATTGTCTCTTATCCGACTCGCTTATTACGATCGCATTTTCGGCATCAAACTCGAAGATAAATCATTCTTAGTTCCAAGGACTTGAGTATATTGTGTGACGGATAGTCACCGTGCGCTTGTCCCCAAGAACACAGATAGAGATATCTAGAGTCGGTACTGAATGCACCCCACCTCATCCACTTCATTCATCATCCAACAAATAAGTGCGAAACCTCTCTACTGCGGCTGTCTAGACCCCGAAGGTTTCTTCACCGAAGCCCTGCAAGATGTCTTACCAGCGCCAGATCGAATACGAGGAGGACTCCAATATGGAGGACGCGTTGACGGTACGAGACCACCGCACCTCCGTAGCGCAGGCTCAACGCAGGCAGATGAGGAGGCAAGGAGAAACGCCAGTAACGGCGTTATGGCCCTCACAAGGGACCCAGGCCTCCCGTTGGACACCCAGAGACCCCAGAGAGAGATCCCCCTACACCACGCCTACCCGACAGTCATCCACTACTCACCGGCCCTTCGTAATGGAAGGACTAGTAGAGGACAGCGAGGAAGACCTCCCTCGCACCCCTATCTACCATACGGTACGACGAGAAGTAAGGAGACAGGGCGGCGAAGTGGTTGCGGGACTACATCAAGGAGTGGGAGAGCTGGAAGCGCGTACTCGGAACGTACCTCAAATCGAGGCAATTATCCAGCAGCACGACGAGCACCTCAGGCAGGTCCAAGCCGCCAACGAGGCCCTCATCGCCCAGCTCACCCAGAAGTTCACGGAGAGCGACGCCAAGCAGGCAGAGCTATCCCAGACACTAGCCCAGGTCCAGAACCAAGCTGCGGAAGCAGCCAAGATGCAGCTCGGACAGATCCACACCCTGTTCAACCAACTATCCACCACCGCTTCCCTCCAGCAGGAACACCAGAGGCAGAGAATAGACGCTCTGATAGGAAAAGTTCAGGCCGCCTCTGCAGAAGGCGAACCAACCGAGGGCCAGGCAGCGATCACTACTGCCCTAGATGCGCTTAGAACAGCCAGGGCAGAGGATCGGATGGAGATGGAAGAAAAGCTGAAAGAAGCTTTGAGACAGGTGGAACTGGCCCAGGACCAGTGGAAAACCGCGGCTGCGGACAAGGGCAAGGGCAAGGAGAGGCAGGCAAGGGCCGAGACGGTGAGGAGTGACTCGTCGATGGAATGGCGAGAAGTACCCCCACCTGCTCCAGAAGGCAGTAAGCCGGCCAAAGGCGCAGGAGGCCAAGGAGGCAATGGAGGAGGCAGAGGCGGTAAGCCAGGTCCTGGAGTCCCCGGGTCACCCCACAGCTCGGGACACGGCGGAAAAGGATGGGACCCAAAGGGCAGAGATATCAGGCAGGTCAGGCAGAAACGCCGACCAGAGACCCCGATCACTCCCCCAGCAGTCCCAACCTACAACGACGCACCCAAGCAGGTGAAGATCCCCTTCAATGGTGACCCGAAGCAGGATGTACGCCACTGGATTGACCAACTGGAGACCTTGATAGAACTCCAGCCAAAGGTTCAGTGGACGGACAAGGTTATGATCCTATGGGCCTCCCTAGAACTCACCGGTAGCGCGGCCAGCTTCTGGAAAAACTTCAAGGAGAGACTCAGCGTGGAACCTGAGCTCGGAACCTGGAGGAGGTTCAAGAAGAAGTTACTCATCCAATATGGGAACCGAACCAGCCAAGAGCAAGCCAAACAGAAAATTGATAAGCTCAGGCAAACGGGACCTATCGATGACTACCTCAACGAAATGCAGAACTTGGAGTGGGACGCTCAAGTAGGGCCAACCGTGATGAAGTCAATGATTCTGACAGGAATAAACTCCTCGTTAGAAACCAGGCTGTCCGCGGCGATCGAAGAGCCTGAAGAGTTCCAAGAGTGGCTGTCTTGGGTACGACGAGTGGGGAGGAAGGACGCGGACGTGAAGGCTAGGCATGAGATCCTAAGAGGGAGGGACACCCCTAAGGCTCCGCAAAAGCCCGCCTCCAAACCCCCTCATCGAAGCAGAGATGACCGGTCCGTAAAGCGACAGGAAAATCAAAGCGAAAAGCCGAAGGAAAGCCTGGGGGCTACACAAGCTCAGAAGGACAAATGGCAAAAGGAAAACAAATGTTATCGCTGTGGTAGAGAAAACCATATTGCAAATAACTGTTTCGCCACCACCCTGTTCACCAGAGCCACATCCCAGCGGCCACAGCCAAGTCGGAAAAGGGGAAGAGGGAATGGGAAGGAAAGAGAAGGTCCTTCCGGAGAAAAGGACCAGGAAGAGGGGAGTAATACAAGGGCAAAATTGGGGCCACAGACACAGGCGTTTAGATCTAGAATCACGAATTTAGAGGATTAGATTTCATTTGGGTTAAAAAGGATTTCATTTGGGTTAAAACGGATTTCATTTGGGTTAAAAAGGATTTTCATTAGGGTTATAAACGGAGTTCATAAATATACCGGGGTTATCGAATAAATTATCTATCTACAAGACAAAGGGACTACAAGACCAAAAAAAAAAATGTCTTGCTCTAAACATCTGAAGAAGTCATCGATAGGGAATGCAGGAAGAAGCGTTTAGCGCACCGGTAAACCAATATCTTGGCATCTCTGTAGGAAAAGCGTATAAGCCTTATTGGCAGTATAAGCCTGCAGTGTTCATCGAGTAAAAAAAAAATCCTCCAAAGGCGAATTATGCGTCCAGGCGTCTGGGTCGTCTTTATTCAAAACACTCTTTTTTTCTTCACCAAATCTTCGTCTTTTTAGTGGTCCAGTCAGGGACTCCCAAATATAATACGTCGTCTTTTTAGCGCCTATAGTATTAAATCCCAAATGTGGCCTTTCGTCTTTTCACGCCTATTTAAATCTCCCCAAATCGATAGCTTCGTCTTTTAAGCGTCGCGGATGTGATATTCTGCCTATGTACTGGCGCTAATGCTAGCGCTAGCTAATGGCGTCGAACTTGACTCCTCCACGCCTCGAGATCACTCCACCTCCACCTCCACCTCGACATATACACCTAGCTGCCTCGCCTCCTACCTCGCCTCCTACCTCCTCCTCCTCTCTCACCTCCTCTCCTCACCTCCTGCCTGCTCACCTGTATCAGCCTTTACCTCTCTCGGCGCTCCTTATGTCGGCCTCCCGCCTAGTACCTCCTACCTGTATGTCGGCCTCCTGCCTGTATCGGCGCCTACCTCCTACCTGTGTCGACCTCCTGCCTGTATCGCGCCTACCTCCTACCTGTGTCGACCTCCTGCCTGTCGACGCCTACCTCCCTACCTGTGTCGACCTCCTGCCTCTACCGGCCTTTCTATTACCTTCCTCTGCATTTTGGCGCCTTTGGCTGCGCTGCAGGCTCCGTCATCTGATATGCTCGGCCGCTGGAGAAGCGTCAAATTAAGCAGTATATTGGCGCTGCTGATAGCGCTGCTGGCAGCGCTGGCGCCGCTGGGCGTCAAATTCCCAGTATATTGACGATTATACTGACTCGCTGCAGGTAATTACAGTATATTGACGCCGCTGCTGACGCCGCTGCGACGCCGCTGTTGACGCCGCTAAGCGACGCCGCTGTTGACGCCGCTGCGACGCCGCTGTTGACGCCGCTGTTGACGCCGCAGGCTCCAAATCCTGCAGTATATGACGCAGCTGCAGACCAAATCGACAGCTGCCAGGCAGCGAATCCTGCCCTATATGGACACCTACCAGTCACCAAATACTTCCAGATTTCGACACCTACCAGGCACCGAATACTGAACGATTTGGACACCTCCTAGGCAGCGAATTTTGCACCAAATGGACACCGAATACTGCACCATTTGGACACCTCCTAAGCAGCGAATACAGCACCATTTGGACACCTCCTAGGCACCGAATACTGCACCATTTGGACACCTCCTAAGCAGCGAATACTGCACCATTTGGACACCTCCTAAGCAGCGAATACAGCACCATTTGGACACCTCCTAGGCACCGAATACAGCACCATTTGGACACCTCCTAGGCAGCGAATACTGCACGATTTGGACACCTCCTAGGCAGCGAATACTGCGCAATTTGGACACCTCCTAGGCAGCGAATATTGCACCATTTGGACACGAATACTCCACCATTTGGACACCTCCTAGGCAGCGAATACAGCACCATTTGGACACCTCCTAGGCAGCGAATACTGCACCATTTAGACACCTCCTAGGCAGCGAATCATGCAGCTACCAGTCCCCGAATACTGCACCATATGGACACCTCCTAGGCAGCGAATCCTGCACCAAATGGACACCCCCAGGCAGCGAATACTGCACCATATGGACACCTCCTAGGCAGCGAATCCTGCACCAAATGGACACCTATCAGGCTGGCAGCTCAGCAGGCAGGAAGGCAGGCAGCAGGCAGTAGGCAGCTCAGGGGGCAGGAGGCAGGCAGCAGGGCAGCTCAGCGGGCAGGCAGCTTAGCGGCGAGCTCAGCGGGCAGGCAGCTCAGCGGCGAAGCTGGGGAGGCAGTGGGAAGCTCACCGAGCAGGCAGCTCAGCGGCGAAGCTCAGCGGGAGGCAGCTCAGCGGGAAGCTCACTGAGCAGGGAGGTCAGCGGGAGCTCAGCGGGGAGCTCAGGGGGCAGGCAGCTCAGCGGGCAGGAGGGCAGGCAGCAGGGAGGTCAGGGCAGGAGGGCAGGCAGCAGGCAGCTCAATGGGCAGGCAGATCAGCGGGCAGGCAGCTCAGCGGCGAAGCTCAGCGGGCTGGCAGCTCAGCAGGAGCTCGGCGGGGCTGGCAGCTCAGCGGGCAGCTCATTGCGCAGGAGGGCAATGCCCGCAGGAATAAGCGGAGGTAGGTGCGGGGCGGAGGCAGGTCGCTAGCAAGAACATGATATAGAATTACGAGACACGCGATCAATATACGCGACATTTGGCGCTGAACTGGTGTCCTAGTCCTATGCTGCCAGCGAAAATGTTAAGCAAAAGCCGTTAACCGAAAAGCTACCCAGGTGACCCGGTTCGTTTGGGGTCAAAAGACGACGTATTCGGTCAAAGACGAACTCGCTTTTTTGGTCAAAAGACGACGCCGCGACGAGTAACGGGAGAGATGTTCGCTTTTTCGCCGAGACGATATCGCTATACGCCAGATGGATGCAGGTAAGAAAACTTCTCATGCGCCTGGTGCGCCTGGTGCGCCTGGGTACGCCCAGGGGCGTCAGAATGGACCCAATTTTTTGCTGATGTTACCAAATCCTGTATGTCATGAGGGAAATTGCGGAAGGGCTGGCGTTGGATCCCCGCACTTGGGTATATAAGGAAGGCGATTCCCCCTCCGAAGAGAAAAACCAGAACATCAGAAAACATTCTTCCTATCTCTATATCCAACCACGACTACCCAAACCTACTCTACTACGAACCAATTCTAGTTATCCTTATATCAACCATGTCTACTTCTATCAAAGAAACCCGCCTCGAGATTGAAATCTCTTGGTCGGACCCTAAGTCACCTGCCTATAGCTCGTGCATCACAAAAGCCCTCGTCGACAGTGGAATAGAGGACTGGATTATGTCCTGGGACTGTGTAAAGAAATACCAGATCCCCGTCCAACTGCGAACACCCCCCCTCCGAATCCGACAGGCCGATGGGACTACCATGCCTAACTCAGGCACCCACGTCACCTACCCTCTCTCCCTCAGAATAGGTTCACACCTAGACAGGTCAGTAACCTGTGAAGTCGGAGACTTTGCAGCTGAAGACCTAGTCATCCCTCATCGATGGCTTCAGGAGCATCGCCCTACAGTACATTGGGGAGAAGATGCCATCTCCTTCAACAGTACCTATTGCCAGACAAGAGGGTGCCTTATCCTCGAGCGAGAAGACACAGAAGAAGAGGAAGACCAGGACGAGCAAGTAATGAGACTACTACGCAACGACCCCGTCACCTCCTACTCGCCCGAGCACCACCCTTTCTGGATGAGAAGTACCGGGGGCCAGGCCGCAGTCACACCTCCCGAGTACCAGGACTTCGAAGATGTGTTCTCTGCAGAAGGGGCACAAAGTCTTCCGGAGTTCTCGGAGTGGGATCATACGATACCACTAATGGAAGGAAAGCAACCACCATGGGGCCCCATCTACCCCCTATCCCTACCTGAGCAGGCGGCACTGAAGGAGTACCTTGACGAGATGCTGGCCTCTGGCAAGATCCGTCCCTCCTCAAGTCCCGCTGCGGCACCCATCCTCTTCGTCCCAAAGGCCAATGGAAAGCTGCGGCTATGCGTTGACTACCGGGGACTAAACGCTCTGACGGTTAAGAACCGTTACCCCCTCCCCCTCATGGACGAATTGGCGGAAGCAACCCGGGGTGCTACCCTCTTCACCAAAATCGATTTGAAGAATGGGTACAACCTGGTGCGATTGGCGAAGGAGAAGAATGGAAGACCGCTTTCCGAACCAAATACGGTCATTTCGAGTATAAGGTGATGCCTTTCGGGTTGACCAATGCCCCGGCGACATTCCAGGGTATGATCAACACCATCTTCAAGGATCTACTAGATGTAGGCGTCGTGGCCTACCTAGATGACATCTTGATCTACTCGAAGACCAAGGAAGAGCATGTTGCTCTAGTTCGGTGCGTATTGGGTCGGCTGCATAAGCACCATCTCTATGGGAACCCGGAGAAGACAATTTGGTTTGCTGAGGAGGTAGAATTCCTCGGTTTCCTACTGTCCGGAAAAGGAACCAGAGTATCCCCCACGAAAGTGAAGGCGATTCTCGATTGGCAAGTCCCTACCAAAGTTAAGGAACTACAGGTGTTCCTGGGCTTCGCCAACTTCCTTAGACGGTTTATTCACCGGTATTCGGGGGTCTGCAAGGCAATGACGGACCTCCTGAAAACGGGGGCCAAATGTAGATGGGCCAAAGAGCAGCAGGACGCTTTCGATGAGCTCAAGCAGAAGTTCACGACCGCCCCTATACTACGACATTATGACGAAAATCGCCAGGCAATACTTGAAACAGATGCCAGCGACTGGGCAGAAGCCGCAGTGCTCTCCCAGATTTTCGAGGATGGTTTGCTGCACCCCGTGGCCTACCATAGTTGCAAGTTCAACGAGGCCGAGGTGAACTACGAGATCTACGATAAGGAGATGCTCGCTATTGTATCCGCGCTTCTAGCATGGCGACACTGGCTCGAAGGGACTAGTATACCCATCGAGACACATTCTGATCATCAGAACCTCCAGTACTTCACAACGACGAAAAAACTGTCCAGAAGACAGGCACGGTGGGCCGAGAAGATAGGATCTTTCCGTTTCAAGATCCATTACCGCCCAGGCGAGAAGAACGGGAAGCCCGATGCACTTACCAGGCGCCCGGAGTTCGCTATGGAAGGGGGAGTAATCCGAGAACAACCCGTAAAACAGTTGCTCACGGAGGATCATTTCGCCCGAAGGACCAGAATAGAACCTGGCCCGGAGATCATTGGCGAACCTGCCGAACGATGGATGGAGTTGGATCGGTGGTGTGACATACCAGGGGTGGCATTCCCTCCTCAGTTACAGGACTGGTATGAGTTGGAGGGTCAATGGGTTCGGAGAATAGTGGTGCAAGACACACTCCCTTCCCGAGATCCAGATGACAGGTGGACCCGGAGTGCACTCACGTCTAACGAAGAGCCGCTGCCGGTATGGGACCCGGAAACGAGGACGGCGACCCATAAGGGGCGCTGGATAGTACCAGGTCATGCGGTCAAGCAGGTAATCGAGGATCACCACGATACGCCAGCCGCGGGGCACCTAGGGCGGGATAAAACCCTGGAATTGATTGACAGGAACTACTGGTGGCCGGGCATAACCAAGGATGTCAGCGCCTACGTCAGCACCTGTGACGTCTGCCAAAGAGCCAAGCAGTGTCGACGGCACCTGTCTCTTCCAAGTCCCCTAGAGTTAGCAGCCACACCTTGGACGGACATCTCAATGGATTTCGTAGTCGAAATCCCAAAGGAGAAGTCTGGATTCCGGAACGTCTTGGTGGTAGTGGATCGCTTCAGTAAAATGGCGCACTTCATACCAATGACGGGGATCACGGCGGAACAGACTGCCAATGCCTTTGTGAAGGACATTTGGCGCTTCCATGGACTACCTCGGAGTATCGTATCGGATCGAGGTACCCAGTTCGTCTCGGCCTTCTGGGCTACCATCACAGAGAGGCTAGGGATTAGGAGACGGATGTCAACCTCCTTTCATCCCCAGACGGACGGACAGACAGAGCGTACCAACCAGCACCTCGAGTGCTACCTACGGGCCTTCACGGCAGGTACTGGTAAGAAATGGAAGGAGCTGTTACCGATTTGCGAGTTCTCCTACAACAACTCGAAGCACTCGTCAATAGGACAATCCCCATTCTATTGCAACTACGGTTTCCATCCTCGGATGAATTGGCCTACCGAGGCAGAGTTGGAGAATCTCGATGGGCAACATCAGCAAGATTGTAAGTGTGAATGAGTCTCCCAACACTCTCCTGAGTCTCCTGAGATTCTCCTGAGACATCAAAACGGATTTTGATTCTCTGGAGGCTCAGGAGATGCTTGACGGAAATTGTTCAGCTTGCTGATGAAGGAAATGCATACCTTGATGACCTCTTGTCCGCTCACGAGCTGGCAAGGGAGACCTTACAGAAGACCTTCGATAGGATGGCGTCCCGTCCCGGTCCAGCAGTGCAGCAGTTTGCCGTTGGACAGAAGGTGCTTCTAGACACTCGGAATCTGGGAGGATACGGGAAGTGGTCGGATAAGTTCACCGGCCCCTTCACAGTCTTAGCAGCCATCGGAAGTCGGGCATACAGGATAGACCTACCGGTAAAATGGAAGGTCCACAACGTATTCCACGAGATGCTGCTTCGCCCCTACCGAGCAGACGTAGACCCAGCAAGGCAACAAAACACCAGGAAACGGATAGCGACACCTGAACCTCAAGAGGCCTTGGCTGATGAGAACGCGCAACCTTCGGCAATCCCTCGTCCCCACACTCGGAGTCAGGCACCCATAATTGGAGCCAGACTAGCCCACAAGCGACGGAAGTTCGAGAAGGACTAAGCCCCGATACCTTTCCCTACCTATAGCGTTTCCCACAGGGTTTTTTCTATAGGAAGGTTTTTAACGGTCGAGGGCGAACGTCTAGGAAGGGGGAGTAGTGTTACGGGAAGTCGAGTGAGGAGGTATGATGCTTGGAAGTACGGGTAACCATGGACAGGCATAGGAAGGTATCGAGGTGGTGGGGGCGCCTGCGGGTGTCCACACCTGCACTATACTATCGGGCGGCATACTCCGAGAGTAGTGCTGACGGCTGCAGGCTGTTCTCCTTTGAGAAGGTGACCTCGTAATAGTTTAGCGCAGCCTGATAGCCGGCAATTGTGAGTCATAAGGGTTACGCGAAATGGAACGTACTAGAATAGAAACGGGCCTTGGCATAGGTTCCAATCATGTATAAATAGATAGGCGGATTCCCGCGAGTTTAAGGGTACTAGCGATAGTATCAGCGAGCGGAGTCCGATCTACAATATTACTTGTTTAAAAGCTACAAAACTATTGCTTAGCATTGCCGTATCTTTAGATATCCCTTTACAGTAGTAGGCCCAGCAGCAAGCCCAAAGCCCCAAAGAGAACAAACAGTTCAACAAGTCTCCAGCTTTTCCCCAGAGTTAGGCAACTCGCCGCCACTACCATAGTCGGCCCCTGTCCGTCAAACCGAGCTCTCAGTTCGTGCCCCTGCTCCAAAAGCAGTCGCCAGTGCTTCACAGAGTTCTCAATTCCGACGTCCCCGTCGGATACCAATACCCAGTTCCCCTCCACCGGCAGAGCAGAGGCAAAGGCGGCGCCGAGATCCTGCCCCAGAAACTCCCCCGCGTGCTCGGTTAGCGTTCCCCGGTGCTGCAGAAGCATCATCCCCAATCTCTCAAAACACTCACACAATGACTCAGGCGAACAAAGCAAAGATGACTTTAGGTTTGATCAACCTGCCTAAAGTGTACACCAACGTCCGCAATAGGCTCAAAGCGGAGATTCACAACACCGGCTTGGTCAACAAAACCATCTCCGGAGCAGCAGCGTTCGATGCTCTATGCCTCCATTTGTTGAGCTTGCGCCCTCTCAGCGGTTTCTTGCCTATATGGAACGGAAGCAATACCGCAACCCACAGAGCGCTCGCTGACGCTTTGAAGTGGCTCATTGCTGATGTTGGGCAGAAGGAAAAGCTATCGAGGGGGGCAGGGGAATCGCGAGTTTAGAGAAGTTGCTGACGAGTGCGATGATGATGATGAGGACGGTAGCCGGCGCTCTAAGAAGCGTAAACGGGACCCAGTGTCCGCCGAACTCGATAGACCTTCCATAATGGTCACGGTGGTAGACCCGGAAGCTCTGGGAGCATTCTCCGTAGTTGCCCCGCCCCGTATCTATGACTGGAACCATCGACGAAATCAGAATGCGTTCATTGGTATTCTGACAAAGATAACGTTTTCAGAACTCTGCAACTTGATCCTGAAGCACACCCCACCCGACAGAGCAATCAGGAGTATCTGAGGAGCACTCGAGAACGTTCCACCGGCATCCAATCCTCCTGTCCGGCCACAGGAGGTCCAGATCACTGATTCGGAAGAGGTCGAGGGTTGGTTGAAGAATAGTACTGGCAGGCCTCGATACTCGCGTGCTCCACAGAGCGGCTATGCTTAATTGGTGCTGAAACACCGCCGCTATCACGAGCATTCCCTCAGATCGAGGAAGACGATTACGCCATGATCGATATCCCAGCAGAGGACTCTGACTACGAGGAGGGAGGTCATCGCATTAATGCTAAAGGACTGAGGGTATATTTGCCCAAAACTGATGCCAGTAATCAAAGGCTAATCCAGACTCTTGTTAGAGGTCGCGATAGACAGCAGGATGCTATCGATGACTTAGACCCCAAAACCTGAGGAAGTATCCTTTGGGTGTAGGGGTTGCTGACGCAAACTTTGCACAGGGAGTAATTTGGACGCCTGCCGGGATAGCAGCCAAGAGAGCTGCTGACGCACTCGCGGCTGCGGCTGGAGATGGAGGTGGTGGTGGTGGTGGTGGTGGTGGTGGTGGTGGAGGCGGTGGAGGACCCTCTGGAGGCGGTGGTGGTGGTTTAGGACCTCCTCCGGGTGGACCTCCGGGAGGTGGTGGAGGCGGTGGAGGACCCTCTGGAGGTGGTGGTGGTGGTGGTGGCGGCGGCGGCGGCGGGCATCATTAGTTTCCTTTGGTATAATCTCTCGTCTCTCTTTCTGCGCCACGTTCGCTTACCACTGAATAGCGGTATGTCTTGTTTTCTGAGCGCTGGCGAGTGCTCCTGGGATTTTGTTTGGTGCTATTTGGGATTTTAGATTAGCGGTATGTCTTGTTTTCTGAGCGCTGGCAAGTTCTCCTCAGAGCTATTATGAATAGATGGGTTCATCGTTTTAGATTTATTAGATTAGATTAGATTAGATTAGATTATTCCATTTCGTAATTGAATTCCAGTCGAGCCAAACTCCTAGATTGCTCTCAGAGCACTCGGTATCGCTTCTGAAACTGCAGTAAAACGAGTGATTAGAAATGACTCGGATTCGGTTGAGCGGGCCGGGATGCGGTTGAGCGGATCGCCATTTCACGAGGTTAGCGGTGAAAATTCTTCTTGCTTTACGATTTAAAACTCTGTCGCCAAGCCGCTGATTTCTAATAAAAACACGCAAAAGAATGCTCCTAGAGCACATTGGATACTCCTGCCAGCAAGCAGAATGCCTCTCAACAAGCGATCCGCCGGTTCAAGACTTCTTTCCGCGACCACGACTCCCATTACCATTCAAGAGCATGATGAATTCACAGACTGACGAGTCTGAAATATCATTCAACATTGACCGCACTGTCAACCAGCACTGGAGTAGTCAATCGAGAGGAGTCAGTCGACCAGCAGCCGGAGCAGTCAGTCGACCACCGCCCCAATAGCTCGTAAAGGGCTTCTCCGTTCTACCGACACATCGACTGGAAGAAGCAGCGCTAGAAGGGTAGAATTCCATCTCCCCGATGGCAATACTGACATCGCTGAAGTGCAGGAGCAGCAGGAGGATCTGCCACATCAGCAAGCTGAACAGTTTCCGTAAAGCATCTCCTGAGCCTCCGGAGAATCAAAATCCGTTTTGATGTCTCAGGAGAATATCAGGAGATTCAGGAGACTGTTGGGAGACTCATTCACATTTACAATGTTGCTGATGCAGAGGTGGAGGAAACCGCCGATACCAGCCACTCGGAGTATGACGACTCCCCAGAAAACGCCCAGGAGAGCTCTGAGGAGAACCTGGATGACCCGGAGGAGTCGGAAGAACCACAAGCCTCCAAGCAGAGATCCCAAAGTACGGGGAAGAGACCTTCTACCGTCCAGCCGACTACTGCCAGAGCACTGGGCAATGCTCAGAGGAGACCAACAGGAGCTGTAGCGGAGGTTTTTGCTTCCTCCGACGTTTCGGTCAATGTGGTACAGGTTCGACTCCATATTACCAATTAATGCTTTTTAGACAGGGACCGAATGTTAACGATTCAGAGGGGAACACGACCGGGTGCGAAGGTAATACCGAGAGAAGGTCCAGGGAGAGCAGCACCCACTTCGGTACCCACACAGAACGCATCCCAGAGAGCTCCCACCGCATCCCAGAGAGCGCCCACCGCATCCCAGAGAGCGCCCACTTCGGCATCCAGCCAGGAAGCATCTCAGAGAGCATTCCCGGCATCTCAGAGAGCACCTCCGATATCCTCACAGTCCATGCCTTCTTCAGTGCCCGTTTATTCTCGCGATATTGACTATAGCTCTTCTACACGGCACATAAACCTTTCCTCGATGCGTTCGAGGTACGGCGATTCCTCACCCACTTACCGCCCCTATCGTTCCTCCCCGCCTTTTGAGGGCGTTGGCGAGAGCTCTATGAGCAGTCCCCGGATTCCCTCAAGCCCTCAGGTATATTTACCAGAAGCGCAACCAAGATATGATATTGCACAGTTTCCTTCATCTATCAGGGACGAAGGAAATGCTCCTATAGCAGAAAGTGAGGTTAGTAGTATTCGCGATAGCACTGACCACCGCTTTGAGAGCATCGTTAACATTCCTGCGAGTAACCTATCTTAGCGATCCTTGTTACCTACCTCGAGGAGTGCAAACGTTCTCTCAATGCAAGCCCAGAGGATTGAGAAGGAGTGCAGCACGCTAATCGGGGACCACACTCTTCTACATGAGCCTTTTCTCCTGCAGCGAGGCTTTCGGTACTGGTAGTGAGCATGTGGGCGACTGCCAGTCGCAGGGTGGGATGTACGGTGGATCTGGACGAGGTTGTTATCAAACAGGTGAGTGCTCCGGAAACGTCGACGAGTGCTTTGGGAGCATAATTGAAGTTGAGAATGATAGGTCAGAAGTCTACACTCCCGAGTCCGTTCGCACTTGATGCACGAGCTTAAAGGGCGTCTGGCGGACTCGACGATATACGGGCTTGGAAACCTCTCTGGGCCTGAGGCAAGGGCTGCTCAAGTAGAGTATCTTTTAAAGAATGATCGCTTATTGAGACCCGCGCAGCATTACGAGGTATGATGAATCCCCAGAGAGCACCCGGGGGTGCTAAGAGATCACTCGGGTGTCAATGCTTGGAGAGCATCCGGACACCCGAGAGTGCCCAGAGAGCACTCACGAACGCTGCTAACGGTTACCAGACCTACCGTCTACGGTTTCTTGCGCCAGAGATTATCGACATATTGTACCATAAATACTTTGATGGGGTCAGGATGCGAGGGGTGAAAGACCCCGAGTTCCTAGAGCGGATTACCCCTACATTTTTTGCCGGATATCGACTGCGATTTGGCATGGCAATTGGGCATTGTCAACAGGAACATACGTGAAGCCTGATCATTTCCAGTCACAGAACGAGAGTGTTATCAGTATGCATCCCTGATACCCATACATCCCCTTACAGCTATAGCGAGTGCTTTGAGAGCAGTGACGGACCCTCTCGAGATTACCGAGTACTTTGAGAGCACTGATGGACGCTCTCAGGGCTATAATGGATTTGCGCGCTGACATTGAAATACGAATAGAAACGTTCAACAGGATAAGCAACACATGGAAGGGGAGGAGTAGGCAGAACCAGGAGGCAACGTTGGAGGTAATCAAAGATAACCTCCGGGAAAAGGTATGCCAGAAGGATGGATGCTACAATGGCGGAGTGCTTTCTGAACACTGAGGCACGGAGTGCTTTCAGAACACTGAGGCTAACGTTGATAGATACGAGAGAAGAAGGGCATCACTATCGAGGTGATACCGGAAGATGGATTTCGCGAAGATGACAAAGCGTTAGCTGCGGATCTTGCGGCATTCCGGAATGCTCGGAAAGCACCCGCGAGTGCTCCAGGGGATATCACTGGTTCCGACCATGGTGGCGGCCAGGAAGAGGTAGTTCACGCTCAACTTCGGGGCATTGAAGCGGGAGAGGAAGGCGAAGAGGAAGAAGAGAAGCAAGAAGAGGGGGATCACGAAGGGGGCGAGGAGGAAGAGGATGTGTAGAGCACTCGCGAATGCTGTGGAGAGCACTGGCTAGTGCTTTGGAGCGTATCGGCGAGTGCTTTGGAGATGGGAGTACCTATATACCTATATTATATTCAATTAGCGTGTTGAAGACGGTTTGTAGTGTTAGGATTTAGCAATAGAATCACGGTTTTGCATGCTCTTGAGAGCAGTGCCCATCAAAGCAAAGAGTAGTATACCTGGTAAAAACAGGGCGCTGAAAGGTAGAAGCAATATCGGGTGCCGCTGGAGAGGCCAGTAGTGCTCCAGAAGCATTAGCAATATGCTCAGGAGTCGTCAGAGAGTTTCAGGAGCAGTCATAAACGCTTCGGAGGGGTCAGAGGGCGACAGGAGTGTCCAGGAGATATGGAGTAGTATCAGGCGAGCGAGCATTCCGTCGAGATAGCGTCAGGCGACAGGACGTTCCGTCGAGATAGCGTCAGGCGGGAGTACGTTCCGTCGAGATAGCGTCAGGTGAGAGAATGTTCCGTCCAGATAGCGTCGGGCTAGAGGATACTGCGTCGGGGTAATCTAATCGGTGTCGGGGCGAGCTAGGAGCACTAATGCGCGCCAGGGCGGAATGCTATACGCCAGAGCGCGAACTTCTGGAGGCAGTTTATCTCTGGCCATACTGGCGCCTGGCCTTGAGCGTCTGGCGGAGGTTCCGGGTTTGCTGATGTATATATATCATGAAAAGGACTGGTGACAGGGGAGAACCTTGGGGTAGCCTTGAGTTAAATGGCTGGGGTTCTTCTAGTTCGTGGTTGAAGAAAAATTGGAGTTTTCAGTTGGTGTTGAATTGTTTGCACCAACTTATTAGATATTGTGGGAAGTTTTGTTGTATCATAATATGTTCGAGCGTTGCGTGGTTTACACAGTTAAAGGCTCCTTGAATATCATTTGTGAGTATGGCCGGCCGGTCGCCTATAGCCATTCCTGTCGATTTCTTTCGGAGGAGATTTTGTTGGATTGGGGTGAGGGTTCTGAGTAGAGCATCAATTGCGGAGATTGTTGGTCTTCCGCCGAATTGTTCATCTGTGAGTGTTACAAGGATGTCCCCCGAGGTACAAAGTCTTACAGCCACTATTTTTTGAAGTAGCTTACTGAAGTATTGCAGGAGGGACATTGGTCGGTAGGATTTTGCGTAGGAGTAGTTTTCTTTTCCTGGTTTAGGGATGTGGATGCACTTTGCCACTTTCTACTGTTCTGGTTGGACTGCGTGTCGAAGCATGCCAGTAAACATGTCCTGTATTAGTTGGGTGTTTGCTTTCACAAACGCCTTGATGAAGGTGTATGCGATTCTGTCTGGGCCTGTAGCTAAATTGGCAGGGCATGGATTTGTGGCTTTCAATAATTCTTCGGAGGTTACTATATTAAAAGTGTCACTAAGGTCAAATGAGGGGGTTCTGATTCCTGGCAGGGGAGAGTCGGGGGACGTCCAATTTGTGTGGAAAAGTTCAGCTCTAAGAGCTTGGCATTTTCCCGCAAAGATTTCTTCACCTTGTATGTCTGGTATGATGGAGTCCTTCCTCTTTCCTGAATTAAGAATTTTACATATCTCGCTTCCTTTGGCCTCGTTCAGGGCCTTCTCTGTTTGTTTGTTCTTGGCATCCCTAACGGCAGTTGTCCATGTCCTGTTCGCATTCCGGAGAATCTCCTTATCTTCTGGAGCGCTTGTTCTCCTTGCTTTCCTTTCTGCCTTTTTTAAAGCTGCTTTACGTTGCGCGAGTTCGGGGGTCCACCATCTCTTTGATCTCACGTGGCTTTTGTTCATGGGGGTGACCTAATCGATGAGTTTTTGGAGATGTTCTAGAAAGAAATGTACCGACTGTCTGGTATTGCTTTGGTCCTTCCATGCCTCATCCGGACGGTTGAAGTTCGCCGTTTGGGTTTCCAGGGCTTCCCAATTTGTTTTGTGCCAGAGCCAGTGAGGCACGTGTGGAGCTTTGTTGATATACATCTGGACAGAGATTTTCCCGTGATCGGATCCTGCGCCATCAGTCTTGATGTTCCATCGAATGTTTTGATTGAGGATTGGCCCTTTTACAAAGGCAAGGTCCATGACTCTCGGGCGGTTGCTATTGCGGGGAAAGTGTATGTACTCCCCAGGTTCATTGATCAGGTGTAGTCTCTGTCTGTCTAACCAGCGTTTGACTCATGTCGCGTTCGTTCTGTCTGCCCTAATTGTGTGATTATATTCGTGAGCGTTGGTTCCGTACCATAATGTATGATGGCAATTGAAGTCCCCCATTATTAGGCAGTTTTTAATAATGGTTATTGTTCTAGCAATGTTGGCGAAGGGTTGGCTCCAGCCTGGTGAGTAGGTAATGAGGATTTGTGTGCTCTCCTCCTGGATTTTGACTATGACTGAGACAGTGAAATTATCGTGTGTAAAGTGGTGTTTGAGTTTTAGGTTGCAGTGTTTGCGAATGTAGGTTGCGCATTTTGGATTGTTGTGGGCAGGTGTAAAAAGATAAAAGAGTGTTGATTCCGGAGGGTGTCTGGCTGTGTTGTTCCATGGTTCCTGAAGTCAATGAAAAAATACCGACGAGTCTGTTTCTGCTTCCTCCAATGCTGACTTTGTTGTTAGCTCATTTCTTGCGCAATTCAGCTATTGCGCTAGAGCGAGGGATCGTTGGTTGTATCGAGACATTGTCCATGTCCTTGTTGTTGTCTATTGATGCTGCCGGTGCTGATGGCGGTGTTGCTGGTACTTGAATTGTGGCCTGTGGCGTTGCGGGTACCTGTGTTGCTGGTACTTGGTTTATGGCTGTTGGGGCTTGTATTGCTTGTCCGAGGTTTACTGGAACCACTGGTGTAAAGAACCATGGGCGACGTAATGGCTGACGGGTCGAGGGACATGGTTCGGTTCCGAGTAGGAAGGCTTAGGCCTGGCACAAGGGCGAGAGAAGGTGCAGTTGTATACCCGAAGGTAGGGACAGAGGTCTTTACAAAGACAGAGAGGAAGGCCGCGACGAGGGTCTCTCTGAGAACAGAGGCGAAGGTCCGTACAAGGACGGAGATAACAGCGATCGTGATTGTAACCGAGAAGAGGGGAACGAAGGCAGCGGTTGGCATGTTAACCGAGAAGGACAAGGCGGGGATGATTAGGGAGACGGCGAAAGTAATAACTGCGGATGCACAGAGCATGATGGACAGCAGACGTAAAGTAGACTAAGAGTAAAGAAGTGTATTGAAGCGATGTAAATCCCCCAAAGTAATAACCCAAAGTAGAATACAAGATAGATAGATAGATAGATTTTTATATTGCTTTGAAGTACAAGACTTATCGCACGCCCAACACGAACCGCCTAAAAAGCAAACGCGACGACAAAGGAAAGACAAAGGAAAGCGTAACCGAGATAAAAAGTAATCGTGAGAAATCCCAAGTGTTCGCACCCGCGCTGATAGAAAGGTTTAATCGAGAAAATAGGAGAAAAGAGACATGAAAACACTCAATCTTCCTCCTCTCGACCGTCCATGTCTTCGTACCATTCTAGTAACCTTGTATGTTTGGCAAATTCCAATATGAGATACACCTTCAAGTTCGAGAACATCCAGTTTTCCCATGTCGCCGGACCTGGAATTTTGTTCAATAATTGTATTCGATGTCTGGCCCATTGAGGGCATTCGAGGAGAGTATGTTTCGATGAATTTTCCATGCCGCATTGGCACAGTTCTTGTTCGACTTAAGCGGCGTGTCGGTCGATTTTCGCCGCCTGTCACCGTATGCGTGAGATGAGCCTGGCTTTAGCAAGTGCGAGCTTGCATAGTTTCGGGCACAGTTGTAATGTTCCGGGACGGGGGTAGTTAATTGTTTCTGGTGTGTTCCATTCTCCCAACATTCTCTCTCGGAGTTGTTTGGTTTGAATCCAGCGGGCTCATGCGTCTCCTGGCTCTTGGAAGGGAAGGAGGAGTGAGGCAATTTGGTGTAGGCCTGTGCCTTTAATGTTTGTTTCTTTCGCCGGCAGCAATGAGGCGAGTGGTTCATGAAAAGGATGGCTATACAGGAGACATAGGATTCTGGTTCCGTATTTTCGTGATCGGTAGGTAAGAAGGTGCTCGCGAGGGGGTAGGCCAGCTTCTTTTAGCAGTCTTTCTTGTTTGGTCCACCGGGGAACGCCGGTAATTATTCTTGCTGCTTCGTTATAGAGGGGTGTGAGAGAGCGGATGATGTGGTCCGCACCTGTCCACCATGCTTCTGAGCTACACAATATTGTTGAAAGGAATGCTTGGGTGATAAGGTGGTGGATGTTCTTGACCTTCGCACCAGGTTGGAAGGAAAGGGTTCTAATTCGCTGGAGGATTTGAAGACCTTTTGCGATGGTGTATTCTATGTGCGGTCTGAAAGACAGCGTTGGGTTGATCCATGCTCCGACATATTTCAGTCGTGGTTTTGGATCTGTTGTTCTGCGAGGTTTGTGTACTTTCTAGGTTGTTGGAGTGAAGAGGAGGTTGGACGAAAAAAGATCAGGTCGGACTTCTCCGGTTCGTATTTGATGTTAAGAAAGGCTGCTTTACGGACGCGTTCTGCCATCCTCTCATCGAGCCTCCTGGTTATGAAGCCTGGGGTCTTTGAGATCTGGACTAGAGCGTCGTCATCGATGTATGTTGTGTTTAATTCTTTCTTTGAATTGGAAGGGTCGACTAGTACCCCTGCATATATCATGAAAAGGACTGGTGACAGGGGGGAGCCTTGGGGTAGCTCTGAGTTAACTGCCTGGGGTTCTTCTAATTCGTGGTTGAAGAAGAATTGGAGTTTTCGGTTAGTGTTGAATTCCTTGCACCAGCTTATTAGATATTGTTGAAAATTTTGTTGTGTCATAATGTGTGAGAGCGTCGTGTGGTTTACACAGTTAAAGGCTCCTTGAATGTCATTTGTGAGTATGGCCGGTCGGTCGGGAATGGCCATTCCTGTTGATCTATTTTGGAGGAGATTTTGTTGAATTGGGGTGAGGGTTCTGAGTAGGGCATCAATTGCGGAGATCGTTGGTCTTCCGCCGAATTGTTCATTTGTCAGTGTTCCAAGTATGTCACCCGAGGTGCAGAGTCTTTCGGCCACTATTTTTTCGAGTAGCTTACTGAAGCATTGCAGAATGGAAATTGGTCGGTAGGACTTTGCGGGAGAATAGTTTGCTTTTCCTGATTTAGGGATGGGGATGCATTTGGCAACTTTCCACTGGTCCAGGTGAACGGAGTGTCGGAGCATCGCGGTAAACATGTCTTGTATAAATTGGGTGTTCGCTTTCACAACCGCCTTGATGAATATATAGGGGTTTCCGTATGGGCCCGTTGCCGAATTGGCAGGGCAAGAGTTTTTGGCTTTTAATAATTCTTCGGAGGTTACTATATTAAAAGTGTCACTAAGATCAAATGAGGGGGTTCTGATTTCTGGCAGGGGGGAGTTGGGGGACGTCCAATTTGTGGGGAAGAGTTCAGCTCTAAGAGCTTGGCACTTCCCCGCAAACGTTTCTTCACCTTTTATGTCTGGTATGATGGAGTCCTTTCTCTTTCCTGAGTTAAGGATCTTCCATATCTCGCTTCCTTTGGCCTCGTGCAGGGCCTTTTCCCTTTGTTTGATCTTAACGTCCCTGACGGCCGCTGTCGAATTTCTATTCGCCTTTCGGAGGGTTTCCTTGTCCTCCGGCGAGTTCGTTCTTCTTGCTCTCCTCTCGGCTTTGTTTAGGTTGGTTTTGTGCTGCGCGAGTTCGGGGGTCCACCATCTCTTGGATCTTGGGCAGGTTTTACTCATTGGGGTGACCTGGTCGATAAGAATTTGAAGATGTTCTAGAAAGAAATCTACCGACTGTCTGGTGTTGTTTTGGTCCTCCCATGCTTCGTCTGGGAGGTTGAAGTTCGCCATTTGGGTTTCCAGGGCTTCCCAGTTTGTTTGATGCCAGAGTCGATGAGGGACGTGTGGAGCTTTGTTGATATGCATCTGGACAGAGATTTTCCCGTGATCGGATCCTGCGCCATCAGTGTCAATGTTCCATCGAATGTTTTGATTGAGGACTCGCCCTTTTACAAAGGCGAGGTCGATGACTGATGGGCGGTGGCCATTGCGGGGAGAGTGTGTGTGCTCCCCAGGTTTATTGATCAGGTGTAGTCTCTGTCTGTCTAACCAGTGTTTGACTCATGTCGCGTTCGTTCTGTCTGCCCTAATTGTGTGATTATATTCGTGAGCGAGAGTTCCGTACCATAATGTATGATGGCAATTGAAGTCACCCATTACTAGGCACTTTTTAATGGTGGTTATTGTTCTGGCAATGTTGGCGAAGTGTTGACTCCGGCCGGGTGAGTAGCTATTGAGGATTTGTGTCTTCTCCTCCTGGATTTCGACTGTCACTGAGACAATGAAATTATCGTGCGTAAAGTGGTGTTTCGGTTTTAGGTTGCAGTGTTTGCGAACGTAGGTTGCGCATTTCGGGTTGCTGTTGGCAGGTGTGAAAAGAGAAAAGAGTGTTGATTCTGGAGGGTGTCCGGCTGTGTTATTCCATGGTTCCTGAAGTAAAAGAAAAAATACCGACGGGTCTGTTTTTGCTTCCTCCAATGCTGACTTTGTCGTTAGCTCATTCCTTGCGCAATTCAGCTGTTGCGCTAGAGCGAGGGATCGTTGGTTGTAACTAGACATTTCCCATGTCCTGGTTGTTGTCTCTTGGTGCTGCCGGTGCTGCCGTAGTTGCGGGTACTTGAATTGTGGCTTGGGGGGTCGCTGGTACTTGTGTTGCTGGTGCCTGTACTGTGGCCGATGGGGCTGGTGGGATCGCTGGTACGGCCGGGATCATTGTTGGGGGAATTTTCTGTGCGGCATCTCGGGAGAACCTTAGCTGTGCTCTTAGTGTTGCTTTGGACATTTCCGGGCATGATCTGTCAATCGCCTTATGGGCGCCCTTGCAGTTAAAGCAACAGATAGGTGTATCGGTGCATCTGACACCTCCTGGGCATGAGTTGCATGGGTGGTTGTCTGTTGAATAGTTTCCTGCAAAGTGTCCGCATCGTGCTACTTCCTGGAAGTAGTGTTCTTGTCTGTGGCCAAATTCGAGGCAGTTCCTGCATTGGGTATCTCCGCGGATGTTGAAGAAGGTTTCCAGAGTGCAGCGTCGGTCAAAAAGAATTAGGGACCCGAGTCCTAGTGTCTGGAGGGTAAAGGAAACAGGGAGCGCGATGATCATAGATGAGTGCGCCTTTTCATTTCTGTTTTATGGTTTCGAGATCCATCTGGGGATTTTGGCCAATTGGAAGTTTTCTCCATAGTTGTTCCTGATATCCGAGGCGACCAGTTGCCCTGCTTCAATTCCGTTCCCGATTGTCGTCGGGATTCCGTGTAATAGGAATTTGGACCATTTTGAATTCGCTCTGACGTCAATAACATCGATCCTCATTCTGGATAGTGCTTGTTGGATTTCATGATTTTAGGCCACTCCTGTTTCGGCCGAGGTGTCAAATTTGGTTTCCAATACAATGTTATTACTGTTGGTCTTTCTGGCCGTTATAAAATGGCACTTGGCATCTGGGATGGCGGGGTTGATGCTGAGCTGGATTTCGGTGGGGTGTGCAGTCGCGGGAGCATCGCATTCGACAATGATTTCTGTGTTGACTTTGGTAAATTCTGGTTTAAACAGCAGGTCTACTTTGGCTGGTTTCTTCTTCCTACTCTCGACGAGTTTGAACTCCGCTTGGGCTGGGTTGTTGGCTTTTGCCTGGGTCTCCTTTCCTTTTCCTTTCGGTGGGAGTGCTGGAGGAGGGGGTGCTTGTGCGCTTGGGCCTGCTTGGGTGGGGCCTCTGGGTTTGAGGTTGTGGGCGGGGTGGAGGTGGGTGGGGTTGCGGTTGCTGTTGAGCTTGGGGTCTCTGGGTTTGGATCTGTTGGACCGTATTGACCAACGTAATGATTGTAGAGTGCATGCTGGTAATCATTGCTGTCTGCGCAGCGATCTGGTTCTGGAGTGTTTCCACTGTTCTCTTAATAATCGTAGTGTTTTCTTCGACTTGGCCTAACCTGTCGGAGGGTGATACAATTTGCATTACTGCGTGCCTGACTACCCATGTTAGGGTTAGTTAGGGTTAGTTAGGGTTAGTTAGGGTTAGTTAGGGCTAGGTAGGGTTAGTTAGGGTTAGTTAGGGTTAGTTAGGGCTAGTTAGGGTTAGTTAGGGTTAGTTAAAAGGTGGAACGGGATCTCGAAAGAGCGCAAGAACGGTGCAGATAGTTAAGGTAGTAGGTACTCAGTAACTATTTCGCTGTGTGATGAGCTCTTCAGTGCAGCAGCGACCGCCTCCTTATATAGAGAAATAAGTTGAGGCGTCGGGACACGGACTTAGAATGGTGTGGGGGGCGCCCCTATTCTAAATTACCGCTGACGCGCGTCGGGTGACACTGCGTCAATACAATGTATGCCTTGCCGCCCGTAAATAGAAAGGTGTGGGTACACTCATTCTAGGGTTAGGTCTAGGGTTAGGGTTAGGGTTAGGGTTTCGAGCCTTGGTCTTCAAATTAATGAAGCCTCCGAAGAGGGCGGGGTTTAGAACCCCACGGTCCATGGACATCTAGTTGCTAATCCTCTCCCAGCCGAGGCCGGTCGAGTGATCGAGTCAACACCAGAGTCTAACACAATGTCAAACCGGGTACTCATCAAAACACTATCGATTGCTCACGCCGGACGAACCAGCTAATGGACTTTCGATAACGAAGCTACTTTAAAACCGCCATTACTACCCGTAAGGGCAGAGGTCGCAGTAAAATTTCGCCGCATTTCACCTTGCTTTCGCATAGGATCTTTCGCGCGTAATGACTTTAATCGGTTCCGCTGTCGTTCCCACCGCCAAGTGGTACTAGAGGTTGGTACATTATATCGTCATCATCAGTTTCATCGTCGCCGCCCGGCTTTTGGCAGGCCAACAAATCTACGAGGTCGTTTGCACCCCGGTCAATAATCTCTTTGAAATCATCAATGTTCATTCGTGAGAGTTTGGCATTAATGACAGACACGTCGTCAAATAAGTTTCGTGTCCGCTTGTACGATATTATGAACCTTTTATCGCGGACGGCTTCAGCAAAGGAGTAGTCGGGGGTACCGCTACGAATCCGCTCAGTCCACGATTCAAGTATCGTTGCCTTGACATTATTGATGTCAATTCCATTCCATACGTCATTGTATTCGGTTTTGAAAACTAGCGGGGAGAGCTTTTGTGGTCCTGTCTGTTTAATGCTAGCGAGTCCCCATCGTTTCGTAACCTCCTGGCGTGCCCACGAATGAAGCACTTGACGTGGATAGCCACGAGCTGCGAGTAGTTCCACGTACTCCGCTACTGCTGTTTGGTAGAAATCTGACCTTGACGAGCAGGTGGCTATCCGGGTAAGTTCACCTTGAAACCCTGCCTTTTTAACGGACAGGGGGTGAGCTGATTCCCATGGTATGCGCATAAAATGGTTGAAGGGTTTCCGATAGAGCTTAAAGTCCACCGTGTTTCCACCGGAAAGGATATCGATATCCAAGTCGAGGTACGGACTAGGTCCCTCGCCTTCGCGCGCAATGGTCCATTCCACCTGGAGAGTGGGACCGAGGTTGTGCTTATTCAAGATCGCTCTGCAATGCTCCAGCGAGTCTGCTTGAATAATAGCAAGGACGTCATCGATATAGCGACAGTAGAGGAGAACCTCAGTGTCGCCTTCGTCCTGCAGAAGTTATCGCGGTTCTCAGTTAATAAAACGCTGCGTAGAGATTGGCGTCCGAAGGAGAGCAAGCAGCACCCATGGCCAACCCTTTCTTTTCTTGGCGTAGAACTTGCCATTGAACTCGCATAGCGAACTGATTGACAATAAGATTACGCGTTCCAAAATATCATGCGATTGACTAGATCTTGTGAGGAGAAATCGGAAGCTTTGAAAGAAGCTGAAAGATTATGGCAATGAGTCTTTAAGGCGGAAGATCTGTCGCCCACGACGTCCCCAGTGCATACGAATAAAGGCTTCGTATTAGAGCTTCGTTCAGGTATTTTAACACCCTTTAGCATTCCATTCTTAAGCGGTGCTTTCGGCTATCAGGAACTGCTTCTTGGACTTTTAAGATGGTCGCGAACCCACTTTGCGAGTGGTGTTGTTACCCATGAATGTCCTGGGCAGATGGGGCGAATTTTCCACGGAGTCTTATGGATCTTTGGGATTCCATGAAACCGCGGGACAGACGCGTCCTTCTTCCACCTCGACAAAAATTCATATTCGTCTTGGGGTATGACGGTAGTGAGAACTTCTAGCCAATGAAACTTATCTCTAAGCCGGCCTCATGGATGGTATTGGCCAACCATTTGAATTGTCCTGCCGATCGTGGAATGAGTCTACGACGAAACTCACCCGTGTAGCGTCGAGGTATGATATCCACTTTCGAGCGAATATTTCAGGGGACCTCAACAGCTGCAGGATCCAACTCATAATAGTTGTCCGTGTCGTGGTAGATAATTTTTCAACTTCCGTGACATACCAGTCGCGACCAAAGATGAGGACGAGGTTTTATCAGAACCTTTCACCATGAGATTCTCACGGGTCAGGAACTCAAGCTGTTGCCAAGCGGGGCGGCGATGCCGGTGGAAACTGGAAATGAGGTTTGGCCTTAAGATTCGAGAATCTTTTGCCTGCCACATTCTACTCCCCTTTCAAGGTCATTGCTCATCAATGGTGGATTCCTTCGTTCTTTAAGGATACGATAGGTGGGATTCCATGTTTCATCATTTTTATCGTTCGAGCGTATAAAGAAATAATATTGCCACCGAATACGGTATAGGAAATCATCATAAGCCTCGGATACAAGGTCTTTGTTATACGCTACGGGATACAAATATTTTAAATTAACGAATTAAATGCGTTACCCATTAAGATACATTATCCCATCCTGCACATGTGGGCCGGTGAAACGCTAAGACTATTAAACCTCGGAGTTAGCTTTGGCAACCAGTACTGTGCTTTGTAGATGGGGCGGGAGGTGCAATATAGCATCCGGGTACGAAGATGGGTTATCGAATTTGAAAGGTAGAGCTACTAACCTTACTGTTTCGCACGCTTCGCGGCACTTTTTACGTCTTTTGAAGGTTTCCTCTTGTGACTCTTCTTGGACGACGTCGCTTGGGCCGGGTGTGGTGTCTTCTCGTCTTTTCGGACCTTCCCTTTTCCTTTTTGGGCGATTTTTTATGCCCTGCGGTTGATTTGACCCCATGAGGAGAAATGCTTTGGCCTAGAAAGTTAAGCGGCGCTAAGTCAGCCGAAGTCGCATGCTTCTTGGCTTTTTGCCCTTCTTTTGATCCTCGAGCTTGGCGCTTGAATCAACCTAATAGGCGAAAGCCTCTTCGGTTTCAGTGCCTCTTGTCTTCTTCGGAGGATCGTCGTTCCTTAAGAAATCTTCTTCTCAGGGCGTAGTCTTTATTAAACTTGTCTCGTACGCGCCATCTCAAGGACGCGTACCGCTAATAAAGGGGCCAACGCAAGCGCAGCATCCCTCTCCACCAACATAAACGGGGGGACTTGAATATCCCCGGCAATATCACGTTGGGCTCTCGCCTCGGTCGGAGTATCACCAAGGGACATTTCAACGTCCTCCTGCCCCGGGCGCGACCCGTGTTGGAGCTTAGCAGCCCTGTAATCTTTCATTATGGCGCCCGAAAGCTCCACTCTGATTGACTCCAGGGAGTTTAGGCCTTTGACATACACAAGCTCCGCCTTCTTCTGCTCGATGATGGTCTCGTGCAGTTTGAGCGCGAACTCGTGTTGAATCGCCGCCATTTTCAGGGCGGCGGCCTCCTTTCTATCGGCGGGGTAGAGGGAGGTAAACTGGGTGCCAACCTTCGACCGAACGATGGGGTTGATCGCAGCAGGGAATTTCTTCTCGAACTGCTGCTTCTCCAGTGCTTTGATGGCGGATTCTATCCCTACGATCTTCGTGGCTGCTTCGAAAGCCGCAACCAGAACGTCGAAGCATCGCATTCGGTAAGATGGGTGAAGTAACTTTCGGATGTCCTCCATACGCTCCGACGGCGGGATGGAGGACAGGAGGAATGCCGGACCCTCAAAATCCGCAAATTCAGTAGCCCATTGTCGTCCGATGATTGGGTGGCGACATCTTGCGTGGCATCATGACCGTGTATCTCTGCGTGTTCTTGGCGTTCATCGGTGTGGGAGCAGCGCCGAGGAGGTTGGCCTGTCCCTGGAGTTGATGGAACTCAAACCCTGAGGTCGAGTCCATGTCCTCTTGAAATGCGCCCTCTGGGAAGGTGTAGAGTTCCTCATTTGGGCGGCCTGTTCTTGACGGAGAGCTGCGAGGGTTGGAGGATGCGAGGTGGATTGGGTGGAGCGTATTGGAGGGTGAGATCTTTTTAGAGTTAGGTAAAGGTGGAGCAGGATCTCGAAAAAGCCTTGAAGCGGTGCAGATAGTTAAGGTAGTAGGTCTTCAGTAACTATTTATTTGTGTGATGAAATTTCTTCAGTCTTGAGCGGCGACAGCACTCTATATAGAGAAATAAGTTGGCGTCGGGACCTGGACTTAGAATGGTGTGGGGGGCGCCCCTATTCTAAATTACCGCTGACGCGCGTCGGGTGACACTGCGTCAATACAATGTATGCCTTGCCGCCCGTAAATAGAAAGGTGTGGGTACACTCATTCTAGGGTTAGGTCTAGGGTTAGGGTTAGGGTTAGGGTTTCGAGCCTTGGTCTTCAAATTAATGAAGCCTCCGAAGAGGGCGGGGTTTAGAACCCCACGGTCCATGGACATCTAGTTGCTAATCCTCTCCCAGCCGAGGCCGGTCGGTGATCGAGTCACACCAGGAGTCTATACAATGTCAGCAGATCTTCGTAACAATTGTCGATTCTTTCATGGACGAAATAATAATGGACTTTCGATACTTGAAGCTACTTTAAAACCGCCATTACTACCCGTAAGAGGCAGAATTATGATAAAATTTCGCCGCATTTCACCTTGCTTTCGCGTAGGATCTTTCGCGTAATGAAACTGTCGGTTCGCATTGTCGTTCGCGTAAAGTGGTACTAGAGGTTGGTACATTATATCGTCATCATCAGTTTCATCGTCGCCGCCCGGCTTTTGGCGAATACAAATCTCTGGTCGTTTGCACGGTCAATAATCTCTTTGAAATCATCAATGTTCGTTCGTGAGAGTTTGGCATTAATGACAGATAGCGTCGTCAAATAAGTTTCGTGTCCGCTTGTACGATATTATGAACCTTTTATCGCGGACGGCTTCAGCAAAGGAGTAGTCGGGGGTACCGCTACGAATCCGCTCAGTCCACGATTCAAGTATCGTTGCCTTGACATTATTGATGTCAATTCCATTCCATACGTCATTGTATTCGGTTTTGAAAACTAGCGGGAGAGCTTTTGTGGTCCTGTCTGTTTAATGCTAGCGAGTCCCATCGTTTAAACCTCTGGCGTCTTGCCAGAATGAAGCACTTGACGTGGATAGCCACGAGCTGCGAGTAGTTCCACGTACTCCGCTACTGCTGTTTGGTAGAAATCTGACCTTGACGAGCAGGTGGCTATCCGGGTAAGTTCACCTTGAAACCCTGCCTTTTTAACGGACAGGGGGTGAGCTGATTCCCATGGTATGCGCATAAAATGGTTGAAGGGCTTCGATAGAGCTTAAAGTCCACCGTGTTTCCACGGAAGGATATCGATATCCAAGTCGAGTGCGGACTAGGTCGCCGCGCCATGTATGATGGTCCATTCCACCTGGAAGTGGGACGAGGTTGTGCTTATTCAAGATCGCTCTGCAATGCTCCAGCGAGTCTGCTTGAATAATAGCAAGGACGTCATCGATATAGCGACAGTAGAGGAGAACCTCAGTGTCGCCATCGTCCTGCACCGGGAAGTTAGCCTGGTTCTCCAGTTCATAAAAGCGCTGCGTGAGATTGGCGACGAAGGAGAGCAAGCAGCACCATGGCCAAACCTTTCTTTTCTTGGCGTAGAACTTGCCATTGAACTCGCATAGCGAGAACTGATTGACAATAGAGATTGCACGTTCCAAAATATCCTTGCGATTGACTAGATGCGCAGGGAGAAATCGGGAAGCTCGCTGAAAGAACTCGAAGATTATGGCAATAGTCTTTAAGCGCGGAAGAATCTGTCCGCGGCGTCCCCAGTCATCTGAATAAAAACCGTATTAGAGCTTCGTTCAGGTATTTTAACACCCTTTAGCATTTCCGCTACTTCCTTGGTGCTTTCGGCTATCCAAGGAACTGCTTTAACGGCGCTTTTAAGATGGTCCTGAACCCACTTTGCGAGTGGTGTTGTTACCCATGAATGTCCTGGGCAGATGGGGCGAATTTTCCACGGAGTCTTATGGATCTTTGGGATTCCATGAAACCGCGGGACAGACGCGTCCTTCTTCCACCTCGACAAAAATTCATATTCGTCTTGGGGTAACAACGGGCCGTAGGCTTCTAGCCAGTAGCTTATCTCTAAGCCGGCCTCATGGATGGTATTGGCCAACCATTTGAATTGTCCTGCCGATCGTGGAATGAGTCTACGACGAAACTCATGCTTAGCGTCGGTATGATATCATTTCGAGCGAATATTTCAGGGACCTCAACAGCTGCAGGATCCAACTCATAATAGTTGTCCGTGTCGTGGAGTAATTTTTCAACTTCCGTGACATACCAGTCGCGACCAAAGATGAGGACCGAGGTTTTTATCAGAACCTTTCACCATGAGATTCTCACGGGTCAGGAACTCAGAAAGCTGTTGCCAACGAGGACGACGGTCTCGGTGGAAACTGGAGCATGAGGTTTGTATAAGATTCGAGAATCTTTTGCCTGCCACATTCTACTCCTTTCAAGGTCATTGCTCATCAATGGTGGATTCGCCGTTCTTTAAGGATCGATAGGTGGGATTCCATGTTTCATCATTTTTATCGTTCGAGCGTATAAAGAAATAATATTGCCACCGAATACGGTATAGGAAATCATCATAAGCCTCGGATACAAGGTCTTTGTTATACGCTACGGGATACAAATATTTTAAATTAACCCCCAATTCGTACGTTACCCATTCGGGTACGACTATCCCATCCTGCACATGTGGACCCGGTGAAAAACGCCTAAGACTATTAAACCTCTCGGAGTTAGCTTTGGCAACCAGTACTGTGCTTTGTAGATGGGGCGGGAGGTGCAATATAGCATCCGGAATGCGAAGATGGGTTATCGAATTTGAAAGGTAAATTCTAACCTTCTTGTTTTATGCGCTTGGCAACTTTTCTACGTCTTTTGAAGGTTCTCTTGTATTTCTTGGGCGGCGTCGGCTTGGGCGGTGTGGTGTCTTCTCGTCTTTTCGTGAACCTTCCCTTTTCCTTTTTGGGCGATTTTTTATGCCCTGCGGTTGATTTGACGCGGGGAGAATCTTTGGCTAGAAAGTTAAGCGGTATTAAGTCAACAGTCACCGAACACATTCTTGGCTTTTCTTCTTTTGATCCTCGAGCTTGACGCTTGAATCAAGCCTAATGAGGCGAGCCTCTTCGGTTTCAGTGCCTCTTGTCTTCTTCGGAGGATCGTCACGTTCCTTAAGAGAAATCTTCTTCTCAGGGCGTAGTCTTTATTAAACTGTCTCGTGGCGCCATCTCAGGGCAGCGTACCGCTAATAAAGAGCCAAGCATAAGCGCAGCGTCCTCTCCACCAACATAAGCGGGGGACTTGAATATCGGCAATATCGCGTTGAAACTCGCGCCGATCGGAGTATCGCGAGGGCATTCAACGTCGCGTCCTCTGCGGCGCGGCCGTGTTGGAGCTTAGCAGCCCTGTAATCTTTCATTATGGCGCCCGAAAGCTCCACTCTGATTGACTCCAGGGAGTTTAGGCCTTTGACATACACAAGCTCCGCCTTCTTCTGCTCGATGATGGTCTCGTGCAGTTTGAGCGCGAACTCGTGTTGAATCGCCGCCATTTTCAGGGCGGCGGCCTCCTTTCTATCGGCGGGGTAGAGGGAGGTAAACTGGGTGCCAACCTTCGACCGAACGATGGGGTTGATCGCAGCAGGGAATTTCTTCTCGAACTGCTGCTTCTCCAGTGCTTTGATGGCGGATTCTATCCCTACGATCTTCGTGGCTGCTTCGAAAGCCGCAACCAGAACGTCGAAGCATCGCATTCGGTAAGATGGGTGAAGTAACTTTCGGATGTCCTCCATACGCTCCGACGGCGGGATGGAGGACAGGAGGGCCGTTAACGGACCCTCAAAGGAGTCCGCAAATTCAGTAGCCCCATTGTCGTCCGATGATTGGGTGACGACATCTTGCATGGCATCGCAGACCCGTGTATGCCATGTTTGCGCGTTCATCGGTGTGGGAGCAGCGCCGAGGAGGTTGGCCTGTCCCTGGAGTTGATGGAACTCAAACCCTGAGGTCGAGTCCATGTCCTCTTGAGTAACGCCCTCTGGGAGAGGTGTAGGTTCCCTCGCTGGGCGCTTGGCCTGTTTGCGACGGAGAGCCTGCGAGGGGTTGGAGGATTGCGAGGTGGATTGGGTGGACATATTGGAGGGGGGTGAGATCTTTTTAGAGTTAGGTAAAAGGTGGAACGGGATCTCGAAAGAGCGCAAGAACGGTGCAGATAGTTAAGGTAGTAGAGTCTTTCAGTAACTATTTGACTGTGTGATGAAATTTCTTGATCTGTGACAGCCTCCTTATATAGAGAAATAAGTTGAGGCGTCGGGACACGGACTTAGAATGGTGTGGGGGGCGCCCCTATTCTAAATTACCGCTGACGCGCGTCGGGTGACACTGCGTCAATACAATGTATGCCTTGCCGCCCGTAAATAGAAAGGTGTGGGTACACTCATTCTAGGGTTAGGTCTAGGGTTAGGGTTAGGGTTAGGGTTTCGAGCCTTGGTCTTCAAATTAATGAAGCCTCCGAAGAGGGCGGGGTTTAGAACCCCACGGTCCATGGACATCTAGTTGCTAATCCTCTCCCAGCGAGGCGGTCGGTGATCGAGTCAACACCAGAGTCTAACACAATGTCAAAGTCTTCATTAACATTGCTCGATTCTTCATGTAGGACGAATAAGCTAATGGACTTTTCGATAATTACTTTAAAACCGCCATTACTACCCGTAAGCAGAAGGTCGCAGATAAAATTTCGCCGCATTTCACCTTGCTTTCGCGTAGGATCTTTCGCGTAATGACTGTCGGTTCATTGTCGTTCGCGTAAATTAGTGGTACTAGAGGTTGGTACATTATATCGTCATCATCGGTTTCATCGTCGCCGCCCGGCTTTTGGCGAAACCAACAAATCTCTGGTCGTTTGCACCCGGTCAATAATCTCTTTGAAATCATCAATGTTAAATTCGTGAGAGTTTGGCATTAATAATGAATAGCGTCGTCAAATAAGTTCGTGTCCGCTTATGCGATATTATGAACCTTTTATCGCGGGGCGGCTTCAGCAAAAGGTAGTCGAGGTACGCTCTGAATCCGCTCAGTCGCGATTCAAATGTCGTTCTTGGCATTATTGATGTCAATTCCATTCCATCGTCATTGTATTCGGTTTTGAAAACTAAGCGGGGAGAGCTTTTGTGGTCCTGTCTGTTTAATGCTAGCGAGTCCCCATCGTTTAAATAACCTCTGGCGTCTTGCGAATGAAAGCAACAGCGTGGATAGCCAGCTGCGAGTAGTTCCGTCTTCGCTACTGCTGTTTGGTAGAAATCTGACCAGCGAGCAGGTGGCTATCGGGTAAGTTCAGAAACCCTGCCTTTTTAGCAGACGGGGGTGGTGATTCCCATGGTATCTTGTAAAATGGTTGAAGGGTTTCGATAGAGCTTAAAGTCCACCGTGTTTCCACGGAAAGGATATCGATATCCAAGTCGAGTGCGGACTGAGTCGCCGCGCCAGCGATAATGGTCCATTCCACGCGGAGAGTGGGACGAGGTTGTGCTTATTCAAGATCGCTCTGCAATGCTCCGCGAGTCTGCTTGAATAATAGCAAGGGCGTCATCGATATAGCGACAGTAGAGAGAACCTCAGTGTCGCCGCCGTCTCTTGGGGAAGTTATCGCAGTTCTCCAGTTCATAAAAGCGCTGCGTAGAGATTGGCGACGAAGGAGAAGCAGCACCCATGGCCAAACCTTTCTTTTCTTGGCGTAGAACTTGCCATTGAACTACTCGCATGGCGAGAACTGATTGACAATAAGTTACGCGTTAAAATATCGCTGCGATTGACTAGATCTTGTGAGGAGAAATCGGAAAATTTCGCTGAAAGAAGCTGAAGATTATGGCAGCAGTCTTTAAGCGCGGAAGAATCTGTCGCCAGCGTCCCAGTGCATCTGAATAAAGGCCGTATTAGAAACCGTTCAGGTATTTTAACACCCTTTAGCATTTCATTATCTTGGTGCTTTTTCAAGGAACTGCTCTAAGCGCTTTTAAGATGGTCCTGAACCCACTTTGCGAGTGTTGTTAATGTCTTGATGTCAGGCGAATTTTCACGTCTTATGGATCTTTGGGATTCCATGAAACCCAGGGACAGACGCGTCCTTCTTCCTCGACAAAAATTCATATTCGTCTTGGGGTAACAACGGGCCGTAGGCTTCTAGCCAGTAGCTTATCTCTAAGCCGGCCTCATGGATGGTATTGGCCAACCATTTGAATTGTCCTGCCGATCGTGGAATGAGTCTACGACGAAACTCACCCATTAACGCGTCAGGGTATGATATCCACTCGGAAGCGAATACTTCAGGGACCTCAACAGCTGCAGGATCCAACTCATAATAGTTGTCCGTGTCGTGGAGTAATTTTTCAACTTCCGTGACATACCAGTCGCGACCAAAGATATGAGGACGAGGTTTTTATCAGAACCTTTCACCATGAGATTCTCACGGGTCAGGAACTCAGAAAGCTGTTCTTGCCATGAGGGCACGATGCCGGTGGAAACTGGAAAGAGGTTTGGCCTTAAGATTAGAATCTTTTGCCTGCCCATTCTACTCCCCTTTCAAGGTCATTGCTTCATCAATGGTGGATTCGCCGTTCTTTAAGGATCGATAGGTGGGATTCCATGTTTCATCGTTTTTATCGTTCGGCGTATAAAGAAATAATATTGCCACGAATACGGTATAGGAAATCATCATAAGCCTCGGATACAAGGTCTTTGTTATCTGTTCACGGGATACAAATATTTTAAATTAACCCCCAATTAAATGCGTTACCCTTAATTCGGTCTGACTATCCCATCCTGCACATGTGGGCCCGTTAAAAACGCCTAAGACTATTAAACCTCTCGGAGTTAGCTTTGTAGCAAATCTTGTCTTTGTAGATGGGGCGGGAGGTGCAATATAGCATCCGAATGCGAAGATGGGTTATCGAATTTGAAAGGTAGAAATCTAACCTTCTACTGTTTAGCTTGTGCACTTTTTACGTCTTTTGAAGGTTTCCTCTTGTGGCTCTTCTTGGCAGCGTCGCTCAGGCGGGTGTAGTGTCTTCGTCTTTTCGGCAGACCTTCCCTTTCCCTTTTTTGGACGATTTTTTTATGCCCTGCGGTTGATTTGACCCTTGGGGAGAGAATGCTGGCCTAGAAAGTTAAGCGGTATTAAGTCAGCCGAAGTCGCGAAACACCTTCTTGGCTTTTTTGCCCTTCTTTTGATCCTCGAGCTTGACGCTTCGAATCAACCTAATGAGGCGAGCCTCTTCGGTTTCCGGTGCCTCTTGTGCTACTCGGAGGATCGTACGTTCCTTAAGAGAAATCTTCTTCTCAAGGACGTAGTCTTTATTGAAACATGCCGTCTGCCTCTCTCAAGGGCAGCGTACCCGCTAATAAAGGCCAGCATAGCGCAACGTCCTCTCCACCAACATAAACGGGGGGACTTGAATATCCCCGGCAATATCACGTTGGGCTCTCGCCTCGGTCGGAGTATCACCAAGGGACATTTCAACGTCCTCCTGCCCCGGGCGCGACCCGTGTTGGAGCTTAGCAGCCCTGTAATCTTTCATTATGGCGCCCGAAAGCTCCACTCTGATTGACTCCAGGGAGTTTAGGCCTTTGACATACACAAGCTCCGCCTTCTTCTGCTCGATGATGATGCCGTGCAGTTTAGTATGGCTTCGTGTTGAATCGCCCGCCATTTTCAGCGGCGGCCTCCTTCTATCGGCGGGGTAGAGGAGGTAAACTGGGTCTCAACCCGACCGAACGATGGGGTTGATCGCAGCAGGGAATTTCTTCTCGAACTGCTGCTTCTCCAGTGCTTTGATGGCGGATTCTATCCCTACGATCTTCGTGGCTGCTTCGAAAGCCGCAACCAGAACGTCGAAGCATCGCATTCGGTAAGATGGGTGAAGTAACTTTCGGATGTCCTCCATACGCTCGGCGGCGGGATGGAGGACAGGAGGGCGATGCGGACCCTCAAAAAGTCCGCAAATTCAGTAGCCCCATTGTCGTCCGATGATTGGGTGGCGACATCTTGCGTGGCATCGCGAACCGTGTATCTCTGCGTGTTTTGCGTTCGTCGGTGTGGGAAGCGCCGAGGAGGTTAGCCTGTCGCAGAGTTGATGGAACTCAAACCCTGAGGTCGAGTCCATGTCCTCTTGAGTGCGCCCTCTGGGAGAAGGTGTAGGTTCCTCATTTGGGCAATGGCCTGTTCTGTTGACGGAGAAGAGGTTGGAGGATTGCGAGGTGGATTGGGTGGACATATTGGAGGGGGGTGAGATCTTTTTAGAGTTAGGTAAAAGGTGGAACGGGATCTCGAAAGAGCGCAAGAACGGTGCAGATAGTTAAGGTAGTAGGTACTCAGTAACTATTTACGTGTGATGAAACTCTTGATCTTGCAGCGGCGACAGCCTCGCTATATAGAGAAATAAGTTGGCGTCGGGAATGAACTTAGAATGGTGTGGGGGGCGCCCCTATTCTAAATTACCGCTGACGCGCGTCGGGTGACACTGCGTCAATACAATGTATGCCTTGCCGCCCGTAAATAGAAAGGTGTGGGTACACTCATTCTAGGGTTAGGTCTAGGGTTAGGGTTAGGGTTAGGGTTTCGAGCCTTGGTCTTCAAATTAATGAAGCCTCCGAAGAGGGCGGGGTTTAGAACCCCACGGTCCATGGACATCTAGTTGCTAATCCTCTCAGCGAGGCCGGTCAGTGATCGAGTCAACAGCGAGTCTAGCAATGTCAAAGCGGTCTTCATCAAAACACTATCGATTCTTCCGGAGACGAATAAGCTAATGGACTTTCGATATGAAAACTTTAAAACCGCCATTACTACCCGTAAGCAGAGGTCGATAAAATTTCGCCGCATTTCACCTTAACTTTCGCGTAGGATCTTTCAGCGTAATGAAACTGTCGGTTCATTGTCGTTCGCCGTAAAGTGGTCTTAGAGGTTGGTACATTATATCGTCATCATCAGTTTCATCGTCGCCCGGCTTTTGGCGAATACAAATCTGGTCGTTTGCACCGGTCGATAATCTCTTTGAAATCATCAATGTTCATTCGTGAGAGTTTGGCGTTAATGACGAATAGCGTCGTCAAATAAGTTTCGTGTCCGCTTGTACGATATTATGAACCTTTTATCGCGGACGGCTTCAGCAAAGGAGTAGTCGGGGGTACCGCTACGAATCCGCTCAGTCCACGATTCAAGTATCGTTGCCTTGACATTATTGATGTCAATTCCATTCCATACGTCATTGTATTCGGTTTTGAAAACTAGCGGGGAGAGCTTTTGTGGTCCTGTCTGTTTAATGCTAGCGAGTCCCCATCGTTTCGTAACCTCCTGGCGTCTTGCTTGAATGAAACAGCGTGGATAGCGCTGCAGTAGTTCCACGTCTTTCTTCTGCTGTTTGGTAGAAATCTGACCTTGACGAGCAGGTGGCTATCCGGGTAAGTTCACCTTGAAACCCTGCCTTTTTAACGGACAGGGGGTGAGCTGATTCCCATGGTATGCGCATAAAATGGTTGAAGGGTTTCCGATAGAGCTTAAAGTCCACCGTGTTTCCACGGAAAAGGATATCGATATCCAAGTCGAGGTACGGACTAGGTCCCTCGCCTTCGCGCGCAATGGTCCATTCCACCTGGAGAGTGGGACCGAGGTTGTGCTTATTCAAGATCGCTCTGCAATGCTCCAGCGAGTCTGCTTGAATAATAGCAAGGACGTCATCGATATAGCGACAGTAGAGGAGAACCTCAGTGTCGCCTTCGTCCTGCACCGGGAAGTTATCCTGGTTCTCCAGTTCATAAAACGCTGCGTAGAGATTGGCGACCGAAGGAGAGCAAGCAGCACCCATGGCCAAACCTTTCTTTTGCGCGTAGAACTTGCCATTGAACTCGCATAGCGAACTGATTAATGATAAGTTGCGCGTTCAAAATATCGCTTGCGATTGACTAGATCTTGAGGAGAAATCGGGAAGCTTCGCTGAAAAGAACTTCGAAGATTATGGCAGCGAGTCTTTAAGCGCGGAAGAATCGTCGCGGCGTCCCCAGTCATCTGAATAAAGGCGTATTAGAGAACTTCGTTCAGGTATTTTAACACCCTTTAGCATTTCCGCTACTTCGCTTGGTGCTTTTCGGCTATCAAGGAACTGCTATGACGCTTTTAAGATGGTCCTGAACCCACTGCGGTGGTGTTGTTCCCATGAATGTCCTGGGCAGATGGGCGAATTTTCCGCAGTCTTATGGATCTTTGGGATTCCATGAAACCATGCGGGACAGGCGTCCTTCTTCCACCTCGACAAAAATTCATATTAGTCTTGGGGTAACAGCGGGCCGTGAAACTTCTAGCCAATAAACTTATCTCTAAGCGGCCTCATGGATGGTATTAATAAATTTGAATTGTCCTGCCGATCGTGGAATGAGTCTCTGACGAAACTCACCCGATGTAGCGTCAGGGTATGATATCCATTTCGGAGCGAATATTTCAGGGACCTCAACAGCTGCAGGATCCAACTCATAATAGTTGTCCGTGTCGTGGAGTAATTTTTCAACTTCCGTGACATCTGGGTCGCGACCAAAGATAATGAGGACGAGGTTTTTATCAGAGCCATGAGATTCTCACGGTCAGGAACTCAGAAAGCTTTGCCAGAGGACGGTCTCGGTGGAAACTGGAAGCATAAGGGTTTGGCCTTAAGATTCGAGAATCTTTTGCCTGCCACATTCTCTCCCCTTTCAAGGTCATTCTTCATCAATGGTGGATTCGCCGTTCTTTAAGGATCGATGGGTGGGATTAATGTTTCATCGTTTTTATCGTTCGGCGTATAAAGAAATAATATTGCCACGAATACGGTATAGGAAATCATCATAAGCGCCGGATACAAGGTCTTTGTTATCGCTACGGGATACAAATATTTTAAATTAACCCCCAATTAAATGCGTTCATTCGAATGCGACTATCATCCTGTAGCATGTGGGCCGTTAACGCCTAAGACTATTAAACCTCTCGGAGTTAGCTTTGGCAACCAGTACTTGTCTTTGTAGATGGGGCGGGAGGTGCAATATAGCATCCGGAATGCGAAGATGGGTTATCGAATTTGAAAGGTAAATTCTTAACCTTCTTGTTTTAGCGGCACTTTTTCTACGTCTTTTGAAGGTTTCCTCTTGTGACTCTTCTTGGGCCGGCGTCATGGGCAGGTGTGGTGTCTTCTCGTCTTTCGACGGAGCCTTCCCTTTTCCTTTTTTGGACGATTTTTTTATGCCCTGCGGTTGATTTGACCGCGGGGAGAATCTTTGGCCTAGAAAGTTAAGCGCTAAGTCAAGCCGAAGTCACCGAGCTTACCTTCTTAGCTTTGCCCTTCTTTTGATCCTCGAGCTTGGCGCGAATCAGCCTAATAGGCGAGCCTCTTGGTTTCAGTGCCTCTTGTCTTCTTCGGAGGATCGTCGTTCCTTAAGAAATCTTCTTACCGAGGGCGTAGTCTTTATTAACTTGTCTGCGTCTGCCATCTCAGGGCAAGCGTACCGCTAATAAAGGGCAACCATATGCAGCGTCCTCTCTCCAAGCATAAGCAGAGGGACTTGAATATCGGCAATATCGCGTTAGAAACTCGCGCCGATCGAATATCGCGAGGGCATTCAACGTCCTCCTGCGAAGCGCGGCCGTGTTGGGCTTAACAGCCCTGTAATCTTTCGTTATGGCGCCAGCTCCTCTGATTGACTCAGGAGTTTAGGCCTTTGACATCACAAGCTCCGCCTTCTTCTGCTCGATGATGATGTCCGTGCAGTTTGTATGGCTTCGTGTTGAATCGCCCGCCATTTTGAGCGGCCTCCTTCTATCGGCGGGGTAGAGAGGTAAACTGGGTGCCGACGGAAACGATGGGGTTGATCGCGGCAGAATTTCTTACCGAACTGCTGCTTCTCCAGTGCTTTGATGGCGGATTCTATCCCTACGATCTTCGTGGCTGCTTCGAAAGCCGCAACCAGAACGTCGAAGCATCGCATTCGGTAAGATGGGTGAAGTAACTTTCGGATGTCCTCCATACGCTCCGACGGCGGGATGGAGGACAGGAGGGCCGTTAACGGACCCTCAAAGGAGTCCGCAAATTCAGTAGCCCCATTGTCGTCCGATGATTGGGTGACGACATCTTGCATGGCATCGCAGACCCGTGTATGCCATGTTTGCGCGTTCATCGGTGTGGGAGCAGCGCCGAGGAGGTTGGCCTGTCCCTGGAGTTGATGGAACTCAAACCCTGAGGTCGAGTCCATGTCCTCTTGAAATGCGCCCTCTGGGAGAGGTGTAGGTTCCCTCGCTGGGCGCTTGGCCTGTTTGCGACGGAGAGCCTGCGAGGGGTTGGAGGATTGCGAGGTGGATTGGGTGGACATATTGGAGGGGGGTGAGATCTTTTTAGAGTTAGGTAAAAGGTGGAACGGGATCTCGAAAGAGCGCAAGAACGGTGCAGATAGTTAAGGTAGTAGAGTCTTTCAGTAACTATTTACGTGTGATGAGCTCTTGATCTGCAGCAGCGACCGCCTCATATATAGAAATAAGTTGGCGTCGGGAATACGGAACTTAGAATGGTGTGGGGCGCCCTATTCTAAATTACATGGGCGTCGGGTGACACTGCGTCAATACAATGTATGCCTTGCCGCCCGTAAATAGAAAGGTGTGGGTACACTCATTCTAGGGTTAGGTCTAGGGTTAGGGTTAGGGTTAGGGTTTCGAGCCTTGGTCTTCAAATTAATGAAGCCTCCGAAGAGGGCGGGGTTAGTTAGGGTTAGTGATCAAGTGTGTTTATTCGACTCTAGCTAGGGAGATAGTTACTAGACTAACTACAAATACGATAAATTGCTACTCTGATATAAATTTAACTATAGCAGATGAAAAAGAATTAAAGTCATCTTTCATCAACAGCAAGTCTGTTGAGTAAGGAATAGAACAGATTGGAGAATTGAATAACGAATAGTAATGTCAAAAAATGAATCAGGAAAGAAACAATAATTGGAAAATAAGAAGAGTATCTCAAAATTTGAAATGACGAAAAGATCTTAACCTAAATTAAGAGTTAGTATTAAAATCCAGGTTATCATCTTTCTTGAACAATCCGTCAAAAATATCTAAAAAGCCAAAACAGCGGGCATAAATTGATTTTTAAGACTTATATAAAAATAAACGTTAGTATACAAGCCAAATGAAAACAATTGTGATATAAGTAAATATAGAAATTGAGGTAATCTTGAATTAGTTAAGCTGTTACGATAATATTTTATTCCACTTGACCAAGATTTGATATCTTGTGACTTTTGTGCGATATTGAGTAAATAATCGATGATGGTATATTTTGTTGATAGTGGAAGTAAAGCTTTATCAAGCTCCATGAAATCCGTTTCTGATCTGGCTTAAAATACCGTCAAATAATCTGAATTTTTCCATGCGTTGAACGTCATCGCCGATCAAATCTTATTCATAAATCTGACTTTTTACTAACCAAAAATACCCCTTCCAATCCATAAATTCTTTTGCATCTTGGATCGTCAATTCTTTCAAATCTTATTAAGCGTTCATACTAAATATTTTGATTTGAAGAATGACTCACTGCTTGCATCGATCGTATCCAAATTCTTCAAACGTGCATGAGGTTCGACAATTGCCAATAGTTTACTCATTTTTTCATTCCTGTAAATGATATTGCTAGTTTTGTCTCGAAGAAGAAAAGAGCGTAATCGTATTTTGGAAGGTTGACGTGTTATCAGCGAATTCTCTCTATTATGGTGATCATACAATTTATCGTTCATGAATAATAACTAAAGCCTCTTTGCATTTTTTTGAGTTGGTTAATGATTGTTCTTAATGGATTGCTTTCTCATCTTTCTAAATCTGATTGAAGCTATGAAAGATGTTGAGCGTTTTCGATATTCAAATCTTTCATGGGTTTCAGCGTAATTTTGGTCTTTTTGAGCATACCACTACCCAAATCATACAACTATCCCAAACTCTTTCTAAAGGTTTAAAAGCGTCTTGTTATTTTGGAATTTGCGTATATGGTGAAATAGTTCATAGTATTAAAATCGTTGGCGTAATATATATTTTATGCGTATTGAGTCGAACTCTTGGTGTCCATGAATCCGAATGGGAACTGAAGAAATCCTTTTAATCTCGTTGTTTTTCGATAAGAATATCGCGATGCCTTTCAAAATCAATTCCATCATCACTATAGGAAATCACGAAATAACGATAGTGTAGTCATGATAGGTATCGATGCATCGTAGAGCGTAATTGAATAGTTTGTTCTTTTTGAAGATCCAGTTTATCAATTACACCACACTTTGAGACATTGAATCTCATTGCGTGATTGTTGGCCCATCTCGCATGTTGTAAGCATTGCGATTCGTGACGTCGATGTGGCAAAGCAAAACACGTCGTCATGAAAAACAAAGCTGAAGGTAATGAATTTTTCGTAACAATTGTAGGATTCAATTCAGAAACAAGCGAGTTGATGAATTTTTTGAAAATAACCGGTGAGAGTGGTGATCCCTGTGGCAATCCAATATTTCGATAAAGTTTTCTTGACGTTGTACCATTCACAGCAATATAATATGACATTGAGTGAAAAAGGAGGCTTATAAGCAGAGAGATAAGATATTGAGGCGTTCCATTTATCGATTAACTCTTGCACTAATAATTCTTTCTACTTTATCGAATGCGAACTTCAAAATCCAAAAAATAGTGAGAGGTTGTTCTCCTGAGCCAAGACTATGGTTGAGGATTAATGCATGAGTTTGAGTTGAATAACGGACCGAAAACCACCTTGAGATTCGTTTGATTAAAATCCCATATCGGATCTTCAAATATTGGTAAAATTAGACTTTCAAATATGCGTCTAAACATGACAAGAATAGAAATAGGCCTTGTATTTGATGGCGTATAAAGAACTTTGAATTTTTTGTAATGGATAGAGGATCGAACTGTTAGCGTTCAGGTGTTGAGCAGCGTTTCTATCTGGCGTTTGATAGAGAAATGATAAATCTGTAATGAATTCGGTTGCGATCAGATTCTTAATCTGTAAAATATGAATTCCGTCCTCCCCGCATGCTTTCGTTGTTGAGAATTTTGCAACAAATTCTTTAATTTTATCAACGATCCATACGTCCAATAAAAGTTTTGATATAATCTATCGTGTGCGGATGGAAAATGTCGGATATAGGTATTCCGGCTCATACTTTGGGTGTCATAAACCTTTGAATATTTGTTTTCCAGTTCATGCATTCTGTGGACTGAATTGTTGTCGGCTCATTATCGCCGATTTGGGTGAAGATCGTTATAGCGTTTGAAGAGACTAAGCTGTTGAGCCAATGTCGTTGGAACTAACAAATCTTAACATATTTATCTGGACAAAGTCTTTCCTGATAAGGCGAAATAGTTCCCAATACTACCTCAGAGGCAGTTTGTACCTTACTCATTAAAATAACATCTAATAAATCTATATCTTTGCTATCTGTGGCACAATCTTTCTCTAGACGAACAATGTCGTCAATAATTTGGTAACAATCGGAGAACTCCTTCTGTATCGAAGGAAATAATGAACCATCCGTAGAATTGATATTGATGTTTGAATGTGATGGTGTTTTGTGTTTAAGCTTGTTTATTCAATAGCGATAAATATGATGGTAATTGTGCTCATAATTGAACGCAGAACTGGAATCATTCTTGAGAGATAATTTCAGAATATACTTGTGATCGGTATGAATACCAGCGTTCTTTGTGGATTCAACTGACAGTTTTGGGGTTTGATTGTGTAAGGTTTTTAATGAATGCATGATCCGTGCGAGTTCAAGCGCTTTGCCGTCGATTCGCATTCTGAACAATCCGCCACTAATTAAGTCTGTATAACTTTCAATTTATCAAAGGTCAACTTTTTCTGATCACCCAAATCGAATATTAATGTCGTACAAGTAATATATCAATTACAGGTAGCAGCTGCTAGCTGGCTTTGAGCGTCTAAAAGCATTCGTTGTCGTGGGAGGAAAGTAAACTCCAACAAATCACGATATCTTCTAAATCTTTATCGAAAGTGTCTTTGCGTCTTACCTTTAGAACGCTTGTTTACAAAATTGTGAAACTAACAAATATATCTGGCTAAACCTCCTTTCTTCTTTTCTGCTATTGTTGATACAGGTAAAATCGTTGTTGTCGCATGGGATTGGACGTTATTCTTATGATTGGTATCACCAATCTTTCGGCTAAAAACAAAAATCGTATTCATGTTCTAACATTTTAAGGATATGATAAAACTTTCTGTCCTGTAAAGAATGACATTCACATAACCGATTTTCGTTGTGGTATTCGTAATTCCATTGATCGCCGAATTCAAGACTAGATTTTGATTCGCGGAAGATATTAAATAAAAAACATTAGCGGGTTAAAATCAAGCGAACACCTTTTAGATATAGAGAATACTATCCAGAATAGCATCTGGGAAGCGTTAGCGTATGAATTTCTGGATTTGGTTAATTGAGCAGAATTCATTACACCATCGCGTTTTCCTATCCGTCTTTTATATAATCGCTTTGTTTTAGGATTGCTTGAATCATTTGAGGTGGCGAGGCGTTTGATCGTTCTTGGCGCGTAGGATTTCCTCATGCATCATGTTGACATTGATGTTCAATATCGGGGTTATAAGATTTTGGATTCAATGGATCGAAGTTGTCTAGTACCGATAACTTGAAGATATAATTGAAATTTTTCTTTCAATTTTTTGGTATAAGGCGAGAAAACAGCGATTTCTAAGATATCGTTATTGATCCCGATGTTCAATAAACTTCCATATTGAGCTTTTCGTGATGATTTCAGAAATGTTTTTGTTGAACTGTATGACGCCCGAACAAAACCGTTTATATATATATGATCGCATGTTGGTATGATATTTTCTGGTGGTTTTTGTCGCCTATTATCGTTTGATGCAGTAGGTATTTGATGTTCCCTTTGGTGCTTAACTGGTAATGCCGGGATAAGCGTGAATTAAGTTTCGGTAAAAAATGTCTGCTGATTCTATTCAATTCGTTAGCAAACATTTCTGATCAAGTTAAGCGTAAGGGATAACAAGCGATTATTCTTTAGGTTCTTGTATTCTTGGGGTCATATCTTGGACGTTGAACTTATTAGTCTCCATTAGGTCTGGCCTTTCCAATAATTATTTGCAACTGTAGTTGTATATTGATAATCTCCGTTTTTAAGTCTCTCATCTCATCATCATCGGAGCGTAAAAATGGTTTGTCAGTTCGATCATCGCTTCCTGCCAATCGAATTGGTAATAGATTCTTATGTCTACGTTTTGCCGTTGGTTGAGAATCATTTGTTTCAACACTAACTCTTTTTTTGCTATGAGAAAGCCCAGTCGTTTGAAAATCTTCCTTTGCTTTACTGAGTATTTCTCTTTGAATCGTATCAATTATCTCATTCCCAATCAATGGAATTTGACGGCAATGTTTGATGAAGTCAGTAGTACTAAGTGTTTTGGTGCAATTTTTTTGTACAGATGATTGGTTTGCAAATGAGCTCAAGAGCTCCCCACATTTGCATACAAATCTTCTATATCGTTGACCTTTTGAATTCATGTTTCCCGCATTGCTCTTCCTAAAAGTTCCATTACTTCCAACTCTCAAGCATTGTGGACACGATATAATCAAATTGTACTTGTTGTGAATTTGGTCCATGAGTTCATGTAGTACCTTCATTTCGAACTGTTTGACAATGCTGCACATCGGCAGCCATAATCATAACACTGTACTGAGTTTTTAGTTCCATCGAGCTTATCAAAATTGTATAATCTCAAATAATAATCACCTTTTGCGCAGTATCAATTGTACAATAGAAGTGATGTTTGAACTAACGATTTCTGGGGTTCTGTAAAACGATTTGTATAGAAAATTGAAAGGTTTTGATCTGCAAAGCAAGAATAAGCTACGTGGAAGAAGGCTGATCTCCAAATCTTGAAGGGGATCTGAAGCCCTATATATAAGTAGTTTGGGTGAAACGTTAATAAGCGAAGCGTAATAAAATAAATTGGAACCGGCGCAGTATGGCATCTGGAGGTAATGGAATTAATATGATTAGAGTTCAGTATTCGAATTACTGAAAGCGTTAATTGGAACCAGCCTGGTATGCCATATAAGGCTGAGCCATTGAGCCGACCCCCAACTATTTCACGGTTCAAAATATATTGAATTACAAGAGCGAATTAGTGGGCATTCGGCGCAGTATCTTAAAAATGTCAGAAATTTGGCGGCCAATTTTAACTAACTGATTAAAGTTGAAACTTATTAGAAATCATGAAAATAGCGTCATGCAAATATTAACCACAGGGATGAAATATTTAAAATAATTTGCTTGATATATCCTTTTGGAGTCTATATATTTAATTATATATATAGAAAATATCATTTTAATGAAGAATAGAGGTTTAAAGTATTACTAGAATTACAAAGCGTTAAAATTGGGAACCAGCGCGGTCATGGCTTAATCTGAAATTTGGCTTGAATTGTCTTGATTACAAGCGACATATTAAATACTATCAAAGCGCCAAAAAAGTTTTTTCTTAGATGCATCACTCGTCACGGGCTCAAAGCGTCTTCTTGACAATGAATGAAACGGCCTTGCAGTGTTGGTCTTCCTGACATGTAACGAGCAAATAATTAAAAGCGCGGTCTCGAGTTTATTGGTCGAAATCGTCTAGTGAATTACAAAAGCGTTAATTGAACCAGCCTGGTATGCCATATCGAAATTTTGAAAGCGAATATGTTAATTATATATATCAGAAAATATCCGTAAGCAACGAATAGAATTTAATATTACTAAATCAGCAAAAATGGGTTTCGTCCAGACAAACATAGCAGTGCCCAGACGAAGCGGGCACTATTAGGCGCATCAAGCACAAAAAAAGTTTTCTTAGATGTATCGCTCCTTCCCGGCTCAAAAAGACGTCTTCTTGACAATGAAAGAACAAGCGCCTGGTATTAGTCTTCGCTTGATGCAAAAACGAACACTAATTCCACGCAGATATCAAGTTTATTGATCGAAATGTCTACGTAATTCTATGTACATCTTTCTAAGTGTCCCACCCACCTACGCTTCCTTCTCCCTCGGGATCTGTTCCCTCGTGCAATTGTTACGAACCACGTCGCGACACGAATGCGGATGAGTCATCGGGAATGCTGGAAGGTTCTGCTGGATTGGTAATCGGGTGTGATGTGCGGGGTATAAAGGGTCGTTTCTGTCTCCGTTGTCTTTCTTTCTCTTTCTTTACGCAACATCTTGTATTCTACTTTGGGTTATTACTTTGAGGGATTCACTGACTGTCTGACTTTCTTCTTTCTTGGTCGCGTTCGTCTATGTCGTCCTCATCTTGCGCGCATCTATCATTATATTCGCTGTGACTACTTATCTTTCCGTATTCTCTTCTTACGGTTCATGCGACCGTTGTCGTTATTCACTCATCTGATTCTGTCTGCGACCGCCGTTATCTCCGTCCTCGTACGGAGCTTCGCCTCTGTCCTCATACAGACCCTCGTCGCCGCCTCCCTCTCTGTCTTGGTACAGACCTCTGTCCCTGCCTTCGGGTATACTATCGCCCCGTCCCTTGCCCTCGTGCGAGGCCTACGCCTTCCTCCTTGGAACCTAACGATATCCCTTGACCCACCAGCTATCACCCCGCCCATGGTTCTTTACAGCAATGAACTACCCTGATAAGCTGCCCGTTGAGCTGCCTGACTGCGGAGCTCTCCGCTGAGCTGCCAGCCTGCTCTCCTACCCACTGAACTGCTGGCCTGGTAGGTTTTCATTTAGTTCAAGATTTGCTGCCTGGTAGGTGTCAATTAGGTGCTTGCAGCTGCTTCAATATACTACAGGATTTGGTGCCTGCAGTGGAGTTAGTCAAGGCGTCAATATAATATGGTATTCATACCTGCAGCGGCGTCAGCAGTGGCGACAATATAGTGGGAATTTGATACCTTCAGCAGCGTCGATATATTGGCAATTTGACAGCTCCAGCGATGTCAATATACCGTAGTATTCGCCTACAATAGCGTCAATACCCCATGATATTTGTATCTGCAGTGGCGTCAGTATAATCAACAACATACAGGGCATTTGATATCTCCAGCGGTGTCAATATCCTGGAGCATTTGGTGGTCCAGCGGTGTGAATTTACTGGGTATTTGACGTCTTCAGCTGTGTCAATATACTGCATGATTTGGTGCCTGTAGCGTCGACGATATACTGCAGTATTTGGAGCCTGCAGCGCAGTCAGTAAAGGGGTCCAAATACGGAGGAAGATAAATATGTATCCAGGTGTTGATTCAGGCAGGAAGTAGGTGTAGATACAAGCAGGAGGTAGGTGTCGATGCAGTCAGAAGATAGGTGCGAATACAGAGGGAATGTAGGTGTTGGTACAGTGAGCAGATGGGTGTCGACAGAGGCAGAGGAGAGGGTGGGTGTCGGGATGTGGGCAGACCTGAGGGTTTGGAGAAATCGTCGAATCCGATATCAGTAGTAGCCAGCAATATTTGCATTAGCGCCACACTTGTAATATTGCAGAATAGCACGTTCAAAGAGATTAAAAATGGCGTTAAAGGACGTTAAAAATAGAGTTAAAGAAAGTTAAATAACGAAATGTCACATTTAGGAGTTGACGCAATCGTCGAAAACCGAATTTAGCATTTGGGAGTTCGGGAAGCGGGGCGACCAAAAACAGTGTCTTGGCGTCTGGACGTATAATTTGTCTTGGCGGTTTTTTTTTTCCGCTGATGTACGTATTGATATATGGGGTGTATGAAATAAATCATATATAGAAAAGACTTTATTATGTGGAATTAAATGTCGCAGTCTTATGAGAGGAAATTTGTCTTTTATAAATATCAAATGGGGTCATCTTTGTGCGTCTGGGCCTTGTAGGTCAACAGGCAATAAAAGTACTGACAGCAGGCGTTTTGTTATATGAATCGCTACCCGTGGCGCGTTCTGATGCAACCATGGTCTTTTTTAAAGATCAATCCACAGCGTCCAGGATGTCCGTAGCTGTTGCGGCTCACGGGTTTCATTAGAAACGTTTGAGTGCAGAATGAGATTACTTGGCAAAAAATCATAGATTTGTCTGGAGTTCTGGCCAATTGTCATGTATATTGATCCAAATGTCGCGTAATTGTATCTACAAATTCTAGCATCTCAACTATCAGCTAACTGCCAGTGCCTGCCTACTTCATTCCTCTTGGCGGAGTTCTCTCTGAGCCTGTTCTAATAGAGCTGAAGAGACTGCTGAGCTGCCCGCATCAGAGTTAATATACAGTATGATTTGGTATCTGCAGTGACGTCAGTATCCTACGCAATTTGACGACTCCAACAGCGTCAATATACTGGGGGATCTGATGGTATTAGCGTCATCAATAGACTGGGCATTTAATGGTATCAGCGGCGTCAGTATAGTCATCAATGGACTGCGCAATTTTCCTACTTAAGTGACGTCAATATACTCTAGGATGTGCGGGTAGCGGGGTCGGTATACATAACATTTGCTACCTGTAGCTGCGTCAGTATAGGCGTCAATATATTGGGGTATTTGACAAAGTCTGCAGCGTCCGTATAGTCACGAATATACTAGGTATTTGATGGCATCAGGGACGTCAATTTACTAGAATATTTTGTTCTTTCTGCAGTATATATACAAGAGTATTTGATGAATGAAGCGGTGTCAATATAGAGGTATTACCTCGTATAAGCGTTAATCTGAATGTCAATATCTTTGGGTATCTGAAGCCTTAAGCGTCGGAGGCTGACAATTTGCTACTTGCAGAGGTGTCATGAATGGCGTCAAAAATCAGAGTTACGTAAACACCTATCCAGGAAATAGATATCGATAAAGGCATTGAGGACATAGGCTGTCGATCACTTGGGCAGAAGTTAAGTGTCGATATTGGAAGTATTGAGGGTATGTGTTGAGGTAGGTATTGAGGTGTAGGTGGGTCCTTGAGTTTGGTAAGAATATCAAATCCAATAGCGTTTCGTTCTTATTATTCGCGTTAGCGATGGCGATAGCGATATGTTGTAATATCGTATGTCAAACTAGGGTTAAAGAGCGTGATAAAAGGGAATTAATATCTTTAAAGAAGATATCGCGTATAGGATATGGCGTTGGCCATAAGGCGAGAACTTTGGCCGTAAAAATAATGTTTTGATGCGTAAATAAAAGAATGGCGTCTATCTGTAGGGATGTCTTGGGAAAACGTATTTTTTGTTGATGCAACAAGTATCAGAATAGCACATTTTACTATTTTGGTACCATCCGTAGTGTGAACGTTGCAATATTGAACGGTAATGGCATTGTTTTACTTTATTACTTACATATCCCTGATTAGGAATTACTTGAAGCGAAGGTTAATCTTCGTTTCCTATTTCAAAGGGATGTGATTTCAAAAGAATCGATAGTAGGCAATAAATTGTCTTCACGTAAGCTACGTTATGTGAAGTTATCCGATTAGACAGAGGTAAATATGTAGGCGGAGTCGGACTTGAAGCGAAACGATATTGAGAAATAATAGTCTTAGTGTAACTCATGACGTAGAAATACCAATTTGGCGTGGGTTAAGCGATGTCGCGTATATCATATCCGCCATGAGAGGTATCCGATTGGTAAATGGTGCAATATTTACTTAATAACATGGATGTATAACGCTATAACGTTACCCTCGATTAAGTCGCGAATGTGAAACGTAGCATCGTCGTCCTTATGACCATGAAGGTATCCAGGATTGAGTAAGCGGTCTGATATTTAGCATGCGGCACCGTGTAACAGTATAACGTGATCTTCTTACCCGATTAGATGCAATTGGGTAGTCGCGTAAAGCGTCCTTGGCCATGGAGGATCCGATTAATTAGCGGTGATATATCTGGCATATATAACGCTATAACGTTACTCTACCTGATTAGTCACGCGGGTCATTCGGCGACGTCGCATCTCGTCACAACCATGAAAGGTATCCGATTGAGTAGCGGTCAATATTTATGATAACGGCGTGTAACAGTATAGCGTGATCTTCTTGCGTTAGGTCTGGTCGCGGGTAGTCGCGTAAGCGTGTCATCATGCGGAGGGATCACGCAGTAGCGTTGCAATATTTGGCAATACCTGGTGCCGTGTAACTTCATTCACGGAAAGCTACCCTATTAGGCATGCGCAAAAGTAAGAGATCATGAATGTTAATATTAAGTAGAGCCAGGTATGTCGATATTTGAGCGTGGGGGAAAACTTCTTGGCGGGGATCTTTGCTCAAAACTTATATTCGTGTGAATAGTCTACTAATAGAATGATTACATAAGCAAAGTCTATTCTACGAGGGCAAAAAGCGTCAGTGATGACAGATAAATATCTGAAACAATTAGCGATATAAGTCTTCTTTTAGCCAATTCAACTATCTCTTTTCACTCTCCATCCTCTTACATCTTTCATGATTAGGAAGTAAGTATATTATTATTTAATTTTATTTTTATTATTGGTTTAGAGTAGTATAATCATCTTAAATTTGGCCGATATCTTGAAACTCAGCGCAGTATGGCATCTGAAATTTGATATTTCCGGTCATAATTTCCTTAGTTTTTGAGCTATTGACTTACTTTTTGATGAAAATAAATACTAGAATATGGATAAACTAACATAGTTTTCTCTGACAATTTCGAATAATAACATCTGACAACAAACTATCTGGCGTTCTTGACCCACAATCAGTAAGTTGATTTTCATTTCTTGACCTAACAATTTTAATTAATTATTTTTAGTGTCATCTCAATCCTCCTGCAAGCTCCAACCCTCCGGATAATCCAAAATCAAATTTGGACGGATTTTTATCACGTGTTAATTAGATTTAACATCTTGAAGAATTATATGCCTGGCGTTGAAGAAGCCGGTCGTAGCGTCGTCGATGAAGATTGTAAGTTTGAATTTCCTTTGATCAGGTAAAAGATTGTTTTCTAACATTCTAATAGCTTCTGACCAAGACACTCCTCAACCCGTCCGGTCTTGAGATGGTAGCTATTTCCTTCAGAAATGCGAAATTGCATATCGTGGCAATTATATCATTAATTTGCCTGACGACCCTTATGGTTCATGCAATCGTGAACAAGCAGAACGTATCCATCATCACTATTCGGTTGAATATCAAAAGCTCTGCGAACGGTTTGACGATCAAGACAGAGTTGGTGGCGAAGAGCCTCCAGAGGTCCCCGCAGAAGAATTGGAGGAGGAGGAAATTGAAACCGCAACGGGTCGAATGGTTGCAAAATGGAAGGCTCGTGGTTGGGACCGTCAATTGAGAGTTTTGGAGTCTTTTGACAACGAGGAGGATCCGAAAAAAAGGTTGACAGCGAAGCAATGGGACAATCTATTGGAATGGGTGTATCAGGCTTTGTTACCAGAGAATATTTTGGCACTCCAAGAAGTTTTCTTCAATGCTCGTGGCGGAAAACTAACCCAGCCAAATTGGTTGCAGCGGCCAACTACCGAAGCTCAAATTGATCCTTCTCAATTGATCTGTCTTCAACGGATTTTTGAGCTCAATAAGCGCAGGAAGCCCAGAGGGCGGTTGGATCAAATCATGCAACGGTTGCTGTCTTGACATTTTCATTCTGTGAGCAAGTCAAGGTAGTTCTTCAAAAATGGCCCAGAAAGCGTGTCATGCGATAAGCAAGATCGAAGCTCGGGATCTTTCGTATGCAAAAAAGGTCGATGAGTTCTTGACTTTACCAAGAACAAACACGTACGACAACCACCACGATGACAATTCTCAGGAACTGGTTGAAGAATGGCAAGAAATGGAATTGTTTCTTTGACGATGACTATTTACGTTCCTGCCCACTTGCTCTGATTTGTCTCCTCCCAACCGATGGAAAATTGACGTTCTCACAAAAATACCCTGAGCACGTATGGAACTATTTTGTTGCCAATCTTCATCATCTCTGTCCCCGTCTGATGGAAATAGCCAAATCCTTGGAAAACTCAATCAAATCATTCAGGACATCTGGTAGAATTCAAAAACCATTCCAATATTGGGAACTTATGCCTGCTGTTGACTTTCATTCGGTGGCTGGTTATAAAAGATACATCGAATTTGAACAGGATATGACTGTTGAAGAAGGAATCACCCTGATTCCTCAATTCGGAAGGAAGGGGGCTGATTTCAAGAGATATAAGACTTTGGCAGTGAACGAACGAAATCGGATTCAAAGTGTTCCCCCTCATGAAGAAAGCAGTCGCTGGCAGTCAATTATTTATCGGACCCAGAGGTAGACCAGCCAAAACTGGTATTCTTGCATTCGGCGTCTGAGCGGCTCAAATCTCACCGAAAGGTGAATGTCGTTCATGATCCCAATGAACCAGCAACCAGTTAGAGTTTGCAGTGGAAGTTCGAAGGCCTCTAATTGCACCAGAAGTTGCCGTTGAAAAGAATTTGTTGATCGATGATATTGATGTTCAAGAATCGTGGATGTCCGATGGTGGAGGTGCCACACCAGCGTATAGACAGGATTCTGAAGTCCAAAATACACCAGACTTGAGTAGGTTTTCTCTACCTGCACAGAATTAGAATTAATACTGATAAATATTATATAGGTATGATTCCAAGCTCGGTTGTTGACCTCGATAGAGATATCCTTGATGTCAACATGCCAGACTTTTTGGTCGAAGATTTGCGGCGTTCTACGGTTGTTCAGGTGCCATGCTCTGATAGTGGCGATAACAATACCCCATTCCAAGAAGAAAATCAATCCGAGACTGCGATTGAAGAAAATCTGGAACGTGATGCCGGCTGGGATAGTGAATATTTATTCTCAATTACTGAGAGTGATATGGAAAACCATTTTTAGGATGTTGGAATGAATTCAGCTGATTTGAAGCAGGAACATTGGTTGGAGACACTCAAAGTATTTATACGATTTATGAATTAACGGCCGGATTGCTTTCAAGTTGTTTTTATTCTATTGATTTATTGTTTTGGAAATTGAAATCAGGGTTATGAGTTGATTTTTTGTTATTGATAGGGTTTGAAATTCTTATTTTCTGGAATGGAATATCTGGTATGATGGAATGAATTCAGTTGATTTGAAGTACGGAACGTGGTTTGGAAGGAGTGAGAGTATTTTTACGATTTCAGAATTAACGGCCGAATTGCTTTGTTTTTGTTCTATTCACTTAATCTTTTTGAAGTTTCCCTTAGTGTTCAAGTTATGAATTGATTATTAGTTATTGATAGGCTTTGCGACTGTTATTTTACAAAAATGAAACACTTATGTTCCTTAATATCAAAAAATTCGGAGATAAGTATTCAAATGTTGTGACAGTCATCAGCAAGAAAATATTGGCCATAACAAATGGTACGTACAAACCCACTGAGTCATTTTTAGTGACCAACATGTGGTCTTTCTTCTTAAGACTACGTGTTTTGTTAATTACATCGTCAGGATATCTGAGATGTAATACGTTGTCTTTTTATCGCAGTATCGTCATAAATGTAATATCTCGTCTTTTTATGCCTGGTTCGTCTCCCAAATGTGATATTCCGCCTATGTACTGACACTGATACCAATAAGCTAATAATGTAGGATTTGATCTTTGCGTTCCGTTGTGAGGATCTAGCACTCTTAATCTTACATCTACCTTGCCTCACCTCGCTCAGCTCGACTCCTCGTCTATTACTGCATCGACGCTTAACTCCTAGATGCATCGACATCTACCTCCTACCTGTATCGACGTCTAGATACATATTTACCTTCGTCTGCTATTTGCCGTCTTACTAACTGCGCTGCAGGCTCCAAATCATAAAGTATATCGATGTCGCTGCAGGCACCAAATAACCACTATGTTGATGACACTACTGACCCCAAATCATTCAGCATGTTGATCCCGATGCACTCTCCAAATCCTTGAGTATATTCACGGTATACTGACGGCACTAGATGTACAAAATTACCAGACATTGACGCAGCTGCTGACGCCACCGCGGACGCTGCTGCAGACCCCACTGGAGGTGTCGAGTTCCCAGTATATTCACGGTTTACTGACGCCGCTACAGGCACCAAATTGACACCCCCAGGCAGCGCCTACCGCATGATTTAGACAGCTACCAGGCAGCTGCTACTGCATGATTTGGACACCCAAGACTGCGAATCCAGTAACAAATGGACTACCCCAGGAAGCGAATACTGTACCTACTAGTCGCCGGATACTGCACTATTTGTACACCACAGGCAGCGAATCCTGCACCATATAGACACCTACTAGGCACAGAATAACGCTCTCAATGAGCACAAACCAGCAGTGCGATCAGCGGGCAGAAGAACAACAAGGTCTCACGGCGGGACTCGGGGAACAGGACTGGGTAAAGCCGAGGCGAGGATCGACTCGAGATACGTTCAAGGACTGGGACGCGAGATCGGACTCGGATACCGATCGAACAGAATATATTGATAACTAACGGATATAGAAATGGTTCAGCCTAGTGTGATATGCTAGGTGAGGCCGAACAATGATACTGGGTACAAATCAACATAGATAGATAGATATATTTATTATCGCATAGAAGCCAAAGGCTTATCGCGCACCGACTAACTAAACTACAACTACCGCCGACTAACCAAAGTAACGCGAGACAAAGGAAAAAATAATACGACTCGGAGGCCGCAGACAAAGAGTGGAAGCGCTCGAAGAGGGCGTGAAGTAACAAATGGTACAGGTAAGCAGAATCTAAGCGACAACAAAGAAAGCTTCCCGCAGTAAGAATAAACCCCGAACTTCCCCGTCTACTACATATAAGCGAGCATAATCCTATACATGGCGTACAATTGAAACAGTATCATTACCAAAGTTCCCGGTGTCGAATCTGTGGACAAACCTTAACAGGACAGGGAAACCACGCGCACGAAGGCAGGAAAACCCAAACGCAGCAGCGTCAGGGGTGAAAGCGAGGGGGGTGGGTCAAGAGGGATGCCTCGGGCATCTGCTTGTCAGGCAGCGAGGCAGTTCAGGAGCAGTGGTTGCAATCAAGAGTGCCAACCGTGGTGTTGAGGGGGTGGTCTCGGAGACCCGTAGGTATGGAGGCCTCTGGAGGGGCTGTGCAAATAGGTGGTGAGTTGGGGTTGCCAACCCGGTAGGAATGGGTGGTCGCAATCGAAAGTGCCGACCGTAGTTGAGGGGTGGGGTGGTCTCGGAGGACCAGTTTGGAGTGGTGAGGGGATCGGGCCGCCTTTAAAAAAATTTGGTTGCCTGGCTAGGGCCGTAAAGAGGAGTAAGGCCACGTGAGTGACCTCGGGTAAAAATTTGAGAATAGTTTTCGCGACCGTGAGGAAGCTAAACTTTCTGGGCTGTCGAGCGCTTTGGAAGATGGCTCTCGCTGACTAGAGAGTACTGACAGTGTGCGTACTCGACGTGTGTGGTGCGCGTGCTATGAGCAGACGACAAAAGGGGGGAACGACCGTCTGGCGGTGGGCGTCGTTTTCGCGAGGTTTGGTGGGTGATGGAGGCAATCCCGAAGGCATCAACTCAGTAGAAAGGGGGGAAAGAGAGAGGGAGACTCGTGTCATAACATGGGGAATCTAGCGCGGCGAAGGCTCTCTAGAAACTCTGGCATCCGGTTTATCGACAAGGAGGGAACCTCCGAGCGGTCGGGCTCGAAGACAGATGAAGGCGTTGCGTAAGGAAAGAAGAAGAGAAGAGAAACAGAAACGAAGTGAGGGAGAGCCCTATAATATACCCAAGGAAATCCTCCGATGACTAATCTTCAATGACTCACACCATACAACAGAAATAGAAACCCATAACCGATCCCGATCTTTCCTGACGCAATCCTAACCCGAAGCGCCTTGCGCTGACCGTATCCTCCGAGCACCTTCCTAACCCATTCATCTTATCCGACACGATAGCAATGCTTCACTTAACAACCTGATTCCTCAACGTTCTCGACGGCATAACAGGTGGTGGCGGTCGTGCGGCGATACAAAGCAGCTCAACGGGCAGGAGCAGAGGCAGCTTAGCGCGTGGCTCAAGAGGCAGCTGAGCGGCCAGGCAGGACAGCACGCAGGAGTGAATCTTAGCGGTTAGGGAGCACTGCACGCAGGAAGGCAGCTCAGCGGTAAGCTCAATATGAACAGTACGGCGGGCAAAATGAAGGGCAGGTCAGTAGGGTATATGACATCAAGCCAAGTCAGCGGCTATAAGAGCAGGTACTAGGGCAGGCCAGCATCTGCAAGATTGTAAATGTGAATGGGTCTCCCAACAGTCTCCCGAATCTCCTGATATTTTCCTGAGACATCAAAACGGATTTTGGTTCTCTGGAGGATCAGGAGATGCTTTACGGAAATTGTTCAGCTTGCTGATGAGCGTGCAGGTTGGCATGCAGTACAGTAGAAAAGCTGCAGCTCATTGCAATGGATGGCTGTGCCAGGACAGGAGTAAGCACAGTGAGGTGGGTTGCTAAGAAATGTGCATAGAATTACTTAGAAATTTGGATTAATAAATGTGACATTTGCGCGGAACTGGTGTTTTGTCTCTGTACCAATTGCCCAGTAATCTTATTCTGCCACCCGCTAACCTCGCAAAGCTACCTATATATGGACCCGGTGTTCATTTTGATGACAAAAAACAAATTCGAGATAAGAGCGGTAGAGATTTTCACATAATGCCGTCGAGACAATGTCTTTTTGCGCCGGGGCACATGTATGCAGGTAAGAAAACTTTTCGTGCCTCTGGTACCCTCAGGAACGCACAATGGCAGGTGGTGCGCCTGGATGCGCCTAAGGTCGTCGGGTCGAACCCAATTTTTTACTGATGGTAATTTTTTGGCTTAGGAGTGTGAAAGATGTATCATTGTATATCAAAAACCATGCCCTTGAATTAATATTTTTATCGAACAATAACTTTTACTACATTTAAATTTTGAGTACGACAGAGGGAAGAGAGCAAACAGGGATCAGTTTAATTCTGGGAGAGCTGTAGATAGAATATAATCATGATTAACCGTGTTGTTACAAGAATCGAAAAAATATGGGCATCAATAGTCACCAAACGTTCAGAGAGGCGGAATTTATTCATTTATGTCGATATTTTAGCAGATGTCGACCTGTCTTTGCATACACCCAGTGATAAAAGCCGAGGTAAGTATTGAGATAGTATCATATTATGTAAGTGTGAGGTGATGTTGGGGGTAAAGAATGGTAATGAAGGCAGTGATCCTCAAGATTTAATGAACAAAATTTGATATGAGCTGCGAAAATGTCATGGGTAACCATGCGGGATTAACCATCGAATATATTACATTCCAGACAACAGAAATTAGGAAAGTATTATTGGTCATTCAGAAAAGATTAAAACACGGCTGCTCGAATCAATATGCAGAACAAAAATATCATACTAAGGAAACTAATACCTGATGGGTAAATATATATGATGAATAGGAAATTGTTCATTCAGAATATTATGCTTTCAAGGAAATATTAAGGTAATAAATAATGTGTATATAATTCAGTAATTCCATCAACAAGTCGGAAAAATAGTGACAACATATGAAGTCATGGATATTGCTATTGATTAAACTATGTATTTTCAAGAGGATATGAAAAAATTGGTAATAAATGATTGATTTAATAAATATTGTTGTAGTAGTACCAATATAATTTCCTGTCAACAAACGATTCAAGAAATTCTCGTTTCTATCTATTGTCCAATTTCGAGGAATATGTATTGGAATACAGAAAAAACCCTTATATCATTCTAATAACAATAGATATCATGACAGCAAGTAAATCTCCAGTGATAATTTTTGTAACATCAGCTCTGTGTGTCACAACAATATCACGTGAATTCGGGAGTTGTATGGAAATTGATAAATCTTGTAGGTTTAGCAAAATTCCGTCGCTATTATCCATGACTCCAATTGGGTTACGTTCCATTACCGACTGAATGAACTCCTCATCGGCATAATCACCGTAGAGAATCTCTGTAGCTTTCATTGCACACTGAGTGATTACCGGTGATAGAGATGAAAGGCTTTCGATAAAAAATGTCCAATGTTTCATTGGCAAGGAAACAAGTTTTTCGTCCGGTACAAGGAGCGAAAGCAGTAAGGGCAGAGTATAATCAGAATATATATCTCTGTTTATCTGGCTCAGTTGATACCATCTCTCTTGGATTTCAAGTATTCTTTCCAACTGACGAGTTGATGGTATTAAAGGGTCGCCAGGCAGTACTTGATGCATTAAATTGACGAGATGTTCACGAATACCAGAGCTGACAGTTGGTAGAACGCTGTCATAATCCTCCCTTGTTAAATTGGGAATATTGTCAATGATATATTGCATTTCAATACAAACAATTTCTCGAAATGTGTAATAGAGTAGTATTCCAGAACGACGTCGGATAAAAGGGCCACCGAGAGTCAATCCGTAATCCGGATCCCGAGTATAGAACCATAAACACTCAATACACGTCTCTAGCGAATTTACAATGGCAGGATTATTGTAAATATTTGGGATATTTGCGAAAACAATGTTATTGTCCAACAGAAGCTGTGGCAATTGTTGAACTTCCAGTACAGCAGTTGTTAGAGTTCGTAAATATTCTGGATGAATGGATTGTCTCAAAATGGTGAGAAGGAAGCACCAATCGTATACGCTAATATGATCCTCCTGATGAACCCGGTTGTATTGTGATCTGAGATCATAATGTGATAGCATACCGACTATCGCCCATTGATTTCTCGAGGTTTCAATGTTTTCGTAGTCAAACATCTTGTCTGTTGTGATTCAATTATTAGTATTTTTATTGGTACTTTTAAAAGAAGTTGGTTAGAAATAAACCTTTCATGTAAAATGTTGAAAGCTTCGAACGAGATTTGATTGCTTGATACCGTTTGAGTATAGGGGGTGTAGATACTCTATATATAGATAAAATTGAGATTTTTTCTTATACTTCTTCGTCTACTATGGAATAAGTTCAACTACTCAGCTTGTTATGATATACCATGCCGAGCCATAAACAGTAAATTCGAACGTTTCGGCCTGATTTGATATACTCGGCCGGGCCATCAACTTCATATCATATACAAGGGTGGGCCGTCAACTTTATATTTAGACGGCTCAGCTTGGTATGATATACTAGGCTGAGCCATAAATTATAAATTCTGAATCCTCAATTTGGTATGATATACTATGCCGAGCTAGCAAGTCTATATTACGATCGCTCAGCCTGGTATGATATTCCCTGTTGAGGCATAAACTTTATATTTTGAAGTTTCCGACTGGTTTGGTATCTTAGTATGCCGCGCCATCAAGAATAGTTGAAGGGATCAGCCTGGTATAGTATACTAGGATAAGCCCTCAACCGTTTTTCTATGGCTCAGCCTGGTATGATATACCAGGCTTAGCCATCAATAATAGTCAAACGGCTCTGCCATCAATAATAGTCAGCATTTCAGCGCGGTATGGTATCTGAGGCTGAGCCATCAATAATAATTGAAGCGAACCATCAAATTCTCAAGCAAGCCTGGGATGGTATCTGAGGCTGAGCCATCAAATCTCAAGCGGCTCAGCCTGGCGTGGTATCTGAGTGGTAATCAAATCTTCAAGCTCAGCCTGGCGTGGTATATCTTGGTAATCAAAACTCAAACGGCTCAGCCTGGTATAGTATACTAGGCTGAGCCATCAATAGTAGTTAAACAAAAAACTTTCCCATGTTTTCGTAGTATGGCTTTGCATCAATACAATTTTAAAATTTGACTTTACAAATTTACTTGCTATATAAGAGGCTCTGACTACCCCACAAGGTATGTGTCTACAATTATCGATTCATTTAAACGTTGTCTCCTTAGATAACCTATTGGATTATCGAGTAAGTATTAATAGTCTCAAGATTCAATTTCCTTTCTCATGATAAAATGATATATGCTAACACTTCATAATCTTTTCACAGACCAGAAAAAGAACAATTCAAGTCAGTTTGTCACGGCGATGGATCCTTTCGACTTGATAAGCACAAGCCGTGACTATTGGGTCAACATCGGATGGACCCGGCAATATGATTACTATCAGCAACATGCTTTACCAAATCATCCAAATTCAATTGGATTAGACAAATGGTGTTTTTTCCTCACAGTTCTGCGTGTCTCAACAGATCAAACCTACCTGTCAAATCTTCCAATATCCCTATATCATTTACAACAAATTATCGATCCGTTTGCGTTGAACTTGAATCATATCATACTGCAAAATATCCCAAACACCTATGACAACGATGAATACATGTCACATGTTGAGAAATGTATCGAAACCCTTTGGTACTGCACAAGGAATCATGAGTCCGGTTTCGTTATCGTTTCCCTGTTTGTCAAGCGGTGTTGTGGTATGATACTTTGCCATCGGATAAAATGGTTGATCGCATACGAAGTGCGGAATATTGTTAGAACATTCCAAAATTTAAGCAGAGAAGAATATTTTTTTATATTGGAATTGGTGAGGGTATATATTTACGGTCATATTCTTTCTGTATACGATCTTGCTGTTCCCGCCGATCACCTCCGATTGAACCTCCGGCAATTGCAAGTTCTACTCGATGCCAACTCCCACTGGGTTCGATTGTCCGAAAGATACCTCGACCAAATCAATCAATATGCACTCCCGATGTTGTTGGCCCTTACTACTCCGAATTTTGATTTGGCACAAATTTCGGAGACGGAGTGGGAAATTTGCATTGGCGTAATCCCAGAATTACATCCACAATTATGGAGAATTGCAAGACGCGTTACCCGGATATTGAATAATAACATTACCGATTTTTCCTTGGTTGAATACAATAATTTCGATAACTTGCGCGTATTCAATACTGCGTCGGAGAGGCTCTATCCTTATCTAACCTTACAGGATATCAGTCTATCTACACAGCATCCATTTTCTTCAATTATTACACCCATTCCACTTGACCATGACAGAAGACGAATTTCGGGAAGGTTGTTATGTATTTTAATGTCGATTGCTATCAGAATGTTATAATGGACTCTTTCTACTTACTTTTAAAATATCCTCCCTTCAAACATATATTTTCTTCCATTTCCGATATGTAAACATTTATTTTTTGTTTTGCATGAAATTAATTATTGTTTTAGCTCAAAAACACTATTATTATCAAATTATGTCATGCTGAGATGTTTTAATATTATTATCTATTTCTTTTACTCGTAACGTTCACTTTCATTATTAATTCTATGAATTAAAACGAACCGAAAATGGAAAAACTTGAACTATATTTAAGTATTTAAGCTATTTTAAATGATTACGTATGAATAGTTAAGTAAATGAATAAACCAATCCTAACTTTTGATAAAAATTCATATCAATCGCAGCGGTTTGGGGCTGTGCTTTTCCTGTTCCGTGAATTGCTTAAGTTGTGCTATGCTCGCTTTTTCTCAATACTCTCAATGCTTAATTCTATTATAAATGAAAATAAAGAAGTATAAATCGTTGGACTACGGGACCAGTATGATTACATGCAGGTGAGACAGCTCCAATAATTACTGAGCAATAAACAACAAGCCACGTCTCATCCGCCACTTGTCCACACTGAATGAATAAGCATACGCCTAATTGACTTCGTCTCCATCGCCAAAGAGTTGAGGTTTTATAACATCGTTCAAGCCTGAGTACATCAAAAAACCTTGCATGAAACAGTAATGATAACTAATTATTAACAATAGTCCCTTCCATATTATCAATGATTGAAACCAACCCCAACGCAGTTTCTTCTGCCCAATTGTCCTCGTATTCCTCTCTATCGTTTGAATTGATATTCGAGCATTGCGAATCATTCATGATCTGCAATTTCTGTTTCGGTACCCATATAACTACTTCAAAATTTGATTTACGAGGTGCCGGATTTTTACTGTCATTCACCCCATTGGTTGAGTATTTCTTACTCTCATGTTTAGAGCTTAAAAACGAGTCCAATGATGTTTGATCCTTAGACCGAGATTTTGTTTTCAAGGCAGCTGCACGGTTTTGGTCACGTGTAGTTCTCATCTGTTTCAGTCGTGCCTCACGCTCCCTTTCTCAAGTTGCACGTTGTTCAAATAGCCTATTTCTTTCCATTCTTCGTTTTCCTTCGTTTGAGAGAGGTTGTGTGCTTTTTCGAAGACGTTGGAGATATTCACGATGTGCTGTGTGACTCTTCATAGGACGGTATTGGGGATTCATAACTCTAACATAATTTAGTGAGCAAATGAAGTACTTGACGTTCTTGTTTGAATCAAACTTTCACTTACATACAATGAGCAATAATCAAAATTTTATCTTGATCTTATTTAGACAAGTTTTATTGCAATATTATCCAAGGAGTACCACAAGGGGGGTGTTGCCGCCTTTATATGTAAATGTGAGAACATTTGTATTTTTTAACAAAAAACTCTTCACAAAAAGATAACGTATTTCACTGGGAAAGCGATCATCACCGGGAAAGCAACCAAGGGCACAATGAGATGATCCAAAGTTGCTGAAGAAAGTACAATTACAGAACCAAGTAGCCAGAAGTGTTATTTAGGTGTCTCCCAACTATTTTGGACATGATTTACCTCTATCTGGTGAGAGTATTGTTGTTGCGAGGTTGTTGAGTTGGTTAGGTAGGGAGTGTAAGCTTTATCGACTTTACCAAATTTTAGTTTATATTCATTATATAACTCCAGAATTCGGAAAAGACACGTTGAACCCTCTTATATGTGCCTCCCTTCATATATTGTGTTTTGTTGCCCACAACCTCTTTTTGTGAGGTTCGGTTGCTTTCCCGGTGATGATCGCTTTCCCGGTGAAATACGTTATAAGTCAGTGGCATATTAGTTTTATAACATTAACCAATGTTTCCGTTCTGACGATAAGGTAAATATACGGGATAATTGTTTTATATTAAGCATACATTGTAAGCCTACGTTCTGGATAAGCCGACTGAATAAGACTCAAAATTGTATGCGTTTCGACGGTAATGTATCAAGCGTACTCTCCCATCCTCTTACAATCTCCACACGTCCACGCCATCACCTCAGTTCTCATTCGGGCTCAGGCCTTCCAACAACCTACTTAATCACAAATAAAGAACCCTAACTACATCCTACATAACTCCGGCCATTTGCAGCCTGCCACTATATATGTGCCGTCGTTCACCAGACTGCATCGCAAAGAGGCATGCATAGAACCAAATGCAATGACAGCTATTCCCCTTGTTTAGGCCCGTTAAACATCCCTGAGCAGTAGGTCCCATCCTCCAGCTCCTGCAGCAGCAACGCCATCTCCCACTGCCTCCTTTTCCGTACCAGCTCCGCCGAATTCCTCTTCAACACCGGGCCCGCATCCGTCCCCGCCTGCAGGAGCATCCTCGCGATCATCGCATCGCCACCACACACCGCACTCACCACCGGCGGCGTACGCATGAACCCCACATTTGGATCTGCCCCGTGCGTCAGGAGTAGCCACACAATATCAGTGTACCCCCTGTCGACCGCGTTTGCGGGTGGGGCGGCGCCGGCGCTGGCACCGACGACATGGCCGGCAGGCTGCTGTGTGGGTTCCACACCGTAGTCCAGGAGTAGCTACACAATCTCCACATATGGCCCGTTGATTGCCTTCCCGAAGAGGATGGCGCCATGGCCCGCGGACCACGCTGCGACGTCAGCGTCGCCGTGCGCCAGAAGCAGACTCACCATTTCCTGGGACCCGCGGTCGACCGCTTTCCAGAGGGGGCCTAGGGTGGCGGGGTCGACCTTGGAACCGCCAATAGGCATCAGCGTCCGGTCGGCGCCGTGGGCCATGAGCAGACGCAGAATCGTCACATGCCCTCCGTCGACTGCCTTGACGAGGAAGGCAGCGCCATAGCCGGGGGCGGGGTCATTGGGAATACCGGTGGGCCGCAGCGCCCGGTCGGCGCCGTGGGCAAGGAGCCGACGAACAATTCTCACATATCCTCCGTCGATTGCCTTGCCGAGTAGGTTGGCGGGATGGCCCCTGGGCCTCAAGATGTTGGCCCCGTGCTCAAGGAGTACGCGCAGGGTCTTCGTGTATCCCTTCCTGACAGCATTACTGATGAGGAGGTCCGCGCGGCTTTTGGGCTCGGAGAGGCTGGCCCCGAATCTGAGAAGAAGAAGCACAATATCACTGTATCCACAATAGACGGCCTTTGTGAGCAGGGTGGCCCTATCGTCACCGGGTAGCATCAGGACAGCCCCATAGGCCATGAGCACATTCAGAATCTCCAAATTTCCCCGCTCGACCGCAGTATGGATGACAATCTCATTATCGTAACCGGAGTTTATGCACTAAATCTTGGGCTCTAGGAGGTAGCGCACAATTTTTGTATGGCCCCGCTGGACTGCCATTTCAAGGATGGAGGAGTACCCAGACGGAATGGGCACACCCTGGGCAATGGCGCACTTGAGCATGTCAAGTCGGTTGTTCTCGGCTGCCCAGCAAAGGATTATCCCGATTCTTGCCGCGCAATGGGAGACAAGTATGGGGATGAGCAGAGATTGTAATGCCAGGCAGCTGTGGGACAGGGCAACGCAGGCTTTGATGGGCAGGTGGTCTATGATTACGTGGAGGAGATCGAGCGGGGTTGTCAGCAGTCGAGAAGACATGATGGCTGCAGCGCGTATTTGGTTGTTTGAGAGAGATATGATGCTTTGTGCTCGGATTGGGAATATATATATACTCCTTGATGCCAGTCCCCCACAGTGTCTTGTTGGGGTCTGTAGACCTCCATATCAACCACGAAAGATGATTAGCGCAACACACTCCCTGCGCATGTTGATGAATTCCCCCTCAGAAAGGCCTCTAACTGAGAGCTCGCCCAGGGACAAACGTATTTGGGGCGAGCCCCGGCCGTTACGAGCATTAACACGTAGATCGTGAGTAGGAATCGGGGGCCATTTCTCGACCGGAGTGGTTCGCGGAGATAATTAAAGTGCTTCTAAAGAAGCCGTAAGGTTTAGATTGTAAACACAGCTGGGTCTGCATACTACCAATATTTGCAGCCACATGTAGGGTTTGGCGAGAATGCACCCCCAGTTGTCTTCAAAACAATGTGAAACATCCAGTATACAGCGTGTCAGATGTATCATGGATGTTTCCATTCATATAACCCGGACAGGTGAACTACTATCTCCGAAATCTGCCTCGGATGATATGATAGTTCAGCCTTACTGACCTCAGCACATGCTGCCGTGGTCGCAATCGGCATGATCTGGTAGGAAGTACAAGATTGCTCCTATCCGTCCATCAGAGACAGAATGATCTTGTGTACAGGTGTCGTTAGGCGTCTCAACAGCGGTTGGCTGTAATCGCCTAAACCTACTATGACGCCGGCGTCAATCCGTCCTTACGTGCTCATGAAACTTACCAGTGCCCAATGTCCCCCGAACCACCAATTTCTGCGGAAATCCAAATAACATTTATTATCGTGGACGTTCATACTTACCTCCAGTAGTACATTGGTAATACTCATATCACCAACAAACAGGGAGGCGACCAGGAGGTGGAAGAAATGAATTGAGAGTCTGAGGAGCGGCGACGAATATATTGCCGGAATGGCCATAGGTGGTTGAAAGATGCTATGCTGCCAATTTGGGATTTGGTTGGTGGCTAAGAATGCATGTATCTGTTCTGCCTCATTCCCAGACTCTACCTATCTCCAGTATAGTCTATTTCGCGGACGCTTCTTTGTGACCTGTGCATTAATACTTCCTGCGGGTCAGCATTTTGGACTGGGGCGACCTATTAATCAATTGCAATGCCTTGGCGGCTAGTGCTCCATCCACTAGCAACTGTACAAAATGCGTTGGTCACAAGGACCCAGTCACAAATGGCGTCAATCATAATATATTACTTAAGAAACTAGCGATTAAGTCTTGGCCTGTCGACATCTTAGCTCAATCTTTCTTCGCGTTAAAACTAGATCGAAACCATCCGCCATGCATTTCGATTATTGGTGCCCTTGATCAGACCAATCGAGCTACTCTTCCTCCTTAGACTCCCGATCATCATCATCCCCGCTGCAAAACGAGTCCAAATCGGATTCGTAAGGAATCTCCGGGTAGTATTCCATCAAAAGATCCAGCATATTCAAATCCTTGTTTCTGGCTGCCAGCGCAGTTAGTGACCAGCATTCACCGGGGTCAGGGGTGGTAGTTGACGACCGCGCAGGCTTCCAGTAACGACCTGGCAGAGGTAGGAATCTCTAAGGTTATCCAAGGTTATCCAGGGCTACCTAGGGTTACCTAGGGTTACCTAGGGTTATCCAGGTCATCCAGGGTCATCTAGGGTCATCTAGGGTCATCTAGGGTTAGTTAGGGTTAGTTAGGGTTAGTTAGGGTTAGTTAGGGTTAGTTAGGGTTAGTTAGGGTTAGT